>OV121074.1:26130110-26730110 GCA_921293005.1 Nemoura dubitans
AACTTCTAAGCGGAGTGCAACTCGGTTCAGTCCACACATTGCAGCTCAAGTTTTCTTGCACTTGCAGATGGCTGGTTATTTTCCACTCGCATGGATCGAGTTCTCTGATTTCTTGCTCTTATTTCTCTCCTTGCATACTGACCACCACCAGCGGGGGCTCAAGTTTCGCGCTCGAAACATGTCGACTCGCGTATAATTATAATCAACTCGTACTCGTACGTTGTAGATTTGTAGCAACAGAATAACTGCATCCGCTGCAGATTGAGAGTGGAGAATGAATCAGGTCTGCAGCCGCAGCGGCCTCTTGCCATTGCTTCTATGTGAGAAGTAGAAGGTTGGCTTGACGGGCTAGACGCGCGACCGACGACGGCGCCTCTACCCGGGGGCCTGAGGGAAATGGGGCGCCAAGACCGCCGCTGTTTCACTTTACATTTACCATTCGCTGGCCACCAGGTGACTTTCTATTTGGAGCGCCATACTTCCATCTGCACCCTTCGCCCGCGTCCGCTACCACAGCCGCCACTGCTTCTGTACCGTAACATGGCGCGCATGGAATTTCTGATTAAACCCCACGTTTTTTTTTTGGTCATCGCCTCAAATAATATGCTTGCCGTCCATGTTCAGTGCAATTGGTTATCGATTTGCTCGCCGTGCAATCATCCGTCTATTTCCTGTACCACGCCAGCATTACGGTGTCCCCAAATTGAACTGGATAGCTTGTTCGCAAATGTCATTTCCGTCGCTTGAATTGCTACAAAAAGTTTCATATTCGGGGAAATCCTCGAGATTTCGAATGGCCGACGAAATTTATCAATTTCACCAGTCCGATCTAGAACGGTGATTTGGTGGTCGCACAGACTGGGAGCTCCTGGCCCACCATTGCAATATAATATAATAGGTTCTTGGTTGAAAAAAAATGGGCATGGTTTTCATTTGCAATTTGTTTGTGGAGTGGTAATGTTCTTGCCAATCAGCATTTTCTTTTCAATTACGTTGCCCCATCGCCATGAAACGAAACGTTACTCGCTAAATAGGGCAAACCCATTTCACATTGTGTGTTGCCTACCTATTTGGCCTTTACTACACACAAATACCATATGGGAGCAAATTAATTAAACAGCGAGCTATAAACTAAAGAGCAACACCCGTTCATAACATCTGCTTTATTGCCCAAAGCCCGTGGATTTATTATCTAGCGCTCCCAGTTTATTCAAAATGTTTCTTCACGATCAACAATATACTTCCCGATTGCGATGTCAAGTTGCCAAAATTCCTCCCCCCCCCCCCCGCCCCTCCCACCCTATCATGCCACTGTTCCCTAAACGCACACACACACACAAAGCCGTGCTACCTAAATGCCACTTGCCCACAGTTTTATTGCTTTCGTGTTCGTTCGGGACATGGGGTTCGCGCAACCCGGCAGCAAATACACCCCCGTCCGGGCCATCTCCCCGAGCTGTGCCTCGCGTCCCCGCATATCCCCGCATATCCCCGCATATCCCCGCATATCCACGAACATGCATTCGCGTGCTCGCCTCGCATCAACCGCCGAACGGCCACCGGCTCCATTTGGGTCAGAGCTGCACTAAATTTGACTATCTTTGCCGGTGACCGCGCCGTGCGAATCGACTCACTCGCGGGAGTCGGGGCCCGTGAGTCCCTTCGCCGGCTGGAAATGTCGTTATTTGTTGCCACTCGCGATGGAACAAGCCTTGTTAACATTTGTACTTTCAAGTTTCAACCACCACTCCAACAGACCACCCCCCCCCCCCCCCCCTCCAACGCACCACCCCATGAAACTCATTTCGAGGAATTTTTGGGGGTGGGAAGCGTTTTCCTAATTTAAATAAATTATCCACGTGAGTTGAGGGTAACCCGTAAACGGATTATTGACCAATTATCTATCGAGGCAGTTGTCAGTCTAGTAGTCCGGCTACTGGAATTTAATTGGATGCATTACTATTATCTTCAATCACGTCAGGACGAGATGAGACAAGTTTTTACTTTGTTTCCATTGCAAGTGATTTGAAAATTCATGGAGCACAAAAAATAAATGGGATTTTTCATGGTCAGACTCTTTGTATGTTCGTAAGTAGGTATAGGCAGTCCCCAATCAGATATATATTTCCACGGTAGCACTACGTTACCTACTTAATGCGATTCCGACCCTTTAATTGTATTCAACGCTTTATGGTGTGATCTACTATCAGGCATAGTAATTTCAGAAACTATGGTGATACGGCGTTGATACGGCGATGGAACTGGAATTGCTAATCGCGCCAGCAGGCAGGGAGTGCGGACTTCCTGTTTTTGTGTGACTGCTACCTGCCTGCCTATCGCTATCCGCGATTGTCGCAGCCACCTTGCGGCGACCGTCACGTATCAGCACTCGGCACCCGATATCCACCTCAACCCCCCCCCCCCCCCCCCCCCCCCCCCCACTGCCTCCAGACTCCCATGATCTGCAGTCATGCTCCTCACATGCCCTCTTTTCTGGTCCACAGGATCGAGATGAAGTACTGGGTGTTGCCCTCGGAACATAGCAAGACTCCTGGCACTGACAATGCCAAGACCGCCCTCGCCAAGGCGACTGGCTTCGTTCGAAAGGACAAGAAGGGCAAGCCCGACATCATCAACCTGGGATAGCCACTAGGCACTAGACACTAGGCACTAGCCACTAGGCACTAGCCAGGCGCATCAGCATCCACACTCCATAGAATGCCAAGTACGCATCTAATACCATTCCCTTTATTATCTGTGAACAGCTAAATGCTTTTATTATTTAGATTCGCCGGCGTTTTTGTTAGCTTATAGGTGAATCTGATTTGGAACTTCGCTTCGGTTGTCGGGTTCCAGTCCAACCGCAATGCCATTCCCTATGCCGTCGCTCATTGTTCGTACTTCGTACACATTTGTAATTCATTTAAATCTCTTTGTTAATTATTATAGCGATGTTAGTTTTTTTCTAATGAATTATTCTCGTTTTTAATGAAGGTTTTGTTGTATTTCTTGCGCAACGAAGTTTATATATCGCGTTGATAAACAACAGGCAAGCTGCATTCTTAATTTCCAGCCATTTATACATCACGTTAATTTTTTTGGCACTAGTCACTGCAGATGATGACTTTATGGTACGTAAAATCCTCATAAACTTGCCGCGAAAACATGCAGTTCTTTGTCAGACCTGGCTGGTCAGACCATATTGTACTCAGACAACTCTATTGTCTCTTTAATGAATGGGTGATTTCACCATGCATTTCCCGAACTGACCCTTCCAACACTGATAGCTGCAACATTATTTTTAGATAATAAAAAAACATGTATTGTAATCTGCTCACATTGTAAACAAGTTTTGCGACAATCTTGTAATTGCAAGGGATTGATAGAGCGCATTGGGAGCGATTACCGAGCTTGCGTCACAATCTGACATCGGATGGCAATTGTTTTGTTTCGGCTCCCTTTGCCTCCATCGTGGGGCAAGAATCGGCAGAAAGACATGCCGCAACATGCAAACAGCTTGGAAGTGCCCGACCCGGGAATGACTCTTGACGGTGCACTTACACAATTTCCTTACTTGCGCATGTGTACAGTCATCGCTTTCAGGCGCTGTGATGAGTAACACTCGCTACAACCAAGGTATTATGATTAAATATAATTGGCCAATAAGTTCACCTATTAATAATGACCATTGACCAAGTAAGCATAATCCGTATAGTTGAATACAATCCCAGACCTTTTGAGGGCATTTGTTGATAGTGATTGGTGACACGGTGATCTGCTTTGTGTAAAAAGAGCCCTCGATTGTTGTACTTACACTATCACTTTATCAGCATCGAATAAGGTTAGGCAAATAAAGCTTATCGCGGCGCTAGTCGCTTTTTCATGTGCTAGACTGCTAGTCTGCAGGCATTGGCAGGCTGTTTCAAGAAATCGCGCAATCATACCATGAATAGCACGCTGATAATGGCTATGTAAAAATCCCTTCTTATCTGCAACTTCTCTGCTCTGAGGCGATGAGTGAATTATGTCTGACCCCTTGCTAGACTGCACACTGCACAGCTGAAGTGCTTTCCCAGTCAAGGCAGGTATATGCCAAAATGCGTATACTTATGTACCGACTACCGATTACTGGTTCAACGATCATTTTAGAAGAAAAGGAATGCCTGGAAAGAGGCAACATCCAATTCAAGATGATTGTAATAGAAAATGTGGAAATAATTATAGCATTCTACAATAATTTACTAAGCACGTAACTTACGCACAGGGCAGGCTAATTTTGGTCTGGATAAGTTGATTTTACGGACCACTCGTACATTCGGTTCTTTATGTGATCCAGATTTCTTTTAACCCCTTATAAATTAATTTCTAAAGACAACATATATGTCATGAGCATGGTGCATCTGTTAATTTTCAAGATTCATTACCTCGATGCTTTTAGGTTTTTATAAATCAAGTGTGATCAACTAAAAGCGGTAAGAGAGGACGAACGTTTCACTTCTCCATTCCGTCCCACCCAATTTGCCAGCGAAGAACTAAGAACTTGATAGAACATGTCTTTGACTCGAGTACTAGCAACTAAATACTCTGCCTTCGCGAATCGCGATAGGGCGCTATCTATAAGCAATTGAATGACATTACTCTCAACACTGCTGTACATTTGCGGACGGGAAGTTTGGGCCAGATGCCATGGCCTTGCTCTCAGCTACTCCATATTCGAATTCGCGATTGGATGAATAATAGCTATACAACGAGTGAACTGCCGCATTCTAATTATGCATATATTGATCGCGAGTGAATTTGATTGAGTGACTTATTGATTGATTGATATCAATCCAAAACTCCTAATGATGATCAGACACTGAGCAGCGAGCGGCACCCAATCTGTGTTATCTTTGCCACAGGAAGAGTCGCTCCAGTTTTTCGAGAATCGAGCTCTTATCAGAAATCTTCATTGAGCGCACACGTTATTCGGCTGACGTCATCGCAAGACGTTGTGGCGCGAGAATTGCATGCATGTCGAGGCTGAGTCTATCGGCGCTCGATCTGCTCACAGGCCGAAATTATTCCAGTCCATGTACATTGTACACTATACATAAATAACAAAAAACCATCTGATTTAAAAAAAAACGTAAAACGTTTGGGATTTGGCGTGACCAACCTAACAGACAAGCCACAACTAATCAGAAATCACAGTAGTAGTCCATGACTTTTGTTTCAGTTCACAAAGAGTTTTTTGTGATTCCCTAAACTGGAGATCGCGGGCTGTCGCATGTGAAATGATGTGATTTCATCCCAATCAGGTCGCACAGTGCTGGCACCGGCGAATTGGTTGGCAGCGTTGCGGATGGAGGTTGACAATCTGCCCTCATCTCGTGGCTCGCATTAATCATAGCTATACGGACGGACAAACAGGCCGAATCAACAAACAATGCAATTACAATACTACTGAAGCCTGTGTGTACCTACCTTGTAATTTATCAAATAGTTTGGCTGTTTGTGCCACTCCAGCAATGTATACTGCATGATCCGAGATGGCTATATAATGATGGAGGAAACCGACGGGAAGGGCGGTCTCGAAAGTTGACTTAATTTACATGCGAGGGCCGGATACATCCGAAGCGATTAGAACCTGGATTTCCTGTGCGTTGCTTTTGCCCGTTCGGCGGCGTCTCTGGACGCGTCGGGATCGCACTGCCGACTAGGAAAACATGTATCAGGGAAGCTGCGATCTGCAGTCTTCGTGGTCGTGGTCGTATGCGAAGCAGCCGATACGCTCAAAGCCTGAGCAGTCCCGCGAACAAGCTGGACTCAAGCGAACAGGTAATGAAGAGAGTTTACATGTAGCAGTATAGCCAGAAGGCCATTCATTGCACTTAGCTAATGCAAGCGAATTACCGACGGGGGAATTATTCTACACTCTACAGACAGGGCGTTTGTAATGCAGAACGAAGTCCGCGTGTCGTTGCTTGGCAAAAAGGAAAGCTGCAAATGCATGTTCCATTGCATCTCTGAAAAGGATTATACGAAATGCGCATTCAATTATGGACTCGCGATTCAATATCGAACGAAAGTAAAGTGCTTCAATTTACCTTGTAGAATTTCATCCAATCCTATTTCAAATGCTCCTTTGATGAAAAACATTTTTCTCGCAATTAAAACTAACAGAAGTTGCACTGCACGAGATCGAATAATAAATTGCTTAAAATCGGAAAATTTACATGCTTATAGATGTGATTGCCGTTTGCTTGTTTTTCGTTTCGTGAGTTCCCCCTTTCTGTATTAATGCAAATTTTCCCGATGAAACGGGCGAGTTGCCGGCCGCTGCGTTTCACTGGGGAACCGAGTCGGGGTCCCCGAATGGGGGGGGGGGGGGGGGCTGGGCTCGCGTGCATGGGTGGCACTGGCAGCCACGAAGGAAGGGGTGATGCAAACGGAAGCTGGCTGGTACAGCGGGAAAACTAGAGAGCAAAATCTCATGATAGTCCATTGATTGAGGTACTGATCTCACCACCCTCAACCCCTCCCGTTCATCCCCGAAACAATTTGCGTAGATCAATGCGCAATTTATTGCTCCCGCTGTCAGGCAATGGTTCATCGGAATCGGGAGGCGGCGCGGGCGGAGGAAGGAATATATTCTCGATCCGTCCACCTATGATTTACAGTCGACACTGGTTATGTGCTTTTGCGATTCCTCCGATATAACTCTCGATGTGCCCCATCACTTTCCTATCGCTCTCTTCTGGCGGATCTCGGACATAAATAATCGACTCGCTTCGTTGGGTTTGCTGGCCGAACTTCGTCATGCCGCTAAGACTTGACTTGAGCCCGTCTGCCAGTCTTGGCCAGCTTTCCGCCCTTGCGCTCCGAATTATAGCCCATCACTCTGAAACGACCAAAACTGTAACCAACTATAAGCTCATTAACAATTAAATATGTACGGTCCGGCCAGCCCTGTCCGGTTCGTTCGTGAAAAATAAAAACAACAAAAATAATGTATTTATGAGATTAGTAAATACAGGCGCGAGGCGAGCATGCCTGATCTGTACAGAGATTAGGTTGCTGTAGGTGTTCTTTTAGTTTTATCGTGGCAATTGTAGTCGAAAAAGCGGTTGAACACGAGAAAAGGAAATCAAGAAGCGCGGTGCCTACGTGGTTTTTGTCGAGTGAAATTTGCCGAGCGCGTTTCGCCTTTGCGTTCGAAGCCGAAGATGAGTTCTCTTGTCCATTCTCATTTCTCACAATCGTTACTGTCTCAATTCTGTAGAGTGCCCCTCTGTACGCTCATTTAGTGAGTAAATCATGTAAATTACAATTGATGGCTCTTGAATGTAATTCTGACTTCCTGGCAAATTGGTTGATATTCACGGAAACAAGAAACGAAGCGCGGCAGGAGACACTATTATTTCGATGCTAAACAAGTAAAGTACGGACACCAAATTTCACACCGCTTAGCCACCCGTTTCGATCGTGGTTTTGGAAAAAACAGTAAATCTCATGAGAAAAAAATCCATAATTTAAATAGGTTTATCTTTATTTGTTCATATTTCCGACAAGTCATTATGTAATTAAAATCCTTAGTCAATTTTTCTTTTGTTACCAGAACCAAACTTCCCTTTTTCCAACAAAATTTCCATATAAATTAGCATTGCCTATGTAACGTAAATCATAGGGTGTCCCATGGTGTTGCGCATGAGGAGATTTGAGAAGGCTGCAAAGCGATGATATCGCCGTTTCGAAGGCCCGGGCCCGGGGCCCGCACTCGGACACCATCCAGCTCCCTGCGTACCAGCCGCGTCCTCGTGGTTCGGGCCGGTTCGGGCCGGTTCGGATTGCACGGAGACCGGTCTCGGGCCTTGTTCGGGCTCGGCGCTGGTGAATTTCCACTCGTAGTTACTATACAGTTGAAATATTAACGAAGCCTCGCCACGGCACGTCTTCTTGTTTTCTTCAACAATAAAACACGACCAAGCAAAAAAACCGACCCAATCTTCTTTGGTAGCTTTGCCTCGAGGTGTAGAAAATAAAACAGCAATAGAGATGAGTCAGCTAAACGATTTTACCTCAGCAATTTAAACACATTGATTCTGTGGGGGTTTGTTTTTTTCGAAATTAGCTTTCGGCTGAGCCTTTCTTGAGCCGTTTGAGCCCTTCTGCTTGCATGCAGCTTATGATGCTTTGTAGGATTTCCACCCGCCTCGGCGAAGACCCGCAAACGCGGGGAAATCGCAATGACTGGGCGAAAAGTAATCAGCCACATGAAATTTATGTAAATTGCTCCTGTCTTCTGAGCTTTGATAACTGAATTTTCATCACCACCATCATCATCATCACCATCATCATCATCAGCGCCTACTGATTCGTATTGGCAAATCCGATTTTCAATCAGATTTTCGTTTTGAGCATTAGAGCGAACACGAAAGTCGGGTTTCCTTGAACGTGAACTTTCTTATTTTGTTAAAAACCTGGTCACGCCATTTCGTACAAAGTATAGTGTGAACAAGCGATCAACTGCGGCTCAAAATCACGCCAGCTCTTTGCGATGCGATTCCAATTCCAAATCAACCAACTAACGAAAGAATCCTATTTGCAATCAAGGATCCCTGCAATGTACAACTCAGGCCTGGAATCAGGTCAATCACTCTCGACGTGAGATCCCGAACACACCGCGACAGCTCGGCGAGGTGCCGGACAAAATTATTCCTGTACCACTCTGCATGACATCACTGAAAACTGGTTTTCATATTTTTAATCACAACGCCTTATTAATTACCTAGCTGTGGTAGACAAGACGGGAAAGGCAGACACAAATAATATTCGCGTGAATTCTCTGGCGATGGACAGCGAGCATTGCCAAGCCTGCAGCCGATGGCTCGTATCATGGCTTGGCGATCCGCACACCGATCCATAATTCATGTCCGAAGCACACTGTAATTGTGCAGATGGATTGAAAGGGTGTAGGAAGATAGATGCTGGCATCTTTCGCCCTGCGTCCAAGGTTCGATTCGAGCGAGCCACGATCGTAACCCACCCAGGACTATAAACGCCGAGTGCATAATAATTGGAATGAGAACGTGATCTCCGCGCTCGCACCTGACATGATCTCATTTCTCTCGGCTTGACGAGGACGGTGCCGGCTGGGGTACGGGCTGGGGACGGGCTGGGGACGGGGTGACCAGCAAGATCGAGACACCACTCCTTGGCCTAGGTTAGGGTCGATGACGTCATTTTGCATCTTACCCACCCACCCACACGAATGTGATGCCTGCAGCATTGACTTCTATAGTGCACTTGTGTGCCAGATCATCTGTGTGCAATTTTAGGACACTTTCGCTGTGCTAGAGCTTGAAATCTTCTTGGCAGGAAATATCTAATGGGAATGACGGGCAATTAAGTTTGTAAGAAACTATAGAGCCGCGTTACTTACGGCATTACATGGAGGTCGACAGGTCAGAGAGGAAGACATCGTTTGGCATTTACCGTCGTCCCTCCTCCACCATCTTCATGCCTTACTTTTCCCCCCTGAAAACACGCTTTTATTTGAATTTCGTTTCCAGCCAAACGTGTTACCACTAAACTAAAGCATACCCCATCCGGTGTACCATACATACGTGCATTTGTAAGTGCATGCTTTGGAAGAGCTTCAAACGATATTTACATTGAAGCACACGCGACCGAAAATAAAGCAAACTTAATTATATTCATAAATCCCAAGCTAAAACCGAGATTTCGTCCCGAGATCGCGCACGGAAGCAACAAAGAGTAATCACTAATTAGAGAATCACTCTCGAAACAAAACATGGACAGCTTTGATGACCAATTCACGCTCCCCATTGATGTTTTTTCGTCACGCATAACTAGAGTTCATCCTCCAGTTAGCGCATTAAATGTTCGAGAAAGAAGTAAGTCACAAACGATCGAGTGACTAAGCTAGATTAGCCGCTACATCCCGAAACGATCGATATCCAGCTGGAGGGTAAAGAGCGGGTGTCAAAAGCCATGGCAGTGAGCTATAGCACTTGGTGTCGGTATCGTGTTGCCTGGCCAGTCGCGTCACGTGGCCCGCGAGTGTCACTACTCACGAATCTCGCGCAAGCCGTGGTGGTGGTGGTGGTGGTGGTGGCGGTGGTGGTGGTGGTGGTAGGTACACTGTGCTGCCCTTATCGCGTAGTTCGCGCGTATGCCCCCCCCCCCCCCCCCGCCCCCACCCCGCATGACCTGGCCGAACCCTGAAACCCAGTGGAAAGCAGGCCCATGGGCGATGAGGGCTCGCATGACGGCTATCGTGCTTCATCTAAGTTACGAGCTGATTCCAATGGCCATACGATTACTTCCTAATCCTATTAAATGGGATTTTCCACTAATTACAGTTGAACTTGAATAGGTATATCAAAACAGGAACCTTTCGCTATACGGAAGGCCTTTCGGGGTTGAGTTTCACATGCGATTCGGGCATTTTATAAATTCTGAATCGCATTATAGTTGAAGTTTGCTGTCAAGGTTGTAATTTAACCCTATTGGGTGGACATGCAACCATGGCTGGCGCAGAATCCAGGTTCGATACTCAAAGCCGATCTCAGCTGGAGCTCTGGAGGAGAAGTCCTGTTGTCCCGTGCCACGTATTGGACCGAGCATCATTTTATTTGTGAATCGCTTGCGGATTTGCCAAACAAATCAATTTCATAACTGGGCTGGGCTGCAGAAAATTAAGCATATCTATAGATGGAGCTGACCGACTATGGTTCGGATGGTGGAAGAATTGTAAAGAGTTTAATCACAATAAGTATAATATCTTGTTCCTCTCTCTTCACGCCCGCTTGTTTCTCAGTGCTAGAACAGCGACGCAAGCGAGAAGCAAGCAGTGTGGGCAGGGCCCGTCAATTGTCAATCACCATGTCATCAGTGCGATCTGGAGAACGCACAGCGAACGCGCAGCTTCCACAGCCAGGGCGCAGCCAGGACGAGGCCAGGGCGCAGCCAGGACGAAGCCAGGGCGCAGCAGCCAGGGCTCGGGCCGGCGCTTATCACGGGAGCTCGGGTCATTGCACCTCGCCGGGCGCTGCGGCGACTGCCCCCCGACCCCTTCAAACTGTTTCTAGGTCAAATCTGAGTCGCGATCGCCCGCGGCTCAGCCCTGCTCGCGGCCGCCCGTTTCCAACTGCTACCGGACTTCTAATCACATCCAACACCACGCACTCTGCTTCTCTCTTCACCTCCCAAAGCCCTAGCCTCAGTCTCTCTCGCTCTCGCTCAGCTCTGCTCTCATGGTACAATGAAATCAGAGTCGACCCAACAAGTCCAAAACCAGTTACACGAGATGGAATTATCGCCGTCTTGCCCGTTTTTTCAACAAGGTACGAGCAAGCGAGCAAGCAGGATAGATGCTAAAAAGCACCTACTACTATACTAGTTCAGTTTAAATAGAAATGTCAATTATAATTTTACTTGAAAGTATTAGAAACACGATTTCGGCTTCTTGTAACCAATATCGCATATCGTAAAAAGTAGCAATTGAGCAAGCCTTGACTTGCGCGCTGCGCGCTGCGCGCACGGACTTTTTCATCGTCCATCATCTTCAGGGACATAATGTTGAAGATAGCTTGTATAAAAGCGTCCTTTCATCTTGTGTATCAGTGAAAAAGAAAGCAACATCACTTTTTCTCCATGCAGATGCATATCATGTGGCAATGAGCCGGCTGAAAGGGGCGGGCCTATTCGCTGAGCTGATGGAGCCAGTGAGTTTAGCGAGGAAATCCAATATTCCGACTTGCAGTGAATATACAAGCCACTAGTCTAAGCCAACGCCGAGCCAAGCTATGCATCGAGCACACAGCACAGGCAGGCAGGGACAGGCAGGCGACCGGAGGTGAGGTGGTTCAACTTGCTCGAACTCCAGAGTCTGGAGCGTGGGCGTCGATCACTCGGCAGGTCGTTTACTCTGTAGTCTGTATTCTGCAGTCTATCCCGGTCCCTGATTCCCGGGTCCCGCGCACGGGATTTGTCGATTCTGTTCGTCAACTTCGGCGCGGAGCGCACCCCAAACCTCAATCATGAATGCAGCTCCGCTAAGCACTTTCCAGCATCCATCCTCAAACCAACTCATATCCGAGGGAATAGTGGACCAGGCATTAATTAATCATTTCACTGCCGTAAGACTTGCCAGGCCCGACTCGTCAGCCATCGCTAACAAACCTGATCGACGATGCTTGCTGGCTGGGAGTGGAGTGGAGTTCGTCCTCGTCTTGCTAGATAATTCACTGCTCGAGGAGCTGGGCCGGAGGAGGCTGTACAATTTAGACAAGACTAGCGGACCGTTTATTGCTGGAAAACTCGATACAGTTTCGAAAACTGAAAGGGGTTTGATTAAGGGTTTGACCACGCATGTTAACGAATTAGAACGAAGTCAGTTTTTTTACCCACTCCGTGATATGTGTGTGTTGCCTATCAAGACTATAGCTAGTGTAGAAGTAGATTGTATAATGTGAGATGAATGTTGGTTTGATGAATTATTTTTAAAAACTTCAACGCTGCATTTCAGACATGCATGTATTCCTTTTTTTAGTTGCGATATTATAAGTTAGATTGCTTTTTTAATTAATAATAATACACTCTCTGGCAGCCATAGAATCTCAGCTAAAAAGTAAATGAGACTTTTTTGACAGTGATGCTGCTGATTAATAATATCAGGCGAGGCATGCAGAGACGTGTTGTGTTGTGCGGAGGAGGAGGAGGGGGAAGGGGAGCACGAGCAATGCATAGTGTCGAATGTTGGTGCTTGTAAGAAGTTGTAAGTGAGATGACAGCCAGATATCGAGTTGAGAACCTAAAACTAGGCCAGGACCACGAGAGATGAGCAGAGCTTTGCGAGCCGTCCGCACACCGCACAATTTGTATTTCCCCGAGGACTCGTTCTCCCGCATTCGGGTCCTGCTTGCACCGACGGGCTGGATTTGTGCATCAGGTGGCATCTCACATAATGCGCTTCGTTACATAGCTAACAGAAAATAGCAGCTAGGTACTATATAAAGCAGAAACTACGATATCATTACACAAGTGCGTAACGTTACTTACAAGGCCAAGGCATATGTATCAGCGGGATCTACTATTGCCAAAAAATTTTCTCTAATGAGAGATCTATAATTAAATTTTAAAACCATTTAAAAAATATTACGTCCGCTCCGAGCTTAAACACTCGACATCGTGTTACTCTTATCTGCATTTTCTGCAATTCTTTTGCGGATTAAAAAATCCATGGTCTATTGTCTCGATAGCGAGTGTTATTAATTACATACATATGTATAAGTAGATCTCAGCCTATAAATAAACCTACCATATTTGCAGATAACTGTGTACTTTTCGATACAGGAGACTTTAAAGTTTGATTTATAGGTACAACGTCGTGAACCATGCAATGCAACTCCAATGCAAGCGTTTCGTTGTTCTAAGTTGCACATACGAAAAGCAGAAAGAAACTTCTTTTGCAAGTATGAAATTGAATGACAAATTTTTTCCCTCCCAGACGTTATGTCTAATCTGCCCGTTTGTCATAAAAGTTGGTAGATGCTTTTAGCATTCTAAGTGTGCAAAGTGACAAAAGGAATTCTCGTCTTAGCACTAGCAGTAACGGGTGGATTATGACTTACAAGGGTTGAGCATAATATCTCGCGACTCTGGAGCAATATTTCAAGCGGCCAGCTGCTTTGGCTTAGCGCTGTCTTTTACTACCACTTCTTACTTACCAAAGGGATGACGAAATAGTGATAACTACTGAGTACTGTTGGGCCCTTGTATGTTATTCTAAGAGAGGGCCCAGCGCTTTTGTCTGCTGGAAGGGTCCGATGCAATTAAATAGATGAGAATGAAATCATAATAGTCATCATGCTGAGATGAAATTTCTCGGAACATCGAGTTTTAGTACCCAATCAAATGGGACTTGTGGGGAGAGGGGGGTGGGGTAGTGAATGAGGCAGCTCCCTTATTTCATTTCTGCCGTCGTTTGCTTCTCACGTTTTACGACGGAACGCACATGCGTACACTTATTGCATTTTGTACTGTGTAGTGCCAACTGCCAATCGGGATTGCATTTGGTTTCATTGCGTTGACGAAAGGCTCTCAAGTCCCAACAAGTCCCAATCGACGTAAAAGAATCAATACAGTACCTACCTCTGATTGTCTTTGTCTTGATTTCTTTCCTAGCGTTTCGTTCACGTTAGGACCTGCTTTGTCGTGTCACGTCCTGCCCATTATTGGTCAGCCGATATTATTTGTTGGCGATGCATTTATTTTTGTCACACTGACAGGTAACAATGATCCATTGATCCCTGTTCGACTTCGGCTGCCTGTTCGGTGTTCAGTGTTTACCTGCCCAGAATTTCTATTAGAGAGCAGAGTAAGCCGAATGTGTACCGTTATCTGGTTGCCATGGGTTACCTTACCTCCAACCCGCCGCGGGGCAAAGATGCGAGTTGCAACAAGTTTTAATCGTCGGCGATCTTCCCCTCCCCACCAAAACCATGCCAAAGCAACACCTGACACCGACACAATAAGATTTCTAACTTCTTGGTACTGACGCCTGTTTTGACAGGTAATTGACGAAAGGGTTTGTACTTTGTACCACGGTAAATAAAACTCACCTAAGCCGGGCGGCAACATTTCCCGGCTTTGCAGTGGCAAGTTACCGACCGACACTACCTCAAGTCGATCGTGTGATCGCGATGCACCAACCATTGCACGAGGAAATGGAATCATTGTTGCCTGCGATTGATTTCGCCGCCACGTCGATCAAGGTAGTGCATCGGCCGAGTTGACTCAAGCTGTTTCCTTTGCCGCGATTAACTCAGAGGAAGGGAAGCAAATACAATATGACATGACCGCGTGACTCACAAGACAATGCCCAAGTATGCGGTGTACTTTTTTTTAGCATTATTATTAATCACATTAATTACATATTCACACATTATTAATTTAACTGGCACTATCACAATATGCAAGGTCGTCTTAGCTGTCGATGAGTCATAGCTAAGGTGCTCACGTATCACTATCAGCAGCGGTATATGAACTGGGGGCATTTTGTTGGCCGATCAACACGTCGGGTAACTCATGACTCATGGGTCGGGTGATTGGTGATAAGCTGGCTTTAGCGGTGGGATCGTTCACCGGCCGGCGTATGACTGGAGTGCGGTTCTGTTGCTAAGGGAAGCTGCTATCACCGGGCTGCTTAACGCCTTACATCGCCACATACTTACTATCAGTTCACAGTTAGTTGCATCATTTTCATTTTGCAGCTCCATACCCCAATCAAACACCTAGCTGCCTAATCGAGCTGCCTCTGCCTCAGGAAGGAAGGTGGGAAGGGTTCGGTTAGAATTATAAGGTTCTCATCTTACAAGCCAAAATAAAATCACGTGTAATTATTGAAATATTTTTTTTATTTTGTAGTTTTCTTTTGATTTTTTTCACATAGTGGTGAAGTACAAAAAAGCATAGATAGTAATTTATTGAAATCTATGCAACATCATTCTGCTAGGGAGTTCACAGAATACACAAGTAAAAAAAAAATACAATAACCAAAATGAAACATTGATTTCATGGAGAATAATTCTACCAAGAAAAATGAACAAGAATACTGTTTTTGTTGATTTGATGATGGTTTTCTTGAAACGCGAGTGAAAAAACATGATCGAATAAAGGGTATCCGGGACAGGTCGAGATGTCGCCAGCCACCCAGTATGACATAATGAAATCATTGTCAGCCTTATGGATGCCAGGCACTATTAACAATCGATTTGTTCAAGATTTGTTCCAACTAGACTATCGAAACCCTTTCCTCCAGCCAAGGGACTTTTCCTATCACAACAAGCATGCCACAGCAAGAAAAGTCGAGGCGGACTTATCACATTGCTTTACCTAAAAGTTAATTAAAGAATTTATCATGTACACAGTTAATATTAAAGAGTATTGTTATTATTATACATAAACCTCTAAGATCACGATGCAACTGACTATGCATATTAGCACATGAAACCAAGCATAAAGTACAGAATATGAGTGTTTGGATCGGCCAGCTGATGGAATTGACACCAGCGATGAAAAATTTAGCATCATCGAAGGTGACAACAGAAGCTGCTGAGCCGATGGCTCGAATGAGAAGTTACTGATTTGTATTTATGAGGGCATAGTGATTATTTCATGAGATCATGGAACCTAAAAGCAAACATCTTTGGTGTCCCGAGAAGTAATTCATTTATGCCTTGTGGACCAAAAGACTCTTCTTTTTAAGATATTAATTCAATTTAAAATCGGTGGATATTACGTTTGATTATTTTACACTGTAACATAGATTCATCTAAAGCATACGGCCATTTCAAGCAGCAGCGCTTCGAAATGGTACCTGAATGGTTCGACTCATGCTCCACAGTTATTTGGGGGAGTGCAAACTTTCTCAATATTAGTTATTGGACCCAATCATACATTTAAAATTCAAACATAACTTATAAAAACAGAAGACAGAATGGATCACATTGATACACAAATCACATTGAGATTGTTTTCGACAAGATATTTAGAAATTGTCATCAATTCTAATTCATTATCTGTTAAGTACAGACATACTTTAAAAATTAATTTTAGAAAAATCTTCCAACCTTTTTACTTTTGTCATATCCTGCCAACTATAACTGCTATAGCTCTAAACAAATATACTAGTTGGTTTCTTTGAGACCAACATTCTTATAAAGGCTAATAAACAAAACTATATTTTTTTCTTAGAATACTTCAAAATATTATATAATATATTTTTATATTTTATATATTTTTTTGTTTTGTTTTCTTAGTGACTGGAGCTGCCTATCTCACCTCGCACCGCACTTGTATCATCTGATGGTCGTTTCCGTGGTTTGGGATTCGTTGGCTTCATCCGAGCCGAGCGTGGCGAGCGCAGCGTGCAGCGGCGGGGGTCCTGAGTTTGTCCCGGCGATGGGCTGATGAAGTCAGTCTTGGCTCTCGCATCATGTGTGCTGACTGCAGGGCTAACACTCGTATGACCGGTACAACTTCTTCTTCTCCAGCGTGAAGCCCTGGCTGATCATGATCGTCCCGCCCCGAGTCAGGTTTCTGCAACAAAACAATTGACCCCATTAGACTCGACAAAACATCATCTTAAGGAAGGAAGTGGATTCTGATGTACCGACTAGTTGGGCATTTGTGTGCTGTGAAATAACTGGTGATTTAGAATAAATGGCAACTTAAAAAAAAATAATTCACTAATTTCCTTTCTTTTTAAAGAAAGGGACAAGAGCAGTAAGAAAAATAAACTTACTTGAGGAATTGAGGCAGGAGTGAGTGCCAAGATGTGCTGTCCTGCTTGAATGTCAGATACAGCTCAAATGTAGACACAGTACTGGGGTCGCACTTGATGGTCCCAATTTTGCGGCACTCTTGGTCATTTTCGAAATTGATGAAGAGTGTACATCCCCTGTGAAACAAACAATGTGAAAAAGAACTCATAAGGCAGCTGTCAGGCAGATCCATGGGTGCAGGGCCAAGGTGGCCGGTGGGTGGTAATAAGAAGCCGGTAGGTGGCATGGCATGGGCAGGTGCCGGAAAAACCGGCATGTTCGTACTTGACAGATAGCTGACAGGTACCAACCTGAGTCCGCAAGGTTCGTTCTCGGCCATCCTGATCACGTCGCGGGCAATGCGAGGCAGCAAGTCCGCCGGCAAGAGCACTTCGCCGCAAGCCAGCTGGGCAGTTTTGGCAGCTCGGAGTTCATCTTCTAAACGACGGGCTAAGAGCTGGCTAGCCCCGCCGTCCTCCAATTCACCGTCGTCATAAGATCCCACTAAACTACCTGCAACATTAAAAAACAAATAATCCGATTAGCTTTTCATCCACACCGGCAAGTCTTTGTTCGGCAAGTTCGACCAAGTTCGACCCCTTTGGTCCCACCAAACAAAATTTGGAAACACACAAAGGAAACATTGTTGCGTTTGCCGAAACCTAATTCATAATTAATGTGTTTAGACTGGGTTTCGATTGTCGCTCAGTTTTAAAAATCTGATGCAACTAGACCCATAATTGTTCCAGAAATTTCTACGAAGAGAAAATGTGAATTTGTTTTCGAATCACAAAAATTGAAACCCACCTCGATTATTGCTCGAGAAATCCACATTTACTGGACACGGTAGCACTTCCATTATAATATCACAGTTTAGATTAATGAAAAAGACGAAACTAGTTATACGCGAAGCAAATAGTTTGCTTGCCGGTATATCGCGAACTTCGTCGACTCAGTGATAAGCACTGCTCTGACCGAAGATTTCAAACGAACTGACACAGAGCGGTAGAGATGGCCAATTCAGAATCGATTTTCTCGAAAATCGATTTTTTGCCTTTCGATTAATCGATTTTTGAATCGATTTTCTGTCTTTCGATATATCGGTGAATCGATTTTCTGTCTTCCGATTTTAGAGGTCGACCGATGTAGGCAATGAAGGTTAGGTTGGTTTTAGAGACCTGAAAATGGCGCCTGGCAAAAGTGATTTGTGGAAGTTTTTCATCAAACAGAGTGGGAATACGGCCACGTGCAGAAAATGTTCCCAGTTGATAAAGACGGGGGGGAACACGAGTAACCTGAAGCAACATATGGTTCGGAAGCACTCCAACCACAACCTACAACAGGAGGTCGATCCCGATGATCCCGCTGTAAATGTAGTTTTGCCAGACACTGACAATGACATTGACATGATGCCAAGCACAAGCCGTACACATTCTTCTGCCTCTGGCCCTGAACCTGAACCATCCGGAGTCTTGCCTACAGTGAGTTTTAAGCTCTACCTATTCAACTTGACTGTGATTAAACTTGTCTAATCTGTCCAAAAAAAAACTGTGAGAACCTATTTTCCTGTAACAGAACTTACACAACTACTTCAATTCACTGCCAGCATCGACGTCGAAGTCCAGCTCCAGACGCAGCTCAAGTTCCTTGTCAGGTGGTCTGCAAATACCAATTGACGAAGCTATTGGAAATGTAAATTCGTTCTCCTCACGAGGTCATAGACACGCCAGCATCACAGATGCCATTATATTTATGGTCATCAAGGAAAATCTACCCATTTCAATAGTCAATTCCGAAGGATTGAAGACACTGCTCAAAGCCACTGTACCATTATATAAAATCCCGTCACGTCAAACTTTCACTAAGCTCATAGATGGGAAGTTTGAAATTTTGTCCGAACAATTGAAGACTAAAATCGCCAGTGCTCCTTACGTAACAGTTACCACGGATGCATGGACAGAAGAGTTCAATACCAAAGGGTTTTTGGGGACCACTATTCACTATTTACAAGGAGTAACCATGCGAACCGCCACAATTGGACTTGTAGAGTTGGATGAGAGTCACACTGCAGACTACATCCACATGAAATTGCAATCACAATTGGAACAGTGGGGAATTTCTAAAGAAAAGGTAGTTGCAGCTGTCACAGACAATGCAGCAAACATGGTTAAAGCTATTGCCGATTATTTGGGCAAGTCTAAACACTTGCCATGCTTCGCCCACACCCTAAATCTCGTGCCAGTGAAAGCTATTCAAGGTATTGAGGACCTGACAGCTCTAATTAGTAAGGTAAAGACTATAGTGACCTACTTTAAGCAGACTGTGAATGCTGCCGACTCCCTGCGTAAGCTGCAGAAGGATGCAGGGAAGACAGATGGGCAGATATTAAAGCTAAAGCAAGAGGTACCTACTAGATGGAATTCCTGTTTTTACATGCTAGAACAATTCATTTTATTAAGCCCAATTGTATCATCGGTATTGACAACAATGCGCAAATCTCCGCCAATGCTCACTGCGGATGAAATTGATGAAGTTCGCGAGGTTATAGTCCAACTAAAGCCTATCGAGAAGGCAATGAAAGAGTTATCGGGTGACAAATATGTCACATGCAGCAAAGTTATACCTCTTGTACATTGCATTACTAAGGCAATTTCGAAGGCCAGCCCCCAGTCCGAACTTGCAATCAATTTGCAAGCAAATCTGTTGCAGGAGCTGGAGAAGCGCTTTTCAATGATAGAGAAGGTCTCCTTGCTGGCGATGTCAACCCTGCTGGATCCCCGGTTCAAGCGCTTACATTTCCAAAGCCCTTCATCATGTGCACAGGCAATTCAAGGCATTAATTCCTTGATGTCGGATGCTATTGTCAACGATGTAGCAACTTTGCCGAGCAGAACACCAGCAGCTGATGATCTGTTGAGTTTTCACTCCGAACTGGTTGACAAATCAAATACGAACGACAGTTTGGGAACGGCAGGAGGTATGTCTATCGAACTTCGACAATATCTGAACCAATCGGTAATTGGAATAAAATCTGACCGTTTTCTTTACTGGGAGTCGGTAAGACACGTGTACCCAAAAGTTTATTTGGCTGCAAATAAATATTTGCCGATAGTGGCAACATCCGTGCCTTCAGAGAGACTGTTCTCGAAGGCCGGAAATATTATGACCTGCTCGCGGAACCGCCTGACGGGCAAAAGATTGTCCAAGATTCTTTTCCTTAGCTCCCTTGATGTTTGCGATTGGGATTTGGGAGCTTAACATTTAAAATTAAGGTAACTATATGATTTTTCGGAAAGTGATGTCACCTATTATGTACTTGATTCATAAATAAATGTATTCCAAAGAGAAAATGTATTCTTTTGTGTTTTTTATGGAAAAATCGAAAAAAATCGGAAAATCGATTTTTGAAGGTTAAAAAATCGATTAATTGAATCGAACTGTTTCGATTTAAATCGATTCACTGAATCGATTTTTTGCACAAAGTCGGCCATCTCTACAGAGCGGACGCCGCGTTCGCCTTTATAGCGGCCTCCCCACTCCTTACCCCTCCACCGATTTACCTATGTGCCAAGTGCTCAGCTAGGCAACCAGCGATGGAGGGGAGGGGTGGCACAGGGTAGGTGTCAAAGTTGGCCCTTCTTTGTCTGTGCTTGAGGCATTTTTAGGTGGCTCTACACTAGTTTCTATGCATTTCACGAATATTTAACTATCGAGAACAACTTCTTTTTAACAACGGACTACAGAAGAATATGGAAGAAAAATCTTACCGGCGTTTTTATTTGAGCAATCATATGTCATGAAATCGAATATGAATATTATGTTAGCATTATTAAATCTGTAAACTATTAGGTACCGGTTGGCGTCGATAAGCTGCAACAACTGGTCCGAATCATTATTTCTGGATCTAATAGGTAGGTACACTACAAGCGCCGGTAGGCCTATCTCCGAGTCCCTATTCCCGATCCCGAGTCCCGGCGTTTGCGCGTAGGGACTCTCTTTGTCTCTTCCGAACTGTTGCTGACAAAGGAACAGCGGAAACGGGTGGTTGCTTGCAACATTGTAAATACGCGGATGATCATGAAAACGGACTTGAATGCTAATCTAATTTCACTTCCAGTGATGCAGCTCTCTCCAGATCTCTACTGATTGAGCATTATTCTAGCGCAGCCCGCGGCAGGCACAAACACATTACACCTTTCCGAGATGTCATTTTTATAAACTTCACACATAATTAGAGTAGCTACGAAATAACTGTCGAGTACTCACTCTCAGAATCTGGGACGTTGAACTTTTCAGGCAGAATGGACTCGATGACGTCTGACGATGACATCTTCGACTTCGAATTTGACACAGAGTTTTGCTGATGCCAAATGTCAGTAAACTTATTAAAAACGTCGTTTAGTTTACTATCACAATTTTGTGGCGACGAGTCCTCGAGGAAATGTTCAATCTTAGCGGCACGCATGTCGATAGATATTATTAATGTATTTGACTCGAAAAGTGGCAAAGCAAAGCCGCAACAAAGGAATCGTATCGTAGATTTCACTTTAATAATACTTGAAGCGAAGGGATGGTGTGCATTAATTTTAGAAATGAAGTAGTGAGTGTAAAATTTTAAGGAGGTTATTTATTTATTATTGTGCTGATGATGAAGTCTCAGGACATAAGCCGGTTATCAGTGTCGGCGACCGGGCATACAATAAGCCGGGTTCCCTCTGACGCTCACGCCGCTGAAGAGAGTTTGACACTGAGCCAGCAGTCAGAGCGACTGCTCGCGAGCCGCAGGCGCTGGCTTGACGTTTAGGTACACAGCTGATTGTTTGCCTTACTTTCTCATTGGTGAATCGGCAGCCAATCGTATGTGGTAGCCGGCCTAGCAACATTGATCAGCTGTGCGCACAGCTATCTTGAGGTTCCGCTGTCATCCGCTGAATGGCCGAGCGCTTGCATCGCGCAATCAGGCAGATAATATTTACAATATGTCAGCCGCCAGTGTTTCATATGACGTGTTTTAACTTTGTACAGTAAATATCTGAAAACAATAATGGAGTATTTAAAGAGTGGCTTAAAATCTGTTTTAGGAGCACCACAAGAAGGCGTGCAACCCACAGGAGCGGAGACGGTTAGAGAATTGACTTTACTAATAACAAAGTCCCCATAAAGTTGCATATCTCAATTACGCCCAACAAACCTCACACTTGACATTACCGAAAAATGTATTCTTTAAATAATTCCACATTCTAGGTTGAGCGTTTAGTCGATCGTGTACAGTCATCATCACTTCTCGAAGATCGTCGCGATGCATGCCGTGCTTTAAAGGCGTTGTCACGCAAGTTTCGAATCGAAGTTGGTGCACAGTCTATGGATGCCCTGTGTCAAGTGCTTCAACAAGACCACACCGACTGTGAAACGGTTGGCTACGTGCTCGACACGTTGTGTAATATCACGGCGCCAGAGACATTTGACGAAGAGGAGAGTCCCACGATCGAATCTAATGCTATAGAAAATTTAGGGGAGCAGTTCACGGAAATATTCATAAAACAAGCTGATAACGTTGGACTTGTGCTGGGTTTCTTAGAAGAATATGACTTTCGTGTCCGCTGGCCCTCTGTTAAACTTCTCACATCATTACTTGCCAACAAGTAAGTTTCAGTTGGTGCACTTCTAAATAAGAAGATAGGTACCTATTGAGCATTGTCTATGTTATGTACACCTCTGGACACAGAAATCCGCCTAGTAGAATTTTGGCTATATGCTCAGAAAGGTATGTCTGAAAAGAGCATAGGCAGGCCAGGTACCGACCAGGTGGGTGAGCACATTGGGGAACTGGATGCCATGCTTAGGGGATCGCTATCTCGTTTTTAGAAACCAGTTTTCTTATCAGCAGCTGCCTCGCTCCGTGAAATGAGAATCGACCCAAGCTGAGATATCGGTGTGGTGTGGAGTTATGCGATTAGATTTCACGCAAATCCAATGGCCTAAATATGTTATTTTTAAGCTAGAAGAAATTTCAATAAGTTTCCTCTGTCTTCTCGGCACGAATGACACATTTATGTCATCATTTTTTCGGTACTTGCAAAAAAGTTGGTATTCGCAATGTGAATTAATTTAAACTGCATAATTGCTTTTGTTATATAACATTACCTCCGACCCGCCTGGACGAGGTAAAGCCACCGGAAAGGTAGGGTATAGGTAATAACCATTAAATTGATATCGAGATAACGGAAGCAATTAATATATATAATATAAAATGACATTGAGACATGGAAACTATGTTTTCTTTAATATTAAAAAAGTGGTGACACAGAAGTGTTCCTATCAAAGAGAGGTTTTGAGAAGTTTTTTATTTTCTCTTTCTAACTGTAAAATTATGTGTTGTATGCCAGTTGGGGTGTGTGGAATCGGATACAAAACGTGCCAGTGAACAGATTCGTAAGTTTTGGGAGGCAGGCAATGATAATAAAACTGGTTTATCAAAACTAGATTGCGACCTATCAATAAACATGACATCCCCTGCCACCATGTGCTCATCCACATGGTTGGTACCTGGCCAGCCTATGCTCCTCTCAAACAAACCTTTCTGAGCAGATAGCCGAAAATCTACTAGGCGGATTTCCGTGTCCAGAGGTGTACCTATCTAGTGTTATTAATGTTATTGTCATTTTAATATTATTGGTCGATGATATGATCGATGGTAATTTATTTTGTCTGTCTACTCCTAGGCCAAAAGATATTCAAGAAATAATACTAGTAAGTCCAATGGGTGTTTCAAAGCTGATGGATTTGCTAAGCGACAGTCGGGAAGTGATAAGAAATGATGTAAGTTTTAATGAATCTAAAGTGTTTCTGTACCAGCAGTAAAAAAAAACAGAATGGTAACACACATGTGATTTTTAGGCCTTGCTGCTCCTCATTCAGCTTACTAAAGGAAATGCTAATATCCAGAAAATCGTTGCTTTTGAAAATGCTTTCGATCGCCTTTTCGATGTGATCACTGAAGAAGGCCTCTCTGATGGAGGGATTGTGGTTGAAGACTGTCTCTTGCTCATGCTGAATCTGTTAAGGAATAATACGTCAAATCAGAATTTTTTTAAAGAAGGTACTAATTGATCAAATTTGTGTCTGTTTCCATTTTAAATAATCAAATTACCTCGGTTTCTTGTACCTGATATTTCTTTGGTGCCAATCTTTTCAGGAAGTTACATTCAACGTTTGGCACCGATGTTTCATCTTCCTCCGGAAGGAGACTTGGACTCTTCGTGGTTGCCGCAGAAAGTCAGCAATATTCATTGCATGTTACAGGTAAATAACCTTTATGCAACCAATTCAATTGTTTATCAATTTGATATGTGGCGTTATGTTTACACTAGAGCATAATAAACGGGAATATAATTATTATTAAGCTCAATTGCATCAATTTACACCTACATGTTTTTTTTTTTTTTATTAAGCTAAAAGGAAACTATCAAATGATCAGTAGTGCCCACTGCCCTATGATACCATTTGAAAACTTAACAATACATTTACATAATCATTAAGCACAAAGTACAGGTATTCTATGGGGATAAAAAAAATGAGCCAAATAAAACAAGTAGTGGGAACTAAACGGTGGACAGGTGGTGCGAACGCTGGTGATGCCTGGCAACCCAGCGCAGGTGACGTCGTCGTCCCAGCGCTCCATGAAGAACTGCGGTCTGCTCGCCGCCCTCTGCAACATTCTCATGGCCAGCGGGGTGCCCGTCGACATCCTGACAGAGACCATTAGCACTGTCGCAGAGGTACGCCAAGGCCAGCGCCAGGATGCTGCAATATCTGGTTATCTAAAACAGTCCTTTTAATCAAGGACTACTTATAAAAACTACTTATAGTAACAAAGGTTTCTTAAATTTAAGAATTTGATTCTATGGCTACAATACTGCCAAATAACTCTAATTAGCTTGGACTTTTTCATGGCCATTAAGATATTTGTGGTTGCTAAATGTGGATTAGTATTTGAGTGAATAAAATATATCCAGCAATATGATGTGAGTAAGTATCCACTTAAATATCCACTTAATACCCGGCACCAATTAAAAGATCCTCTAGCCCTATATAGGATTGTATGCTATATAAGTCTAAGAGACTGTGTTTACGTTTTATCTGCATTCTTTTGCAGGTGATCCGTGGCAACCAAGCAAATCAGGAGCACTTTGCGGGTGTAATGGCGCCGTCGAGTCCTCCCCGGCCCGCTGTCGTCATCCTGCTCATGTCCATGGTGAACGAGAAGCAGCCGTTCGTTCTGAGGTGTGCCGTGCTCTACGCCTTCCAGTGCTTCCTCTTCAAGAACGAGACCGGCCAAGCACAACTGATTAACACTCTCATTCCTTCCAGCACAGATGGTAAGACTCGCATGTAAATCGTTTTCATATGTGTGTTCAGTGCCAAATATGGACTTAATCTGATGAATTCTCTAAGTGGAGATGGAGGATAAAGAGTAACGTCTGTACAAAATGTCTGAAAATGCCTGATAAAATCACAGATATCACAGATAATATCACAGACACCCTGAATATTTAATAGCAATTGAAACAGTTGTTTGGTCTGTAGAGCGCACGCAAACACACATACATAAAAACAAAAAAACCCACAGTGTATTCTTTTACCAGTAGTAAAATTGAAGATTTCGCTTCGCTTGCTACGCTCATCAAATATCTTGTAACAACAACCATTTTTTTCATGCCTGCATCAGGCTTGAGTTGTGGATTGTCCGACGTCAACCCAAAATCCAAAGACTGTCACCCCCATCTTGATTGACCCCGCACACTAACCGCATTATTTTCTTCAGCGGGTGCGGTTGCTAGCCTGACCACTGGACAGCTGCTCTGCGGAGGGCTGTTCAGCAACGACGCGCTGTCCAACTGGTTCTCTGCGGTGGCGCTGTCGCACGCTCTTGTGGAGAACCCCGCGCAGAAGGAGCAGCTGTTACGTGTGCTTCTGGCGACAAACGCAGGCAGTGCGCCAGTCTCGCTGGTGCACCAGTGCGCCATGCTGCTGCAACAGGTAACGCTCACACGAAGACTCTCATGAAAAATTTTGAACACAATGCAAAGGGTGCACATAATGTTAGTTTTTCTGTAGTTCAGTTCAGGAGAATGAATAAACGGTGGGGTTTTACAGCACATCAGCACTCTAGTTATTATTTAAAGAGAAGTTCAAATGACTATTATTGTATAAACCCTGTAATGTAATACTGCTGTAGCCACTCTTAAATGTGTGCAATAGAATGTGTGCAATTAAACTCCTCTCTCTTCAATCAAAACAAATTTGTTGATTGATTGGTTGTAGTTAATGTTGATAGATTGCAGTTTCCACTATTGCATACTCTTAGCTTAACGTTACAATCCTGGCACAATCTAAAAGGATTTTGCTCTGCAGTTGGAAAATGGGATATTTTGGCTAAAATACCTACCAACCTACAAGTTAGCCAACAGATTTTAATCGTTCTAAACACTAAATCAGTGCTTGTCAGGATTAGTTTTTTTTTTACCCAGCTTTTTGTATAGCCCTTAAGAGGGTAGCTCTCTTCCAGATAACAGTTCAGTAAATCTCCTCCTATCGGCATGAGACACATCACTCCAAAGACACATGTAGAGTGTAGACCCACAAGCAGTACACATTTTTTCAAGTTTGGTCGAAAAATTATTTTCAGGCTGGCCAAAATCTCACAATTAGCACGTTTTTTCTCGGGCCAAGCCTAAAGTTGCCGAGTTTTTACGGCCACAACGTTAAAGTTATTATTTCAATATTTCAGCACATTGTAGACGAAATAAGTAAATATGGGTGACCATGGCCCTTTTCCCCAATTTTTCTTTGCACTTTTGTATACAATGGCTGTTAAAGAATGAAGGGTTTTGGGGTATGTTCCAGCATTCCAGGGGCAAATTTTTGATAAAAGGGCCATGGTCGTCCTTATTTACGTTTGTTGTCTAAAACATACTGAAATATTGAAATGATAACTTTAACGGTGTGGCCTTGAGAACTCAGCAACTTTTGGCCTGAAAAGCCACTTTCTGGTGAACCGATCTGTCCCATTTTTTGGGTCTTAAAGGGCCGAAATCGCTTTTTTAAATGTTGTATTTTTCTCTTTTTTGCACTTTTTCTGAAGATGGAGGAGATTAAAATTGAGAAAAAGGCTCTGTTACCGACACAGATTGATTCTTTATCTACAACTCCCTTGCTTACTTCAATAGTTAATCTCTTACGGTTTAGTAAAGAAGCGCATAGGTACTCGTGAGACTCTGCATTCGCGCTATCTCACAGCTGTGAGCAGCTGGGAACGAGGTGGCCTCTTAAGGCTTCTGGGTACCTCCACTGCCGCACTGATTCAGACCTTTGCTATTATGCGCTTTTTTACTATATTGTAAGAGATAACCTATTGAAGTAAGCAAGGGAGTTTTAGATAAAGAGTCAAACTGTGTCGGTAAAGGGGCCGTTTTCCCATTTTTTGGCTCTTAAAGGGCCAAAACGCTTCTTAAAATGTTGTATTTTGCTCTCTTTTTGCACTTTTTCCTGAATCGATAAAGATACTAAGGAGATTAAAATTACGAGAAAAGCTTCGTTGCCGACACAGATTTTATCTCTTACGGTTTAGTAAAAAGTACAAAATCATGAGACTCTGCATTCATGCTGTTTCGCAGCTGCTAGCAGCTCCCGAATTTTACTTGGCTTGGTTACCGGCTCGGTTGCCGACACAGATTGACTCTTTATCAACAACTCCCTCGCTTACTTTATTAGCTTATCTCTTATGGATTAGTCATAAACTGCATAATAGCAAAGGTCGCATCTGTGACGGTAGTGGAGGTACCCAGGAGTCTTAAAGATTTTTTTTTAGAGCAGGAATGAGTGTGTGAGGCTGACTTTTCCAAGGAGCACACGAAAAGCACGTAAGAGTGGCACCGCAAGGTTTCAATCTGGAGTCCATCGTCCAACTTGACGTTTCCAGGGCAACAAGGTACAGGGCAAGCTTGGCCTTTTGATGCTGCTCAGCACCTGGATGTCTCACTGCCCACTGGCCGTCCAGCAGTTCCTCAACATTCCATCTAGTATTCCGTACCTCACAGCGCAGGTGAGTCAAAAATGAATGCTTGAGCTTTCTTTTCCTCCTTACCGATTGCTGTAAATACTGAAACATCGGGCTTTACTTTGTCCAGATGGCTGCAAATTGCGGCACAGGATTGTGTTCCGTGGTATGTTACCCTCTCTAGCATGAACACCGAATGAACTTCTTTCTCATTTATCCTTGTTATTGATTGACAACTAGCTTGCTGAACTAAAACTTACTGATTTAGTTAGATTGATGGCGCTTTTGCGTGGTCTGACCAATGAGCACTCGGACTTGCTGATTTTGCTTCTGTTTGAGCACTCTGAGCCCTACGTTCCACTCCTTCTGATGGAGTTGTTCTGTGTCTGCCAGGTGGGCTCCAACGAGCACGACGACAACGAGGAGTTGGTGCAGGGGCTGTGCGCGTTCCTCATGGGCATATGCATCATGTTCACCGATGACTCGGTGCCCAGCTTCACCAAGGTAACCACTACACCAAGGTCATTTGATTGTAAACCTCTGATGACCTTGCTGTACTTTAGGACCCGGATCCACAGAGCAGAGTTTGGGCAAAAACAGGGATAAGTTTGTTATCATCATTGTGATAACCTCTGAAAATCAGCAAACGCTGTATGTGATTGGCTGGTCATCATTTTCCCCCGAGAGTTAGGTCACAATAATTTGCCCTTTCAGCCATTGTAATTAACGTATTTTGAAACATTCTCATACCTTGTGAAGTAACTTTAAGCTAAATTATAGGTTTATAAAATAAAAATTCCCCTTGTAGTAATTGAGCATCCAATATCGACTGAATCCCAAATTGATTCCTACATTAAAAAGCCTTTCGTTTCATACTTTTTAGTTAGGGCTAGCATTATTTGTGCATTAATAACCGTAAAGATTACGTTATCGATGCGGGTACTGACATTGGTGAGCCGCTATTTGATTCTGGCGTAGTTACTTGAAGCCGTTTATAGTGGCACACTGACCTTCTTGACTGAGCCAGTGCTGCCGCGCAAGAGGAATTGAGAGTTAAGTGTTGGCCTTGTAGGAGAAGCTGTGCCAGCTGATCTCTAAGCGGATCGGGCTGGAGACGTTCCTGGACCGCCTGGGCGAGGTGTCCAAGCACGAGATGTACAGCAAGGCGTCCAAGCACCCACAGGTGCGGGCCAAGCACCCCAGCGAGCTGCTGCTTGACCACGAGTTCTGCAGGCTGTTCAAAGCCTTCGAAGGTACCCGATTCTTACACTTCAATCACAAAATAAAGAAGGCTGTGATGCCTTGCATGTATGCTAGGCTGACTTACTCCCAGATACCATCTTCAGATCATTTTCTATATTCCTCTCACAATTTACTATAGTGGGGATAGGAACTAGCTGAAAAGTACAAATCTATCAAAAATGCAGTCGTACAATCTCGGAGATCACATCCCAATCACGTTGTACTTTCAACTATTTTCAATGTACATGGAAAAGAGACCATAGAATTATTGTCTCTTATTTTATAGCAATTTTTATAAATATTTGCTGACCATGGATCATGGATGACTAAGCCAAAACAATGAACAATAATAATATCCGCCATCTTGCTTGTGCTTGCGTAGGCATGGTGGTGAAGGCGGTGACCCCTGCAGCTGCGGGTGGTGCTCGCAACGGCTCATCAGAGCTGTCGATGTCCGCATCTGAGCACAGCTTACTGCAGCAGTACAAAGAGCTGATCCGCGAGCAGGACCGCAAGCTGCAGGAGCTGACACGCTCCTCTGCGCGGATGGAGGCGGAGAAGGCTGCCACTGAGGTGCGTTTCCAGATGCCCCACGACCAAGCGGTTTCTGCTCTGCACACTCGAATATATCTGTGCCGAGATCTCGTCATAGTGATTCCTTAAACTAGGGCTTCGCGAACGCAATTTGTGTTGCGTTGAAGATGAGCGTAGCGGTTTGTATATAGAGCATAAAAAGATTTAGGCAAAGAGCGTATGAAAATCATGGAGCAGCAAGCCGGACCTTTGCTTGCTCAAAAATTCTGATCACTTGAAAATGTAAACGATTCTGACCTTTCTTTGTTTCTGTCCGAGCTGTCGGGTAGCGGAAATATACTCTATTTGAGGTCATTGAGCAATGTGCAATACAATGAGCAATACATAGATGTAGCTCATGCCCAAGGGTTTTTATAAAGTGGGAGATATATTTCTGCCGCGGACTTACTTTCAAAAACTTGCATGCACGAAACTGAAAAAATGTTTAATATCTGTCAAATCTTGAAGTCAACTTCAAGTCAAAAAACCTGGTGTGATGTTTCAATTTGGTTTCGATGGTTTCTAAAGGCAACAATCGAAATTGGGAAAATTAAAAAAAAAAACCCAATTTTAAATTAATTTCTGTACTTTTCCAAACTTTCCCAATTGTCGAATATTGCTCATTTTCCAGATTTGAAGGGGAGTGGTATTGAGGATTTTCTTGAAAAACGCAGGGGGCCTAAGTTGAGAACAAAAGTAGACTCTCTGAAAATTTAATCCTGTAGAGCGCACACTAACATACATACAAACAAAAAACACACACAAGTGTTTTTTTTAGCAGTAGTGAAATTGATGATTTTGCTTCGCTCATCAATTACTTTTGTGGAGTTGCAAAGTTATCCTCTTCATGCTCAACTTAACTGATAAATTAAATTTTCTTTGACGTAGCATGTGTTTTTTGCAGCTCAGATAAATGAAGATAAATGTAGAACATAAGAATTGAAACTATAATGCTAGTTGAAATGAAACATGACGCCGATTGCGTTTTTCTGTATGCAGGCACACATAGTCGAGCTGACGTCGGCTGTGTCCCAGCTCCGGGATCAGAATATGCTGCTACGGGCGCAGGCGGGTGCAGGTGCAGGGTCGGTACCTTCACCCAGCGCAGACTTGGAAGCTCGCTGGCAACGAGACAGCGAGCAGAAACAAGCACGGATATTGGCACTGGTAAGTTACCTATCGTCCAACTTGACAAATCGATCGTCCAAAAGCAAACAGCAAAACAGTCATCTTGTTTCAAAGCCTACTTAATTTTGGAGAAAATGGCTAGGTTGCGGCTTTCTTCCTTTGGACAATTTTTGTGATTCTAGAGAAAATTGTTCAATAACACTGCATTTTCATAATGCTATAAGATGCATGTTCTTGGCTCTCATTTCAGGAGGAACAATTGCGTTCGATGTCGATCATTACAGCCACAGAGAAAAGCCTGGCAGAGACCACACAGAGCAGTTCATCAGAGGTAAATAGATGAAATGTGTCTCACTCTAATCAAAATTACTAAGACCATGCGTCAATGTGCAACGACTTGCCCAAAAATCTTCCTACCGACATTAACGGGATTTGTTGATACATTCTGCCTGTTACGTGCTTCATGCACCTGTTTGAGTTTCATATCATTAGCACGCTCAAGATGTCCAGGATTATAATTGTTTAGGTAATTGAATATGGAAAAATTGTCATAAGTTCATCATTCATTGTCTTCAGTATACTGTTACCATCAGGCGAAGTAAGGGCAAAATTGTGTTGACAGTAGTGTGTAAATGGCTGAATAAATATGATGGGGAAGTTGTAAGGCAATTAGGAATCTGGCTGTAGCTAGAAAACAATGTGCAAGTCTTTATCTGCCTTCTGTAAACCCAAAGCCATCCGTTGGCAGACTCTGCGACTGCAGCGTGAAGTCCTGGACACCCGACTGCGGCTGGAGGCGGCACAGGCGCAGGTGGCAGAGCTGCAGGCGACAGTGGGTGACCTGGAGAAGGTGCAGAAGGACCAGGATGACTTGCTGGAGCTGCTTACTGACCAGGACGCAAAGCTTGCCGGCTTCAAGGCCCGTTTGCGTGCCCTCGGTGAAAAGGTAAAACCCTCGAATTGATGCACCGGCTTTCAGTTGGGAGAGGAACCAGTGACAGGAACGGCACGTAATATCTGTCGAGTCTTAGATTTAGGCAAGAAATAAAAGCTTTTATTTTGATTGGTAGGCCACTACTACAAACAGTTTGCATTTGGAAAAAAATGTTAAATCAATTTAAATCTATAAACATAGAAACTTGTGGCAACTGTAACAACTAAAGCACATCAAATTAGAGCTGAAACATTTGTTTTGATCACACTCGTTGTTCGATTTTTGCAGGTCGATGACGACGACGACAACGTGGACTCTGGAGACGACAGTGTGCCTGATCTCCACCACCCTGATCATAGCGATTAGTCACAACTTGGTTCATATTCGTGGGTCACTTCAATTTCTTTCCATCATAATGCTGCTGTGATGGGGTGTTGAGTATCAAGGAACGGTCTCCTCGGAAGAAAACGAGATAAGCTACAGAACGTACAGAATCAGTTCAGCAACAGAAAGTGTCAAGCATGTATTTTTATGATCTTTTATCAGATTTATTTATTATTGCATTAATAGGGGTATAAAATAGGCTGCTGCCAAATAGGTTGGTAGATGCCAGTAGGTCATCTCTCGACTGCAACAGTCAACATGTGCAATTATTGAAACCTGGTCCGTTTCTTTATTATGTTAGTTTGTAGGCCCACCAATTCCTACAATATCTTTTGCTAATTAAATGCGTTCTTGCAGCGATTGATTATACATTTTCTATTACGCTAGGCATTTCAGTTTTTTTAAACATAAGTAGCAAGTACACTCTATGAAATATGTTGCATTTACTAGTTATATCCTCAACTACTGATCAGTAGATTATATGCTAGACAGTAGTAACTAGTTTGATATACTATGTGAATCGTGTATTAAATGCCCTAATTTCTTTGCTTGCTGGCAACAGAATATCGCTGCTTACTCAGCTTGCACGTTCTAGCATTTTCACGCTGATGGCACTAGTGTCCTACGCAAACAACTACGAACTGTCGTATCTTTCCCTGCAGACAGGTTTCATTTAAATACAGACTTCCTGCCAAGTTCCCAATTTCAAACTCCCACTCGTTTTGCAAACCATACTATGCAATAAAAAAAGTTAAGCATCTACTGATAACATAACTTTTTGTTCACAATTCCGACTAGATTTAAATAACTTTATGCTTAGAATAGGAAAAAACTGTCAACTACTACACAATTTCTGAACATAGCGTACAAGGACTATCTATGCATATAGATTCAGGCACATGATTCAAATTATAGACTGTGAAGACAAAGATTTTATGAAAACAGTTGGAAATATAAATAATAAATATTAATATTAAATATATCATATATAACATGTTCAATGCATCAATTCCATGCATTTTGCATGACGTTGGTACAGTCAACCGAAATAAACCGTTGAAAGTAGCCTGCAGTCAAAGGTCTGCACCGAGCAGAAATTGCAGCACTGTTTCGTAGCTGAAGTTGGCCGTGATTTTGGAGTTTTATTTTGGGAAAATTTGTAAATCTCCCTTGCTGATTTAAGTGCTTTCAGTCTATATAATACTTGACTGCACAATACAGAACACACAAAAATTTCTCCACATCGTAATACCCACTGCACTTTTTTAGTATTGATATTTTACAATATTATTTTATGGCAATCTCTTACTCAATACTTGTTGCTTAAAACAATAAGTACATTATTTTTACAATCGTAGGGAGTATTTGGGTTGAATCAGGCAACTGTAAATCGATAAGGCTGATCACTGATCAGTGAGGGACATTCTAACTTTCGTCCCACGACACTGGTTGGCCCATAATTTCTAGTCCTACGTTTGAGACAAACACTACACACTTAATGAAACACGGCCGGCAGATAAGTGATCTACGTCAAGGGGCTGATGGGTGAATTGGAAGCTGTGCGGATGTACCGCATGTCGCCGGTGTGCCGGCCTGGTTGGTATGGCTGGATCCCTTCCCGATGGACCCTGTTGTGGTGTCTGATGAGGAAGCTGTCACGGGCAAACATTCGTCCACACACGTGGCACTCAAAATGGACAGACGAGTGTATTCGAAGATGAATCGCAAATTGGTTTTTCGACGTGAAGGTGAGGTTGCATCGTTCGCATGTGAGAGGCTTCTCTGCAACATGACTCCACCGATGGGCGGTGACGTAGCTCTTGACTGCAAACCGTTTGTTGCAGATATCACAGGCGTATGGGCGCTCACCTGTGTGCACACGTTTGTGCGTGTTCAGGCTGCTCTTCTGCGTGAAACGCTTCTGGCACAGCTCACACTGAAACGGTCGCTCACCCGTGTGAGTTCGCATGTGCACTTCCAGGTATGGCTTGCGACAGAAGCTTGCCTCGCAGACGGTACATTGAAATGGCTTACTTCCGGAATGGAGTTTCATGTGGACGTAGTACGACGAAGCTGATGACAAAACCTTGCCACACACCTTACACTCCTGAGGCTTGGAACGTGGGACTCCATCGGCTTTAAGCACATGAGTTTGATTAGGAGATTCTTGAATCAGCACTTCCGGAGCGGGTCGGAGAGAGCCATCATTACGACCTGGCTCTTGCGGAGATGGGCAACTGTAGAATGATAGAGGTTCCACTTTAATTGGAATCCCAAACATAGTAGTAATTGATGGGTCCATTTTAAAGGCGTTAGATGCCGGCTGATGTCAATTTTTCATTGTCCTTCGAAATTGGTTACTGGTGAGGTGAAATTGTTCACCTAACCCACCAAGGGATGTAGTTCCTTAGCACACAGACATTTTCCAGAATATTCACGGTGGCAAACTTCCTACCATTGAATAATAAGGTTTCGCAACCCTAATTTCAGGATTCTCGTGTTAACATTACTTTGAAATCGCCTAACTGTTTCAATTCGCGATTAACACAAAAAGTAAAAATGAAATCCTCATCCCGGCAAACTAAAATGGCCTACCATTCCAATTTTGATTTTTAAATGCATTCACTTTCCTCCGCTCATGGCGCTGCTAACTGTTGACTAACCTTGAGAAGTTGATTGGTGTCCGCCGATGTCGAATATTTTACGTTTTTATTGCAAACAAGTGTAACTTTTGCAAGAAGACTTTGTCGGCTCAACCGCATATTCTGTTTCATTTCAAGCGATGGGCCGGAGCAGTGGGTAATACATTACTTCATATACTCACTGTCGTATCGTCGAGAGACTTACCCGATTTCGTGCTTAACCTCAAAACTACCTTCCCTGCCGTACACAGATTACGGTTGATCCGTTTCGACAAGTCGTTCAAAGAAAAAATGCAGTTTCGGCATTGATATTTAATTCATGATATTTTGTTTATTTTAGGCACCATCGAAAACGCTCTCGTTCTCAGTCACCTGGAGTGGAGCAAAAAAGAATACGAAGATCTCGCAGCCGGGAAAGGTGGGTTGCTGCTTGTCCAATTCACACTCAGTTTACGCTGACAACATTTTCTTACACCTTGTTTCTATACTGAAAGCCAATCTTATGTTTCAGGGTCAAGTTACGACACAGGAGGAGTCGTTCACGGGATAGGGAACGTGTGGATCGACAAGAAAAACATAGGAGATCACACAGTAGGGAACGGAAAAGGTACATACAGTCACATCACAGCCGATAAAGGAAACAGAATCATATCCAGCACACAAAATATTTCCAATAAGCTTGAAATTGAATGATTGTAACAATTAATATAGGTAGTACCTAGTCCTTGCATATAACATTTGATTCATTTTTAATTAATTCCTCAAATCCTCTGTTATATCTCTTTTAATATTAAGATGTCACTATCTGCTCATTTTAGAGATTTAAAGGATGAACGAAAGTCGGGATCATCAAGAAGTCGTAACAAGTTAAAGGATGAAAGAAGGGACTCGAAAGACCATGATAAACGAGATGGAAAAGATGATAAAGATGATGAAGCTTTTGATCCAACAAATCTTGACAAGGTAAGATTAATGAAAAAAGCAAATTATGACTGTACCTTTTCCCACATTTTGATTCTCAAGAAAAATTCACAAGTCTCAACCTATCTTTGTTAAGAGTGATTTATTTGTAATTTGAGTTCTTTTCTTTATCTATTTACCTTTTTGCAGGAAGGAGAACAAAAACGACTAGAGGAAGAAATGCAAAAGAGAAGAGAAAGAATAGAACGGTGGCGTGCAGAGAGAAAAAAGAAAGAACTTGATCTCACAAAGAAAGAAATAAAGGGAAATTTACTTGGTAAGGAAATGCTAGTTAACTATGTAGGTAATTAAATGCACTGCATTTCTTACGGCAGTTATTCTCCCAAAAAGGTAACAGATCGACTCGAAAACTATCGTGAGAAAAATTATAATCCTTGTTGTTAGCTGTGGCTAGCCCATTTAATACTAAGTCTAGGTCTGTACTACTTAAGGTTTGGAATAAACCTGGCACAGCAGGTTCTTAGAGCCATAATAAACTAGGTAAAACTAGCCAAAATAGTTAGTATGAGAGAGATTAAAGATGCATTTGACCATTCTCAGCAAACTTACAACTACCCATGAAGAAGTGGTCGCTTGAAGATGACAGTGACGAAGAGGACGAGAAGGCGGTGAAGGCAGAGGCCAAGGAGGCCAAGGAGGCTGAGGAAGTGGAGGTGGAGGTTGCAGAGGTGGTGGCTGAGGAGGTGGTGGTGGAGGCAGAGGAGGCGGAACCAGAGGAGGAGGACGACGATGATGTCGACCCGCTCGATGCTTTCATGCAAGGCGTGCAGGAGGAGGTGCGCAAGGTGAACAAGATTGACGGCACGCACGGCACCAAGAAGGACAGTGCCGCCAAGCAGACCGGCCCCACTTACAACACCAACAGCACTGGCGTCGTCATTGTCACGGGAGTCGCCAAAAAGAAGGCGGACAAGCGGAAGGGCGAGCTCATCGAGCAAAACCAGGATGGTCTCGAGGTATGCTGAGCTGACTGTTCTTTAGAGTATGGAATCACTTTCATTCAGTTTGTATTGGGTAATATTTGAGTAAATGCCTTCTCAGTTTGACCAGTTTTTGGGTTTTTTACCACTCAAAAGAAGTAGGTAATAGTAATACACACACTCCTAATATTTTATGGTCACTTATTTCCCATTCCCGAAATGAGCATAGGCCCCGAGTCCCGACTGAGTCTTGTCTTGGTTGCAGTACTCGTCCGAGGAGGAGGAGGAGGACCTGAATGCGACGGCGGCCGGCATCGCCAACAAGCAGAAGAAGGAGCTGGCCAAAGTGGACCACACGGTGATCACATACCCTCCGTTTCGGAAGAACTTCTACGTGGAGGTGCCGGAGCTGGCGAGGATGAAGCCGGAAGAGGTCGAAATCTACAAGGAGGTGAAGTACTTTGCCAACTTGACATGCGACCGCCTGATTTTTGTCAGACAGCTGGCAATACAAGTTTGTTTGTGACTAGGGCTGCCTTCAAATATATTTTTTTAAATTAATAGTTTTTGAATTCTTAAATTTAAGTATGTAGTAGTATAGCTAAAACAAAAATGAAAAGTCTCAATGAAAATCAGGTTTTGGCAAGCGGACCTCCATTATGTTGACCCGCCTGCATGCAAGTCAAGTAGCCTGAAGAGAGGCAAAGGGGATGACAGCTTTGGTCAAGGTTACTGACCATAAGGGGGTGGCACGGGTTTGATTGCTGGAGCATTGTTGGAAGCTCTAGAGGTGCTTCCTAGTGTCTCTTGTTAACTTTTTTTTTTACAGATATCTGAATAGTTTGATAAATATATAACCAGCTTAGTAACTTTTGATGATATATCCAAATATCTGTCAGGCATCCTTAGTAGTACCTAGTAATTAGTAAATCATCAATGTCACACCAAAGAAGATACTTGCAATAGATTAGTGGTCAGTTAGCTCTTATGAATGCTGGTCAATAATTATACACAATGACTATGCAATGATTGAACCTAACAGTCTTTTGCCGCTAGCGCAGGAGCTGGAGGGCATCCGCGTGAAGGGCAAGGGGTGTCCAAAGCCGATCAAGGCGTGGGCGCAGTGCGGTGTGAGCAAGAAAGAGCTGGACAGCCTGAAGCGGCAGGGCTATGAGAAGCCGACACCCATCCAGGCGCAGGCCATCCCGGCCATCATGTCCGGCCGCGATCTGATCGGCATCGCGAAGACCGGCAGCGGCAAGACGTTGGCGTTCGTGTTGCCGATGCTGCGGCACATCCAGGACCAGGCGCCGCTGGAGGAGACCGAAGGGCCCATTGGTAAGTATTAGATTCTTGGGGGGGCAGTAAATGGAGATTGGTGTGTAAAATGCAGTTTCAAATACTTGTTAGAATTGGAAGTTATCTTATTACTTTTTGGCTTTGTTACAAGTTGATGAGGCAATGCTGTAGTTTGCAGCCAGATTTCATTTAAGATTATGTGACCGAGACTGTAAATTGTTAAACCATATAAATATACACGTTAGGATATTTCGTGTACGCCTTTATATGTGTTCTTTGACCACACGATCAGGTGGTTTCACAAATGCCACTGTTACATGAAGTGTACTAATCTTCCAAACCATCCACTGTAGCTACAAGCCAGTGAAAGAAATGGTCGGTGAGGTATTTGTGGCCATCAGAGCATGGCTCTGTAACACCCTCTATCCCAATGACTGGTGTCTGTAAAAATCCCGAAAGGCTTGCGTCGCTAACACGGAACCCCTGCTTGGTTTGTGCAGCTGTGATCATGACGCCGACGCGCGAGTTGTGCATGCAGATAGGCAAGGAGTGCCGCAAGTTCACCAAGTCGCTGAACCTGCAGACCGTTTGCGTCTATGGCGGCACCGGCATCTCGGAGCAGATCGCCGAACTGAAGCGAGGCGCTGAGATCATCGTGTGCACCCCCGGCCGCATGATAGACTTGCTCTCCGCAAACAGCGGTACGTAATATGACCGTAAAGCGGAGCCTAACGACATCTGGTGTCACCTCATTGGATACCATATTTTATTGCAGTGACATTCATAGGCATGTGCAATGTGCAGATGGAGGAAGAGGATTGTCTGGTATTGGGACCTAAACACACAAGTCAAACCCAAATACCACTAGCTCTGATCAGCAATCTCACCTTCTCCAAGACAGCCAGCCCTTGAATCTACAATAATCATTAATCGATGTCTAATGGTTAGGGTTTGTTTTGTTTCACACCTGGCAACAAAAAGTGCTATCTTTAAAGAAAGGAAGGTGTAATTGTCAGACATGCTGTTAAGTTCAATTTGTAGATCTTAATTAATTGTCTTCTTTGTTAAATATTCATTCCAGGCCGAGTAACGAACCTGAAGCGTGTAACGTACATCGTACTGGACGAAGCAGACCGAATGTTCGACATGGGGTTCGAGCCACAGGCAAGTAGTTTTCTTTCTGTCGGACCCTGTACCGAGTGTGTTCTTCCTCGGTTCCTGGAAGGCCTGACCGTGAGTGTTTGCGATGCTTGCAGGTGATGAGGATCATCGAGAACATCCGGCCCGACCGGCAGACCGTCATGTTCAGTGCGACGTTCCCGCGGCAGATGGAGGCGCTGGCTCGCCGGATCCTCAACAAGCCCGTCGAGATACAGGTGAGTCAGCAACGCTTCTGCTTCCACTTTCATACCTTGGAACTTTCAGAGACTGAAGAAAAAAATATCTGCTCCTAATTCTTCATTAGTTTTATAATGAAGTTAAGAAGATAACAGGATGTAGGGATATTAGAGGACTAGGGATTGAACCAAAAGTTTAAAAGTTTAACAGTATTTTACAGTGTAAAATACTATAGAGGGCACAAAATCACTTAGGGTCAATCAAATTTGCAAGAATGCCAATATATATACTCATTACTAGAAGTGACATGAAATTTTAAAATGTAGCGGAAAATATGAGTCCTCGACACATGAAAACTTAGCAAATTGTGTAGGACGAGCAGCCAGCCAACATTAATGACACTAATGTCTACTTTTATTTTTATTCCGTATTTACTCTTGTAAATTCTGGAATTAATAAAATTAAATGCTGAATATTGAAATAGATTTGAGAGGGTCGACTTAAAAGTTTGCGACCTTGCTTCTCTAATGTTTTCTGACCGTGACGCACGTTGTTATGCTTGCGGCCAGGTTGGCGGGCGTAGCGTGGTGTGCCGCGAAGTGGAGCAGCACGTCGTGGTTCTAGACGAGGAGCAAAAGTTCCTGAAACTCCTCGAGATCCTCGGCCACTACCAGGGCAAGGGCAGCATCATCATCTTCGTGGACAAGCAGGAAAACGCAGACAGCCTCCTCAAGGACCTGATGCGAGCATCCTACGCATGCATGTCCTTGCATGGTGGCATAGACCAGTTTGACCGCGACAGCACAATGGTCGACTTCAAGTCAGGGAAGGTAAGTACGACACGTGATCTCTAAAGTTGAAACTGCTCGGTGACGGTAGGTGCCTACTAGCAAAGATTTGCCACTTCTAACTTTCAGGGCTGGTCTTCCTGGTTTTTTAAAAAACAGGGGTTTTACAATTTGCCCAACTAAACCAATATCATTTGAAACTTGTAGGAACAAGCTTTTTATATTTACTTTACATTTTGCATTTTGTACTTTTGCAATGATGTGATTTGGGCTTCTGCTTTTCAGAAAGCATTTCTTTTTTATATGCTACATTTTGAAATTTTAAAAATGTAAGCAAACAAATTGAAAATTAAAATAACCCTGAAAGTCAATTTTGCTCCTATGAATAGTAACACTTTTGGTGAAAAGAAGCCAGGTTTTTGCCAGCACTGCTAACATTTTGGCTAACATTAAACATAAAATCGATGTGATGTTGCAGGTGAAGCTGCTGATCGCGACATCGGTGGCGGCCCGAGGGCTGGACGTGAAGCAGCTGATCCTCGTCATCAACTATGACTGCCCGAACCACTACGAGGATTACGTGCATCGCTGTGGAAGGACAGGAAGGTAAAGCATTAACAGGAGCACAGAACCTTTTCATCCCTGAATGCCACGCTTCAATTTACAGAAATAATTTCTAGGAATCTTTGCCTGTGTCTTATGTTATATCAATATATCAGCTTTTATGACTTAACTGCAAAGATTCCATAAAAAATTCCCTCCATTATCAAGATGGGTATTTTTACGCAAGGGATTCTATGAATTGTGACGAGTAATTTCTCCACAGGGCCGGGAACAAGGGATTTGCGTACACATTCATCACGCCTGAGCAAGAGAGGTATGCGGGCGAAATTGTGCGGGCCATGGAGCAGTCGCTAACCATAGTTCCGGAGCCGCTGAGGGCCCTCTGGGACGGCTACAAGACCAAGCAGACTGCGGTGAGCCCCTTGCCCCCCAACTATCTAATTTCCAAACTGCCGATGATGAGATTTAGCCAAATCGTAGCATTCGGCCAAGACCGAAAGTTTCTAGCTTTGAGTGCCGTGATGAGTCCACCTACGAGAGCGATTACTTGATCCTGAGGCAATGATGTTTTTTAGTTTCGCTAAGCAACTCCCTTAAAATTGGCTCGAAGCGAGACAAGTGTGGAAAGCAAGGGTGAAGCTTCCCAAGTCTGTACAGCCGATGATGAGATTTAGCCAAATCGTAGCATTCGGCCAAGACCGAAAGGTTCTAGCTTTGAGTGCGGTGATGAGTCCACCTACGAGAGCGATTACTTGATCCTGAGGCAATGATGTTTTTTAGTTTCGCTAAGCAATTCCCTTAGAGCCGGATCAAAGCAAGACAAGTGCGGAAAGCAAGGGTGAAGCTTCCCAAGTCTGTACAGCCGATGATGAGGTTTAGCCAATCGTAGCATTCGGCCAAGACCGAAGTGCGAGAGCGATAACTTGATCCTTAGGCTAAACTTTTTGTAGTTGGTTCAGTAGATGGAAAGTTGGTGGGAAATGGATAGAGAAAAAAAGAAGTGCATTACAGTAGAACCTCTGTTATACGTTAATCGTTATCCATATGTACGAAATATTCTCGTCTACACGAAAATTTTCTGAAGTCCCTTCCATTTCCCTGTAAGACCTATGTTAAAAAATAGTCAGTTATATGAATACGTGGTTATGCGAATAATCTGATTATTATACGAAGTAATATTCAGTCCCTGCATACCAATCCCATTCACTTCTAAGAATTCGCAGCAAAAGCAATCCCTGGACATGTCACTCATCCCCTCCCTCAAGGACTACAAATCCCACTCACTTCTAGGAATTTGTAGATCTCTAGGAATTTAGATTTGCCCTGTCATCTTAATGGTGAATTATTAGCTTAAGAGGGCACTTGCATAAAGGAGATTAAGATAAGAGCCTTGCTGTAGAACTTTTAAAGAATCTGCAATATTGGAGATGAATGCAGCAAAAGTTTTCAATGAATCTCAATGTCAGCATTTACACACTTATGGTCAATTTTGAAAGCATGCACTTTATCTTCAGGACACTTCATGACAGATTTGATGTCCAAAACATAATTTTTTGAATTTTTTTTGAATTTCTGTTTTCTTCTAGTGATTATTATTTACTTATACGAATTTTTTGAACTCCCCCCTGGAATTTGTATTTAAACAGAGGTTCTACTGTACATATTTGATGAGAATTGTTTGCTGGAAAACAGATCAATTTCACATGGCATTAAATTAATGGCATCTATGACATCAAGATCCAAGTGAGCATTGCGCTTTCGGTGTTGCAGGAAGGCAAGAAGGTGCACACGGGCGGAGGATTCAGCGGCAAAGGCTTCAAGTTCGACGAGGCAGAGTCGATGATGGTGAACGAGAAGAAGAAGTTCCAGAAGGCGGCGCTGGGCTTGCAGGACTCGGACGACGAAGACCTGGAGCATGACATCGACCAGCAGATCGAGAACATGCTTGCTCCGAAGCGCACGGTGAAGGAGATCAAGGCCCCTGCTGGCAGCATCAACCCCGGAGTGCCAGGTCCGTAACAGCTAGCCGCCTGTCTGTAATGACTCGTCCCACCAAGTCTTAATATTTCCATATCTAGGTATAAGTTGTGTGTGCTCAACATGGCAATTGCTGTCTCAGCCAACAGGCAACAAAGGGGAGGAGGGGGCCTCCAAAATATGTCTCCAATCTTGTCTTTCTCAGCAATGCTGCTAATTACTAAAAGCAATGCAACGAATGCAACATTTAGCAACAATCCTCTTTAGTTTTTGACACATGTATTTCCCTTCCTTTTCCTATTGTATTCTTCTTAGTTCATCTACTGCATTCTTAATTCTAATCTCCTTTCCCACAGCTGCTTACAAAACCAATTTTATTCTCTTGCCGTTCTGCAAGTCATGGCTCGTGACGTTGATGTGTTGTGCCTGCAGGTCAGAGCCTTCCGACAGCGACCGACAAGTTGGAGCTGGCTCGGCGCCTGGCATCCCGCATCAACCTGGCCAAGAACCTGGGTGCGGAGGCCAAGGGGGCCACCCAGCAGGCAGCGGAGGCAATCCTCAAGGGGGGAGGCTCGCAGCCACTCATCACGGTATGGACATCTTGCATTTGTTTCTCTGTGAGAATGGTTCTAACTCAGACAGTGACATGGCATGACAATATACATGGCATGAGAACAGCCGTAGCTTTCTGTAAAGGTACAAAATTCACAACATCCAAAACCTTCCAAAAAAGTTGCAGCAAGTTTTAAAATTATATATACATCCCAAGAAAATACATTGAACCACTTTCATGGCATCAGAAGCAAATGCTATAGCCAGGTGATCCTTGTTCATGGAATTAGTGTATTTTCTTGTTTTTAAAGGGGCCCTCCGAATTGCTTTTTAAAGAACATGTAGTGTACAGAATACCAATTAATTAAACATCCCGTTTGAATTTTTTGCAAAAAAAATTTTGCGTAGGAATAATCGCACATTTTCGTTTTGGCGCATCACCTCGTGACGTATCCTTGGGTAATGGCTAGCGCCAGCAGCATGCGCTCGGCAGCGCTACGCAGTGTCTAGTATTAGGCCGATAGCTTTCGCGGTCGGGTCGCTTGTCGGTTTGGAGTGAAAATGGCAAGACCTCCATGTAGTTTATGGACCCGAAGTTCTCTCAAACAGAAATCGCGGAAAATAATGTTAAACTCGCCGAAGAAAGGAGACGAGGAGAGTTACTTGACAGGAAATACCTTGTGGTGTCTGTTTTGTTTAGCACATCAATGTTTTTTGTAATAACATTGATAGAGCCGTGCTCAGTAATGCACTCGCCTTCCTGACACAACTCTCGTATTTGAAATGGCTCTTTACAACAATTAAATGTAATGTCGCTGTCCATTGAGATGCAATTGCCACTGCGTAGCGCATGCTGCTGGCGGGAGCCGTTCCTGAAGGATACGTCACGAGGAGGTGCCACGCCAAAACGAAAATTTGCAATTATTCCGACGCATAATTTTTATTTCAAAAAATTCAAACGGGATGTTGAATTAATTGGTATTCTGTACACTATATGTCTTTGAAAAGCAATTCGGAGGGCTCCTTTAAGTTCCGTTTGTTAGTGAGTTGTAAGATCCATATCGATTATATGAAATAGTTAGATTTCAATTTACCACTGGTAATAAGTCATTAATGACACAGCTGGCTGGCAGCTATGTAAGTAAATAATTTGGACGAGTTTCAGCTTTCCAAGTCTTGGCAGCCATAGCCCAATTGTCATCACTCACTGACCTGACCCTATTAGCTTTTACACTTGAATCGCCCAAAACCCAAGTGAAAGAGCGTGTGGTTACAAGAGCCCCTCAATTCCTCAGGCCAAGACTGTGGCAGAGCAGCTGGCTGCCAAGCTCAACAACAAGCTTAACTACCAGCCCCGCGATGACGAAGACAAGGCAGAGGAAGACGCTGTCGAGACCTTCCGCAAGTTCGAGGAGGAGCTCGAGATCAACGACTTTCCTCAGCAAGCCCGCTGGAGAGTTACCTCCAAGGTATGTCTGTTTTAATCATACATGCTCGAGTTCATCCTAGTACAGTGGTGTAGGTATAAATTAAAGGCGTATTCCGTTATTCGCTCAGAACGCACCAATGTCCAATGTCAGAACTGTCAATGTCCTTTCCATAATAACGACCAATCGCTTAGAATGCACATCTTTCGCATTCCATTGTTCACGTTTTGAGTTTCGATAGCTGAAAAAATTATCAGCTTTTGAGATGGGACTCTTTGTGCTTTATCTAGAGGGCGGGCTATTTTCAACATCTTCATGTGGTTGACAGTTGACGTCTCTTCTCTTGGCTTTAACCATGTGTCATACCATGTACCATGTATGCATACTTTCGATAATTATTTTATGCATAAATAGGTAATATAATTATTACGAATCAGGCTAGTAAAAATGTTAATTACCTACGTTAAAAGTTGAAGTTCACAATATTTTCTATGACATGCCTATATCCTATGACCTGCGTACGGTTTCTTTCAAGCATTTGGTGACATAAATTACATACAAAACAATGAACCAATCAATGATCTGTGCATTCTGATTGAATAACTGAATACACCCCTAGGAGAGAGTGAGGGAATTAGTTGCCTCGATTGTCATTGTTTGGTTGATCTTTTCTGGATATGTGCAGTAAATTGGTTTGGCATAGTTGGATTTGAAACTAAGATTTTACGTACCATGGAGGAAAACCTCGTTTTTACAAATCTTCCTGATAACTTACAGACTAAATAATTTGATAGCTGCAATGATTATGAAATATTATACAATGGCAGACAGTGGCTGGAAAATTAATCAATCTTCAGTACCTACCTATCCAATAATAGCAATAGTTGGCATATATATAAGCCTCTCTCTAGTGCCTTCTATAATACCTTTACTTGATTATAAAGAATAAAGCAGTAGATTTTTCATCGAATGTACATACAACTGGAAATTGCTTTGCGTTGTTTAACGCTGTTTCTCTTGTGTTGTTCAGGAGGCGCTGGCTCAGATCAGCGAGTACTCGGAGGCAGGCATCACGGTACGTGGGACATTCTTCCCCGCCGGCAAGTCGGCAACCAACATCCCGGAGGGCGAGCGAAAGCTCTACCTCGCCATCGAGAGCACCAACGAGCTGGCCGTCAGCAAGGCCAAGATCGAGATCACGCGACTCATCAAGGAGGAGCTTCTCAAGCTGCAGAGTTCTGCTCACCACATGCTCAACAAAGCTCGCTACAAAGTGGTCTAACCTGACCTGCACAAAATGGAACTCGATGGCTAAGTTCAGACTAGCACTGTGGTGGCGTAATCACATTACTACTGCGCCTGGCCTCGTGTGGAATTGCTGGTTTTGCAGCGGTTGCGTACTTGCGGTACTTGGCGAAACTTTCTTCGTAACTTTGTGAGATGTTTGACTATCTGACTATTACAACTGAATTTACTAACAATTCACATGTAAATATTTATGTTTAGTTAATTTTAAAACTTGCTGTTCACTATAACAAGAAGACAAGACACTGAAGAAGGCTGGGTTTGTGAAACAAATGTGACCAAGTGTTTGCTACCACTGTGAAGTGATTTCGGGACTCTTCAGAATGTGTTAGCGAAGAATTTTTTGACCAATTTTTCTGACATAGATATGAAATATATGTCACATCAGCTGATCAGCACATACTTCCACACTTTATTTCACTTTCCAACGCAAAGATACGTCTATATTTAGTAGGGAGCAATAATTGGGAAATGCACAGTTTTTGCAATCACTGCAGTGATTTTTTTTTCATCGAATTGAAATCTGTAAACTTTTTAAATTTTCGAACCTTTGTGATTTGCCGTTTCAAAATAGTGCTGTTATTACAAAGTTTGCCATTTTCAAAGTAAAAATGGCTCCCTCGTAGTTGCACCATTGCTTCCTCGGCTTTATGTACTTCGTCCATCTTATATTTTGGATTATAGTTCCGTTTTCAATTATCGCCATCGCCGAAAGAATTTAACCCTGAAACGATTCGATTTCCACAAAAAAAAAACTTTTTTCTCTGCACCTTCTTTAGTTTCTCAAAGACGATGGAAGTATGGGCCATGGGGTCCCAAAAGCTGACTGCGTCGAAGGCCCCTCCCCCCCTCGTTTTTTGGAGGAAGTGATATTAAAGAATTTACTGCGCACATCAGTTAGGTGCTTTATTCTCCCTCAAATTTGGAGCAACATTATTTATTTGTAGATCTATGATGCCTACTCTACGGATTGTAAACCCCATCCCATACAAAGTAAAAACATGTCCATTAAGGATACATAGCTACCTTATCCTGTCTATAACTTTATTTTAAATACAAATTTTGGCAAAAAGTTTGCAGATTTTTTATATACTGCTATGCAGCTTCATTGGCTGGGTGTCTGGTGTGCCGAGTGCTCATCCCTGAAAGTTAGATTTTGCTGTGCAGCTATGTATCATGGGTTGCCTACAGCATGAAGTTCAACAATCCCCGGCGTGATCCGATCCGAGGACATTGCTGGAGGGGAGTTTGACTGGGGCGATCCGCGATACATCTATCAAAGAATAACGCAGGTGTCCTAAGGTCAGCTCAGCGAGGACAGAAACCTCGCGTAGAGCAAAAGGGCAAATGCTGGCTTGATCTCGATCTTCAGTACGCATAGAGACTGTGAAAGGACGGCCTATCGATCCTTTTGGCTGAACGATTTTTTTTTGTGTTGCATGGGAGCAAAGGAAACCAGCTCCACTAAAGTTTTAAGACTGGTCTGGTCTCAACTACCGATAGTGGTGTTGCTGCCATGGTCGCACCACCACCGATCAGTTCCTGTAAAATCCTCATCTTGTATCTAGAATTGCGTATATTTTGTGGTGGTGAAAATGAATTAAACTTTGTTCCACCCTTTATGCTTAGGGACCTCCAACACTTATCTGCGCCACTGGGAATACCCGAAAAACCTGTTCCTTAATTGATGGCATACGTAGTATACCTATTTGTATTACTTTCGTCACACCCGTTTTTCTGCTTGACATTTAAAGCAATTTCTATTATGTTTTCTTTTAGCTGAGTGAGAAAAAATTCCTACCCTTCCCTGGTCGATGATTTCCCAATATATCACAATGTTTGAACTGGTATTTGCTTGAAGCTTTCAATATTTTTATTTCCATTTTTCCCGCTCTATTTCGACAACTCCGCCACTAACGCCGTAGTGGGATGAATGTGTACTATCTCTCCCACTCTTTCCATTCAAAAAGAACACCAACATATGATGCGTCCTCGTGGGTGGTCGGTTTCTGAGATCCAGCCAAGACGCCTAAAGGATGCTTGGCTGCGGTGGAGTGTGTGGTCCAGCAAACGTGCGAGTGGGACCGATAATTAATATTTGAGCGAATTTTATGCGCTATCTATTTATTTTTCTTAGGTAGTCACGGAATGGCGTAGCTCAAATTTTGAATTAAGGGATTTCGTGGCTCAGGCCCTGGGGCCTGTTAGCAACAAGTTGAAAAGAGCAGGTAAAAACACAAAGAGCGTTCGGGTTCGTTACAAAAGTGACAGCTATGGGCTAACTAAAACGTCCTGGGCTAATATACGTACTTTTCTACAGTTTGTAACAATTTGTGATTGCTTTCAGATCATGTTGGGACAAACAATTTTCCTTTCACTGCTGCAATTGCATTCTTTAATTCACGATACATACGGCAGAGATTCTTCTGCAGACCCTAACTCAAATGCATCCTTTTGGGGCAATGGAAAATTTCATGACAACCACATTGCTGATGATCCATCAAGACACAGACTAAAGGAAAAGATTTCGGGTGCACCAATAACTTACGATGGATCCCAGATGTTTCTTTTCACCCATCGAGATCCCTTAATTTCTCAAAATGGTAAAGGCACATATTGTCATCTTCCTGCTCAATGCGAGCCATTGAATTACACAACATGTATGGGAGTTAAACTACCATACACTTCGACAACACTGAAGCTGGTGGGAGATTCCAGCACTCAAGAACAAGTACAGGTATATTACCTACTACCTATACAATTAAATTTTGTTTGAAAATAACATAATTGCATGTAAAATGTTGTGACTGTATTTAGTTTGCCAATATTTTAAAGGACAAGATTATGTGATTGCTTCCCATATGTAATTTGAAAATTTCAAGATCATACTTAGCAAATGCAGATTTTATTAATCAAAATGTTTCTCCAAAATCTCTTAGGACAAGTTACTTTTGTGGCAAGGATTGCGGCACATTCCCAAGTGCTGGGCTGTGATCCAACCGTTTTTGTGCGCAGTTTATATGCCAAAATGTGTAGACGAACAGGTGGATCTTCCGTCGCAAGAGATGTGCAAGATGACTATGGGACCTTGTCGCATTCTTTACAACGATAAAAACTTCCCTTCGTTTCTTAAATGCGATGACTTGACTCGCTTTCCTCCTATGTGCAAGGTTTGTTGCGATTTATCTCGAATCTGAACTATGGTACCTACACATTAAAATCCTCTGACCCTCAGCAAGCAGGAGGAAATAATCGTACACTTTTAAATCGTAGAATGACGTCCGAGAACTCAAGTTCAACACATCAGGAAAGTGCCAAGAGCCTCTGGTAGCGACTGACAACAGCCTGGCTTTCTACGACGGTGTCGATGGCTGTGGCGTTCAATGCCACGACCCATTATACACAGCCGATGAGCACCGACAGATCCACCTTCTCATCGCGTGGGGCGGCACCATTTCTCTCCTCTTCAACGCATTCACAGTAATCACATTCCTCATCGACTGGCGATCAGCAAATAAGTATCCCGCGCTCATCATCTTCTACATAAACTTCTGCTTTCTCGTCTCCAACATTGGCTGGCTGGCACAGTTCATGCCCGATGCTCGTGATGACATTGTATGCCGTAAAGATGGCACTTTGCGAATGGGGGATCCCAGGTATGCAAAAAACCTTGCCTTGTCTTAAGTTTTTAGACATCTACAAAGTTTGAACTGAATTCATGTGCCAATATTTTTCTGTTGCTAGCGCCGGAGAGAATCTGTCCTGTGTCATTGTCTTTGTGCTCGTTTACTACTTTATGATTGCGGGCATCGTTTGGTTCGTCATCTTGACATATGCTTGGCACCTTGGATTCCAAGCGCTCGGTACGTAACAGGACAATATAGCAACAAAGAGAAAAAAAACAGCTCTTTGAAATAAATTGTCAGTGTTGTAATGGATGACTACAGTTCCAGAGTCAAAATTGTGTGGGCAAATCATTGCCATAAGAATAACATTGCATTTATGTGGGCAAATCAGTGATTGACTCTGGAACTGTAGTCGTCCATTGTTCATTGATGAGCGGAGCGAAATCTTCAATTTCACTACCCCCAAAAAAAGTCACTTGTGTATGTTTTTTTTTTGTGTGTTTGTGCGCGCTCTACAGACCAAACGCCTTAACCGATTTGAATGAAAATTTCTGAGTACCTACCTTTGTTCTGAACTTAAACCCCCTGCGTTTTTGGAAAAGATCGGTTCAGAATATTTTTGATGAGCGGAGCGAAATCTTCAATTTCACTTACCCCAGAAAAAAGTCACTTGTGTATGTTTTTTTTTTTTTTTTTTTTTTTTTTTGTGTGTTTGTGCGCGCTCTACAGACCAAACGCCTGAACCGACATGGATGAAAATTTCTGAGTATCTACCTCTGTTCTCAACTTAGACCCCCTGCGTTTTTGAAAAAGATCGGTTCAGAATATTTTTGATGAGCGTAGCGAGCGAAGCGAGCGGAGCGAACCTTTTAATCCGCTTATACACAAACCGCTACCTACGCTCATCTTCAACGCAACACAAATTGCGTTCGCGAAGCCCTAGTAAATATTTACCATGCCTGCAAATCTTAGGTTAGTAGATCTTTCCAATTGGTGTTTATTAGCATTTTTGTTGTGTTTTTTCGTGATTTTCGGTACTTTTTGACGCCTGAATCAACTTCCTTCGTCACCTTGGTGACCAAGCTTTGTTGACTAGAAGTTTGTCCAAGGCAATGATTTGACAGATATATCAGAAATAAGTAATTCTCATTTATGGAAGTAATTGAAGTAAATTCGCATTAGATATATACCTATCCCTTATAATAAGAATCCACGGGCGTAATTCACATCTATGTATATATGTTAAAATTACTCAATTAGCTCAAAATTAGCACATTTTGGCTATCTGACAAGTTTAGAGAGAAACAAAGGAAGGTCATAATCGTCTAATTTTGGAGTGATCAGAGTTTTCGAGAGGGCAATGGTCTGGCTTGGTGCTCAATGGTTTTCATAGGCCTTTGGCCTCCACCTTTTTATCCGCTGTATACAAACCGCTACCTACGCTCATCTTCAACGCAACACAAATTGCGTTCGCGAAGCCCTAGTCTATTGAAACAGGACGTACCAATGACTTGGCCAAAATTTCGCACTGCTATGGTTTAATCTGTTTTTGATGCAAGACATGTACAGTAGGCATTTTAAATCAGGGATTGGAACCTTAACTCATTACGGTTCCGGTTCCGGTTCAGGTCCAACAAATTTTATCTCAAAGGGTTCGGGTTCCGGTTCCGGTTCCTGAGTCGTTTCGGTTCCTGCGGAACCGAAACTTCAAACGGTTCCATAAGGTTCCAAACGGTTCCAAATTTGTATGCACTCTAAAAAAAAAAAAATTCCCCTTCATACTTTCTTTGGTTCATAGAGTGCTTTTTTGACACTATTTTGTCACTTCAAGATCAATTTCACAGTGATTGGGATTAAGATAAAGTAGTTCAATGCAATATTGCTGTGTTCTTGACAAGTTTGGTAGGTACATTCATCATTCGTGAATAATTACTATTTTCACAATACATTGTTGGTCAAGCACAAAATACTGATCTATTATATTACTCTAGGACCAACCATTTTTAAAGCAATGACTCTTTGAACATGCTGTTTCGGCCGTGTGTTAAAGTGATCAGTGACCAGAGAAATTGGTATGAGTAATTAACTAACCCCGATTTTGGGTAATTAATTATTATCATATATTTTGGGAGTCTGCAGCTTCACTATGTATACGAAATCCACAAGCTTTGCAAAATTATTTGTGGTGTGTCGCTTTGCTATACGTTTCTCACTCTCTCTCGCGCTAATGTTTTCAAATATTAATTATTCGGATAATACTTTTTCACACGACATTGCATAGCAGCTAATCCCTTCTCCATAACTCTGAATTCAGATTGCCAGCAGACACATAAATCCAGATATTTCTGGCTATCAAGAAATACCGTCTTATTCGAACTTCTAAAAGAAAAGCAATTTATAGGAACGTAAATACAAAATATATCGTAAATACAAAATATATCGCTCAAGTGTGGTGCTGATTTCAGCTGAAATCACGCATTATATAAGCTTGGGAGAGATGAACAGCCGGTGACTCACTCTAAGCCTGAAGAACATTTGCAAATACTTTTTTTTTACATATGAAATCTACAGAAATTTTGAAGTTTTAAAATAATTATCACATCAAATCATCAAAGAATAAATTTAGTGTGGCATAAAAATGAAAAAGTCGGCCAAGTTTGGAACCGAAAAGAACCTTTTAGAACCGAAACAGAACCGTAACTATTTATTTCGGTTCCGGTTCCGGTTCGTACTATTTTCTGTGTAAGGGTTCCGGTTCCGGTTAAGGTTCCAGATTTCAAACGGTTCTGGGTTCCGGTTCCGGTTCCAATCCCTGTTTTAAATTCAATGACATTAAATTAATCAACTGAAAACTGCCACAAGATACCATTTTAGTACCCTTAGGAATAGACTGATGCTGATGTTTGATTTGAACGTGGCTTGTGTTAATTTTCCTCATGTCGCTTGTTTCATGTATTACACAGTACACTGTCATCTAATATCCATATTATTATATTTAACCCCTGGAAATATCTTTATGATGCTTATTCTCATGAACATTGCTGGTTTTAGGCAAGATTCAGGAGCGTATCGACAAGAAGGGTGCGTACTTCCACTTGGTGGCGTGGTCGCTACCGCTGGTGCTGACCATCACAACAATGGCGCTAGGAGAGATTGATGGCAACAGTGTGTCTGGCATCTGCTTCGTCGGCTACGTTAACCAGGCAATCCGTGCAGGCTTCCTGCTCGGCCCCATACTTGCAACGCTGCTTGTTGGCGGCTACTTTCTTTCTCGTGGTTTGTTACCTACTTTTCTCTTGCTCGTTTGCAAAGCTCTGCCTCCCATAAAGTGATCTAGATTTCTAACTTGATGATTTTTTTACATTAGCCTGCAAGGAAAATCACAACAGGTCAGATCAACATGATCAGAGCCAAATATTACATGAAAGTTAAGATAACATGTACCATAAACTAGAAGTATGAATTAGAAGTGAGCATATTTAACATGGAAATAAATCTTCTATACCTACCTATTTTTCTATATAATTTCATTAATTAAATGTTATTGTGATTTCTTGTTACCTATGTAACTTTAATCGTTGTTTTACTTCTTGTTGATGTCCATCAACCTGGGTACTAACATTTATTCCTTTGCAGGTCTTCTGACACTTGTGAAGCTGAAGATCAACAGCCAGCAGATTGTGTCTGAACGAGCTGGCGGAAAGATTCGGAAAACCATCCTCCGCATAGGTCTCTTCTCGTTGCTGACATTCATCTTCGTGGTGGCCACCTTCGTATGCCACATTTACGAGTTCAAGAACAGCCACGAGTGGAAGGAGAGCTTCAAAAAGTTCATTGTGTGAGTTGCCGCAAGCTTTACATTCTTATCATGGTGCGATTCTGGCCAAAAGCTGGATCAATCCAACACTTTCACTAGACTTATTTTTTATTTTCTGATTGGACTTTCGTTTTATTTATCAATTTTCAACTTAAAAGCCCATCTCCATCTTGACACAAGTTGTGCAGATTAAAGATTTTTTGTTTTAACCCATGGCAGAAGCAAACAGCCTTTTTGTGAAATGCAGATGACATCAAAGAGTATTAGTTTTTTGGCTGTAATTAGTTACCCTTGGTAGAAATTTGCTTTAAACTTTCGGTAGTGACTTTGTACAGCTATCACTTCGCAATATCAAAATTTGGAATCGATTTTCATTTTTGAAAATTTTTTTTAATTGGAAGGAAAAGACAAACAGCTATAGGTGGACGTAAAAGAATGTTTATTTTTGTATTGGCTATAAAAAGCCAGAATATTTAATCTGAGCACAACTTGTGTCAAGATGAGAGAATTCCTTTAAGAACATTTAAGAATATTTTCTTGTGGGGCTAGAGGAATGCTGTACAAAGATGTACTAATCTTACTTGGTTAAAAATTAAATGAATGACAAACCCTAATTTGCAGCATATGAAGTTAGCCTTAGCCATCTGGCCTCGAGCAGATTACCAACCTAATGTTTTGTCACGTGAGTTAGTACCAAAATCGCCTCTGTTCCCTGCAGTTGCCGTATCACACGTAGTGGGGTTTCCGGCACCGATGAGTGGCGCAAGTGCAAGATCGAGTCCCGGCCCAGTGTGGCCATGGTGCAGCTACACCTCCTTGCACTCTTCTCGGCCGGCGTGGTCATGTCCTCGTGGGTGTGGACTGCCGCCACCGTCGAGACGTGGAAGCGGGAGCTGCGCCGCAAGCTCTACGGCAAGCCCGACGTCGTACTGCCCAAGCACAAGGTCATCGCACAAGCGTACGCAAAGCGCAAAATGTTCAATGCCAGTCGGATGTCTATCAGCTTTCATAAGTCCCATGACGACCCTGTTGGTAAGTTGACCCTGGGTTGAAGGTCCTAGCTTATAAGAGATGAAATGCACATTGCCCCACTTCCAGCATAGAAAATATGTTGAATTTGAATGGTTCTCCCTGCTATAGATTGCTTTGCTATGCCTCAAAATATCAAATGAATGAAAAGAATAAGATGTTCGTAAAAGGTTTATTTTGAAACAATTCAATACTACCATTGAACTAACTTAGCTAGGTACTTGACTATAGTCTTTTTCTCCCTTCCTTGTCCACTTGCAGTCACTGCGAAAATTACGTCTACCATAGACCGAAACGCTCGTATGTGTTAAGATGTACTTGGAGACTATTGTGTTGTTCAGCTTCTGATTGTGTGCATTGTGGCAGGACTGAACCTAGATATGAACAGCCTAGCCTCACAGGACTTCAGCTCCGCATGGGCCAAGGCACTGCCCAAGCTTATGACCCGGCGCGGGGCGCTCATTGGGGGAAACACCGGCTCTGTCTCCAGTCAACGAAGCCAGCGCAGGAACTCCATGGACTCGGAGATCAGCTTCAGCGTGCGAAGGTGTGGCCAGCGTATATATCCTACAATCATACCAATCGCTTCTTGGATTCGGAGTTTATTGCAGGTGTATCTTCGTGAGCAATCCCGCTCTTCGGTTGGATAACATATTGTCCAAAACATGATGTTTCGATCCAGCATTTGTATATTATGCTTTATTAATATTTTGCATTCAAGTTATTTCTATAGCCTACAACCATAGATTAATGAATCTATGCTACAACTTGGATTAATTTTAAAATGCATTCACACACAGCCTTCTGCTGGGATTTGGCAAGGACTTCCGCTTATGGTTGATTATAAAAAGTAACCACAATTCAGTCTCCATTACCTTTATTTATTCAAATCGCCACTGCACGCCACTGGTTTGTTACTCAGGGTTTCCGTGGAGTCTCGGCGGCACTCACTGGACTCCCAGGTATCGGTGCACATTGCCGAGATGACTGCGACGTGCAAGAAGGCAGCTACGCCGGTTCCTACGGCCGGACGTTTCCGGCCTCGCCACAAGCGCCGCCGTCGGACGTTTGGACAAAACCGCGGCCGCACAGGCACATTGTTCACACGCAGAGAGAGCACCACCTCGATGGACAGCCAGTTCAGCAGCCAGGTCAACGAGGTACGATCCAGGCTCTCGGAGGCTGATCGACTTAGCCTGGCTAGTCCGGCTGCATGTGCATCTCCATCATCCGCCATTTCAAAACGAATCTTCAAGACATTCAAAGACCTGGGTGATTTTATTAACCTCCTTTAGTATATGAGGCCCCAGAAACTCGTGCATAGTTAGAAAAGTTATATTAGTTTGTCACATCCAAACAGATGCATTTAATCTGTTTCAAACGCTAATTTAGAAACTGTCTGCAGGTCTTGGCAGCGATAACCATGGACAACAGCAGGATGCCCTCACACCTACCAAACCTGAAACGGCGAACGGGCAACGCTGGCCTAGACGACATACTGGCGCTGGCGCTCCCGGGGCCAGATTCGAGCGGCAGCGATGAGGAGGAAAGTGTGGGCGGCGCTCGAGTTGTCGAGTGCAACGACGATGGCATCGAGCTACGTGACCTCGGCAGCAGCGAAAGCCACGATGGCCATATCAGCGATGGCCCTCCCATGAACCTGCGCATTGCCAAACCTGCCAAGAGCAACAAGCGGAATGCCGACTCGCGAACCTGCGATGACTCTGCCGGGGGAAAGAGTAAAAGCAGCCAGAAAGATCTCGCTGTAAACAACTTGCAGAACGAAAGTTTCGACAGAGAAGAGTTCTTGCGGCACCTGACTCGGTCCATCGAAGCGATCCGAAGCCAGAGCAGGGAGAGCGAGAAAGGCAAGTCAGTTGGTCACGTCGAGCAGCCGTCCGAGTCAGAGGAAGAGACGTTCCCGTTGCCGAGCGATGCCCTCTCGGTGGACAGGGTGTCGGACACCTCAGCATCGTTTTGCCCGGAGCTGTCTCGGCTGGCCGTGCTGTCTTCTCATTCAGGCGTTTCTGTGGGCACACAGTGCTACGGCGAACGCCGCGAACCCGAAAAATACCTGTATCCACGAGAAGGCGGAAACCAATCACGCGGGAGAGAAATTGGCACGCAGACGTCTACTTCTCTAGATGATGTGCAAGCACACCAGTTGTACAACGGTAAACCTGAGATGCAACCTATTAATGCACACCAAAGCGTACATGTTAGCGTACGTAACAGACTGACAAAAACGGCAAAGAAAAGTGGACAAAAAAGTGATAAGGTAGAGAGTGAAAGTCTTTTAGCAGTGCCTCTTGATTATAGCTGCAAAGCATTAAAACCGATTCAAGGACTTGAAAACGACAAACCGGAAACGGCAAGCAGATCCAAGCAAAGGAAAAGCAAAGACAGAAATGTGAGCAATAGGAAAAGTGCACTTAAGGATGGGCGAAAAGAGCATGTAATACGACCACTATGAATTTTTGTTGTAAAAAGTGACTTCACCATTCATAGCACCTCATTACGTTGAAGTATCGATTCATCAATTATTCAAATACTCCTTAAATCAAAATGATTGTCCATGGCTGTATACATAACAGTAATCATGCTTTGCATTTAAGGGCTCTGCTCCAAAAATGGTCCGAGACAATTACAGTTCAGCCGCATTAACCATCGTGTGCCGAGATTGACAAATTTAGATCTGAAATGTGAGCAAATACTCGAAAGAAGCAGCTACTGCTTCATTACCTGCTCTTGAAATGCTAAGTATTGTGATCTTCAACATGTATTTGTTTTTACTGTATTATTTTAACAATAGTTATAATAAGTTACAACTTACAATGATGAAGAAACATACTCAATGTAGCTGTATAATACATATCTAGCATATTAGTCATATAAAAAATGTTAATCTTGTTTTGCAATCTAAATGGTTTTTTGATATTCAAACTTTCTTTCAGTCCAAAATGTAAGAAGTCACTGTTCAATAACTCTAAGCAATGCATGTATTGCACACTAACAACTTATAAAAATAAACATACAACATTTTAGCATTATGAATTAGAACATGAATTGGCAAAAATTGGCAGGATTACATAGTGGAAGCCATAACCCAATCAGTAGATTAAGAATGGAAATAGTACTTGTTTCTTGATATTATATTATACTATATTTTATATGATTATATTTTATAATAAAGCATATTATTTGTATCAACTATGTACCGAGGGTGAACTGGTGGCATTTGCTGAGCAAAGTGATCGTGTCATTTGTCATGGCAGTCTGGAGATGGTGGGGGCATGGTTTCTTGCCCTACCATACTAATTTCTGAAACCAGAAAGTTTCTTCATTTTTTAATGCAATACTCCCAAGCATGTGTTGAATTCAGATAAAATGTAGCCAACTGGGGAACTCTCTTACGTTCATCGCCCAAGTAGTTAGTCTATGTGTAGATTGCCCGGTGTTACTTTTTATCCCGATGATTCTCAACTCATGCCTCGCGCGATGAGTGCACTCTCTTCTTCATGCGTGTTAAGTTATGTAAGCAGATGGTTATTCATGACGGTGATTAGAGCTTAGTTAGTTTGCCACCATGTAGTTTTTGTCACTCAATGGTGCAGCATAAATTACAGTATATATGTACAAGAAAAAAATTTGAAAATTAAACAAGAAATTGAATTTTTGATATGAATTTGCTTTTTTACTACTTATATTATTTATATTACTTCTTAGATGCCTATTTTTTAGTCAATTTTATGTGTTGCTATTGATCTAACTCCAACCATGATGCCACACATCTTGACTAAACATTAAGTTTTGAATTTAACCTTCGGTGACACCTATATTATTCCTCGATAAATGCTAGTAATTAGCACACATAGTGTGGCACAGAAAAATACCTCATTAGTAGAGCTAGGATAGTTATGCACAAAAAAACAGCAAAACATGCAGGCAAAAGTGCCAAAACATGCAAACATGCAACTTTGAAAAAAAATACATGCCAAAAACATGCCGAGTGAATTATCTTGTATTTACGGAGCCGTGATGGGTTGTGATGCGACAAAATGTGTTTCACTACATGAAAACGAGTCCAATGTCGTTCTTTAAGCCAATTGAAACTAGGTTTTTTGAAAAACTTGCCTATGGTTGGGACTGGGTATGCGCAAAACAGTAGGTTACAATCATCATTTAAATATTTTCTGATGCGAGGCTGTGTCGTTGGTCAGAAAAAAGGTTTTATGCTCCGAAAAACACCGTTCATATTCGTAAGATGTTCTCGAGACAATACTTTAACGAGCTTGCAAGTTGTGGAGTCACATTTTGAATTACCCAGATCAAATTCTTGGCCAGAAAAATTTTCAAAATACCACACAGGAGCTTGTAAGAAGAATTCTTTGCTAAAACTAGCTCGAGCTGGTTGAGCGCAACTTTCGCCTTTGGCAACCTTCGGCTTTTAGAGGCAGACCATGTGTCTCGAGTTGTTTGATGTAACTCGGGTTGGTTCCGAAATAAGCTTTAATGTACGCCAGATCACAAGCTATAGAGTTCAGCAAAGAAAGCCTTTGTGTCTCTCTAATACTGGCTGCATCAAACAAGAACAAAAATTACAAATCAACCCTTGGTGCCAACAAAATCGTTGGTTTTAGCAATCCGTATAATAAATTGCCAATATCTCGTAGGAAATTTGTTAAAATGGTTGAAATATGCACAAACATGCATGAAAATGAAGAAATATGCAACTTTTTAAAAAAGTGCCAAAATATGCTAAACATGCTAAATGAAACACACATTTTTGGAATCCTTGGGACTCAAATCGGATATATATATGTGTCTGCATGTGGTCTGCTTCTTAATAAAGAACATGCAATTGCATAACTATCCTAGCTCTACTCATTAGTAATTGAAAACTCATCCCTTAACATCTTCAACATTATTGATTATAATTAGGTAAAGGTATCTAGAGAGTATAGTTCAATTATATTGAATATAACAATCCATAATTCTAATGAAATTTTTAACCCTAGTATTGCTCTTGAATGTAGGATACATAGTACATGTGTAATAGACATGTGCTTTTTTATTTTTTTCTATCATTTTATGTGGCACTGATTTGAAAAAAACCAAGATAAAAAGGTCATGGTCTCACAAACTTTGGACTCTCAGATACTTGAACTTGTTTCTTGTATAAAGTAAGGTACATTTGGTAGTTTATTGCCTTTGGAACGTCTTATTACAGCCCAATTACTAGCAAATTCTAATCATGACAGTCAACGACAGAAAGTTCAAACGTAAATGCCAATTTGTATAATACTATGCTAAGTTTGATAAATAAAATAATTTATAAAACACAACAAAATAGTTTAACACAGAGCCAACAGTTCTAAAATATTTCTATTTGAACTAATTACTATATGTTTGCAGTTTGCACACAGAAAGTACAATATGCAATAATTGTCAATTTATTATACTAACTAGAGGTACTAGCTACTTCAGGAATTATTCTTGTCATTTTTTGGGCTGGAATGATTGATTGTTTCTGAAACTTACAAGGCAAACCCCAAATCTGGGACTTAACTGAACCTTCAAGAAATCCACTGAACAACATCTTGTTACTGTCAAGTTTCAATAACTGTACACGCACTACTTTCGTCACTTTCATTACGTACAAACAAGTACCTAACAAGCATGCAATCCAAACAATGTTTCTAGTCCAACAGCCAACACCTGCATTATTATGTTTACCTATCAATATTTAGCTGGAACTGAAGTCTCTAGATAAGAATATTTGCTTAATTTGGATGATGGTTATTATCAGGCGTAGCCTAGCCATTTTTATGTACCACAGTCCCCGGATAACTGGCTAGTTACCTTTCTTACTACGACTCTTCTTTTGAGACTCAAGCTGTTTCACTTCTTTCTCTGTAATTAGAAAAGGAGTCATTTTATGTTTTATTATATAGAAAATCACTTTTGCAGCTTTTGAAGTCTTCCTTAACTTTAAAGGAGTCTGCCAATTTGCTTTTTTAGATAATATAAATCTTGGGAAGAATACCAATCAATGAGACACTGCATTTACAGAAGATTTTTTTTAACTGGAAGCTGAGAAATTATACATTTTCTCATGTGCGTCATGTTTCTCGTCAGCGCAGGTATCTGCCAGCGACGACAGCACACATTCTGCTACGTATTTTCAGTGATGTCAACTGTTTTTGAACTGTTTTTGTTATCGAACAGCATTTTACAAACTGCCATTTACACGAGAATTTGGCCTGGCCTGCCCTGGCAAGCGGCATCTCGGCCTAGCGCGTGCTGACACCCGCCAGCAGACCGCCGCCGTCACGGGGAGGACTTCGCGCCAATGAGAAAATGTGCGATTTTGCAGTCTCACAATTTAAAAAAATTCTTCTGTAAATCCTGTATCTCATTGATAAGTATTCTTCACAACATATTATATTCTCTAAGAAGCAAAACAGTGGGCTACTTTAAATTAGTGCCTGCGTTTGAATCAGGTTCACATCAACTTTGTCTGAATCAACACCAACAAAGTCGTGGCCTCCTAAAGTTCTGAGGACTGAAACTTTGGTGGGGGTGTTAAACTCATTGGAAAAAAGTACCATCTTTATGTTTGGTTCCTCTTTAGTCTAGCCGCTATAATTGGACCAGCACTGTGATTTCTTTTAACTCTGAATTCTAATAACGTAACGTAACTAACGTAATAACATAAAATTTGCAAAATCAATAGGCTGGGGACCTTGCACAGGGTTCTAGTAAGGAGGCAGAAATTTTGAGGATCTGCCAAGACCAGCTATCCTTAAACAATTTCTTGGGTAACCTTAACTAAAGGTAAAATTGTTCAATTTGAACTACTAACACTTTTTGTGCATTGTCATTACCACTAATTGAAGCTTAGAGGGGCAGAGACTTTGGTGGAAAGATAATATGATCGAAGTTGAAGGCTGATCTTGGCTTGGAATAATTGTCTCGAGCAACTCTGGAGCAGCTAAGCAACATATGGCGAGATTGAACTCACCCCAGATCTTATTATTGAAGAATTCTCCAACAAAGTATAGCAGCACTGCAATAGCAAACAACCCGGCAAAGAATCCAATTCGCTGGCCCCAGTTGAGGACGTTGCAAACTGGGTAGACCCATTCACCGGTCTTGAAGTAGATGAAGAATGTCCTGCCAAAAACAACGCAAGTCCTGAATTTTTATTTGTTACCTATACATGGGGGTAGTGAGAGTTTTAGATTTTTGCTTACAGAAAGTAGGTAGGTAATTTTTTCGAAAATGAAATTAAACACCTGAAATTACAAACTACCCAGTCAATAGATAAAATATTATTGGTAATGCTACTACCATTAGCTAATAGATACGCACCAAATCAAATAGGTGCTCATGAATGCCAGCAGCCCTTTGAGCCCAGTAGACCGCTTCGGATACTGTCGGAAGGATGTTATGACTTCAAGGATTGAGAATACCATGATGTTTGTGTGCATCACATGGTTCAACCAGGTGGGGAAGTAGAGATCTAGGATTTTGGGAAACACGAGCTCTCGATCGATTGCCATCAGAATCCAAAACGTAAGTCCAACAAACTGAAAAAACATACGAGTATACATAGATATTAATTATTAGGATCTCAATAACCTCCAGCATTGTTTTGCAAGAGGTTAGACATGACATGGTTACAATATTTTTTGTCAAGAAGGATAGGCAGGAACCTAGGTAGCCGCATCATTAATCTATGCTACTACCATAGAATTTGTAGGCTATGGAAGCTCATCGCTTATGTAAGGTGGGTCACTTGGAATGTGCTGTAGTTGAGCCGAAAACGATCTACACTACTGCACTAGATATAGATTGTTTTCAGCTCAACTACAGCTCATTCCAAGTGACCCACCTTACATAAGCGCTGAGCTTCTATAGCCTTCAAATTCTATGCTACTACCAGCTAGAAGGTCATGAAATAAGAAGCTTACCATTGCCAATGGAAATGCAATCGATGCCAGAAGATAGTCTTTAATTTTCCGAATAGTCGGTTTGGTTTTCGGGTTGATTTCGTTACTACCCAAGACATCGTTGATGATGCAAATACCGAAGAATAATGCTTGAAGGACCTGAAAAATTGCAGAGCAAAAATATGACAAATTATATTATGAAAATTTACAAAGCACAAGGAGACTTAATCATTTAATAAACGGGAATTATCAATTATCGTAGATAAAAGTACTGAACGGAACTAACCGCATCCCAAAATGTGAGGTATTGTAATTTGCCACCAAACCCGTTGCCCATGTGGCTGACACTTCTTGGAACATTCACATAGTTCCAATCAAAATAAACACTGTACGAAAATTGAGCACAGCCCACAGTGTGAATGAGAATTCTCAAAACTTTGTACAAGGTTTTGTTATTCTCTTTCATATCTCTATTATTCGACATAGTGACTTAAATCAAGTGTATTGGTAAAAAAATATCAAATGTTGTGGACGAGCTGGCCGACGTACGCGCCGCGAGAGCAAATCACAAACTCAAAGTAAAATTTGTAAAAAAAGGTCAGCAAGCAACGTCGTGTCACGCTCAGAGCCTACTGACATGGCTGTAAGCACGCCCCTTTGACCATTTGACACCTCCTTTTATTTTGGCAACAACGCAAAGGCAAATGACTTGATGTTTTGGCGCCATTTGTTATCGTTAGAAAGTCTTAGCTTGCAATCAAATAATAATGTGTGTTTCAGCGTTTTTAGATAGGACAATAAACGATACGATAAAAATTAGCATGTGTGAGAGGTTGGAGTTGGAAAGGCAAGGCATGGCTCAGCCTGCCTCCAGATACTTTTTTCTAGTGAAAGTTTGCGATGATAGGTACTGAACAGACCACGTTCCAATACCTACGTGATGGATCTATATTTATCAGTAAAAGCTGTGGTAAAAGCAACTAACTGAAACATAAATAAGAGCATAACTTTTTTGTAGTATCTAGTACCTACCTATGTATGCAATTGCTGATGAATCGAATTACACAACGCAACACACAGTTCTGGTGCTATATAAATAACTAGGGCTTCGCAAACGCAAATTGTAGATGAGCGTGGCGGTTTGTAGTTAGCGCATAAAAAGATTTAGGCAAAAAGCGTATGAAAATCATGGAGCAGCAAGCCGGGCCATTGCTTTCTCAAAAATTCTGATCACTTGAAAATGAAAACGATTCTGACCTTTCTTTGTTTCTGTCCGAGCTGTCGGGTAGCGGAAATATGCTCAATTTGAGGTCATTGAGCAATTTGCATGTAAATATATACATGTAACTCATGCTCAAGGGTTTTTATAAGGTTGGAGATATATTTCTGCCGCGGACTTACTTTCAAAAACTTGCATGCACGAAATTGACAAAATTTCTAATATCTGTCAAATCTTGAAGTCAACTTCAAGTCAAAAAATCTGGTGTGATGTTTCGATTTGGTTTCGATGGTTTCTAAAGACACTATTGGAACTTGGAGAAATTTGGAAACAATACGCACTTTAAAATAAATTTACGTACTTTTCCAAACTTTCTCAATTGCCGAATATTGCTATTTTTTTCTGCTTTGAAAGTGAAGGGTATGGAGGATTTTCTTGGAAAACGCAGGGGGTCTAAGTTGAGAACAAAAGTAGACACCCTGAAAATTTCATCCCACTCGAAGCAGGCGTTTGGTTTGTAGAGCGCGCGCAAACACACAGACAAAAAAACAAAAACAAAAACAAACAAACAAACAAACAAACAAACAAACAAACAAACACACACCAAGTGTTTTAGTTAGCAGTAGTGAAATTGATGATTTCGCTTCGCTCGCTTCGCTCGCTACGCTCATCAACATAGATGTAACTCACGTCCAAGGGTTTTTATTAGCTTGGAGATATATTTCTGCCGCGGACTTACTTTCAAAAACATGCATCCATGAAATTGACAAAATTTATAATATCTATCAAATCTTGAAGTCAATTTCAAGTAAACTAGGGCGTCGGGAACGCAATTTGTGTTGCGTTGAAGATGAGCGTAGCGGTTTGTATATAGCGCAAAAAAAGGTTGAGGCAAAAAGCCTATGAAAATCATGGAGCAGCAAGCCGGACCATTACTTTCTCAAAATTTCTGATCACTTGAAAATGTAAACGATTCTGACCTCTCTTTCTTTCTGTCCGAGCTGTCGGGTAGCGGAAATATGCTCATTTTGAGATCATTGAGCAATGTGCATGTAAATACATAGATGTAACTCATGCCAAAGGGTTTTTATGAGGTTGGAGATATATTTCTGCTGCGGACTTACTTTCAAAAACTTGCATGCACGAAATTGACAAAATTTCTAACATCTGTCAAATCTTGAAGTCAACTTCAAGTAAAAAAATCTGGTGTGATGTTTCGATGGTTTCTAAAGGCAGCAATCAAAATTGGGAAAATTTGAAAAAAATACACACTTTTAAATAAATTTCCATGCTTTTCCAAACTTGCCCAATTGTCAAATATTGCTCTTTTTTCTGCTTTGAAAGTGAAGGATATGGAGGATTTTCTTTAAAAACGCAGGGGGTCTAAGTTGAGAACAAAAGTATGACACCCTGAAAATATCATCCCAATCGAAGCAGGCGTTTGGCCTGTAGAGCGCGCGCAAACACACATACAAAAACAAAAAAACAAACAAACAAACACACTCAAGTGTTTTTTTTAGCAGTAGTGAAATTGATGATTTCGCTTCGCTCGCTTCGCGCGCTACGCTCAACATATATGTTGATGAGCGAGGCGAAATCTTCAATTTCACTAGGTAGTAGGTACTAAATACAGTAAAGTGTGTAGTAAGTGTTTTTTTTGTGAGTTATTTTGTTTGCGTGCGCTTAAGAGCGTTGGAAAAGATAATTATCATAGACCAACAATTATTAATGTAAAAAATCTTGAAAAAAACCATAGACCGAGGAAGAATCAATTGATGTCGGATGGTAGTTACTAGGGCGAACGCAATTTGTGTTGCGTTGAAGATGAGCGTAGCGGTTTATATATAGCGCATAAAGAGATTAGGCAAAGAGCCTATGAAAATCATAGAGCAGCAAGCCGGACCAATTCTTTCTCAAAAATTCTGATCACTTGAAATTGTAAACCGTTCTGACCTTTCTTTGTTTCTGTCCGAGCTGTCGGGTAGCGGAAATATGCTCATTTTAAGATCAATGAGCAATGTGCATGTTAATACATAGATGTAACTCATGCCAAAGGGTTTTTATTAGGTTGGAGATATATTTCTGCCGCGGACTTACTTTAAAAAACTTGTATGCACGAAATTGAAAAAATTTCTAATATTTGTCAAATCTTGAAGTCAACTTCAAGTAAAAAAGTTTGGTGTGATGTTTCGATGGTTTCTAAGGGCAACAATAAAAATTGGGAAAATTTGAAAAAAATTCTCACTTTTAAGTAAATTTCCGTACTTTTCCAAACATGCCCAATTGTCGAATTTTGCTCTTTTTTCTGCTTTGAAAGTGAAGGGTGTGGAGGATTTTCTTGAAAAACGCGGGGGGTCTAAGTTGAGAACAAAAGTAGACACCCTGAAAATTTCATCCCACTCGAAGCAGGCGTTTGGCCTGTAGAGCGCGCGCAAACACACATACAAAAAAACACACACCAAGTGTTTTTTTTAGCAGTAGTAAAAATTGATGATTTCGCTTCGCTCGCTTCGCTCGCTACGCTCATCAATTAATAAAAGTTATGATATGATTTTCCCTTACGAGTTACGTATAAAAATGCCGTAAAAGAGGTATTTTAGGCACTTTTTGAAAGTGCACACCTCTGTCATTTTTGAAAGTAAAATAACCTATGCACCATCCGACATCAAACAACCCTTCAACTTCACGTGTATTTTTTCCCAAACCCCTGTGTTAGTGTTTGTGTTAGTGTTTGTGTTAGTGTTTGTGTTAGTGTTTGTGTTAGTGTTTGTGTTAGTGTTTGTGTTAGTGTTTGTGTTAGTGTTTGTGTTAGTGTTTGTGTTAGTGTCTGTGTTAGTGTTTGTGTTAGTGTTTGTGTTAGTGTTTGTGTTAGTGTTTGTGTTAGTGTTTGTGGCCAGGTGAAGTTCCCGCGTGAACTTCTGCGAACGACGAAAACACTAGTGTCGTTTCCTAAGACCGAACGCTCGCTCCGATTTCAATGCAATTTTCATGGGATCTTTTTAGATTCCGAGAGTTTTTTTTTTAGAAAAATCGGGTGGATGAGTCCCATTTTGTGGTTTCCATACGAAGTTCAATAAAAAACACCACCTAATATATTCATGGACTACCAAACAGTTATACGCTCATCTTCATCACATCCACATAGGTACAAATTACGTTTTTGGGAGGCAGGCATTAGCGATGAGAAATTAACTTAACAGCTAGGAACGGCACCAATTCGAAAATTGTACATCTTGCAACTCACACAGTTATAATGCGTCCCAATCTTCCATTCATTTCATATGCTAAAGCGTCAGTTTAACCTAGTGGAGGGAGGAGGAGGTACAGAACATAGACGTTGATCAACTAGCAAAACGAAAACTTGACAGAAGAAAAAGGGCCCAAATATTTTACAATTTGAAATCAGTCAACTCAAAATGCAAGAACACGCTGTGCGAGGCCCCGGGCGCAGGCCCCGGACAGACACCATGGCAGTGGCCTCAGACTCCGAGGCCCCAGGTGCAATTGGTGCAATTGCTTGGCCATGCCCGGACTACGACTGCTGAGCGTTCATGGGCATAGAACTGCACGATGTACTATTGTGACCATAATTTTGGTCCCCCCCCCCCCCCCCCCCCCGCCATCGATCGCTATTTCATTTGTAGCTGGCTGGGCCGCAGCTGGTAATTTACATCAATGCAGCTATGCCTATAGTTCGGTGCGCCTGGAACCTGGAATAAGGGTCACCTGGAATAAGGTCATTTACATGAATGCATATATGCCTATAGTTCGGTGCGCAGGAATGTAGGGTCGCCTGGAATAAGGTCATTTACATGAATGCATCTATGCCTATAGTTCGGTGCGCAGGAATGTAGGGTCGCCTGGAATAAGGTCATTTACATGAATGCATCTATGCCAATAGTTCGGTGCGCAAGAATGTAGGGTCGCCTGGAATAAGGTCATTTACATGAATGCATCTATGCCTATAGTTCGGTGCGCAGGAATGTAGGGTCGCCTGGAATAAGGTCATTTACATGAATACAGCTATGCCTATAGTTCGGTGCGCAGGAATGTAGGGTCGCCTGGAATAAGGTCATTTACATGAATACAGCGATGCCTATAGTTCGGTGCGCAGGAATGTAGGGTCGCCTGGAATAAGGTCATTTACATGAATACAGCTATGCCTATAGTTCGGTGCGCAGGAATGTAGGGTCGCCTGGAATAAGGTCATTTACATGAATACAGCGATGCCTATAGTTCGGTGCGCAGGAATATAGGGTCGCCTGGAATAAGGTAATTTACATGAATACAGCTATGCCTATAGTTCGGTGCGCAGGAATGTAGGGTCGCCTGGAATAAGGTCATTTACATGAATACAGCTATGCCTATAGTTCGGTGCGCAAGAATGTAGGGTCGCCTGGAATAAGGTCATTTACATGAATACAGCTATGCCTATAGTTCGGTGCGCAGGAATGTAGGGTCGCCTGGAATAAGGTCATTTACATGAATACAGCGATGCCTATAGTTCGGTGCGCAGGAATGTAGGGTCGCCTGGACTAAGGTCATTTACATGAATGCATATATGCCTATAGTTCGGTGCGCAGGAATGTAGGGTCGCCTGGAATAAGGTCATTTACATGAATGCATATATGCCTATAGTTCGGTGCGCAGGAATGTAGGGTCGCCTGGAATAAGGTCATTTACATGAATGCATCTATGCCTATAGTTCGGTGCGCAGGAATGTAGGGTCGCCTGGAATAAGGTCATTTACATGAATACAGCGATGCCTATAGTTCGGTGCGCAGGAATGTAGGGTCGCCTGGAATAAGGTCATTTACATGAATGCATATATGCCTATAGTTCGGTGCGCAGGAATGTAGGGTCGCCTGGAATAAGGTCATTTACATGAATGCATCTATGCCTATAGTTCGGTGCGCAGGAATGTAGGGTCGCCTGGAATAAGGTCATTTACATGAATACAGCGATGCCTATAGTTCGGTGCGCAGGAATGTAGGGTCGCCTGGAATAAGGTCATTTACATTAATACAGCTATGCCTATAGTTCGGTGCGCAGGAATGTAGGGTCGCCTGGAATAAGGTCATTTACATGAATGCATATATGCCTATAGTTCGGTGCGCAGGAATGTAGGGTCGCCTGGAATAAGGTCATTTACATGAATACAGCGATGCCTATAGTTCGGTGCGCAGGAATGTAGGGTCGCCTGGAATAAGGTCATTTACATGAATGCATATATGCCTATAGTTCGGTGCGCAGGAATGTAGGGTCGCCTGGAATAAGGTCATTTACATGAATGCATCTATGCCTATAGTTCGGTGCGCAGGAATGTAGGGTCGCCTGGAATAAGGTCATTTACATGAATACAGCGATGCCTATAGTTCGGTGCGCAGGAATGTAGGGTCGCCTGGAATAAGGTCATTTACATGAATGCATCTATGCCTATAGTTCGGTGCGCAGGAATGTAGGGTCGCCTGGAATAAGGTCATTTACATGAATACAGCGATGCCTATAGTTCGGTGCGCAGGAATGTAGGGTCGCCTGGAATAAGGTCATTTACATGAATACAGCGATGCCTATAGTTCGGTGCGCAGGAATGTAGGGTCCCCTGGAATAAGGTCATTTAGGTCATATTTTGCTGAAGTGCGCACTGCCAGTCCATTGCCTGTTCTCGTCTGGCTATTTTCCACTTTCTTAATGGACTTTGGAATATCATAACAGATGAAACTGAAAGGGCACCCAGATAACACAATGATACCATAGATTTCATTCATCTATAATGATACTAACGTAGCAACTTCGCGAAAGCCCGCCTCCCCTCCCCCACCCCACCCGAAAGATTGTTATCAACCAAATATATGCCATAACCTGAATCGTGAAGCCATTACAGCGAAATCCAAAACCGCAACATCTTCCTATTACAGAGAAAAAATTTTGGGACTATCTGGATTCAGAATTTTGTTCCTCTGGTTTTCAAAAAGAAATAAGGGTAAATCAGTTGAATTAAAATTATCTTTGAAGTACCTATGAAAAGTACCCCAGTGCAGCGTATAATATCTTTACCAAGGGCTCAGCGCAGCACCATGTTATTATATACTAGGGCGAACGCAATTTGTGTTGCGTTGAAGATGAGCGTAGCGGTTTGTGTAGCGCATAAAAAAATGGAGGCAGAAAGCCTATGCAAATCATGGACCGGCAAGCCGGACCATTGCTTTCTCCAAAATTTTGATCACTTGAAATTGTAAACGATTCTGGCATTTTTGTTTGTTTGTTTGTTTTTTTTTTCTTTTTTCGTGTCTATTTAGCTCAGCGGTTAGAGCACCAGCCGCGAAAGTTGGGGACCCGGGTTCAAATCCCGGAATGGGCAACATTTTTGGGAGGCTAATTTGTTGATGAGCGTAGCGAGCGAAGCGAGCGAAGCGAAATCATCAATTTCACTAGTGCTAAAAAAACACTTGGTGTGTGTTTGTTTTTTTGTATGTGTGTTTGCGCGCGCTCTACAGGCCAAACGCCTGCTTCGAGTGGGATGAAATTTTCAGGGTGTCTACTTTTGTTCTCAACTTAGACCCCCTGCGTTTTTCAAGAAAATCCTCCACACCCTTCACTTTCAAAGCAGAAAAAAGAGCAAAATTCGACAATTGGGCATGTTTGGAAAAGTACGGAAATTTATTTAAAAGAACGTATTTTTTTCAAATGTTTCCAATTTCGATTTGCCTATAGAAACCATCGAAACCAAATCGAAACATCACACCAGATTTTTCCCAATAAAAACAAACCCAATAAAACCCAATAAAAACCCTTGGGCATATAATACATCTATGTATTAACATGCACAATGCTCAATGATCTCAAAATGAGCATATTTCCGCTACCCGACAGCTCTGCAGACAGAAACAAAGAAAGGTCAGAATCGTTTACATTTTCTAGTGATCAGAAGTTTTGAGAAAGCATTGGTCCGGCTTGCTGCTCCATGATTTGCATAAGCTTCTTGCCTTAATCTTTTTTTGCGCTATATACAAACCGCTACGCTCATCTTCAACGCAACACAAATTGCGTTCGCCCTAGTTTAAATAAGATTATAAAAGAAGATTCTGGCCTTTCTTTGTTTCTGTCCGAGCTGTCGGGTAGCGGAAATATGCTCATTTTGAGATCAATGAGCAATGTGCATGTAAATACATAGATGTAACTCATGCCAAAAGGGTTTTTATTAGGTTGGAGATATATTTCTGCCGCGAACTTACTTTCAAAAACTTGCATGCACGAAATTGACAAAATTTCTAATATCTGTCAAATCTTGAAGTCAACTTCAAGTAAAAAAATCTGGTGTGAAGTTTCGATGGTTTCTAAAGGCAACTATCAAAATTGGGAAAATTTGAAAAAAATACGCACTTTTAAATAAATTTCCGTACTTTTCCAAACTTGCCCAATTGTCGAATATTGCTCTTTTTTCTGCTTTGAAAGTGAAGGGTATGGAGGATTTTCTTGTAAAACGCAGGGGGTCTAAGTTGAGAACAAAGGTAGAAACCCTGAAAATTCCATCCAAATCGAAGCAGGCGTTTGGCCTGTAGAGCGCGCGCAAACACACATACAAAAAACAAACAAACAAACAAACAAACAAACAAACACACACAAGTGTTTTTTTTAGCAGTAGTGAAATTGATTATTTCGCTTCGCTCGCTTCGCTCGCTACGCTCATCAATGATATAGATCTCTATCTGAAAGGTGTAGCGATATATACTTCTTCAAAAATACAATTGATTATTGAAACTTTTTTGTTTGGGGAGCAGTGGGGGTTCAGAACCAAAAGCTTTCAATAGGACCGTCCATACCAAATCTATCTGGAAATATGAGTGTAGGCCATGGACGTGGAGTTCAAAAGTTGCCGTCACCTGCTTTGATAGGGATTGACTTTCCAGACTGAGCGCCGAAATGTTGAGACAGACATTTCTGGAAACGGGTATTTGACAATTTTTCTGATCATTCCTAATGAACTCACAAACTCATTGGAACTCGGTGTGAGGCGGGGGTGTAAGGGGGATGGGGAGTCACTTCACCATCCGACTATCCCTCCCTGGAAAATCGAGAGTGCAACAAAAACATGAAGTACTATGAATTGTGATTTTGCGTATGTCAACACGGGAATAGGTTGTCCTCTTCTGTGTGCCATGTCATGCAAGGTTCTTAGAAATGAAAGTAGGAAATAAATTGCAAATGCAAACTCACCATATTCCACATAGTTAAGTATTTTGGCCTCCCCCGAAAGCCGCCGAAATGTCGAAATTCGTATGTTCCGATTGCCTCCGGTAAATGCACATATAACTGATCATAGTAAAGCCCGTAAGAAAAGTGTGCAAGCGCCACTACATGCAAGATAGGTCGCAACATTTTAGTACCTTGCTTTAGTAAATGCTCTAAAACGTGTAAATTGTATCTCAAAACAGAATGAAATCAGAAATACCGATGTTATTCACTCGAGAGTTGCTGGTCGACAGACGAAATTATCGCACTCGGAAGAGGGAAACGCACACCAGAGATAAATTTGTTTGTTTGCTTATAATATGATAATGTCTAGAGTTCAAAGAGTGAAATAAAACTGCATGGAAGTATGCCAGCATCGAATCGTTTGTGCAATGTTCACAAGAATATACCTGGCTGATAAGATCTGTAGATTACGAAAATCTCGGCTTTACCTGATTCACTCCCTCAATCACAAAGGGTACCTACCTAGTACCATATTATGTACACACGATAACAGTGCACTAAACCAATGTCGGCTTTAGCAGATTATGCACCGGCTTCAAATATTTGGGTGTGCAACAATACCACATTTTTCAAACTGCGTGGAGATCCAGCTTTCTGCACTTGGCTCTAATCGCAACAGAAGAACATATCGAATATTTTTGCGCGTGGCCTTCGTCGACAATAGCATAGTAACACGAGTAAATTATGTGCTTTGTGGGAGAAAATAATTACTCGTTTTACTTGTATTATTTTCAATAAAAGCGTGCATTAGTGGTAACTTACATCTGACTCCGAGAGCTCTAGCGTACTGAACTGAGGGAAGGCCGTCAACGCGAATTTAGTTATAGAAGAACTTCGTGGGGTCTTAATTGTAACTCATCATTCATTATAATTAAATCGAGTATTATCGATCGGTGCAACCCAAGCAGCTAGTGTCATGCGATTTTTATGGTAAATGTATTTGGTCCCGCGTGTAGTTCTGTCAAATCGACTCGAAGCCAGCACCGGGCACCACCTGACGTGAACCGTGTGGCTTGCTGAGGCGCTGAGGCGGTGAGGTGACTCATTGTGTAGTTGTCGTTTCCGTGACATGAATGATAGTGAAAGCAGCTGGGCCCTGCAATGTTATCCATTGAATTACCGACATCTCAAATTGTCAAGTAGGTACACAAGAATGATCTGATAAACTCCGATGATCTTTCTTTACCTAAGCATCGAAAATTGGCCAAACTACGTGCGAAATCTGCACAGATATGGGGTACGCACAATGCATGACAGAAGGTTCAAAAGGATATTTTTTTAGCAATTGTAAAAAAGTATAGATATTTTGATATCATTGTGGATCCTCACAATACCAACAAGTGTTTTATTTTGAAGGTAACAAATAGGCATGTGACAACAGTATAATGGCAGAATACTGTGAGTTTGTGGACTGGAATTTGCCGATTCGTCGTTCGCCACCTATTCAACTGCCATTGGAAAAGAATGGTTTCGAAAAGCGGCCCGTCAATACAGCAGCGTGCATAGATGCGATTCGTGCTCTGATGCCTACCAGGAAGGATATTGGATTTGTTCGAACTGACGATGAGTTCATTATGAGATTCCTTAATGCACGAAAGTGTAACATTCCTGATAGTTTTGAACTCATTGCAAATTATTACTCGTATAGACAACGAAACAGCCATCTCTTTGTGAACTTCAATGCACAAGAAAGCAGTATCCAACAAGCACTTCGAGATGGGTTCCCTGGAGTTTTACCTGAAAGGGACAGGCAAGTTCTACCACTTTTTTGCAAGTTGTTACAACCTGTTGAAAGAATGATAAATAATGAACTCACCTTTTTCTATTTTAGGAGGGGACGTAGAGTTTTGGTTATTTTTACTGACCATTGGGACCACTGCTCTTATAGCTTGGAAACAATCTATCGCTCGCTTCTGCTTACTCTGGAACGTTTGATAGAAGTACCACAGAACCAAGTCAATGGGTTTGTTGTTATTGTGGATTGGAGTGAGTTTTCGTTCCGTCAGTCGTCAAATCTCACTCCACGAATTTTGAAACTGATGATTGAAGGGTTGCAAGATTGCTTTCCAGCAAAATTCAAAGGCATCCACTTTATAAACCAGCCGTGGTATGTTGAGGGGGCTCTTACAGTCATCAAGCCATTTCTAAAAGACAAAACCAAAGAGAAGGTAAATAAAATATTTATGAAAAACTACGAGATTCTTAGGAAATCGTAGTATCGTCACCGAAAGTAATTCCCTGCGTCTCTTTCTTGCAGATATTCTTGCACGGAAACAACCTGAGCACACTTCACGACTACATTCCAACGGATATTTTGCCTGCGGAGCTGGGGGGTGAAGCACCGAGCTACCACCCCCAAGCGTGGGCCACTGAGCTGCTAGAAGAGTCACAGGGCGTCACCGAGAAGACGGACCCACTCAAGCAATCTGACTCATTCCTCGAAACTAATGACAAAGTTCCAAATTACGACGACAGTTTAAAAGCACCTCTCAGCAACAATGTAAACGCTAATCTCTAGAACCACTTCAAACAGCTATTTGTAAGATTGCTGTTGATCACAGTTATGCACCAATACAAATTGATTTTAAAAATTTAATTTTTAGGAGTACCTAAGTATCAGTAGTTGCAAGTTCAACAATCTTGCTGAGATTATTCTGTGATCTGCAGAAATCTTACGCCATTTATGATGCATAGAATTTAGTCCCTCAACTGATTAACCATACATTTACATGCCAAGCTAATTGCTGGCATCTGCAGTCATTGGTCAATTTTTTGTGGTTTTTATTGCTTTTGAGCCAATGGCTTGACAATTATGATGACAATATTGTATTTATGAGCTTAAAAGCCTCATGCAATCTAATTTTTATTAAAGATACCAGCTATTCTAATGGATATTATAACAAAGTCATTAAAAATTGTGTGGGCAAATTCAATAGGCCTAGGAGAGTCTGTGATTATGAAAGGGATTTTAATTTTTGTAGCCGTGCAGCTTTATGAATTAAGCGCACAATAATATGTTACATTTTATATCTGTGGCCTGAATCTGTTAATTTATTTAATTGCAACTTTATTGATCTGCTTTAAGCACGTAGCAGTATTAATATTTAATATTTTATTAATTACTATTAGGCCTCTTTTTAATTATGAAAGAATTTGTGGATTAATACAAAATACATGCACAAATTGGACAAGAATAACTCTGAATAAGAATGAAGATGACATGAAAATATTTTGAATCTATTACGAGCACCATTAAGGTGATTGATCTATTGTAACTTATTGGAACTGAAATAAAAATGAATGGGTCCAAATTTGTCTAATTTATTTATTATAAATATATGGGCTTTTAGGTACTAGTCAGTATTTTCAATTGTAATTTTGAGGCACAGAATGTCCTAAATTCAGATTTGCAGATGGTATTCTATTCATATTGCAGCAGCGACCGGCTCAAAACCATATAGCTCGTCTTTATTGCGGAACGGGCGCTAAAGCCGTCGACGCCGCTAAAGATTTTCGACGCGGTAGACGTCGCGGCGCCGGCGACCTGCAGTTGCCGGAAATGCCGTCAGATCGCAGTACGCGTGCCGTGGTGGCGTCGTTTCGGCGCAAACGTTCGGAGCAAGAGAAGTGGCGCGTAACCTGCGGCGACAGCTGTTCGCGCGGCGCCACGCCACGCAGCGCAATCGAATTCGATTGCGCTCGCTGACGGTCGACAGCGCCAGACAGGCTCGTCGCTTGTGTTGTGTCGTGTGCCCTAGCTTGCCCAGCCTTGCAGCACCGGGGCGCCCCGCGAGTCCCTCAATAAGGTAAGCCCCTGCGACATGAGTTGTTACTATGCTTGAAAGCGATTTCGCATGCATTATCAGTTATCACTATGCCAACACGCGATTTTAGCGAAGAAGCGTTCAACGAAAAATCCATATCAAAAAACGAGAATGTGTTGTCACGCAAGTATAGGCACACGTCGAAACTATCTAATTGCAGTTGATGGAAAAATATGATAACACCTTGTTGCATGAAGCGCCGTTGCAGTAGCTAGTGCATGGACACCGTTTCAGTTTTCATATATATATTTTTTTAATCGATAGGTGTTTGACTTGAAAAGATACTATTTACCACAGGACAGGATAGGGAATGTTTCGATCACAATTTCTTATTGACAGATTGTTTCAAATTGTTCGATTACGACACGGCACGCGATTGCAAACATGCATTCTCATTGGTTGCAACTTGTGCTTTCGTTTTCTTCGACGAAGCAAAGCACATTTTAACGTTGATTAGCTCATTGCAATTAAACAATAGCGCAAACAATGCATTGTTCCTATTCACGGTCTGAAATTTAAATCATAAACAGTAGGCATATATATTTGTACGAAATATTTTCGTGATTTCTCCCATAGGTAGCTTTATAATGAGCCACGTGACTATTTCCGGCAAATTTTGTTAACATTTACATAATTCTGTTTTTTACGTAATACCGCTGATAGCTGTTATATTGCCGACGAGCTTGGGGCCAGCCTGCAGCCAGGATTATCAGATCACGCACGAGCTATAACTACCACAGTACCTATGGGCACTAACATACCAGCATGGTGCTGTAGGTGCTAGCTCGGTGTTCGGTTGGTTCCTATAGTATATAAGCTACCTAATTAGTCCGAAACGAAAACTGAGTGCTGTTAATTGAAGCGACGGAAAGCAACTGGGTAGATTTTCGTTCGGCCCGTGCATAATATCTTATCAGATACAAATGGCCAGCGTCAGAATGAATAAAATTAACATTCAGAAGCCACACAGTAACTGGGTATAAGTAGACTTTAATGTGAATTATCACCATGGCGAGAAAATCTCAGCTAAAGAAGTCATATCGTGTCTCGTCAGGCGTCAATGGTACTCAGGGGCCGTAATTATGGTTAATTGACCCCTGCTCCCTACCGCACCTGGCCCCATGTGTCTCTTCTACATGTTTTTAAAATTCTTATAATATAACGCACTTTTTTCTTTCACTGACATCTTTTGTCGCCCCTAAACATAGCAGTTCTCTGTCCTTGACCATGTCACAATTGGCCAGCCCAATACACAATACAGCCCCGGCATGGCATTATGTGTTAATTCATTAGCTAATTTATTTTGTTGAGTAGGAAAGCATGTCTGTCGACATGACTGAGATACTGTATCCACACGAAGCACACACAGCGCAGTAGACGCAACATCGAAACTCGAAAGGATTGATTTTCCCCATCAAATTACGCCGTTGCACTACACATTAGATCAATATCCACGCAGGTTGCGGAGCCTTGACCAAAGTTTTCCATTTCACGATCGACCCAATGATTGGACGACAAAAGACGGTGATACTGTGATTGCATTTGCTTCAGATTGGAGTCAGACAGACATTTTCCATTTGCGAGGCCGCATGGAGTGGAAACAAGTCCAATTAACTTGTTGGCAGTTTAATGAGAAGAAAATAAAATACAAAGTTTCCACCGGAGAGGAATTGTCGGAATTAAGTTGACAAGACGTCTAGCTGACGTAAATTGGTGTACTTTGCGTATTTCACGGGCATATGGGCCATGACCCACGACCAAAATAAATTACTAACACTCAGATGTCAAATGGCACGCCTCGAATTCCGAGACAAAGATGACAAGACCTATCATTTGGAAACCGAGTCGAATATAGCTGCGGTTGTCAACGTTGAGAATTTTTGGAATCGTTGGAGATCATAGAAAGTGTTCTGGGTCATTGAGGATGACTGCGGCTCGTCTGCGAGCTGAACTGTACCGATTAAATGAAAAGATGCTGTGTGCGCGCACACAGTGTTATATAGTAGAATTGATAATCCCATTTCCCAAAGGTATTGCAGTGCAGCGATCAATGAGCCTAGTGGCAGTCACCAGGTCCATCCTAGTCTAACGTCATGGACGAGTTGGCACTTTCTTGCTGGTCTTGCTCATGCATTGCGTTGATTTGATAACGTTTCAGAAAAATATAACATCAAAAGATACGAATAGGTGGTAAATATATCTCTAAGGTACCAGCTGGAAAAAAGATTGCGTTCCCAAATATTACTTTCAATTTGTGTGTCCTCCATAACTTATAGCCCTGAAATGCAAAATAAAAAATAGGAGTAAAAAAGATGAGACACGACGGTAAATTAAAATATACCTCAAACTCAAAGGAAACTAATGAAGACGCTTTTGCCCTGCATTCAGCTGGAAAAAATAGTCCGTGCCCAAAGTAAATAATGTTGTGATGTTGTTTTATTCTTGCAAACGCTTTTACAGTGTATACGTGAGAGTAAGGTAAATTAAGTTTATAGCAAGATTATAATTGTTTTCCTTCTTTTTATGAGCGGTTATTTACAAGGAACTGTTGTAATAGTATACTTATGAGACAATAGATATATCATACTACATATTTTTTTAAATAAGTGAACGAGCATATCGCATGCCATTTCCAAGGAGTACCTCTATATACATGGTGTCGGGCTAACCCACCCATGGGAGCTGGGAGATTTCCCGTGTCAGCCAGGCCGCCGGCAGCACACAAAATAATAATATGTAACCACGACCCACGGCGACCAAGCAATGCGGAGGGCCCCGACTCAAGGGCCCCGACTCGAGGGCCCCGACTCGAGGGCCCCGACTCGAGGGCCCCGACTCGAGGGCCCCGAGCTTCCCGTATATTTTATACTAGAGCTTCACGAACTCAATTTGTGTTGCGTTGAATATGAGCGTAGCTGTTTGTAGCATCATGGATTAAAAATTGAATGCAGAACGTTGTAAACAGTTGGCATGTGCAAAATGGATCAAGATTGGATGGATTCTCGCTGAAAACCGTAAAATTTTGATATTTAAAAAATAAATCCAAAAAAAGGGAACAAACCATCTTGCACACCTTAACCTTTTTTATGTGCTTAAGTTAAGTATACTCCCCACTTGGCAAGGTTTCGTCAAAAAATATTCGAAACTTTTGACTACGGCGTCGGAAAATTTTCGAAAGATATGAAAATTTTCTTGAATTTCGATTGGTTCAAAAACGACCAAATCGATTTTTTTTAAACGCAAGGGGTACCCCATGATTTCCCAACGTGTAGCCCGATTTTTTTTTCAAAATCGGAGCTGGGGTCTGAGCGCGCAAACACAAAAAAAAATTTAGGGCTGGGGAAATTGGTGGTTTTGCGTCGCTAGCTACGCCCATCAATGACCACGGCCCAGGACAACCGAGCAATGCAGAGGGCCCAAAATTTGAGGGGCCTCTGGAGAACAATATATATACAGCTGTGTATTTTACAGTCTCAATCGGATGGCAGCAGACTTTTGATATTTGCGCGAGAACCTTGAAAGACGGCGGCTCTGGTATATATAGGTGTAGCATATTATAAGTTATAACAACACGTGACATTATTTAATCTTTCAGGGCAGTTGATTATGCATGCGTGATCGTAGTTGGAACAGAAATAAATTACATACAATTTTGATCGATTTGCATGATGGTTAACACTCTTCTTCCCAGAGGTCGATTTGAATATGCATTGTATTGGTAAACTGCGACAATTATAGATGCGAAATCGACGAATATCAAGAACTTGCGCAGCGGTTCTGCACTATCTTCTGAGTTTGTGTTGACAGAACTGGTCAGCAGAAAATAGCGTAACAGCTATGCTATATTCTGCTGAATTTCATTTTCCAACTAGTTCGCCGAAAACTAGCTAGATGTGCTAATCGTCAAATTTGAACTCAATTTTCTCACTGAAAATTTACTTTATTTCAATTGCTTTTATCTAAAATCGTAAGTTGTTCCTGGAACCTCGTAAATTCAAAACTGGGAGGACCAAATTAATGATATGATGTTGACGCTGTATTGGTGCTCCATCAGTTACCTAGTAAGTGATTCCAATTACTTTGGTTGTGATTTTTCAATTCAATTGTGATTTGCAAAATCACATAATATTGTGACAGTTCGCACTGACTTAAAGTTGGCAGTATATGGCTCAAGTAAACCCAGTATATCTACATATTTTCATGTGCTAAACATAGTTTACTTACCGTCTCTTCGCTGCCAATTATTTTTTTCATTCTGACAGCCGACTCTACTCAATAGGCATACTTATCAATCATGCCACACACCTACCTTACAGTCACGATGTACAATTGCCATGATGAACCCGACGAAAGGGGACGCATGAATCAGCTTCATAAAACTTCAGTAATTTCTACAAAATTACCGTTCTAGCCCCAAATATGCAGTGGTCTAGACATAATGTCTTGGCCTGTCATCATAGAACAGTGTTAGTATAGCAGCCTCAGGGTATGTTTTCCTAACAGAGGGTATTCTCATGAAAGTTCCCAATTTTCTTGACATGTTGCCTTAATAATGCAGTTTGGTATAGCATTATGTTATCTTATAGGCACAGATTTCCCAAACAGTATTGATTTCGCAATCATACCTTTAAATAATTGGAAGTTTTAAATAATGTTACTCCCTCTCTCCCTTGACAAATCAGGCCAAGACAAGTCCATTGCAAGTCTCCATGATTGAAATTCGTTTCAATGGACCTGCCCCCTACACCCCGGGCGCAGTGTTTATCAGCGGCTAGCTCTAGCACACATGACAATTACGACCTTTCACGACAAAGAAAAAGCAGCTCACGTGAACAAGGGAAGTGGGATTTGCATGGTGCAAGCCTGCAAGGTCTGGGTCTGGATTCTGGAGTTGGTCACGAGCAATGGAACGATCCCAACTTCGTTGGCACGTCGACTCAAATGATTGGCGTTGACGTCGGCGGTCGGACAAGATGTCGCAAAGAGTGGTAATCTAATCACCACAATATGTTATCACTTCTTTTCAGTTGGTAGTTTAAGTTATATCAATTTGTGACTTATCAATGACCCAAAAATCAGATGGAAAGTACCTACTGTATATGCTCGTAATTAATTAGGATATGGTTTTTATTTTGGCAGGTATATCTAATTCCTCATAAATACTTACAAATTTTAAGTTCTCTGCATGCATAATTGAGCGATAGGTGCATGATAATGATTGATGAACAATGAATTTCTCCTATTGTCAGGCACCGCACAACCAAGTCCGAAGAAAGACTCGATCTTCTTGTTATATAAACCCCAAAGGCAGACGTGGCTGCATCCCCAGTGTCGAGCTCCGGGAGGGTCAATATCTCGGTTGCGCGTTCAAACAGATGAGAGGTCGACGATCCTTGAGGCTCAGAGTTTAGCGTATTATCGATTAAGTCTGGACATAGGATCTGACTGCAACCTTCCCAGTGCATTCCAGGTCCTGATTGCACCCTTCCCGGTGCATTCCAGGCCCTGATCGCACCCTTCCCTGTGCATTCCAGGCCCTGATCGCACCCTTCCCTGTGCATTCCAGGCCCTGATTACACCCTTCCCGGTGCATTCCATGCCCTGATTGCACCCTTCCCCGTGCATTCCAGGCCCTGGTTACACCCTTCCCAGTGCATTCCAGATCCTGATTGCACCCTTCCCAGTGCATTCCAGACCCTGATTGCACCCTTCCCAGTGCATTCCAGATCCTGATTGCACCCTTCCCGGTGCATTCCAGACCCTGATTGCACCCTTCCCAGCGCATTCCAGGCCCTGGTTACACCCTTCCCAGTGCATTCCAGACCCTGATTGCACCCTTCCCAGTGCATTCCAGATCCTGATTGCACCCTTCCCAGTGCATTCCAGGCCCTGGTTACACCCTTCCCAGTGCATTCCAGGCCCTGATTACATCCTTCCCGGTGCATTCCAGACCCTGATTGCACCCTTCCCGGTGCATTCCAGACCCTGATTGCACCCTTCCCAGTGCATTCCAGATCCTGATTGCACCCTTCCCAGTGCATTCCAGGCCCTGGTTACACCCTTCCCAGTGCATTCCAGGCCCTGATTACATCCTTCCCGGTGCATTCCAGACCCTGATTGCACCCTTCCCAGTGCATTCCAGATCCTGATTGCACCCTTCCCGGTGCATTCCAGACCCTGATTGCACCCTTCCCAGTGCATTCCAGATCCTGATTGCACCCTTCCCGGTGCATTCCAGACCCTGATTGCACCCTTCCCAGTGCATTCCAGGCCCTGGTTACACCCTTCCCAGTGCATTCCAGATCCTGATTGCACCCTTCCCAGTGCATTCCAGATCCTGATTGCACCCTTCCCGGTGCATTCCAGGCCCTGATTGCACCGTTCCCAGTGTATTCCAGGCCCTGATTGCACCGTTCCCAGTGTATTCCAGGCCCTGGTTGCACCCTTCCCGGTGCATTCCAGGCCCTGGTTGCATCCTTCCCGGTGCATTCCAGGCCCTGGTTGCACCGTTCCCAGTGCCTGGGCAGGCAGACATTCTTTACAGATTACAGTGGGTAGTCGTCGCATGTCGCATGCACCCTGCCCATTGGTTGGCAATATGCGATGCGGCCGGCTTTTCAAGGTAGCTTGCCTAAAGGCAGAAGCCGACAATCAACTTTTATAACCCTTTTTTTGCTGGCCCTCTCAATTTCAATAACCCATCCCTGGGCCGAACTGTTCTGTTCTGTTCGGCCTGCTCCGTTCGGAAGAAAGGTTGTTTCTTAACCTCTTGACGGCATCTATTAGTGGACTGGAGGAATCCTTTTCTTCGAGTTTTATACCGTCCTTCGGAAGGGACGTTTAGCCGGTGGTACCATGGGAGCTTTTCGACAGGATGAGCTAAGTGCCGGCGCTTGGTGTCCGCATCTCCCTTCTAGGCTAGGCTAGGTTCATCATCACCGACGCAATGAGACCAATTACACACATTAACGGGAACCAGTTATAATATTAAGTGGTCATATTGTTATAGGTATTAGTTAGCTAGTGCAGTGGGATCGTTAGGCTCTTTTACAGGGTGCCCGAGCACCCCCAAACATCAGTTGAGTTGCAGCACAAACTTGACACAAACAGCAACAAATCTTCAATGCGTAATTTTTAACGGGAATTTTTAACAACCCCATATTCAATAATAAATTTTCCAACACTTCGATTTGGCCAAAAATCACATGGGCGCTGATGCTACGGTGTTTCGCATTACTGACTTTTCCAACAACTAGTTCTGTCTGAGGTAATCGTAATCACGAAGAGAGTTGAAAATTTGATAAAACTGTGCATTAGATTTATGGCGTGTCAGAATGTCCTAGAAAGCTGAGCTGAGCATCGAACGATAAAATCTCCAACGTCGCCCCTGCAAACCAGTGCGTCGTTAAGCCATAGAAATGAATGGGTAATGCGCCACAATATCAATCGGAACCCTACCATGGTAAAAAGAACAATTTATTAATTAGTATTGCCGCCTGCTGGCATTGTTCGTATACATGGGCGATTGGCGATACTATCATATTATGTCACGGAAAATAAGCAATTACGGTAAAGATGCCAAGAATCATTCCCCCTGCTCTCATCAAATCCCAACTTGATTGAACCGAACCCGAAATAAAATGCCACGTGAAGCATTTCAATCGGAGGGCGGATGGCCCAAACGTGTAAAATAACGGCCCTATACTTTGGTACAGAATTAGCTACTGCCAGAGTTCGACGCTTGTGAGCAGGCGACATTTAATTTAAGTACCACTCTATTGCGTTGCAGCTCGCGTCGCCATGAATGGGACATCGTCTCCCCTGGGGGGCGGCGGGGGCGGCGGCGCCACCCCCAGGCGACGGGGAATCTGGCACGAAGACCCCGGCGAGAGCCGCATCCCCCGCCCCGACCCCGGCGCCGCCACCGCCAACACGACGCTGCTGAGGCGCTCAGCCTCCTTGCGTCTGCGCGGGGAGAAGACTGCAGCTGGACCGACTGCGTCGCGACGTCCGTCCTCGTACTTCCCCGTCATCGCCGAGTCATCGGAGCAGCGAAACGCTGACAACCCCTACGAATATAGGCAACCCAGCAGGCAGCACAGTGTGGTGAGTGCATACATTGTAAACCCACTGGGAATACTGGGCTACTAAGTAGTGAGTATCATTATTCGCTTTACGATCTCAATGCAGGATCAATATGGAAAACAGAGGATTGAACTCTGTTCGCGATTGGCTAAAATCTAAGCCAACTTATGCAATGCTCTCAGCAGGTAGCTAATGGCTTTGTGCCGCAATCACACCCCATATGTTATTTAAGAAGCAATATAGGGCTCTCTGTCATTTCTTCTGGACTGTGCGAGAATGTACGCAAAACGCAACTTTGCCTCTGGAAATTCCGAAAAACCGAAAATTGAGGAGCGGTTTGCGTAAGGGGGGAGGGGGGTATTTTGATTAAAATGTTATGATCGTTTTTTGCCAGTGCGAGTGCCTGTGCAATGAAATTATGAATCAATGTGATCCTGTTGGATTATTACAGGAAGGTCACTAACCCAGTTATGGGATGATTGATATCCCCTTGAGTTGGAAGCAATTGGCAAATCAACTTCAATGCTTCAATCACCTCACTTACTGCCAGCTGTTATCTCCTGGCAAGAATTGGACATAGAATGGCGTTCTTTGGTGCACACAATTTTCATGCACACAACTTTATTTTTAAGCTATGTTAATTTTATTTAGTATGTTCATATTTATGCTCTGTTTGTAGGGTAATAAAATAGATGTGCCAATTAGCTTGGGAATCAGCCGCGAGAAACAACAGCGGTTGTGGTGGAGGGGGTGGGGGGGGCGGAATGACTACAGAGGCAAGACCCTGGGCCTCTTGCAAGGAGGGGGGCGGGGAGGACAAGTCTGCAATTTCAGAAACACTTCCCGCACGTGCAGAAAACTAATATACTTACAATTTTAATTTGCTTACTTCCCCAGTCGACCAGCGTTCTCTCTCACCCAGACTGCTCAAGTTCCATCCGACGTCCTTTCACGCCGACTTCATCTCCGAATCAGCGCGTTGAGGTCGACTCTGACGACGGCGACTCAGTTGCGAGCTTCGGCAGTGTCTTCAGCACCATGTCATGTGACCACGCATACATTGCACGCAATGGCACCACCTTCTCGGGTCGCCGCATGAAGTATGTCGTACATTGCTCATCGCACGCAGGCGAGACAGACGAGTACCTTACGCCAACGCAGCGCGCCACGCGGCAGATCCGCAGGCTCAAGTCACTGCTAAAGCAGGCGCATGCAGACATCGAGGAGAAGAACAACGACATCTTCCGGCTGACCAAGGAGGTCGTCGAGCTGCGCTTGTTCAACGGCTCGGCAAATGAGGCCAACGCTGATGAAGCAGATTGCAGGAAAAAGTCGGCTGGGCAAGACCAGGCGGAGGCACCAGAGAGCTTAGTAACGGAGTCCCCTAATAAGCAGTCCATAACAAATGGAAACGAAGAGAATACCATCGATAAAAACAGCTCTTCCGATCTGCCGTCGTCACTTGCAGATTCAGGTCACTTTGAGGATTTGGCCACAATGTCTGTGCACTCAAAGGATTCCCTGCTGATGCACCATTCTCCGCTGTATCAGCATTCAGCCATTCTGCACAAGGAAGTTGTATTGACTGGCTCGGAAGATAGGGAAGGGGAGCGACGGAGGATTGTGAATATCTATGAGAAGAAGTTGGAAGACATGCAGAGGAATCATGTCGACGAGAACCAGGAGATGAAAGAGAAGCATAATGACAAAATAGAGAATCTATTACTGAGGCTGAGCGAATCAAATGAAAGGTGTGTACCAGTTCAGGGAAGCTGCACACTTTTTCCGTAAGGGGCTCCCAGCTGCGAGATTGCGCGAAAGCAGAGTCTCACGAGTAAGCGTTTTTTAGTACACCGTAAGAGATAAACTATTTAAGTAAGCGAGGGAGTTGTAGATAAAGAATCAATCTGTTTCGGTAACAGACCCGTTTTTCCATTTTTTGAGTAAAAAAAGGGCCGAAACCGCTACTTAAAATGCTGTATTTTGCTCTTTTTTGCTCTTTTTCCTGAATCGATAAAGTATTTGAAGGAGATTAAAATTGGGAAAAAGGCTCCGTTACCGACACAGACAGGTTCTTTATCTACAACTTCCTCGCTTCAATAGTTTATCTCTTACGGTTTAGTAAAAGAGCGCATACTCGTGAGATTCTACATTCGCTCAATCTTTCCGCTGCAAGCGAGGTAGTCTGGTACCCTAAGTATATCCAATCCACTAAACTTATTTTTTTAAGTTCCTATTCTCCCAAATTGTATTTTCCTTTATAATTTGCTTTTCCAAAATGAAGGCATTAGTTGAATTACTACTTTGTGAACAGAGCCATTCAGTCCAGAGCTTCTGCAGCAACTCAACAACAACGCTTACAACAGCGCTGCTGTTATACTCTTTGCGCAGGTTCAGCTCGCTGCGTACAGAGCATGATACAGCGCAGGAACGCATTCACGAGCTGGAGCGGCAGGTGGAGTCATTGGGCCGGACTGTGAGTGAACAAGAGGACCGCCACCAGAGCATGTACCTCAAGATGTACACCAAGGGGCAGGAGGCGGCTCGCTTTGAGCATGCCGACCAAGTACTCGAGTTTGCCCACCAGGCACCCACAAGGGTGTCGGTGCCCGAGCTTCTTCAGCAACTTCAGGTCACTCAAAACGAGCTCGAAAACATCAAGGTGAGTGCTTGTGATCATCTCGAGCTGACTATAAGGGTCCAATTCGCGAAACAAACCGTATCATGTGCATCTGGCCAGCGTGAACTGAATGCGGTTTCTTTTCGATGATTGGATCCCAATGTTGAACATCTCATGCCTTGAAATATTTTGTGAAATTATTCATTGCTTTATTTTATCATCAAGCAGCTTATCACCAATAAATTTTTTTTTAACCCTAACAGTTTGGGTGGTTTTCTGGCAGTGAGATATCAATACCAAAGTTGCTTTCTCTCTCACAGCAAGCAAATTTTAAGAGCATGTTGATAGAAAATAAATCAAAATCACTCATTAGCCATGATTCCATATTTTTCCAATAACCATTTGAAGTTTTTTATTTTATTTGGGTCGACAAAAAATATTTGACGTACTACTTGCAAAGAGCCACCGCATATATCCACGTTGTTAACGATTTACAGTGATGGGCGTCTAGGCTTTAACCCCTAATCTACTGATGGATACTTATCCTGCTTGATATCTTCAAAATTAGAAAACGACATAGGATGATTGAATGACAATTTCGGCTTCTAGAACCTTAAACAAGTAACGTCAAAAAATTGAAACCATGCATTTCAATATCTTTAGGAGTTGCATATTTTCTCGTGACAATCACATTTTTACAGCCTTTAATTTTTCTCTCTCCGATATCAGGACACGGCTTATCAACAGCCAGACAAAACAAAGACTTTGTTAAGCGCCAAGGAGGCCATTTCATTGTACCAACTGGGTACGCGGAAGGTATGTCCCGTGTACAGCCAATTCAAAAGTCCTGACTGTCATTTTCTTGACTGCATGTAGCACGAGCCATAAATGCTACCCATGCACAAGTGTCTTCATGCATTCCTGTTTGTAAACATGCTTTCCTGCACTGCTTTGAGGAATTCAGTACTTACCTACAGATATTATGAGGATGTGTAGATGTAGGAAAGATTATTTAAAAATGACACAAAAAAATGTTATTTCATATTTTGTTTAGTAGGTACTTTAATTGCTTTCCTGGTGCCATTCTTACTGTATTACTATTTAAAACATCATCCACCGATGTGTACATATCTTACTATCGCTATTTAAATTTTTAACTGATGCATGAGTCATGAATGGCAGAAGAAACTTAATCCACCCTCCAATCCCCTCGTAAGCAGCCGACATCCTTTGCTCGCAGGCCATGTACCGCCGCATCGTGGAGACGCGATCCGGAAAAGGCGGGCTCGATGCCGAAGTAACTCTCCAGTTCTTGAAGTCGGCCGTCTACTACTTCTTCACAGACAAGGAAAACTATCAGGGCCACCTAAACGCAATCCAGAGCATCCTCGGCTACACTGACAACGAGAAACGAAATATTGAGAAGGGCTACCGCGTACATGCTAAGAAATAAGGCGTGATATTATGTTGAAGTTTTATTCTTAGAGCTGCTGTTCTATTCTTTTATTTGTACAAAGCAGATTAGTCTGAAATGATACATTGTTACATAACATATATTAAAATAGGCAATCGTACTTTCCAGTCGCAAATATTCATCTCTCTTGCTAGGCTTGTTTACAATTGTATTGTCCGCAGAATGAGTTTACAGACAGCACCGCACGTTTGCGGCAGACAAAGGTGTATCTAATTAACTGACCGGGAGGTATTTTCCCGTGTTGGCGGTTTCAGATACTTTGTAAGGTACATAGAGACTGACTAATGCATAGGTTTTATAAGATGGTTTAGAAAAAAATGTACATTTCAGCTGACGCTACATTTTCGGAAGTCATCAAAAGTCGAGATAATCGTAATATATGTGATGCTATTTAATTCCACGTGAGCGTAATAAAAATTATATGACAAAATATATTCACTTGATCACCAACACTTTCTGGGAGAACCGTATCAGGGAATCCATTTTTGTCAGGATAAATTGCAAAACAAAAAATCATTTTTGAAATTTTTTATATAGTTTTTACTTTTATTGCGTGAAGAACAGGCAGATACAACCAAATTCTGTAGACGTAGCCTTACTTCTTCTTGCCACCCAAGATGATACCATCGTACTAAAAAAGAAAGTAGAAATTAGAATCGAAACAAAACATTAAAACGACAAGGCAAAGCACTGCTGCAAGAACAGTGAAAATCCTACTTTCTGTTGGAACCACTTCATGGCATCTTCCTTGGTGAGTCGGTGCTGGAATCCAACGACGCCAGTCTTTCGTCGGCGGTGAGCTACATTGAAGCCTGCAATTCAAACAAGAAACTTGTCAGCAATTTTCTAGCAGGTAGGAAAAAATTCAACCACTGATATGCTGCATTGTTTCCCTCGTAAAGTAACGCACCCAGTATTATGCGTGGGCACGTGTTGCAAATTGAGAGATGTTTAGTCTAGCACGCTTTACTAAGCAATACTGCCACAAGACAGATATGCTTGAACAAAGCTTGCACGTTACTTATAAGTAACCTCAAAGTTATACTGATGTTGGAGAGTCTTGCATGCTTTACTGAGCAATACTGCCACAAGACAGATATGCTTGAACAAAGCTTGCAAGTTACTTATAAGTAACCTCAAAGTTATACTGATGTTGGAGAGTCTTGCATGCTTTACTGAGCAAAACTGCCAGAAGACAGGTATGCTTGAACAAAGCTTGCAAGTTACTTATAAGTAACCTCAAAGTTATACTGATGTTGGAGATGGTTTATATACTAATTAATTTTATTAATGGTCTGTAAAACCAGATTTTGGGATTCAAGGAAAATCTGGTTTAACACATCAAAGGATAGCATAAAATCAACAGAAAGCACAGCATTTATGGTTTATCTTTTAACAGTGATGCACAATTTATAGATTAAGATGCTTGAATTTAGGGAATGCCATCCACAGGAATATTGTTACTTTGCAGAGAATGCAAAAGAGAAAAAAATAACGCATTTTCCCCTATTATCACAGATAGAAGGTTACCCAAATGTTCCACTCCGGTACTATAGCAGCTATGCAAAAGCCCTCCGCCAGCAATAATAATTTTGACGGCTGCCAAGGGATGCAGCCACTATTTTTTGTGTAACCAAGGTCACTATAACTACCTGTGGAACATTGGGTTCCTTGATTTTATTGAACTTGTGCCATGGCCTGGAAGATTATACTAAAACAGGTTGCCAAAGCACCCCAGCGATTGCCGGCCAAACTAGCATCAAATTTTTGCCGTAGCCATAGCTAGGTATGGTAGTGTCTGGGTAACATTATGTAATCTGTGCTATAATGCTATACTAATAGGGCTTCGTGAACGCAATTTGTGTTCCGTTGAAGGTGGGCGTGGTGGTTTGTACAGCGAAAGATGATGGCACGCTCTGCACACAGTCAGAATATATATGTGGGAAAATTTTGAAAAACTAATAATTTTTAGACAAATTTCCGCTTTTACCCCCATTTTCCAATTTCATAGATTGGTTTTTTTTCTGATATGAAGGGGAGGGGTATGTGAGAACAAAAGAAGACACCCTGAAAATTCCATAGCAATCAACGTAGGCGTCTGGTCTGTAGAGCACGCGCAAACACACATACATACAAACAAACAGCCACACACTAGTGCTTTTTTTTTACTAGTAGTGAAATTGAAGATTTCGATCAAAAAGTACACAACTGATTGTTTCACTCGTAAAGTAACGCACCCAGTACAGAGCGTGGGCATGTGTTGCAAATTGAGAGGCGTTTTGTCTTGCACACTTTACAAAGCAAGACCATCACAGGATAGCAAAGCAAAAAGATAAGTATGCATTCATGACATACCAATTTCACCTGGTATCACTGAAGACTGAAAATTATTTTTGGGTACCTATAGTATTTCCTTTTCCTTGGATTTCCAAAAAAATCGGAACATAGATTGTTTCCCTCGTAAAGTAACGCACCCAGTATTAAGAGTGGACATGTGTTGCAAATTGAGAGATGTTTAATCTAGCATGCTTTACTAAGCAATACTGCCACAGTACAGATATGCTTGAACAAAGTATGCAAAGAATTGCTATATGCAACCTTAAACTGGCAATTCCAATGGACAATATATTTGTTTCAGCCACCTGATATCGCGCCCAATAACACCATGAGCATGAAAACCAAGTGGAATGAAGCTTCCTGTTGCACACGAGGCTGAGCACACACCATTATTCAAAATACAGCTGTGCTTGAGCAATAAGTGTGCAAACAAGTCAAGTAAAAGATGAGTAGGTATTTGTATTTACCAGGTCGGCCCAAAACGACGTAGAAGTCCAAGCCATAGATTCCAATGCTAGGATCGTACTTGATGCCCAAGTCAATGTGTTCCTGGATACCAAAGCCAAAGTTGCCAGTGCAGGAAAAGTTTTCTTTCCTCAACTCGTATTCACGAACCTAAACATGAAAAAAAGTCAGTAAATTCCACAAAATTGTACATAAAGCAAGACTAACTGTACCTAGATATTTTATTACTAGAAGACTGACCTGCCAGATCATGCCCAAATAAAGAAACTTTAAAGAGGTCACGGTCGAAGATATTCCAACTGAAAACAACAGCACGTGAATCAAACTTCCCAGGACTTTTGTCTCGTTTTGCCACGTCCATGTTGCTTAACTTCGGTGATCTTACGAGAACCGGTGTTTCAACATGGCTGAGCCGTTGCATTCAAGGAACATCTTTACGAAAGAGCAAAAATGAGCTAAAACCTACTTTGAGACCACGTTCCAAGATCTCCTCTGCCTTAGCGCCACGAACAGTGCAATGGACAGCGATCTTCTCATTACGCCGAATACCAAAGGAACGCACGGTGTATCGAGCTTTGGAGAAAACAGGCTGTTGGCCTGTCAGTTGCTCCAACACCTAAGGAATCAAACAAAAACTTTAACCCACATCTACATTCAATGACATTAGTCTGAAACATGTTGTGGCGACTTCAATTCCTCACCTTGGCTGCTCGAGTCAGTCTGTCACCAGACTCTCCGACACAAATATTCAGGCAAAGTTTACGGATGCGAACCTCTCTCATGGGGTTTTTTGATTTATCCCTACCCTCTACTTTGGGTTTGAGCCCCCTGCTGCTCAAGCTCTGTGGCTTCCTTGGCTGGTTTTCCTGCAACAAAAATCGAAAAATTATATATCGGAGACAACGGGAAGCAAAACAGCACACGTTCCATTCAGATCACTTTGGAAAGTAACCGAATTTCGGATACATCGAGAACGAAAGTTATGATATAACTGGTTAAATGTAAGTATTGAAAATAATTCTAGATAAATATTAATTCGCGTGTTGTAATTTTCAGTTAACGTCCAGGATGGTTGAAGATAAGATAAAATATGAAATAAGTACGCACCGCCATCGTACTGTCACTTATGCAGCAATCCCCACAACGAACGAAACGAGAATGAACCAGCGTTGACCGAGACCGGACGTCGAACGACGGAATGGAATAGGATGGAACGGAAACGTCATCTCCCCTCCCACCGACGACTTTTTAAAATGTAGCGCCTTCATTTGTTTTGAGCTATTCAGATTTCAGTTTCACTCGATGATCTAAACAAAACTGTTAGCAAATACCTGTTAGTATTGTATTACTTTACAGTAATACCAACGAATTAATATTGTTAAAAAACATATCTTCTCAAAATAATTCAAAAGTTCTCAACATCTTGTTTATATTGACTTCACTTTTCATGGTAACCACTAGTTACGGAATTGATTTAATTAAATCACAATCATAAAATACCTTTTGTAAAAATTAAACAACAAAAATTACTTAACTCGATCATATCAAGTAAGAATGGACGGTCAAAAAACCTCAGAGGACGACATTAATGATGAAGAGCTAGAACCTCAAATCACATCAACAGATCCCAATGAACGTAAATTGGCTCGGCGGTTACGAATTCAGAGGCGACTTGAAGCAATAAGAAAGTGAGTGTGCACTCATTTGGGACAAAACTAGAATTTGCAACCAAAATAGGATGCTAGTGATCCACATTAGTATAATACATAGAAAACAAAAAAATGAAATATTGGGTATTGCAAAATTGTAATACATAACATTGCACATTGTATAATTGCATGTTGTTTAATTAATTCAAAAGTCACACAGTAATCCTTCATCAATCAGTTCAGGGAATCCTAGTGATCAGTGGTGTAGCGCTGGAAATAGGTGGGTATACTGTGATTTTCTTTAGGGGGGGGGGGGGGGGGGTAATTTTTTTTAAGCAAGCAGAAAATAAAAGTAGTGACCTTATCGAGGTATAAGGGTACGGTATGTTGCTGTATGAACTAGCACCACCATGCTAGTGCTAGTCTGTAGGTAAGCAAAATTTGCAAATTTATTTTTCTGTTTCACTAATTAATTTAGGTAGGGACCTATACATTAATTTTGTATATAATTTTGAAAAAGCGTAGATCAACTCAGATAAAGTCGGCCACCCCCTTGCTCTCCTTTATGACTTTCAAACCAGTTCAAAATTCTGTATAATAAGGGCCAAATTAAAAAAATATATACAAAGTCAATTTTGCTGAAACATGTGCAGTTAGCAATTGAAAACCAATGTATAAGTTGTCCAAAAATTTTGACTAAATCGGAGAAAGAGTTTGATCTCTAGATCGTGGATAAACAAACAAACACAAATAAATAAAACAACATAATATACAAGCAACAATTTTTTTTTGTACCTTGGTAATATGTATACCTATGCATTTTATTATGATGTACACAAATTAGCCTCCCAAAAATGTTGCCCATTCCGGGATTTGAACCAGCCGCGAAAGTTGGGGACCCGGGTTCAAATCCCGGAATGGGCAACATTTTTGGGAGGCTAATTTGTGTACATAATAATAAAATGATTAGCCAATTGCAAGCTTTCGTAATTTAAAATAAGATTATAAAGATGTTCCTATGCCTTTTTCAGAGCCGATATCACAAAGTCTTTGCACTGAATCCCACACTTTATTCGAGACTGTAAATGTAAATCACTTCTTTTCCATTGAGGCTGTACAACATTCTAGCTCCATAGTGAAAATCTTTTCCCTCTCAGCAGTTTAACAAAAATATACACATTACAAGTTTGTAATTTTAGGCAGGAGCTGTTAGCTGAGGGACTGTGTGTGGAAGAAGATGTAAAGAAATCACTTCTAGAGGAGCAGGTAGAGGTCAGCGAAGAACAGCTGCTGAAGCTGGCCTTAGAAGGAAAGGAACTCGTAAGTATATGAGCCTCTTTACAGAGTTGCATTACAGGCTATACACCTACCGATTTAATATGTTAATAATTTCTGAGTAATTTGCCCTCTCCGAATCCAGGTCACAAATGTGAGGGTAGCAAACTTCAATCGGGAATCCGAACGAAGGGAGCAAGAAAATGAAGCGAAAGCTACTAGACTGTCCAAGCTTGAAGAAGAAGCTGCAAAAAGCATGGAGATGTTCGAAGCCATAAATGCAAAATGGGACAACATTGTTGCATCTAATGACCCATTGGATATTTTTCATGACATAGAAGCCCAAAAAGGTATACAAATTTGATTGAAAATTGTATTTATTCATTCAAAAAGAATGTAAATGAATTTAAAAAAATCTATTTTGTAGTAAAATGCCGTGAATTGATTGATCAGAAGAACAGGCTCATTGAAGAATTGCGCCAAGATATTAAACTAGTGGACGAGCAATTTGACAAAGACCAGTGCAAGCAGAAAGACGATTTGGCTCTGATTGTCAACAGAATCGACAATCAAGTTAATGTCATGAGAAGGGCTTACCGCCACGAGTTAAATCTCATCGAGGTAAAATTTTAGAATCTACAAATCAATTTTGTTTTGATTTTTATACCAAATGAAATAGGTTTACCTATGTCACATTATCACAAGGAATATAAAAATATATAGGTAAGCAAATCTGAAGTTGCTTTTTTCCAGCCAAGGTAGATACGTTCTTAGAAAATAACATAAAACTCGTCCACTCTGGACTAAATCAGCACTGCAATTTGAGAAAGACCGGGGGCAGAAAAAAAACATTCCTGTAGCATTGCATTCGTTGATCATCCCATAATTGACACATTTTGACGTGTCTTATTTTTATCGTAGCTATTTTCACATCATTATAGTGAGTGCACTAGCCGAAAGTGCATTTTTTATCAAGATTTATGTGTGCAAGGTCATGCCGGCAATTTTTAATAGCAGGGCTCTGCTCGGGCTGCTGGCGTTGTAAGTTACCTACTCTATTATATTTTGTCAATAATATTTGCCTTTTTAACTCTTAGCAAGCTATATCGATTGAAAGGAAGCAGCAAATTGATGTTGCCAACAAGAAGTGGGACTTGCTTTATAAAGAGCGAGAGAAAGAGGAGGAAAATAACATGAAGAAAAAGTTTGAACAAGTGAATGAACTCGAAGACGAAATAAATAAAATTAACGTCGACCATCAGGAGTTATTCCGAGAGACAAAAATCAAGTTAGAAACAGATATTCAGGTATGATGTATGATTCAATTCAATTTAGTTTATTAGGTACTGTAGATAATCTACATTATATTATAATCGGAACTTCAGATATGTAATATGAGACGCAGTGATTGCAGTGGTTGATGACATCCAATTGCTGTAACCTAACTTTGTAGTAAGCAGTGGTGTAGTACTGGAAATAAAGGTGGGTATTCGTTAAATTTTTGTTAACCATGGGGGTGGGTGGCGGGGCAGTTAAAATGAAACTGAATTATTATTTCCACATTTTTGTTATTACCAACACACCCTATTTTCACATATCAAACATTGTTGTACCTATGGCGCTTACGACTATTTTCGATTGGGTTTCACTAAAACACGTCCACATCTCGATATGCTCCTCAATTGGGTAAATGGATAAATGGGTAGTGGGTAAATGGGTGTGCTAAGTTGGGTGGGAAATGAAATGGGTAAGATAAAGTGAATGGGTACCTACATAAAGTGTGAAACATAAAACAAGTACCTATGGGTATACCCATGGAAAACTCGCAAAAGTTAGACATTGCAAAGCTAGAACTTCGTATAGGTTCCAGGGTATACAAGCATACTTCTTTAAAATAAAGGTGAGTATACGCTAATTTCCAAAATAAAAGGTGAGTACATTCCGTATATCTGCGTATACCCTGGTAGTAGGTATACCTACCTATGTACCTATATTGGTAGAGACTAGAGAGATAAACCATACGGACTTGATTGCAATTTACAGGTTTTGCAACTAGAGCTTGAGCAAGTGAAGGCACTGTGCCTTTTGAACAGCGAAAAGCTGGACTATAACTTCCAAGTGCTGAAGCAGAGAGATGAGGAGAACGTCATTATCAAAGCACAACAGAAGCGCAGAATCAACAAGTAGGTATACCTACCTAGGAAGTACCTTCCTAACATTATTGTTTGTTTCATGTTACCCAGTGACAGTAACTACATTAGCCTGCTTTAGCTCTAATCTTATTGCCATGTCAATAGCATTTTAGAAAAAGGGGGTTTTTATCAATGGGAAACATTTCATAATTATATACATATGCGTGTCTCCGTTTAGAGTTTAAGTTAATTAGGCAGCCTGCAAGATATTTGTTGGCGGAAAAAAATAACAAATGAGAATCAATCATGTGAACGAATATCCTTGATTTTGAGACCAAATCAAAACACATACAATTTAAGTTAATATATATTTTTAAAGTTCCTATAGTAGGTAGTTACCACAATTATCTGTCAGTTTGTAATCAGGTTGTGTTGGTTGTAGACTGCAGGATGTGCTAAACTCACTACGCAAGAAGATCAGTGATACTCAGAAAACGACCGAGTCAGAGAAGTTGCGGCTGACCAACGAGATTGTCAAGCTTCACCACAGCATAATAGACATAGAAAAGAAAGCCGACCACTTTTCCGAAGTGAACGACCGAATTTACCATCAGGTGTGGGCCATGAACGCAGGAACAGCCAAGCAACTTCTCGATCGGGTAGGAAATTCTAACTGGAATTATTATCACCTCATACAATATAATTTTTAACTAAGCATACAAAACAAACATAGTGGTCCAAATTATATTACTTTACGTTAGGTATCGGTATGTATCAGAAATGTGATTTATGACTGCAAACCATGGCTTTTAGATAATGACTATTGACCGGATAATCCACGAACAACAACTCGGCTTAGAATGGTCACCCCCCGAAGCCAGTATGATGGAAAAGTATGATCTTCCATCTTATCGATACGCTGTTCAAGCAGTTTCCGAATCTGCACAGCAAAAGGGTACGTTCTGATCGTTTGGAAATTGTTTGGTAATTATTCATGGAATTGTAGTATGTCTAATTTAAGCTATTTAAAGGATGAATCAGGTTCTCGGGTTTGCATCTTAGTTCGGCTGCAAATTTTACCAGCTTCATTTTCCTTCCATCCATTGTCAGCTGGTTTAAAAATCTATCCGGAAAAACCGAAAACTCAAATAAATGTACGCTTAAACTAATTGGTACTATATTTTCTGATAAATTTCCAGCTGTACAAATCATGATTTTTTTCAGGAAAAATGAACCACTCTGAAATCAATGTAGTCACCGGAGTTCCTACGGTGATAGCATCAATGAAAAAAAACCAATCTGAGCAGCGGTTACTGCGACACATCTTGCATCACATTGCCGACCGCTCAGGCTTCCTCATTGAAAAACGCATTTACAAGCTGCTATTTCCATACAGGAAGAAAGAGAAAACACTCGTAAAAATTGACAATGTCTTTGCTGTGAGTTTCTTGCATTCTTCACATAATCGATGTAGGTGCGCGCCGATAGTGTCGTAATTGTTATCCTGATTCTCAACACATAGGTGCGATTGATAGGTAACATCCTAACATTTGCTGTGGTAGGTACCTACTGTACAGGAAAATATGCCGCAATGGCAATCGAAACAACTGAAGGGAACACCATTAAAATTTTTAATTTTCACAGAGATGAACACAGTTAAAGTCAAAAATTTTACAGCCAGTGGATAGGCTGGATAGGAATAGGTACCAAAATTCTACACAACCTTGCTGATACTTTGCTCTATATCACTGTTAAGAATATTTTTTCCTCAAGGGCTGCCTGTCTGTCACCATCTGAATTATTTAAAAAAAAGTAGACGTCTTGAATCATCAAAGAACAATTTGAAATGAAGCACGAATTTAAATGTATTATTTTACTGTTATAGTCTGTAGTCTGATCTTCAATTTTCTATAGTAGGTAATAGTTATTTGGGCTATCCATTGGCCATTGTATTGAACACATAAAACTAATATTTAATTGTTTGCAATAGATACCCTCTCTGATACTTGGCGCAATGCGCTCTCCGGTGCTCAAAGTTATCAGTTCGAGCCAGCACAAATTGTTTATACACGCAAGACGCTCTTAAACTGCTACTGGGTTATCGACCGAAAATGTTTTGAAAATGGGTGCATATGATCACAGTCATTTACTGGCCTCGTATTCAATCTAGATGCGATTTACTGAACAGTTTTCAGAGAGGAATCGATTGGTGTCATTAATAACTTTGAATTTAGAACTTTGAACCAACAACTGTTATTTATAGCCGTTATCCATGGGTTATTCCATTGGCATTAATATTCGAAGATTATATGCTTGTTTAGGCCCTGGGCATCGAGTCAGAAGCAGACATGCTGGTGTTGAGAGATTTCTTCCTGCCCTACGCAACATGCCAGGTTTGTCTGGACAGGGAGAACGTCGTTGAAGATCGCTCTGAAGGACGGGACGACGGAACAATAAGCGTAGCATTTGCTGGCTCCACAGTTTCGGATATCAACTCAGTGTACGTTACATGAAATATGTTTTCACAGGGAATATAGAGGGCACAGGGTTGAAAATATTGCTACTTAGTAATATTATGTGATGATCAACAGTTATTCTAGATTGAACCCAGAAATGAAGAGTGATGAGGATTTGTTTACTGAAGATGCTGACCGTCCGGAGGACAAATCAAATATTTTGCTCCTGACAGCCAAGGAAATGAGCCATGGCGTCGATAGCGGCAGTCAGGATATTCAACTTCAGTACGACGAAGAAGGACACGAGGTTCAGGGTGCTATAGAGCAAACTACTCCCAACCCACGGCTGAGTAACAGTAAGAAAAAACATTAACATAGAATATAATTGGTCATATTATTTAACACAGAGCGATTTAATTTGTATTTTATTTTCCAGTCATTAAAGTTACACAAATAAAGCAAAAGTGTCTGCTGGATCATGTTTTGTCTATCGATCCCATTTATATTCTGCAAGCACTGAGAGAGTTTGTTGAGAACTTCAAGCAAGTAGAGGAAAAGTATGATTCAAATGGATAACATTGTATAATGATGACAATGCGTAATGTGTATGCAGGAGATTAAAGAGCACCAATTGTCTTTGCTTAAAGGGAGGCAGAAAATATGGCCACTCGTTTGGCCACCAAACGGAACACAATATCCAGGCTCATATCTGAAGAAGATGTCATCGAATTTTGGGGAAGATTTGAACAGATCTTTTCTCTAGAGCGTGAAAAAGTGTGGGATGGCTTGTTAGTAGGTCTAAGAAAATATCATTTTATCCTAGAAGGTAAGGTGATTTATTTCAATTTTGCACATTAATTAAATCGATGTTTCCGAAATTTGTACCACATAATAAGTTTTTTCTTAGAGAGGCACAGGCTGAACAAAGAAGCAGCAAAACTGCGATCACAGAATAATGAGCTGAAGCGGCTCTTGCAAACATACATCACCTCTCACGTAAGTACTAGAATTGACTCTTTTGGTAAACAGTGCAATACATATTGCACCGTCACTTAGCTGGAAAAATTCTTATATAGGTAGGTATAAAGCTTTGATCTTAGATGAGAATTTTCATGTGTAGGTAAATAGATAAAGATAACATGGACATAGGAACAATACAATCATACAGTAAAATAGACTACAATTTGTAGTCTAATGAAAATTCTCATCTGAGATCTAAGTTCATATAAACTAGGGCTTTGCGAACGCAATTTGTGTTGCGTTGAAGATGAGCGTAGCGGTTTGTATTTAGCGCATAAAAAGATTGAGGCAAAAGCCTATGAAAATCATGGAGCAGCAAACCGGACCATTGCTTTCTCCAAAATTCTGATCACTTAAAATGTAAACGATTCTGACCTTTCTTTGTGTCTGTCCGAGCTGTCGGGTAGCGGAAATATGCTCATTTTTAGGTAATTGAGCAATGTGCATGTTAATACATAAATGTAACTCATGCCCAAGGGTTTTTATTGGGTTGGAGATATATTTATGCCACGGACTTACTTTCAAGAACTTGCATTCACGAAATTGCCAAAATGTCTAATATCTGTCAAATCTTGAAGTCAACTTCAAGTAAAAATATATGGTGTGATGTTTCGATGGTTTCTAAAGGCAACAATCAAAATTGGGAAAATTTGAAAAAAATACGCACTTTTAAATAAATTTCCGTACTTTTCCAAACTTGCCCAATTGTCGAATATTGCTCTTTTTTCTGCTTTGAAAGTGAAGGGTATGGAGGATTTTCTTGAAAAACGCAGGGGGTCTAAGTTGAGAACAAAAGTAGACACCCTGAAAATTTCATCCCAATCGAGGCAGGCGTTTGGCCTGTAGAGCGCGCGCAAACACACATACAAAAAAAAAAAAAAAAAAAAACACACAGAAGTGTTTTTTTTAGCAGTAGTGAAATTGATGATTTCGCTTCGCTCGCTACGTTCATCAATTAACTAGGGCTTCGCGAACGCAATTTGTGGTGCATTGAAGATGAGCGTAGCGGTTTGTATATAGCGCAAAAATAGATGGAGACAAAAAGCCTTTGAAAATCATGGAGCAGCTGGCCAGACCGTTGCTTTCTCAAAAATTCTGATCACTTGAAAATGTAAACGATTCTGACCTTTCTTTGTTTCTGTCCGAGCTGTCGCGTAGCGGAAATATGCTCATTTTGAGGTCATTGAGCAATGTGCATGTAAATTCATAGATGTAACTCATGCCCAAAGGGTTTTTATTAGGTTGGAGATATATTTCTGCCGCAGACTTACTTTCAAAAACTTGCATGCACGAAATTGACAAAATTTCTAATATCTTTTGTAAATTCTTGAAGTCAGCTTCAAGTCAAAAAATCTGGTGTGATATTTTGAATTGGTTTCAATGGTTTCTGAATGTAACAAAATTGGGAAAATTAAAAAAAAATACGCACTTTTAAATAAATTTCGCTTCGCTCTCTTCGCTCGCTACGCTCATTAACTACTATTAGGTACATATCTAACAGTTATCTTGTAACTGGCAAAAATTTCATTTCAGGCAGGAGACGCCAGCAAATTTCGATCGACTCACAGTGCATCCCTGCCACCTATACAGAGAAATCTTTCCGGCAAGAAAGAAAAGCCCACAGGCAAAATATATAAGTCAACCCATCGGAGACTCGGCACTTCTTGAAATATTCACAATTCTCCAGTTTTTATCACTTGCATGCAATTGAGAATATTTAAATTTTGAAAGTGTACCTAATTGTACTTTACTTAAATATTATATAATATAATATACCTATATTTTATAGAGCATTTTTTAGTCAGGATACAAAATTATGTGTGCACATTGCTTGTGCATGCATTTTTATAAAACACTTGATTGTGTCCAGTGGTTAATTTGTGTCGGAAAAGTGGGTGGGTTGAAAGTGGGAAGAGAGTTGGTAACTATGTAGTAGAAAACTTGCAAAACCTCCAAATCAGCGATTGGTTGGGGGGGGGGGGGGGGGAGGGGAGGAGTTTTATTTTCTAATTTTCTAGTATTTGGTAAATTACCTACACTACCTAGGGATTTTGTCCATCAGAACCGAAAAGGGCATGACTTAAAAGTTATGAAATTTACAAATCGCCTAGGTTTATTGAGCTTTGCGTCCAACAAATCTAAAAGTGCTTTAGTAAATTAATAAAACTTCCTTATTTAAATTATTTTATGACTGATACTTTAAGACAGGAAAATGTAAATGTTGCAACTTTGATTTTATTGATTTATTATTTTTCCTAGTTGCTTCTCAAGGCCACATTTTGGTTTCCAGGGCAGCAGTAGTTACCTGGCTTGCCTGGTACTACCAAGAACAGAGAATACAGCCAAGCAAATAAGGTCCTGGTAATTTTCGCAATTTCTTAATAAATTAGCCTTTATATACAATTCTCTCAGTAAATATACATTAATATTTTCTTGCATTCGACTACATTTATAGGTTATGTTGGTTACGAAGGTCTGCACTTACACTAGTGTATTTGGTTTCCAGCTCCAGGGCTTGGCAGAAATGAGCTTCCATGTGCCTCCAACGTTTCCTAGCATGGCTACAATGATAGGTTTTAGCCCATCGCTTCCTGCACCTCTAACTTTGAGTCCGCCTGTAATGACACAAATTGTACTGGAGCCCAAGGCACCGTCAATTAGTGATTCCAATTACCACGAAAGCGACCCAGTGACAAAAGCTGTGATGGACAATATCATGGGTAAACTTCCGACAAAGAAACCAGTTGTTGTTGCTACTTGCGACATTTGCAAGCTTGAATGTTCGGGTCAGATTGTACTTGATATGCATCTTGCAGGAGCAAAACATGCCAGAAAGGTGTGTACCTACATACCGATACCTAGACCATAGAAATATACCCTACCCCAAAGGGTACCTATATTTCTATGAGTAGACGCTCTATTAAAAATTTCAGTCGAGTTTGATGGAACTCGTATAATCTCACTGCAATTCTTTCTTTGTAAATATTTAGGTTAAATCTCAGGAAATTTTGGCTCAGCTCCAAGATACAGGGGAAACATTCACCAGTGACGAGAAAACAAAAATATTAAAATGTGAGGTGTGCAACATTGTCGTAAATTCTTCTCAGCAATTACAGACGCACCTTTCAGGTATGTTTAGGTAGATGTTTCAACAAGTGATAAATTATTACTTACAGCTGAGTATTTTAATTGTCCTGTACATTATGGACTTTTCTAGGAAACAAGCATAAGCAGAAGGCTCTAAAAGTGTCGAAAGCATTGCCGACTAACAGCTATGGCAACCCAGCTACAAAGACACAGAATGCCCCTGTTGTTCCAAAACAGGCTCCTATTTCAAATAACTCAGGTATATTCTTGAGCTGTTTTATCACTAGTATCACTTTTAACTGGTAATATAACTTGTACGTACTTTAATTAAGTAGGTAGTACATAACTCTATATTATTATAATCTATAGATTTGGTGTTTGATCCCCAAAGCCCACGAATATCTGCCAAATGATTTTTACAGGCAAACTATTATGGTGACTTTATAGTGATTTATATACTGATCTTGTGACATCCAAAAATATAGAAATATATTTTTACGATATGTAGTAGAGATGTCGACGGGCACCCGGGTACCCGGGTACAAATCAGTACCCGCGGAACCGCTCAAAGCCAAAAAAAAATTTTTTGAAAAAAATGTTGAAAAATATAATTATGTGCGCGACTGTACAAGTCACTATGTATGGGTTGATTTGTACCGCTGCCGCGAACCTGGTCGGAGCATGGTCAAGCTCATGGCCCAAGGCATGCAGAGTGCAGGAGCCACTTCACACTGTCCAGACATGTCTCTTTGTATGTTTCCTCAATTCTAGTGATTTATTGGCTGTTGCCCAAGGCCAAGTTGAGTGTGGGGTTAGGGTGGTTTGTTTATGACACCTAATCATTTTGTATGGCTTCACCACTCACAAACATGATTGACTGCTTCTTTTATTGGGGTAATAAAGATAAAAATCACATCAGAGAATATTATGCTGACTTCTTCATAAACGTCTTGTCCACGCAAATTATAACACTATCTCCAACAACCCTGCAAGTTACAATATTCCATGTTGGTACACACAAACATTTTTTTTTTAAATTTGAAAAAAAAAAATTTCAACATTTTTTTCAAAAAATTTTTTTTTGGGTTTTTAGCCAACCCAGGTACCCGCGCGGGTACCCGGGTAATGGCCACGGGTACCCGGGTACAATTTTTGGTACCCGCCGACATCTCTAATATATAGGTATATTCTCAAATAATGATATGATCTGGAATGCCTCTTTGCTGTCTTTTTTTGATGCAAAATCTTCAATTTCACTACCCCCCAAAAATATCAGTTGGTGTGTGTGTGTGTGTGTGTGTGTGTGTGTGTTTGTGTGTGTGTGTGTGTGCGCACGCATGTGTGGCTGTGTCAGTGATTTTTTGTATGTATGTATGTTTGTGCACACGCTACAGACCGAACAGACCAACCTAGACCCCTTGTTTACGAAAATTTTCATCTTTTTCGTAAAGTTTTTGCTACCTTGATAGGTACAAGTCAAAATAAAGCATCCCTGCAACTTTTGAGTCTTCAAAAATATTTTAAATTTCATATTTGGAAATTTTTTAGAGTAAAATTATGCTGTTATTTGAAATTCGATTCACACATGACATGGTCTACTGGAAAAAAAATCTCACACTGGGATTTGAAGGCTAAATAAAAACTAGTTTCTCGTGTATGGTTTTCCAGTGAGAATTTTATTTAGCATTGAAATCACAGTTTGAAATATTTTAAATCAAAACTAGTGCTAAAGATTGGACCTGGACATACCTAGTTGACATGAGTCAAAGAAGTTTAATGACATGGTGTTTACAATGTTCGGCCTTCATGTTTTTATCTGCTATAATTACAGCTACGGTCATCTTCAACGCAACACATTGCAACGCAACACATTGCGTTCTCAAAGCTCTAGTTAATTTGCGATTGCTGGCAATTACCAGCAATTGTTACCATCAATTGGCAGTTATATTTCAGGATTACCTTAATATTCACTGTTATTAATCTCAAAAGTCGACCTTACCTTAGATTGTAGGTGCAAATGGAATAAAAATGAACTACTCTTGTAAAAGAGAAGTGGACTTTTTATATTGTAATAAATGTATAATTTTAATATTTTAATATTTGTTATAGTTTTTATTGCAGTTATTTTCTTTTATTAAGCAAAATTCTCTGAATGCTTATTTTATATAATGTAGTTATCTTATATTTGACAGACATAGTTTTGTGAAATGCCTTTCAATTTAAAATTTCTCACCAATTTACACTGCTCACATCTAGAAGCAAAATGCAAATGAGTGATAGGTGATAGCTATGGGGATATGTTTGTTTGTTTTGCACTCCCACACTCATTACGATTCTCACAAACCGCTAATTTCACCATTATTGCAATTCTTTATTGTTTTAATTTTTGTTTTCTATTTTCTGTTTGTCTTTCTTTGCCACCTTGATCTTGCCAGTAAACGTAAATCAATCTGATTTATTATCTCATCACAGTTTGATGGGGTAGATAGATAGTATTGATTGGTGATCACTGCGGTGCATAGGTCCGCCTTCGAATGGTAACGGTGGCGTCAACAGCAGTGCCGCTCCCAAACCGATGGAAACGATGGAGGAAGTTCAGCCTGGTATTCAGCTTGTCTCGGAAGGGACTGGTGCAAAAACAAAGAAGTATTTCTGTGATAAATGCAACATCCCATTGAACTCTGATGTGCAGTTGGAGCAGGTACGACTGGTTTTTCCAGGATCCCGGAGTATAACATGGCAGAATTTGGTTTCCGTAGTAATTTTTGTGGTCTGGTATGTTGCAGCACATTGGTTCAAAGAAGCACAAGGACAAACTATCGAAGCCCAAGCAACGGCCCACGCCATATTGGCGCCGGTCTAGGGCCAACTATCAGCAAGGGTGCAACGATCATGTCGAGAACGTGCAACGTCGGGCACCCCCTCTTTCGGTTCAGTACCACAACCCCCTTTCTTCCAACTTCATAAGCAGCGGTGCTTTCTCCACCCTCTAAATATACCCAATTTAAACAATGTTTTCAAGAAGAGCATATTTGTATTTCGATACCAATCAATGGCACCGTGGAATTTTCTATTGTTGATGTCAGTTTTCAAGGATCGTGGGTTAATCAAGGTGGCATGTTAGGATTTTTCTTACTGCCCTTTCCTGGGTTCTTGCCCTGGGTAATTACGATGCCTGGGTAGCTACTATACTGACCCGTACAATTTGAGTTAAAATTTCTGATACATTTATTATTTCACCCATGACAATCTCAAATTTGTTGATATGAAACTATTTTCAGCAGTAAACTTAGGTTTTCTTAAGAGTACTGTTTCTTAACTCTTTTTCGACTTTATTAACACATTTCAATCGCCGATAAGGATGTAGACCGCAAGACTTGCAGGAACTTCTATTGATGTACCTAACTGTCTAAAGTCATTGCAATAAAATAGGTTAAAATTTTAAATAGGCTTACTAAGATCATAAGCTGACAGCTAGTCAAATGTGGTGCAATTTTAAATCTCTTTAATAGAATATACCTATACATAAATATATTCTAGTAGATATTGGCCTATCAATAAAATTGAATTGCATTGGTTTTTGGACACCAGTTCTATTAAATTTTTAACTATAGGTAGGTAATTAAGTAGATGTAGTTCAAGTGAATCATCTTACATCTTCCACAGAATTGTTAAAATTATCTCAAGTAAAATTATTTAATTAATGAAAATATACATTTAATACTACTGGTTTGAGGTAGTGTTTAGCCTTCCTATATGTCATGGACTGTCACTTTAAAGCATTGTTAAGTATAGATGGATTTATGAGATTTGGTTTCCTGGTATAGTGTACAACCATCAAGTTCAAACATTTTACACTATTTTAGTCTTAACCATGCTCACTATAGTCTGCTATATACCAAAGTAGTTGGGCTCAATAATTGGGATTTTTATAGAGTTGTTGCGTACTAATTTGGTACAACTTAAACATCTCCTAGTCTTTAGGGAAGTTTTTAAATAATCTGTTAACTAGTATTGCTCAACAACTACAGCTATTCTGCGAATTGTTCTAAAATTTTTGTAAGGTATCTACGGATCCTACGTATGATAACTTTTTTGAGATTTCATTTGTATATAGCAGAAAACGAGAATGGTTCTGCAGGCAATGTTGTTGGATAATTATTATCATCGGCAGTCACACAAAACGTCAGTTTAAAGGCCGAAAATAACTTAAGACATTGTCACGGTATGTAATTATTGCTTTTTAATTTTCAATCGAAGCCTAATGGACTGATTTGGTAAATTATAAATTAATTAGTTAAACATATCAGAGCAAAATAAAGAGTTATTTTTCAATTTGTACTCTCATAAAAGGATACGAACTTATATCAACCGGTATGTAAACTGAATTGGGATTCTGATAATAATTTTGAGAAGCCTTTTGGTATTGATAGAAAAAATGTTCAAAATATTTGGTGGCACTATGCAAAGCACTAGTACCTCAATCTCTTGCATTTCACGACCATCAACTGTTATATGGCACTTCACAACGTAAAATATATCTTCCAGTTAAATATAATTTGTTGTCAATGTGAAATCTTCCTAGCATAATAAATGCATCTTTCTGATAGTGATAGCAACACAATGAACCTCAGTAGGACGTTAAAAGTATAATTACCTTGCTGTTGTGCAATCATCAGAATAAAATGTGTTAAATATTTGATAAGTGGTTACAGTCAATACATAACTTATGCTCCTTATTTCCATACATATTTGAAATTGATGAGCGTAGCAAAATCTTCAATTTCACTAGGTACTGCTAAAAACAACACTTGTGTGTTTTTTTGTTTGCATGTATGTTTGCGCGCGCTCTACAGACCAAACGCCTGCCTCGATTGCGATGAAATTTTCAGGGTGTCTACTTTTGTTCTCAACTTATACTCCCTGCGTTTTTCAAAAAAATCCTCAATACCCCTCCCCTTCAAAGCAGAAAAAAGAGCAATATTCGAAAATTGGGAGAGTTTGGAAAAGTACAGAAATTTATTTAAAAGTGCGTATTTTTTCCAAATTTTCCCTATTTCGAATGCTCTTTGATACCATCGAAACCACATCGAAACATCACACCAGCTTTGTTGACTTCATGTTTTTCAGAAATTTTGTCAATTTCGTGCATACGATTTATTGAAAGCAAATCCGCGACTGAAATAAATCTCCAAGGGTTTTTGATGAGCGTAGCGAGCGCAGCTAAATCTTCAATTTCACTAATGGTTAAACAAACACTTTTGTGTGTTTGTTTGTTTGTATGTGTGTTTGCTCTACAAACCAAACGCCTGCCTCGATTGCGAGGGTGTCTACTGTCTACCTTAGTTCACACTTTGGCAGCATTTTCTAGCGATTATAACATGCGTTCTGTTTTGACAACAAGCGCTGTGGCACTGGTCTGATGATGATAGAAAATGGAGACGAAATTAACCCAGCCTAGAAAGGAGGAGGGTAAACCCAATACTTGCACGTAGCCTTTTATAAAGCAAAAACTTTTCCTTTTTTTAAATCATGGTGCAACTTATCCATTCTGTTAAACAGTAATAAGCATGGCATGGTGAGTGACGCTGTTATACTAACTTCAGTCCCTTATAAATAGCCACCTTTTAGTCACCCTAGTCTGAAAGGCTTGATATTTATCCAAACTCCACTCTTAAGACTACTCCGCAGCTATAGGATTCACATAATCGCTAATGCCATCACTGTCCAGCTTCACCACTTCACTGTCACTACTGCTGTCCCTGGAGTCACTTTTATTGTTACTGGCTAAATTCTAAACACTTATGCATAGCGACTCATTCTCGAATTACACTTCCTCAGGGGTCATTTCGACTGCTACTGATGCAAACAGCAAATTGAATGTGGTTTGCTTGGAAAGTAATTAGGTACATGACATACAAACTTCCAATATGTCAAAGCAGTTAGTGAACTGCTAGGAAAATAAACTGTTACAGTCAGGTTGCGCATTCGGTGGCAAGGCGGGAGGCGCGGTCTCACAAGGCAGCGTGGTATTCCGAGTTATCCACAACTACCACGAAGCAGTGGTTAATTTGGGCGTAAGCTCACGTAAGCCAGCTTACCCACCTATTTTCTGTGGGTAAGCGCGCTTACGCTCCTCTTCTTGTCTATGTACCAAACGCATGTCTCATTTTGCAGTCTGGCAACTTTTTCTACGGTTTGCATCGGTGATTGAGAAATATTTAAAAATTTCTGAATAAAACTCAAACTGCAAGAGTTGTGACCTGTAAGGATAGCTTGGCTTACAGCGTAATCGTAGATTCTCTGGAATATCTGCTCAACCAAAGTCTATCGCATTACCCGCGCTACCCTATTGTCGGGCAGCGCAGAAAGAGCAATGCGACAATAGGCAAATGGATTAAATACATTCTAGATATTGAGTGGATTGTTTCTAGTTACTCAATGAATGAGATATGGTAAATGTAGAACATTTATGAGTTAGCACTGCTAGGCAGACGCTGATTACGCCCTCTGGTACCTATCATGCAATGAAAAATCGTAGTCCAGCTCGGCTTTTTGGTTGCAGCACGAAACTCCCATAGTTGACGAAAATACTTTCCCAAAGGTGGGACCCATATCAAAAGCGAAATTTATAGATAATTATTCATGACTTGAGTAAATTTTTTGTATTTGGCACTCGTAATAAACATAATTGATGAGCGTAGCAAGCGAAGCGAGCGAAGCGAAATCATCAATTTCACTACTGCTAAAAAAAACACTTGGTGTGTGTTTGTTTGTATGTGTGTTTGCGCGCGCTCTACAGGCCAAACGCTTGCTTCGAGTGGGATGAAATTTTCAGGGTGTCTACTTTTGTTCTCAACTTAGACCCCCTGCGTTTTTCAAGAAAATCCTCCACACCCTTCACTTTCAAAGCAGATAAAAGAGCAAAATTCGACAATTGGGCATGTTTGGAAAAGTACCGAAATTTATTTAAAAGTGCGTATTTTTTTCAAATGTTCCCAATTTCGATTTGCCTTTAGAAACCATCGAAACCAAATCGAAACATCACACCAGATTTTTTCCAATAAAAACCCTTGTGCATGAGTTACATCTATGTATTAACATGCACATTGCTTTATGACCTCAAAATGAGCATATTTCCGCTACCCTACAGCTCGGACAGAAGCAAAGAAAGGCCAGAATCGTTTACAATTTCAAGTGATCAGAATTTTCGAAAAAGCAATGGTCCGGCTTGCTGCTCCATGATTTAGGCTTTTTGCCTCAATCTTTTTATGCGCTACATACAAACCGCTACGCTCATCTTCAACGCAATAGAAATTGCGTTCGCCCTAGTAAATATAATAAACAATGTCAACTATAGGCATTGGAGTAAAGATTAGTGTATTTTCTGCTAATAATAAATGTTGTCTGTTTATATTGAGGTCCGTCGGTGTATATTTGGCGTTGATTTCACATTATTTTCCGTGGTTTTTGGAAATGATAAATCTTTTTTAAATTTATGAGGGCTTACCCACCTATTTTGTTACAAATTAACCACTGCCACGAAGGTAATACGACCCTCAATTTTACGGACTACCCACATTTTGGAATAAACTTTACTTAAATTCGAGTTATTACAGTGCAGCTCTTTGTAAAATATATTTCAAAGCATTGCAAGTATTATTTATTGAGCGTGTACTCTGTATATATTTTTTATACAATTTTGTATAATAAATGTTTTAAACGCACGATGTCTCTGGCGTTCATTTGGCGATAAAGTTTTAAATAGGCACGTGTTTTGTGTTTGCTCCGCCCCCTCTTTTGACAGCTCTTGACAACATTGAAAATGGGAAACCTATTCAAAATCCACACGTCAGTTAATGAATATTTGTGCTATTATTAGCACTTCGTAGACATTTTATAAATTATTTGGGCAGAATGAAAATGGATTTTCCTAAAGCAAAGGCACTGATTTATGTGCTTACATTTTTGGGCTACGCATACAGTGGTTATGGTTCAGGGTTATTAAATAATTTGAAAGATGCTGTGCTTTCAGCGGAGCACATATTCAGCGATATAATTGGCAATGTTATTAAAGTAGCCAACAAATTTAAGGACGTTAATGATGTATTGGGTGCAGCTGTAGAAGAAGATTGCAAATTTATCTGTCCGACAAAAGGTACGTTCCTGCCTTCAGAGTGTTTATACCTAAGCGTTCACATGTGCGTAAGGCCTTTCATAATGCATGGGTGTAGCTTTACCTTATCCTTATTTAATGTTAAAATATATTTACTAAAGTAATTCTAGTAATGTTCAATAAATGTTTTTAAATTCTAGGGGTTAAGCCGATAGCAAACCGATATCACAAACCATCAAGTAACGGCTGCGGCTCACTTGGTGTACAGGTTGGTTAAAATTTCCTAATGACATCATCTTTTTAAGGGATTTAAGATGGTGCTAGGACATAGTGATGGGAAATAACTGGTAGTAAGGTATGGACTCATTTCGTAGTAGATATTTATTAAGTTGAATTTTACAGATTGACACTCATCATCTCCCTGTGGGAGCTATGACGAAATGTTGTGACGAACATGATCTTTGCTATGACACATGCAGCTCTGATAAAGAGAAATGTGATATGGGCTTCAAGCGTTGTCTTTACAGACTTTGTGACCAGATGGACAAACCAACGAGTGATGTCGTCCTCACAGGTATTTAGCAGGGAATTAAAGACTAGAGAATAATATCAACATCTATGAACCAAATAATTCAATTCACTAATAAGCAGTATGGGAACCAGTGGCGTAACTTGTATGTGATGCGCCTCCCATAAAATATTTGACTGCGCCTCTCACATACGTCAAGAAACAAGCCAAGTAAGCTTGAGAAATGGCATGCTCTGCTGGGGGCTGGTTCTAATTAAGACTCTTAGGGAGCCAGACTACTTCCATTTTTTGGGTCTAAGAGGGCTGAAACCACTTCTAAAAATATTGTATTTTGCTATTTTTTGTGCTTTTTCGTGATTGGATAAAGAGATGATGGAGATTAAAATTGAGAAAAATGCTCCGTTACTGACACAGATTGATTCTTTATCTAGAACTCCCTTGCCTACTTCAATAGTTTATCTCTTACGGTTTATTAAAAAAGCGCTTACTCGTGAGAATGCATTCACGCTATCTTGCAGCTGCGAGCGAGGTAGTCTGGCCCCTTAAGACATGGTATCTCGCCATAAGATCCCCCTTGCGGCGGCCAAAGGTGGCTGCGGAAAGTTTCGGGTGTAGCCTCGAGTGTTTCAAGGGAAAAGTCGTCCTGTGGTGCGTTTCCGGGTGTCAGGCAACTCACGAGCCCCCTGCGCCCACTGGGCCTTGGCGCACCCTGCACTGAAGGGTCTGCGGGGTCGGCCGCTACGCCACTGGTAGCGACTATAGATTAATAGTAAAAACTTAAACCATGGTCTGTAAAAGTCAAGAACATACTTATTCACTGCAATTTTGACCATATTCCAATATAAGTACCTAATTAGTAAATAAAAAGTAGACAAATATGGGAAGAAGTAGGTACATACTTATGGCAATTTTTGCGAATGCTTTGTAGCTGAAAGAAGGGCTGTTTTACTAAAACTTTTGTTACCTATTGATAAATTATTGTTAACATAAATATCAAATTTTTTTCTTGGAACAGGATGTAAAGCGACGGCAAAAATGTTATTTACTGGGACGCAAACCTTGGGCTGCAAATCTTATTTGGATGCCCAGCGAGCTGCTTGCTTCTGTCCTCCGAACACAAAGAAGAAATACCACACTGGCGGAGAGTTCTGAAGAAATTTTTTCTCTCAATTGTCTGTCCATTTTTCTCCCAGGTTGAAGAGGCTGCCATGGGGGACTCGAATTTAATTTATTTGAATTAATTTATTTAGAGTATGTTGAAATGCAGGTACTGAAATGTATTTTGGCAATCAGATACATTTCAATCTCTGCAGAAGTTTGTGTCATTTTGGGCATGAAATCACACTGTCCCAAAGTGCACTCAGCAGCTGGAGTTACACTTACGTCGATGCATAACCAATTGGAAATTTGAAGTTGCAGCTAAAGCCTCTAACAGCACAATTGGTATATCAAACCTACCTTGCCTATAGGTATTACCAATTAGATTTTGCATTGATTAAAGAAGTAATTAACTGGGTACCTAATTTGATAATAGTGATTGTGGAACTTAGACCCGACTGCAGAGTCGTCACTCAGTGCATACTCAGTGCGCACTGAGGGAACGATTTATCATTGCAAATGCCAACTAAAGTGTGCACTCAGTGACTACTCTGCATTTGGGCATAACCAATTGGAAATTTGAAGTTGCAGCTAAAGCCTCTAACAGCACAATTGGTATATCAAACCTACCTTGCCTATAGGTATTACCAATTAGATTTTGCATTGATTAAAGAAGTAATTAACTGGGTACCTAATTTGATAATAGTGATTGTGGAACTTAGACCCGACTGCAGAGTCGTCACTCAGTGCATACTCAGTGCGCACTGAGGGAACGATTTATCATTGCAAATGCCAACTAAAGTGTGCACTCAGTGACTACTCTGCATTTGGGCCTTACCGTTAGTATTTGTAATAGTTATTTTTTGTAAATATTTTTAACTAGTAATTTTGCTAATTTGATATACTTGACATCTTCATCTTTGTGTCTTCTCAGCTACAAAAAGTTAATCAATTGAAGATATTATTAAAATATTAACTTTATTTTCGAGTGAGTATGTGGCAAAATCAAGTGTTGTTTTCCTGTGTCTTATCATGGTCTTATATCCTCTGACCATGGGCTTATATTTGTAGCCATTTAAGCCCATTCTCTGACTACAGATTAGCCTACATCGGTATGTAAATTTGAATTTAGCCAATTTTATTTAAATTATTTAAATTATATATTGGTAACTACCTAACAAAAGAATTGCCATTTTTCATTGATTGATAAAAAGATGTTAACAATTTACACAATTACATTTTCAGCTGTTAGGTGCATAGTATGTACTTCATATTTTATTTTCACAACAGGTGTCTGTCTAGTCAGTTACAGCAGTTATTTCGGGACTAAAAAAACAAAAACCAATCGGCAGGTGAATTTTTCCTTTGCAATTTTCTTTTTACTGCACATAAAACTTAATTGCAGTTTGAATCAGACAGATTTTAATATGTCGCACGAAGTTGAAGAGACATTGAAGCGAATTCAAGCTCACAAAGGGGTAATAGGAACATTGGTAATAAATGCCGAAGGAATTCCTATAAAGTCTACCCTAGACAACACCACATCAGTCCAGTACGCAGGGTTGATCGGCCAGCTATGTGAGAAGTCGAGAGGAGTCGTCAGAGATTTGGACCCCACAAACGATCTCACCTTCCTACGCATTCGATCCAAGAAACATGAAATTATGGTTGCGCCAGACAAAGATTATGTGCTCATTGTAATTCAAACCCCTTCAGATTGATGACATGTCTAAAGAATTTCATTTAGTTCTGTTATAGACCGACTCTGTTTTTCTGTACACACCATGGCAATATTATCACAGACTGCCGAAGCAAGAAAATTATGTACCTATTTCACGATTAATGTCTGAAAATTTTAATGTTGTAAGATTAAATCATTAAATAAAACGCTTCTCAATTGCGGTAATTTCTATCTCAACCTATTGATGTGGCTTTTCTCCCAATACCTGCATTTGATTGACCGTTGAATTTGTTTCCACACGCAATTCTGTCCTACTATATTAAGACCTCTTCTAGACCAACTTACAGATTTATTTCTATAAAAATAAATGCGTAGGTCGGTCCATAGGTGAGGTATTTTTCACGTTGAGAATGAGAGCGGTGTTTTACTCTCAAAGTAGCTCTCCTGCTGTTATAGCAAAGGCAAAGTTGTCCACATTCTGCAAAAGGGTTGTTTCGTATGATCATCACATGATTGACCTTGATAAGATTGGTGATTTGGTCGTGATGAGCTACAATTTACAAAGAAGAAAATAGGCGTCTGACAATAAATTGTTAGGTGGCCTATGCTAGATGATGCATATAAAATATTCCTATATAGGCTATATATAATATATATATACAAAAAAATTTAAATTTCATATCTGCATGATTTTCTTATCAGTCTTGCGTTATACCAAATAGCAAAAAAAAAGCTACGCCATTTGTCAACGCAAGAAAAAAAATTTGTGTTTTTGAAGCTCTATAGTGTGGGCTTCACAAACACTTTTTTTTTCTTGCGTTGACAAATGGCGTAGCTTTTTTTTGCTATTTGGTATAACGCAAGACTGATAAGAAAATCATGCAGATATGAAATTTAAAATTTTTTGTTTCAAACCTTTTTTGAAAGTTTCTCCAAATTTCCAACTATAGATTCAGGCACTCTTATTGAATCTAATGAAGATGATCAGTCCGTGATTTCTAATGTTCATCTTCACCAAGACATGGACACGCGCAGGCGGTTTCGCATAGCAATAAGATTGACTCTGTTGATAGCCGAAGCGGACGTTCACCCAATCATGGCCAGTTGAACTTGAAAACCTGACCTCTCATGAAAATATGATAGCCTCAGCCCATACCGTCCTAACAGCTAATTAATTTTTTTTCTACCAAGATAAGATAATTCAGAGTCTGCCAAATTGTTGTCCTTCGCGAGGCTATTGAGCCTATTGAGTTCTTTACGAGAAATTGTCTAAAATGGCAAAATTTAAATCGTGTTTCCATCGAACTTGAAAGCGATATTGACCACGTATTTTATTGGTGTGGGTAGACCACTGATCAGGGTGCAGACTCAGAGGCAGGAAATCTGAGAGGGATGCATTTACAATCATTTCTTAGCCCTTTGGCTTTGACACGTTTATGTTGAGAGACTAGAGTGGGTCCAACTGCATTCGAGAGGTCCTCTGGCTGTAGATACAATCATTGGTTTGTTCCGTGATTTCACCGCTGATGATCTCACAAACATTCCTGGCAAATGCTGGGCGCTGGGATAGTTCCTCCTCTGGAAGAGCACGCGACCGTCTCCTGATCGCTGTCAAGGAAATCACAATCCCTGCAGAACCCATGCAAAACAAACGTTAAAAGCTTTCTAGAAGCTTATTTCAATTTGGTTCGATATTTGGAATGGTATAAATTAGTATTTTCCGTGTAACACTGCAAAATATCTTTAGCCATTTGTCCTTCATTTCAAAAGAAAACTATTACCTTTTAATGTTGTTGTAATTGCGAAATTTGGTAGTTTAAACTGATAGCAATAAGGCATTTGGATTATTATTTGCTGTGATGACATGATGTCTTCTCGATATAGGTCATCTCCAGCGATGATAATAGAATGTAGAAGAGCAAAGCCTGAGATGGAAATAGAAAACTTGTTCAGACGCAATTTCGCAACAGTCGTCGTTGTTTTCGTTCAACGATAAAGCGATCGCCTTCGCCCCGCCGCCCAGTCTAGAAAGATGACCGATGACCTAGAAGCACGCTCTTATCACAGAGTCGACGAAGCGACTAGCGAGGCGGTCGTGTCTGCTGGCTAGAGTACTCTCGCCAAAAACTTACAGAAATGGTCTAGGTCTGTAGGAAGTTTCGAACCCCATAAACATGCTCTAAAGCCACCCTCCCTAAATAAGACACAAATAAACTAGAAGAAAAAGGTTGATACACTAGGATTTGTTTACCATTGCAGAGCCTTCTAGCTTATGCTGTTATCCATTGGCTATCCTTTTTTTATCATACAAAAATCAACTTTGGATAAAAAATGGTAACATGAAGGGAGAAAATACTACATTTTTTATTGCAGCCCGTGGTATTGGGAATAGGGAATATATGAAGGACTTAGTAAAAAAAAGCAGTGACGCAAATGATAAGTACTATTTATTATACACATTGTTCGCCTAGATAAATGTGTTATTAACATCTTGACGGCCATGCTGTACAAATAGCAGAAATGACCATACCACTTGCATCAATCAATCGGCTTGAAAACTCTGTTTGAAATTCGTGTAGTGCAGAAACAAGTTCAATCAAGTCAGGAAATCGAACGATTTATGCTACCTCAACTTGCATTGATACGTCTTTATATTGCTTCCCTTATGCTACCTCAACTTGCATTGATACGTCTTTATATTGCTTCCATTATGCTACCTCAACTTGCATTGATTCGTCTTTATATTGCTTCCCTTATACTACCTATACATGAGCCGAAGGTTTAAAAATTACAACTCACACAAGACATGAAAAAGTAATAAGAACTTCATCGTCATTTTTGGCTCAAGTATAGCATGCAAATCTATAGTTAAAAATGCATAATATTTTATACTTCGTTAAAATAAGCTGCAATGCTGATAATTTGCTTCACGTGGAATCACTTCTATGTTCCAAGTGTTGTTGATAGGAATAAATTTTGGCATCCGGATTGAAAACCAGATTCAATGAATATCTAATCTGAGTTTATGAGATAATTTCTTTGGACTTAAACCTGAGTTTGCTTTAGAGATTCAATTATTAATATAAAGATCATAATTATATTGAATGCCGCCATTTCGTGGAAAACAATAAAGGATGTAAGAAAAGGGTAATAGACTTGTACTGAAATAGACTCCCAAAACAAAAGCACGAAAAATGCAGACGTTCACACATGCAGCGCCCGAAAAATACCACGTTACATTTGCATACCTACTATCAAAGGGGCATGAGCCTTACTGATAAGATGAGTCAGGAGACATGATGTGTTGGTTCGTGGGTCAGAAAGGGAGGGGAGAAGCTCGAAATCGTATAAAAGGTGGACGCTTGGCTCTGGTAAAGTTGTACTGAAACCAGCCACCAACCATGAAGACGTCGATCTTAGTTCTCCTGGCAGTCTCGGCTTTCGCCGCAGCATCGGTCATCCCCGGTGACACCACCGAGCACAAGCGAGTTGGTAAGTACTGTAACGATATATTTTATTATCTTCTGAAATTTTCAAGTATTTTAAACTTCAACTAAAATTCTCTGAAAGAAGTTGGTGAATGTAATATTTGGGCTGAGCAAAACATTTATGTTAAAATAAAATGGCAACAAACTTGATGTAACTTTTACGACAAATTCCATAAGAATATTGTAACATAATATTCAAATGAAATAATATTGGAAGACTATAGATTTGTTTACTGAGAGCACACTAAATATTTTTGCTCTGCTTTTTTCTAGCCTCCAAGGAATTCCTTGTGCAGCAGAAGAACCTGCTTAAGCTCTTGGTGCGACCCCACCAATTCAACCTGTACAAAGACCAGGCCGAGATTGGCAAGAACTACAACATCGAGACTGAGCTTTCCAGCTACACCAACGTCAAGGCTGTCAAGCAGTTCTTGTACGCGTACAAACAGGGTATGCTCCCGAGGGGAGAAATCTTCTCGGTCTTCTACCCAGAGTATCTGGAACAAGCCATCCACCTGTTCGACATCTTCTACTTCGCCAAGGACATCGAGACCCTCTACAAGACCGCATGCTGGGCCCGTGACCATGTCAACGAGGGACAGTTCGTCTACGCTCTGAGCGTTGCCGTTCTCCAGCGTGAAGATTGCAAGGACTTCGTCCTGCCCGCTCCTTATGAAATCTACCCCTATCTGTTTGTCAGCGGCGAGACTATCCAGAAGGCGTACGAAGTCAGGATGCAAGGCGAACACTACACTGGTGTCGATTCAGTCTTCAAGGTCGACAAGACGTACTACATCCCGTCTAACTACTCTGGTTTCTACCACACCAAGCACCCCGAACAGTTCCTCACCTACTTCACCGAGGATGTCGGCGTCAACGCTTTCCACACCTACTGGAACATGGACTACCCCTTCTGGGCCAACTCCAAGACCTACAACCTCAAGTTCGACCGACGTGGAGAGCTCTTCTACTACACCCAGTCGCAGCTGATGGCCCGCTACTACCTTGAGCGCCTGTCCAACGGACTTGGGGAGGTCAAGCCGTACTCGTACACCTTCAAGACTCCCATTGCTGTAAGTCTTTAAAAGTAAAAAAGTTTTATCGGCGGGTCTGACTGCTAAAATTTATTGAGAGTTTTTCTTATGTTTACAATTACTTCTCAACAGGGCTTCGAGTCGTCCCTGCGTTACCAGAGCGGGAAGGAATTCCCCAGCCGTCCCGAGGGAGTCAAGTTCTTCGCCAACTACTTCACCGAGAAGGCTCTGTCCCTGGAATCCAGAATCTTGAACGCCATCGACATTGGATTCGTCTGGACCGTAAGAATGAATGCTTAAAAATAACTCTATCATATGTTAACCTTTACACATGGATCCAAGCTAAACGGAGTTAAAAACTAATGCTAAATACCTTGTTCCTCATTTGTAGAAGGACGGACAGAAGTACGCTCTTAAGGACAAGGAAGGCATTAATCTTCTGGGAGAGATGATCAGCGGAGTCAGCGACTCAGTTAACAAGGACTTCTACGGAAACCTGTACAACCTGATGAGGTCGATCTTCGGCCACGTTACCGACCCCAACTTCAAATACGGAGTAAGTCCAGTCTAATTCGATTTTTCTATCCATTTTCTATCTATTTGTGATTTTTCTAAGCAGCTAGACGTGTATGTAAAGAAAATCGTCTCACAGGCTTTTTATATTTATCCAGGTTGCCCCCGGCGTGATGGAGCACTTCGAGACCGCCCTCAGGGACCCTGCCTACTACAGCATGTACAAGCGCATCGAGTACTTCTTCAAGACCTACAAGAAGCACCTGCCCCACTACACCACCGAGGAGCTCGTCTACCCCGGAGTCAAGATCGAGTCCATCGAGGTCGAGAAACTTATCACCTTCTTCGACAACTTCGACATTGATCTCGACAATGCCGTCGATGTTGGAACCATTGAAGATGGCGAATTCGTCAACATCCAGGCTCGCCAGTTCCGTCTGAACCACAAGCCCTATACCTACAAGGTCAAGGTGTCCAGCGACAAGGCCGCCACCTCCATGGTCCGTGTCTTCCTTGGACCCAAGTACGATGCCTTCGGAAACGAATTCACCTTCGAGAAGGTTCGCGAGTACATGATCGAGCTTGACAGGTTCACCTACAAGCGTAAGTCTCCATTGTTTCTCTTAGCAATAATGCGATATTTTGAGTTTGGAGAGCGCCACCTGCAATACTTAGGCATATGTTCCTTTTACAGTTGTCCCTGGCAGCAACTTGATCGAGCGCAACTCCCGCGACTCCAGTGTCACCGTTGAGGACAAGACCGCCTACAGGCAGCTGTTCAAGAAGGTCGAGAAGGCCCTTCACGACGAGGAACCTTTCTACGTTGATGAGGTGAGAAATATTTTCCCGCTAATAATTCAACAGGTAGATTCTCTGTCACCACTTTGATGGGTTTTTTGTCCCTTAATTGGGTTTAAAATCTGGTTGCTCATTGGTATGAATCTCTGAAATCATTTGAAACATTTGAAGCTAATCGATATTCTTCCATGCAGACCGAGCGACACTGCGGATGGCCCTCGAGGCTGCTTCTGCCCAAGGGCCAGAAGCAAGGTATGGCCTTCCGTTTCTTCGTCATGGTGACTCCCTTCGATGAGAAGACCGTCACCGACCTGAAGCACCTGGACTTCACCTCCATGCCGTACTGCGGAGTTGGCAAGCACGGACTCTACCCCGACAGCTACCCCATGGGCTACCCCTTCGACCGCGTCATCGACAACATCCACGAGTTCTACTACTCCACCCCCAACATGCACTACGAGGATGTCTTCATCTTCCACAAGAAGGTTGAAGAGCTTAACACCGTCTACCACGTTTAAATAAATCTCGACTGATTAGTTTGAGATTCATTGCATCAAATACCATCAATGATTGTATCACGCGACCATCCAAGGTACTAACACCACGCGTATAGCTATGCTTTACGCGCCAAGTAGCACAGGAACTGATTCGGCACGATAGACCGTCTTATAATACGAACACACTGCTGCTACTGAAATGGACATTCTAGCTCATGAAAATGTATCTCTCTCTTAAAAGGATTCGTCCTTTTATGCTCCGTGTAAATTAACTGTTTCGTCCTATAGATTTGCAATAAACATTTCTTAGACAAATGACATAAAAAGTTTCTTGTTTTTCGTTCACCTATTCCCTTTAATTATCATAGATTTCTCCCAGAAACTTGGATTCCCGGTCTAAGTAAGAGCATTATAGGTAATAAACATAGCCTCCAAAGAATGTCCTAGAACAAGATTTTTATAGCCGACTCCTAGATGCAGCCCGCAGAGCAAACACGGCTCCTCCACCAGACTCGAAAACCCTGGCAGAAGAATAACGTTCAACATCCAAACTGAAATGGAACATTCTTATTAAATAAAATACCATTCTTTTAAAGCTTTTGTTTAAGATGCAACTAAACAACAATCTACATAAACGGATCGTATCAAATTATCACAAGACTCTTTATTCGGAGGAAAAAAGAGTAGGCTTATTCCGCAAGAAAGACATATTATTCTTAGCTACACGAATTAAATTGTTTTATGTGAAAGTGAAATGGATATTTTCTTTTATCTTGGTTAAAATTTATGTAACATCGTGCAGCAGCTCCTGGACGCAACCCGCAGAGCAAACTTGGCTCCTCCACGAGATGATTACGAGCAACAATGTTTTCAACGTAAGTTCTGCTAAATGGTGAAAGATTGTCATGGCTATAGGAACACATTCTACTGAATGAGCGACGAATGATAAATTGAAAGAACAAAGAAATTAAAGTCATCAAAAAATCGAAGGTTGTGATTTATAACTGTTTCCAGTTACAAAACAGTAACAATAATAGTCATTAAACGTACCGATTTTAACCGCTATAAAAATAGCTACATCCATTTACAAGTTACAAGTTACAACGCAGCAAGAACTGCGTTGGCGGTGCCCTAATTTATTAAAACACTCATCATCTTCGCACTGAAGTCTTGTTCGTTTACCCACAATTGTCAGAAAAGTTAACATGACTTATTCCATTCGACAGCTATAGGATGTACTCTGAATAGCCTCGTAGCAAATAATAATTGATATTCGCTTTGATTTTCACTTTCATTTCACTCACTTACCTGTTTATTTTGTTTGGCTTTACGAATGATTAGATAAGTATACATTAAAGACAAAGGCGCTAAACAAAATTAGTTGCCAGCACGAGTTTATACTTGATGTTGTCGGGTTAGAGATAGTTTTTGCAGCCGTTTTTTGAAGAATGATCAGTTTCGATATATGTGGAGTGGACCCCACAGGAAAACAATAGTTACATTTTAAATGAAGCCACGCAAAATGCAGCTTTCACAGCCAAATTTTTTTGACACATCACCGCGGGGTTTCATTTATCTGTTAACAAGAAAAAAAGGCAAGTTTAGGAATTGAATATCAACAATAATAAAAATAGAAATAATATTAATGTTTGTAAATAGATAATTAAGTGTCTGGTGTACCCACATTAAGATATTGGTTACAAAATATTTAATATTTATAATAGAAAATATATTAATAATAATAATTTAATGTAATATAATAAAAAAATTACAAAATGCAACTGGCACATTTGCAAACTAACGATGTGATCGGAATGCATTGACGCACCACGCAGAACAAACATGGCTCCTCCACCAAAGGAGAATCATCAACATTATTGACAAGATAACACAAGTCTGATTTACTTGAGATTTAAATTGTTTAGTATGATTTTTTGTACACTATGGTACATGGTCCAAGACCGGTAGCATTAAAATGTACCGAACTATGTTTTTATCTAGCCACACTGCAATGATTGTGACGATTTTGTATTGTTGTATTAGAACAAACCCAGTTTTGGCTGTAGGTACTTCAAGTTTTTTCATTAGTAAACTTCATACACAATAGGAACTTAGGAACTGAGCGATAATGGAACCCAACTCCAAAAACAAAAATCTTGTTTCCTTTCATTTCGTCATATCATCATATCGTCATATAGTTGCGTTGCACCATGTTTTAGAAGTATGTGCCTATTATTAAATTCTAATTTTCCAGACCGGTCTTCGGCATGAAGCGCAAGGGCCTGCAGGCATTATTTGGCACCCCTGTATAATAACAGTTTTCTGTTTTTTTCAACATAGATATGCCATTAATTAAAGGGTTTGTGGCGAAGCCCCAAGAAAAATAATTCGATTTCAAGGCTATGTTTGGGGCGAATCTAGGCGTTTGTGGTGAAATCGGGGCCAGAGAATGAGTCTAAAACTCCATTCAAAAGATTTTCATTTTGAAACAATTTAGTACATTCTTCAAGAACTACAATGAATTTTTTTGGGCATTGCATATTTCATTAGATCTAAAGTATAGGTATTGTAAACCTCACATTTTTAGAGGCTGGATAATAACTGGAAACCTTAATAAAAGGTATTCAAATAAATGAAGTGATAAAATGATATTTTAAAATAAGTTAAAAAATATCGACAAGTCCTAAAACCACGGCGCCCGTAGGCTACTTTGTGCTTCTACTCTGCCGTCCGGTTTATATGCCACTGCTTATTTGCATGAAGTTTCTATCCTGTTACTTTTTCTCTGTTTTTATTTCAAAATTCTTAATACACTTTTTGTTATATGGTTATTTTAATTTTGTATTTTTGATTATTGTGAAAAAAAGAAAAAAAAACGATTACTAAAATGGCATAGATTTTTGTCTTGTACATACGTAAAGTTTCCGCATTTATATATATTGATCTTTTATTGTCTTTTACTATAAACATAGGTACAGACATTTATCACTTTAGGCCAACACAATCTACTGAAGCCGGCCAGCCACGCCTGACGCTTCTGGTCTCTTGTACATCTTCTATCTTTCATTCGTTAATTTCGCTTTCTTCTTCCTCTTCTTCTTCTTCTTCTTCTTCTTCTTCTTCTTCTTCTTCTTCTTCAAATTTAACTATCATCCCCCACAACTTCTTCTCGTTCCACAATTCCTCTTTCTCCACTTCCTTCCAGTCGATACTTCTCTCCTCTAAATTATATGATTATATTTATATGATTATAAATTACTTTTCAACTGGCAAAACGATATTCCCTCAAAATGAATAAGTGGACTGGGCGCAGCTCATTTCAGGTCAATATCGTTCGAAATAAGTAATTGAAAATAAAATAATTATAATTATAATTATAATTTGGTTTTTATTTGGCTAGTTGCCATTCATTGTACATACACTTTACACGTTTATAGAAGTCATAGAAGTCATTTAAATAACTATATTAATAATACTCTCATTTATAACATAATAAAAGTAACTCATTTTTATAATCTTTCATATTTTTGTACCCAACTCTTACACTTATTCTTAAAACAACATATATTCTTACAATTTTTAATTTCTGCTGGCAATTCATCATAAAACTTAGCACCAGCATTGAACACCGATTTAAACCATTTCTAGTTGGTGCAATTAATTCTAAAATTAATGCCATTAATAAAATATAATAAATAGTGAATAATAGAATAAATAGTGCAATTAATAAAAAGCATTTCAATATTCTATAAACTATATAAACTAATCAATACTATAAACTAATGATAAATAAGATTATATAATATGTGTTCGACATTGTTTCTTTCAGGAGTTCATAGCGGTATGATATTAATAAATTTGTTTACATTGTAATTACCGACCCGGCTTGCTGCAGCATACGAGTTCAACTACAGGAAGTTTGAAAATATATTGAGTAGGTTTGCACAGTATGGAGTGAATAAAAACAAATCTAGCCGATCTAATTTTCTTTTTGGATGGTTGTGAAAAATCACACAAATTAAATATAGTTAACTGTACCTACCCTACAGTATACACCACCCCCTACCAATTTAAATAGGGTAGCTGCTGTTTGAGGGCATTCTCTTATAACTTAAAAATAATGTATTGGAGTTTAAAACTGTATTATGTGATGTCATTTTCTTTACAGGCCAAGGCAATTTTTTAATCATCTGTGACTAAATCTATTTATCGAAAGATTTAGATTGATCAAATGATTGATCGAAAAGATTGATCGAAAGAAAATCCAAACATGAACTGTTCATTATCGATTTTATATAAGATAGTTTTTACATTGTTTCAACACTCATCCTGGCGACCTTATTCACTGATTAATGGTCCATAATGATCTCAAGTTTCCTCCAGGACCAAAAAAACTACTGCAATGAATTAATTTTGTCCATATAAATTAAAAGTTGTCTGTAAATATTTTACAGTCAACATTTTGTCAGTAGATAACTCCGAGTCATTTGTTCAAATATTTCTCTAATCTCCACTCAAAATGCGACTTCGTTTTGATAACTTTCGATTTTCCACCTCGTTCTATCTTCTTCTATAAAGTTGCATCAGTGAACGGAACTTTCATAAATGTGGAGGACTTCAGTCGATGAGGGGTTTTACAATCGATTTTAAATCCTTCTCGCAGTCGGCTACATCGTATACCCACTCAACGGCCCTTTTCAGGACCCGATGCATCTGTTGTCGGCTCCAATCCTCATGTTCGCTTAGCCGAGAGCCCGAAACCGAAACCTGAAAGTGAACTAGAAAGGATATGTATTGGGATTTTATTGCATATACATAGGTTTTCGCCATGTAGGCATGGAATTGACACTGCAAATGTTTTATTCTGAAATTTAAAAAAATCTATATGTACCTATGTTGACTTCATTTCGAGGTATAGACCCATTTCAATGTGCAAATTTCTTTCAACGGAATTAGTATTGCTTATACTCATGGCTATTGCTTAAACGATTCATAACTTTATTTACAACCATAAATAATGATTTACTTATGAATAATAATAATGATATTCAGCTCTAACTGCAAATCAGCCCGATGATATTGCAACCTCTTGTTGCCTTTACTTATCACTCAGTATCGGAATATGTCAGTCCCGCTACTCGTTCATCCGAGCTCTGAGCTCACGTTAGCTGAACTCAGAACAAAATATATTTTTAGACTGAAGTGAAATGTATTGAAAAGTGTATGCGAAAATGCCAAGTCATAGAGATCCAGAAAAAAATTGGCAATGAGCAATCATCTCAAGACGTTGATAACCTTCTGGGTGACGCGGCCCTCGGACCTCCGCTTGTAAGCGCGCAGGTCAGATCCTTGGCACTGAAGATAGCGCCTGGTCGTCGAACTATCATGGCCAACCTCTAGACTTAACTTGCTGTCGATAGCAATGCGTACAGGTGACCTGAAAGATGGGCAAACTCGTATTGATAACAGGATTACTGAAAACTGCAATCTCTTTGGTGATTTTTCGGTAGTTTTCTATCTATGCGTACTTATATATATCCCACATGTTAAGTAAAGAACCGTTGTAAATAAAACCATAACTTTTCCAAAATATAGAAGAGATTTTGGAGCGGAATGCGCAAACAAAATGCTTCAGCTCAAAAGAAACAAGTATTTTTCGCGCATGAAATATTCTCAGTTCAATTTTGCATTTCCAAACTTCGTATCACAAAAGCTTTAACAGCCACGTAAAATTAGTTTGTCATATTGTAATTAATAATCATACGAAAGTTTGTAACTCACCTGTTTTTCATGTGTGAACCGTGAGAGATAAGCTGTGTACGGTGATGATAAAAGGAATTGCATACAGAGAGTTCATATTTTCAGTAGCCAGTGGCAATGTGTCTTACTTGAGTCCCCATGAAAATGTATCGTGGAAATTACTATAGGCATACATTTTCAACTGTAAATAGCTCTGTTAATTACTTTCATAAAAAAAAACAGTTGACAAAAACATCTAAATAAAATTAAAAAAAAATTTATAAAAATAATTACAAGGTTGGTTCTTCGGTTTTGTTGGGCTAAAAGAGAAAATTCTGTACTTTTTAACTTCGTATAGCGAAATAAAGTTTTGTTTGCCTACGGCAGTATGTCACACATTTTAAGCAATTCCGAGAGTGAAATGCCCATATATTTTGAATTAGTTCAGCTAGGTTGTATTTTCTTGACAGCATTGTGTTTATTGAGATCTTTACTTCCTTATTATCAATTATTATTTAAATTCTCACCGTGAGAACCGGTGTAAATTGAGAGAAAAATGGTGGAAAACAGCTGTGTTTTTGCACATCCTTTGAGTACAGGAAAATAGCCAAACATAAACTTTACATTACTTTACATATCTCAGAAGGTAGTTGAGCCTCACTAAATTTGTCGATATCCATTTAGAAGATACAATAATGAACTAATATTGAAAGTTTCACAAATATGTAGGCAAGTGTCACTTATGACCGCCCCCTTTAATGAGGGTTCGGTACCAAAAGTAATTACATATTGTTAACACGCTGAGAAGTTGTGTTTCAATTTGTGGATTTGCATTCGGCTGGGCCTCTTGGTTTGACCAATTCCAGCGCGGTTTTGTGAAGCTCAAACCGACGAAGAGGCAATGCAATGGACTTTCAATTATCCGTCAATTTAACGAAATTCGAAGGCTCTGCAATATTAAATAACACATCAAAGCCCATCTGCATATTGATTGACATCCCAAAATATCGATTGAAATGTGGTATACGCCCTCGAATATGGGGTTGTTGTGTAGCTGTCCTCAGATTTCTCTCAATCTTACTTTTTTATAAAACTGAACAGCTGACCTTTTAAGTTATGCTCTCGGGAAAAATCAAGACCGACGAGTAAGAAAACGTATCTCGTTTCATGGCGTATAATTAATAACAGCATTTCCCTAAATGTAATTACAAATTTCAAGCGAGAAATTAAAAATCGCTCCAGCGAGATTGCCGAAAAATATTATTATCCTTGGCAGTTAAAAAAATGTCCATTATTGCATTGGTTTAAAAATAATAATAATAATCCAGCAGCTAAATATTTCATGTAATTAATTTGTCTCTATTTTTATTGCGAGAAGATTAAAATATATACTTATTCCCTCGGGTTGGAAGAAAAGAAGCAGGGAACTTCTCTCCATGATTTTTTTAAACAGCTGTCAGGAACACGTTTGATCTCAAAGAATTCTTCACAAACACACAGTGTAACAGGGTATTACCGCGAGAGGCAAAATTATCTTTTTATTAACGGTACGAGTAGACAATAGCCATGCTCGGATCTCGTGTTGTTGATTGATCTAGTGTTTGAAACTTCAAAATATAAGAGACCACAAGAAAAACACAAGTTTGTTTGCCATCTAATTCCAATCCGATTATGTAATGTTTTGGTACACAAAATAGATCATCGTTAACCAATCACGGTGCTAGTAGGATCCGTGATAAGACGAGTGAGAGGACTTGATAGTGAAGTTCGCTTGTCAGAAAGGGAAGGGGGGAGTACGGAATCGTATAAAAGGTGGACGCTTGGCTCTGGTAAAGTTGTACTGAAACCAGCCACCAACCATGAAGACGTCGATCTTAGTTCTCCTGGCAGTCGCGGCTTTCGCCGCAGCATCGGTCATCCCCAGCGACACCACGGACCACAAGCGAGTTGGTAAGTTACAAATGTAATTTTCGTAATTTTTGTCCTAAAGCTATAACTGAGTGCCACAATGCAACTTATTACTTCTGTTTTTATTGGCTCGTTTGCAAAAGTTGCCCAGAATCGTTATAAACTAATCACTATAGTGACAAGTAGGTTTAAAAAAACGTTTCGTTTAACTGAAATAAAATCTATAACTGTAACGTTTAGTGAAATATATCACTGTGTAACTTTACTATGGTAAGTACGGATGATTACCAACCAGCACGGTCTATATATACACGATCACAATGTTAACTTGCCCAATGTAAATATATGTAGAAACTTCTCCGTAAATTTTCACGAAATATATTATCACAACAAAGAGTTCGTTTATACTTAATAGTTTCTAGAGGTTTTTAACCAGTCGTTTCGTTTTTATTTGCAGCCTCCAAGGAATTCCTTGTGCAGCAGAAGAACCTGCTTAAGCTCTTGGTGCGCCCCCACCAATTCAACCTGTACAAAGACCAGGCCGAGATTGGCAAGAACTATCACATCGAAGCCGAGCTTTCCAGCTACACCAACCCCAAGGCTGTCAAGCAGTTCTTGTATGTGTACAAGCAGGGTATGCTCCCGAGAGGAGAGATCTTCTCGGTCTTCTACCCAGAGTACCTGGAACAAGCCATCCACCTGTTCGACATCTTCTACTTCGCCAAGGACATCGAGACCCTCTACAAGACCGCATGCTGGGCCCGTGACCATGTCAACGAGGGACAGTTCGTCTACGCTCTGAGCGTTGCCGTTCTCCAGCGTGAAGATTGCAAGGACTTCGTCCTGCCCGCTCCTTATGAAATCTACCCCCATCTGTTTGTCAACAGCGAGACCATTCAGAAGGCGTACGAAGTCAGGATGCAAGGCGAACACTACACCGGTGTCGATTCCGTCTTCAAGGTCGACAAGACGTTCTACATCCCGTCTAACTACTCTGGTTTCTACCACACCAAGCACCCCGAACAGTTCCTCACCTACTTCACCGAGGATGTCGGCGTCAACGCTTTCCACACCTACTGGAACATGGACTACCCCTTCTGGGCCAACTCCAAGACCTACAACCTCAAGTTCGACCGACGTGGAGAGCTCTTCTACTACACCCAGTCGCAGCTGATGGCCCGCTACTACCTTGAGCGTCTGTCCAACGGACTTGGAGAGGTCAAGCCGTACTCGTACACCTACAAGACGCCCATTGCTGTAAGTTTGTATATCTTATCATCACCCTCATCAATGAATTTGTGTATTTGTTCGCTAGCGATGTTTATGAATCTTTGTGACTAAATTGTCTCGTTATGCAGGCCTTCTCGCCGTCCCTGCGTTACCAGAGCGGAAAGGAGTTCCCCTACCGCCCTGAGGGGATTGCGTTCGCCAACAACTACAAGACCGAGAAGGCCTACGCCCTGGAGAGGAGGATCTACAACGCCATCGATCTTGGATTTGTTCTGACCGTAAGTGCCGTCAATCTGGCAACAACACAATGCGATATTAAAATACTTACTTACCAAATACTTCCTAAAGTACTTTGCTAATTGATGAATTTCCACCAACAGAAGGATGGAGCGAAGGTTGCCCTGACAGAGAAGGAGGGAATCGACATTCTGGGAGAGATCATCTACGGAAGCGCTGACTCGACCAACCTGGACTTCTACGGACACATCTACAACATGATGAGGGTTATCTTCGGACACGTTACCGACCCCAACTACAAATACGGAGTGAGTATTTAAAAAAAAACTATTTAAAATTGGGTTTTGAATTCTACATAAAGTCTAACTAACTGATTTCACTGAGTATACTTTCTGTCCTATTCCATATGCAATTTAGTAAGATCTCAGATAGATCTAAATAATATATTCTAATCCGTAAAAGAATTATTCACAAGGGTAAGCGATGGGCATAACTTAACGTGTTTGTTTTTCTTAAGGTTGCCTTCGGAGCCACCGAGCACTTCGAGACCGCCCTCAGGGACCCTGCCTATTACAGCATGTACAAGCGCATCGAGTTCTTCTTCAAGACCTACAAGAAGCACCTGCCCCACTACACCACCGAGGAGCTCGTCTACCCCGGAGTCAAGATCGAGTCCATCGAGGTCGAGAAACTTATCACCTACTTCGACAACTTCGACATTGATCTCGACAACGCCGTCGATGTTGGAACCATTGAAGATGGCGAATTCGTCAACATCCAGGCTCGCCAGTTCCGTCTGAACCACAAGCCCTATACCTACAAGGTCAAGGTGTCCAGCGACAAGGCCGCCACCTCCATGGTCCGTGTCTTCCTTGGACCCAAGTACGATGCCTTCGGAAACGAATTCACCTTCGAGAAGGTTCGCGAGTACATGATCGAGCTTGACAGGTTCACCTACAAGCGTAAGTCTCCATTGTTTCTCTTAGCGATAATGCGATATTTTGAGTTTGGAGAGCGCCACCTGCAATACTTAGGCATGTGTTCCTTTTACAGTTGTCCCTGGCAGCAACTTGATCGAGCGCAACTCCCGCGACTCCAGTGTCACCGTTGAGGACAAGACCGCCTACAGGCAGCTGTTCAAGAAGGTTGAGAAGGCCCTCGCCGGAGAAGAACCTTTCTACGTTGATGAGGTGAGAGAAATGCTTCAGTTTGTGATCAAACTCCACCAACTAGTTTCTGCTATTATTATGACGGGTCCTTGTAGGCTATAAACAAATTTAGCAGCTTGCTACTTGATCTAATTTAACATTTGAAGCTAATCGATGTTGTTCCATGCAGACCGAGCGTCACTGCGGATGGCCCTCGAGGCTTCTTCTGCCCAAGGGCCAGAAGCAAGGTATGGCCTTCCGTTTCTTCGTCATGGTGACTCCCTTCGATGAGAAGACCGTCACCGACCTGAAGCACCTGGACTTCACCTCCATGCCGTACTGCGGAGTTGGCAAGCACGGACTCTACCCCGACAGCTACCCCATGGGCTACCCATTCGACCGCGTCATCGACAACATCCACGAGTTCTACTACTCCACCCCCAACATGCACTACGAGGATGTCCAGATCTTCCACAAGAAGGTCGAAGATATCAACACCGTCTACTAAATGTCAACTCGTTGCAATTAATAGTTGCATAATGGAGGATGTATATTTTGTTATTTAATTCAGTTCACTTCGTATGCTTGAACTGTAGTGAATCTCAGATATTTTTCCTTTTTTGCTCAGCTATTGATAAAGAGATTGCTTTGTTCGGTGTACGACAGAATCATTTATTGCAATGTGATTTTATCGTTTTGTCGTCAATGGAAGGCATTCTACGTGATATCAACAGATGCGTTACTCGTATATGAACTAGCGCAAGAACTGAATCGGAAAACGGATACGATCATCGCTATTTTACAATGACTCTCTATGAAAGGATTCGTCCTTTTTACTGTTTAATGTATAAATTGTCCTATAGATTTGCAATAAAACGTATTTAGAAAACATGATACCTACTTTAAAGTTCAACCTCGGAAACAACCTTCCTATCATCACTTATAATGTAGAAGCAGACACAGATGATAATAGTAACAAATCAATTCGGTTTAGACTACAATAATATCATTCCTCCAACAAGTATTTCCGATTCTAAAATTTAAGTTTGGTAACTGGACAAAAATCTCTTCTAAAATATCACATAGTTCGCTGTTGACGTCCACTGGATCGTAGATGAATGTCTTCAAGTTTGGAAGGTGCATCGGCAGCACTGGGAACACTTTGCTAACCACTGGATTCATCAAGTATGCGTTGAGGAAGGTCAACTGAGAGCATCCTGCGATCAGGTCCAAGAAGCCAACATCAGTCACCAGGGAGCATCCAGTTAACCTGATCTTCTGCAGCACACCAAGCCTTCTCCCGATGGTCTGCACAACTTTGTCGGTTATGTTGCTACACATAGCCAGACTCACAGACTTAAGAGCCTTCATAGCGTCGCTCTCGAATAGCTTCACCCAAGCATGCGTCGATATGTGGCGGCAATTCACGAGGGCCAGGAATTGTAGGTGCTTCAATTCGATTAATTTTAAAATGCCGTTGTCACTTACTTTCTCGGTGTGGTAAATATGTAAACGTTTCAGGTTTCTGCACCTAGTCAAAGATTCTAGAGCAACGTTGGTCCAATCAGCACCGTTTAGTTTCAAAACTGTTAAACTATTGTTTGCTCTTTCGCTCATAGTTGAGATGTCATTGTCTGTGGTTCGTCCAAAACTTGGATCGTCGAATACCGCGAAGGCACGAAGCTCCTCCAAATGTTTGCAATTTTGCATGATGCCACGTATTGCTTCAGTGTTGGATTTCTTGGTAGAGTCAAATTGAATGTTCTTCAATTGAGGAAGGGCAACTCCGATTCCATCGAAGAATTTCTTGCTGAAGCTCGAATGCTTCACCTTTAAATATTGGAGCCGTTTACATTGTCTTAACATTTGTTTTTGCAACATGTATTTAATATTGTAATTCCTCGCAAAATCTCCAGAACATCCCTTAAAAACCAATCTCTTGATTCTTTTCTGTGATGAGACTACCTGCTCTAGAAGCTTGTTGGTGTCTAAACGATTGATAAGACACAAGGTATTCAGCCATGGCGCTCTTCTTAGCATGTTTAGGGCATAGTCAGTACGCATCGGCTCATCAGCATTAAATATAAATTTTCTATACAAACTTGGGTCACGGTGCAGTCTCCACCAACGCTTGCATACTTTGGGCACTGACCTGATCATCTCCACGTGAGACAGATGTGAAAAGATCTGAAGGAGCAACTCGTCGGGTAGGTTTTGTATGCCTTTGACGACTTCTGGTGCCTCAACAACAAGAGGTAGAGGACGTTTACGACATCTTGTTGGTCTTTTTATAGGTGTCTTAAAGGCTGACGCTCGCTGTTTACTCATTATTCATTTATAAAATATGTTCATACAATATCATCATTTTCAAATTCAACCTGTCAAACTCGTCACTGTGCTGGGACAGTTGTCTACAGCAAGTTGAGCAATTGGTGTCTTCAAGGGAATTGGATGCAAAATGTATCTAACTTTTGTTTTGCATTAGAAACAAAAGTAATTGCAGTGTCAATGGAATAATAATTGAACTGGGAATTGAGGCAGTGTGCGGTATCAGGGCAAGGTGCATGGCAAGGTGCAACAGGGCTCCCAAATTGTAGAAACTGCTTGGCAATTAATAGCAATTAGCATGTGCTATTACTGACCCACCGGTTGTTGCTGAACTCTATGATTTACTGCAAGATGTGCTAACGGTATTTAATTAACTGTCATCCTGTTTTAATTGGTATTGTCCAACAGAATTTAAATTCAGTACGTCTTTATATTCCTGTCAAATGCAGACAACAGGGGTTAAAGAAGTGACACAATGACGCAATGAGAACGTCTCCAAAATGACGACTTAAAATAATGCCAAACGCACACCAAATTTTCCGTTGCTATTCTTTTGCTCCGACGCTTTTTTCCAGAAGAGTTTGATCCTTCTGACGTAGTATAAAACTTGAATAACATCCCTTTTCCTAGCATCATGTACTATTCAACACAAAAACTGATCAGGTATTACCAAATACACGTATAATCAGTGGCGTAATGCTGGAAATAAAGGTGGGTATACGCAAATTTTTCGTCAAACGGTGGGAAGGGGGGAGGGCATTAAAAATGAGTCTGAATACTTATTTCCACGCTTTCGTCATTACCAACACACCCTACTTTTACTTTTACACATCAAACGTTGTTGTATGGCGCTTACGACTATTTTTCGCTTAGGTTTCACTACAGCAAGTCCACATATCTCTATTTGCGCCTCAAAGGTAAATGGATAAATCGGTGGTGGGCAAATGGGTGTGCTATGGGTGGGTGGGTGTAAGGTAAGGTGAATGGGTATATAAAGTGTGAAGTATAGAACAAGTATAAGGAAAACCCGCAAAAGTTAGACACTTAAAATCTAGAATTTCGCATAGGTACCGGCGTGTACCATCGTATGCCAGGGTATTTCTTTAAAATAAAGGTGAGTATACGCTAATTTCGAAAATAAAATGTTAGTATGCGACGTATACCTGCGTATAGCCAGGACTACACCACTACGTATAATTCCTACTATACAATTTGTTTGTTTGTTTGTTTGAGAGTATTTATTTAGCAAAGCTAACATGATTACAATTTTTATCAGTTTTCATTAACATAGATTCTTATTTCTAAGATTTTAACACAGTTTTCTAATTTATTACTAAACTTAACAAAATCATTTTCTTCTTTAATATCATTTGGAAGTGCGTAAAACTTTCTAATCGCTATATAAAAAATACTTTTGTTTGATCTTCCTTCTACGCCTGAATTCCCATCAGATCTAGTATAATGATTATGTTCTTTAATTGATAATCTATTTTCCAAGTACTTTGGCATCTTACCATTAAATATTTTAAATGTAAAGCAACATACATCTATTACAAATTTTTCTTTTACATTCTTCCACTTAAGCTTACTTAGTATTTCTTTCTGATCTGACATCCAATTTTCATTTAAAATAATTCTTGCTGCCCTGTTTTGTAGTTTTTGAAGTTTCCTGGATTCTTTTTCATTTGCTAATGAAAGAATCGTGCTACAGAAGTTATAATGAGGTTTAATTATTGTATTGAAAATTACTAATTTTGTCCATATTGATAGCTGTCTACTTATTCTGTAAAGGTATCCTATCTTTTTACTATTTGTATTTGTTACTGCTTTTATGTGGCTCTTGAAATGTAATTTACTATCAATGATTACTCCTAAGTATCTTATTTCACTAACGGTTTCAATATCTATCCCTTTAATGACTTCTATTTATTCTCATGCCTGTACAGTCTTGTGAGCCACCTTTGTTCACATACATTACTTTGGATTTACTTTAATTTAGTTTCAGCTTGTTGACATTTAGCCACTTAGACATTATATTAACATCAAAATTTAGTTTGTTTGTAATATCCTCGTCATTTACACCACTCGTCCACATTACCATATCATCTGCATACATGTTAACTTGACTATATAATATGCACATATAAGAGTCATGTATATATATTATAAAGAGAAGGGGGCCCAGTATACACCCATGTGGTACTCCTTGCTTGCACTCTATGAGATCAGATTCTTCATTTCTGTATTTCACTCTTTGATATCAGCTGTTTGTGAGGTAGTATTCTATCCATATAAGTGCCTTTCCAGTTATACCATACATAGCTCTCAGTTTACTAATAAGTCTTTCTCTGTTTATAGTTTCAAAAGCTTTTTTCAGGTCTAGGAAGATGGATTTTATTGTATTCCCTTTCTCTTTTTCACTGCAGAAATGAGATATTAGGTTTTGGAATGCTGTTCACATGAATAGCCATTCCTAAATCCCGATTGGTTTTCATATAGTAGATGGTTTTTTTCTAAGTAGATTGTAAGTTGTTTATGTACTTCTCTTTCCATTATGTTTTTCCATGATCGATAACATATTTATCGGCCTATATTAATTTATTTTATTTGATCCCCTTACTTCGGGCACCGGCACTATTTGGGATATTTTCAGTTTAGAGGGGAAAATTCCACTTTGAAGCGAGGCATTTATTAGATCTAATAGGTAAGCCGTACGAGTCTTTGAACAGTTTGCTTGGTATTCCATCCATATCCCCTCTTTTGTTTTTAAGCTCCCCCACTACCTTATCTAGTTCTCCCAAGGATATCTTGTTAAATCCCGTTAATTCGCAGTCTTCTTCTCTCTCATATTATTGGACGTTGTCCAGTTTGAATTCTCCTATCTTATTTCCTCTATTACTATTCACTTCCTCTACCTCAATATTTGTTATAATATCATCTATACTTTCAATAAAGTACTTATTAAACTTTTCTGCTATTTCCAGATCATTGGTTAAAATTGTTTGGTCCAAGTCTATTATTTCATTTTTAGATTTTTCCATATTTTGGGTTTTCACTAGTTTTATCAGTGTGCTCCACATTTTCTCTCCATCATTCTTTGCTTTGTCAATTTTTTCCTCATAATATTTCTGTTCTGTCCCTTTTAGAAACTTTGTTGTCACGTTCCTTTCTGTTTTGTATTTTTCCCAATCCTTTACCTCCCTGGAAATGTTTGACCTTTTGTACCAGTAATTCCTATTTAGTGCACTGGCTTTACATTCTTCATTTAACCATGGTGTACTATTTTTCCGGTTCATTTTTCTCATTTCTTTTTTTACAAAACAATCCTTACATTTTAGGATATAATCCTCTATGTTACTATACATTTCATTTACTTCTTTTGCATCCCTTTTCCATCTACATCCATTTAGTAAGCTTATAGTCCTCTTTTTCATACTGCTCCCAATTTTCAGTTACTTTAGTTAGTTCTGGTACATCTTTAGTCCTTTTCTCATTGCACACTCTTATTTCTAGCACCTCATGATCAGGGCCGGACTTAGACAGTATGCGCCAGTAGGCAGTTTTTTCCGTGGCGCCCCTATAAGCTGCCAATGCTAATCAGTAAAGCCTAAAGCACCAATTTTTAAAGATGCATCGATTTCGTAAGTGCAATTATACAACGGACTGGTACAGATTGGTACTTGGTAGGCACCTATATTGCAGGTATTGTTAAGTAAACCAAAATATAAGTAGTAAGCAATAATAACAATTCGATTTTACCGGCATTGTGCTTGCTGCCGTGGGCCTGATCTGGCAGACTTATGTCGCGCCCTTGAGTGATTTTTGCTGTAAGCTCCGCTCAACTTTTTTTCTAGCTCTAGTATCGCTAATTGTTTTACTTTCGCAACTTTCAAATGTACAAATAAAGAAAATGACTGAAGATCGCGTAGGGTGACTGCGTACCAACCTTGTTAGCAGCGCTAACGAAAGCGCACTGGAGTGCTCCATTCTCAATGATTTGCCCAACATTTGACACATGAAAAAGCGATTAATAGTTCCAGAAGTGGAATGAGTCATTCTGCCAATTCAGGAGCTGAATTCGCTATTTTATATGTAAGTCCAGTTGTAAAATGAATTCAAAAAACCTCTCAGTCCGTATTTCCCGGCTGCAACTGCCTTTCAGACAGGAAATGCGGATAAGCGCACATTCGTTCAATTTCGTCGCGTGGATTCAAGGTATACCTAACATACATTGGCACATAATTCAGAGATAGGTATATTGTTGCTTATATGATGCGAAGTAAATAAAAAAAAGCAACATGGGTATTAGCGCCGGCCGGCGGCCGGCGCCCCTAAAACCTCGGCGCCCCTAGGCGATAGCCTACTCTGCCTAGTGGTAAATACGGCACTGCTCATGATCAGTGATACTTATTCCATCCATCGTTACAGCACTGATCGATTCGTCATTTGAGATTACATATATACCTATGAATGTAAAAACCCTTTCGGCAAAGGCTTTGCTATTTTAAAGATAAATATGATGAATTCATACGCCCATGGAGGTAAGCTGTATAATAGCTCGTTACTCGATTTTAATACCTATTAAAACGTACTTCTTGTTAAAATACATCCACAGCATTGTATGTTGAACAAAAACTCGTGTAATAACACGTGATCACTAATCATGATTGACGGCTGATTTGACAAAGGATTCTGTGCTCTTGCGCAATGAAAACGGAACGCCACATTTACGTATCTGGATAACGATAGGTACCTATCTCAAAAATCCTGATTTGCCTTGATCTTGGCACATTTTTTTAGGTTACTTTTAGCTTTAAGACACAAATCCGTGACACATTTGGGCTTACCTTACCTACAATGTGGCATAAAACGATCGGACCATTGAGAATTTAAAGCAAGACATCAAACTGCTCAAACTGCTTTCTCAAACTGCTTTCTCAGCTTAGAATATTAATCTGTTCCCAGTACGCGTTACACATTGCACGGGCAGAAATCTAAAATTGAATTTTTGCAGCGTGCTCGTGCACATCCTCGAGTGTCCCTACCACAGATCAATGCTCCCGTTGCAACTTGCAAACATGCCGCGTGCACAAAGTTATCGTTGATTTTCGTAAGGCGTCAACTATTGGTACCATGTGTGCAGCGAATCTTGTATCGAGAAACAGGTATGCTCCCTAATTCCGTTTCAAATTTGCCAATGTGTCTGTAAAGTACCTACATAACTTATTAATGCCTTTTACATAAGCACCAACAGCCGACGTTACGGTAGATGCGGGAAAGCGACCACGTTTTCCACGACGCGACGAGTTTCCAAATAGATTTTCACATCCCCGGACGGCTTCTCAAGTTGCGTGGCAATTCGTGATTGGCTTGTAAGCGTCCCTGGTCCGTTGGGATTTGAGACACTGCTGCCTGCTGCTATGAAACGAACGCGTAGGAGTAATTCAGAAAAGGGGTGCGTTTTAAACAAGCGCGAGTACCATACTACGTGGCGAAACCAAGACGTAGGAAACTTGATACTCAAGCTCACCATTGAATTTGACCAATCATGCCCATGAAAAAGGTACTGTCGAAGGCATGTTAAGAAACGTCGGGAAATCAGCGATACTTTATTTAGTATTCAATATCCAGTGTGAAATAGTATTTTTCAAAACTAAATTTTTAAAGGCAATACAAGCAGACTTGCGTCTTAGAAATGTAACACCCTATCAAAATTTGATCGTACGAAGTGTATCCCTAGACTATAGCTAGACAGCATAAGATTAAAAAATTTTTTTTTACAACAATAAAATTTGAATTAAAAAGGGAGCTTTTATCTACAACAGATGTGTGACATCACAATTATGTCTAACGCTCCCACCTACCCCCTCTACCCTGTCACAAACTGTCATGTATTGACAACCCTCTCCCCCTCTCAAGCGTGATCTAATGTATAAGTACGTTCCCTAGTCAGATAACGTGGATTTTATAGGCAATCTTTTGGTGGGAATTAAAAACTACTCATTATTCTCAGGTGGCCGAAAGAAAAGGAAGTGTATTTAGATGTATTTCTTATTCACAAACCTTTATTCTATTATGCGAGTTCTTATTGCTCTCTTTCCATCACTCAAAACTAAACTCTCGATTATTTTCAACGATAAGTATGTACTCGACGGAGAGTGTTGATTGATTCATCCGGTAATTGGCAATAAGAACCCCTGAAAAATAGATTTATATATAATTTTTAAACATGTATTAAGTCTTATTCAACTGAATTGGAAAAATCATCCAAAAAATAAATCTTTTCGCGAGATCGCGAGATCTATAGGTACAGGAACCTACGTAGCACGTAATTGCCAATGCGCCGAATGTTTGATCCCTTGGCCGGCGCCAGGGGTTGCTTCGGCGCCGTGCGTCGCGCGGCGGGGGCGGCGTCGGACGACGGCGTCGTCGGCGTCGTGACGCCCGGCCAGTGAGCGTTTTCGCGGGCAACGGGACACAAGCACGTCGGGACGCGCCACGAACGGGACTCCGCCATACACGCACGCGACCTGCTCAGGTAGGCACCCTCACATCGGCACCCCTGGCGCTTTGTTCACAACATGCTGGAGGGTAAATCGTAAAAAGGGAGGTCGCGATAAAATTATTGGAGCGTAGTGCATCGTGCTCTCGCAGATGATTCTCGCGGAGTGATTTCATAAAACGGTCACATTTATTTATTTTATTTTATAATGGCTACACATTTACCGTGTGACATTGATCGGTATGCCTAGATATCTACATTGAGAAATAATAATAAAATAACAATATATTTATATATTTTCTAAATAAAATAATTATAGATTGGCGATTCATGCCCATAGCTTGCACTTTCTCCAGCAAACCTATATCACCAACACCTTCTGCAGCTGCTAAAAGTTTATTTAGTGTTGTTTCCAAAGTAAATAAATCGAGCCGAAACAAGATAACTCTGATTTCAGATAGGGTACCGCCCAACGAGAAAAACTTTGAAACTTTGCACCAAATCTCCGCGTAACTTATTGCTTGCCGTCTCCATCGTATTGCTAATTGCAAATAAGTAAGTTCACTTGGCCAAATAAAGTTTAATCAGGTTAAATAATGCGTTAAATCCAATCAGATAAAAGTATACTGTTAAGGAAAAGTAAACCCTGTATCGGAAGATCATGTGCCAGTTTTTAACATACTTAAATTATCGCGATGTTTTCTTGCGTGATTTTCAAACTCAATCGACCAAAATAATTAAAAACGAACCCGAAAGCCAATTATTTCTCATTTTCATTAGACGTGAACTTTAAAAAGTTGCCCATGTTCGATAAAATACCAGGAGCAGGGCAATTACTTTTCAGGTTTCACCGCCCTCGTCGCCGTAGAATAACGAACGTCGCGATCATTTAAATCCCATCGCTATTGTAGTCTCGGCGTGGGCACTTTTCTTTCTCGCCGTAGGGCATTGCATTGTTCCGGACGAGGCTTCCTTTCAGCTATGCCCTCGCCGTCCAAAAAAGCGCGTAGGGTCGCGAGGCTAATTTCGTTTCGAAGGGGTTGGGGTTCACACACGACCTAGCAACGGGTGCGAACGAGGTGTTTCATTTTCCTCTTGTCGTTTCCTCGCACTCGCGCTCGCCGCCGTCATTACGCTAATTATTCGGCGGGTCGTCGACACACGTTTGTGCGAGGAAGGCGTAATTCGGCGAAGGAAACTCGTCGGCAGTGAGTTTCCGCGAGAGATTTCCGCGGCTCAGCGGAGCCATGTGCAGTGATGCTGCTCAGATTCCCGGGTGGGGAAGTCGTTGACGTTGAGTGCAATCAGCAACACAAAATCACGACTTGTGTGTTACTTGCTGAACTATCGACGGGACAGACACGTATTCAATCACGTGTGTTTGCAGTGTTCAGTCAGATTGACGAATACAATCATACCTACTTTAATATCAAGGATTTTCGATATATACCTACACACCGTCACACGGATATACAAATTGGTGTTCATGTTCAATCTCTGATAGAATGACACATGTTATATAGAAAAGCATTGTACCTTCGATTTTATTGAAAGCGATTTTCGTCGGCGTTTTCCAAGTGTCGAAATGGGAATGAGAGAGAGGAGTTGGGATATAGAGGCAACACACGATCAAGTCCGTATATCTTTCGCAATGCATTATTGGGTTGTTCATTTCTTTCTCGCGATTATGTTTTATATTACAATAAATTCAGGCGTTGCTTGATTAGCTGATATTAAAAATTCTTGTAGCACATTGCTCTAATTCCAGAAATATTCTCGCACTTATGCATTTCTGATACCTTAGCCAATATTTTTACAATTTCCATCAATGGGTCCTGTGAATCGCAAGTAAAAGGGATTTGGTGACTTGACTTCCTCAAGAAATTGATGTCAACTGAGAAGGTCTGTTTTGATATCAAAAACCAGAAATAGTCGTGGAAATGGGTCGAATATGATTAGTTCAAGAAAAAGGTCAAAAATCATCGCCGAATTATCACCGATATATTGTGTTCTCGCATACTCAAAGAAAGGCTACACTCCAAAGCAAGGTTTATTTTCCTCCCTCCACACACGTGTTTTAGGTAGGTAATAAAAAAAACAGGGAAAAATACCGCGCTATCGTTTGTTGATTTTATTTGCCCTCCTTCTTTGGGCTCTCCAGGGATTCGCATTTATTTCCCATCTTCCCATCAGAATTTCGGATCTTCGAAGGAAAAAATAAGAAATCTCGCTTCTTCCGTCAAGCATTTCACTCCTGCTCGGCGGATACTTTCATCTGGAGGTTGTTTCACAACATTTCGTTTGTAAAATTTAAAAAAACTATAAATGTAAATGAAAGAATCGAAAAATACCACCGAGTTTGCGTTGGAGATTCATCTATAGGAATACAATACAATCGAAAACAGACTTATATAATATAATAATGCCAGAATAATGATTCAGTTTCACTTCTTGGAGGACCTCTTGCTGCAAACTGGCTGAGTGCCTATTCCTTGTTCGGAGTTCCCTTCATTTGCATGGGTGCTCATAAATATGTCTGCGTGGCAGCCTAACGCCAAGCTGCTGCTACTGGCAATGATTAAATCACCCCTATAAATAATGTAATTCTTGCAGATAAAAATTATAATTCAGAGATAGACTCTAAATTAAAATACGCGAGCCGTATACTAATCTTCTTTATCCGAAGGAGTTGGTTAGAATGACAAATTCGATAGTTTTTATAGAATACCGGTGTCGATATGATCTGATCTCATAATAAATTGTGCCGCCCGCTCTGCAGGTTCGCCGCACTTCAGCAATTGCGATTGTAGAACCGAAATTGGGGCACATCAAATCTATAAGGGTTGTTACGTGCTTTGGGCACAAACGTGTGTTGCTCCTATAGGTATAGAACCACAACTCACAGCCGCTTCACACATAGCCATAGGTATTAACGCTGGCACATTCGCGAGCTTATAAAATGCAGAAGTTCGTGCGAGAAAGAACTGCACATGTATAAAGTATTAGGAAGCACGGGTCAAAATATTTGAACGTACAACTGCCAAATTGCCAAGGTCAGACGCGTAGGAATTGGTTGATTTTTAAAGGTTTGTTAAGTGCTTCTCTAGTTTTTGGTTTTTGTTTGGATGGGTCAAACCAGAAAGAAGCTGTGTCGGTATTGAGTTTGCTTGCCTCCAAAATATGAATTGAAAGTTATTTATATATGAAGACTGTGAATTTAATTTTCTTTCAGCCTCATCACGCCGATATGGTCATCAATGTTTAGGATTTGCCCCCATTACATGAATTTTCATTTTGGTGGTTGGGGTGGGGGGGGGGGGGGGAGTCGAAGGAGAAGGAGAAGACCTGCGTCAGTGGCAGTGGTCAAGGCACTATATAGTATGAAAATAAATAGTCACCCCGATCGTCTATAACCACTCTCTGACAATATTAAAGATGTAATCAAGTTACGGAAGCACTGTCGGACATGGTCGACCGTCTCTCAAAATCATATCACAGCCCATGTGCTAACACCCCTTTTGGGCCCCAAAGGCCCCAAAGGCCCAAAGGCGAACACCCCCTGTCCCCTACCAACCCATTTTCCAGGCCCGCCCGAGGCCCGAGCTAATAAAATAGTTCTCTGCAGTAACCAATCTGAGAGGAAGTCCCCAGACAAATGTATATCGAACAAACTGTGCCGACATAATAAAAACTTACATACTGGACGTAAAAATGATAGCGCCATTTCAAGCTGTGCTGGAAGCCTGGAACCAAGCGATTTGTTTCATATCGTATTATGGTTTAATCAAAAGGGTCATACCATGTTATGAATTTCTCCGTAATGAGGTTTATAACAGTTTGCCGTAGAGCTGTGCGGTATTCAATCACAATTTAGTACATGCGTTTATGGATATTTTTACTTGTTACATAACTTCGAGACAAGTGAAGCAACGGAACGACTTTTTCATAGGAAATATATAGATGCATTTACTCCGTTGTTGATTGCTACTCTTCAATCATGCGTCAAAGTTAAAAAAAAACTGTAAACGTCTAGTACACTGGGCGGGAATATACGACTTTGCGATTCTCTATCGTGGAACACATATTTTCTTGTCGACCAACGTTGTTTTGAATTTCATCTTGATTCTTAACTAAACAGATTTATCTCAATTACTTGCTAACGACACGTAAGACATGCTTTTATGTTTTAACATTTTCCGTTCTCAATTTTGCCTCGATACTGGGGAGCACCGTAGCATAGACATAGACACCGTAGCATCCTGATTTCGTATAAATCCCGAGACGCTCTTCGCGATGCGTGCGTAGTATTAGCGTAGGCATGAACGTCGGCGTCCGGCTCACAGTTCAGCCACTTTTAGACAACATTTTGACATCAATATTGTGTCCTCGTTTCGTTCCGCTCCCATCTTGCAAGTCCATTTTATAAGGTTATCTATCCATGTTCAATATTCTGTAAATGATAATAAACGAAATATGTAGATGATAATAAAGTATAAACGAAATCATTTTGTGTCATAATGCTTTTCGCATGGACGCATTTTAAACTTGTGCTGATTAATTGTATTGAAATAACATGCAATACGTGTATAACGATGCGATGATAACATACTCGTGATACGCATATAATATTACATCCTTCAAGGATATGTGCTTCTGAAAATGTCGACGAATTGTAATTACTTTCTCGCACGCCAAACATATTTAATAAAATATCAACCACCGACAAAAAATGTGAACACGTGAAATAGCATTCGACGGGTTATTATTGCCAGCGGGATATGCGAAATATGTTAAACAAAGTATAAATTGCTGTGAACATGTTTTCTGTCAAAGTTCAATTTCAAAACCTTTAAATCGTTTGTTGTTTACTTGTTTCAGGCCATTGGAGAGCAAACGGTGCAAGCAAAATCAACCACGACTAATTAAAATTAACGACCAGTCAACAACCCGAGAGTGCAGTAGTTGAGATCCGAGTAGAATCACCTCGACAACATGTACAGGTCAATTCCGGACGAGTCGGACGCGGAAGTGAACCCTTGGTATTTATCCCGATTTATTATGCGACACATGAACAAGGATATCCAGGAAGAGGGAGCCGAAGGATCGCAGCATCCTCAGCTCCTGGCCAGTACGGACAAGATGGCGGAGGAACAGGTTGTCACTAGGGAGACGACTACTGCCGCCGGTGAAGAGGGACCAGGTACAATATTTATTTAGGTTATTATGTCAGCAAGGCAATGTTTTCTAATTGTTCAGACCTCCATACTACAACAACCTTGTGTGGGAAATCTTTCGATGCAAGTCCGAAATGCAACCATCTATGATGCAACTGACCTAAATAATATTAAAAAGCCATCATAAGGTAATCAAAACACAGGTACCAACCCCCAAATAATGGGCTACTTGCTAACTGAGAATGAGTTTTAACTTTTAACTAAATTCAAGAAGCAATTGTCAACAAATTCTTTCAATTTATTTTGGCATTTCAGGATGCACTTCATAACCTAAGACATTGTTTTAACATCTGTTCGTGTTCCATAATTTGAGAGCGTGTAATAAATGTGGAACATCAACAGCAAAAACCAGTTTCATTCAAGGTTAGCAGCAATGGATGGAATGGAAAATATTTTTGGCTGTCATACAGTCAAATATGTTCAGAGAATTCTTGCCAACCATTATCATGGATTCTACTCATTTTTTGTTATTAATATTATTATTATTATTATTATTATTATTATTATTATTATTATTATTATTATTATTGTTCAATATCAATTATTATCAACGTGCCCAGTGGGAAGTAATTAGACAAATGGGACAGTTCACAGTACTATGGCTACATTACTACCACACACATAGGTAATGCCATAATGCACGTGCCATATAAATTCATAAAATGCGGCGGGTAAGTAGATCCAAACAGAAACAAAGGAATGCCCATGAACAGACACATGTTACACTTCTTACAAAATAAGAGCCAAAAATTTGGTTCCAACTCCTAAAACGAGATGTCAGAGATGAGAGAATGCCATGAACTATCGTTAAGCACACACAACTGACGATGGTTCTGGTCTGAAACTTGCTAAATTTACTGGACCAGCATTCAAATTTGACAGGCCCATTCAGTCCATTCTGTAACCCATCTAAGCTCCTGTATCAAAGTCCAGTAAATCTGACAGTAATGCCATACACTCAGAATATGTTTGGAAAGCGTTCGTTTGTGGAATGGAGAATTCAAACGATTGGAAAATTCGTATTCAAACTTAAATTAATATGACTGTTTATTAGTAAGGCTATACGTGAGGAGTTGTTAGATACATTCTGTAAATTTTAAATTCTGTAACACGTATACGACCCTACTATTTTCATTCCTATGTTGGCCATGAAAATGTGATCCATAGAACACCTATTTCTATGACCTGCTAAATATACGTGTGAAATATTTATGACCCGGGTTTACTTGTGTTGTGGGAAGATGTCGCCCATGAATCCACATTATTTCCAGCAAACAGTCTAATGCTAAGCTATTCTTTGCGGCAAGGGCTACAAATTAACTGCGCCGTCGTGCCTTGAACAATAAGTGCGGCATCAGAAAGCTCCATGACGGAGCACAGGAATAATTCAGAATCACAGCAATTTATAACACTCCTACACTTTAATGTTGCCGGAACTTAAAGAGGCTTGCCTCGCCCTTATCAAGGCAAAATAAATCGTAATACTGCAAATAGTTCCATTTCTCGGAAAAAAGCAATTTTCTTTAGGAAAACATTGTGAATAATAGACTAAAAAGGAAAGCCTAAACTAGGGGCATAACTTGACGACAAAATGCGAAAATACTATTTTCAACAGGCTCGAAAGAGAGAGAGCTATTCAGGTACACATAGTGCGAGTAGGAAAGATGTTTGGCGAAAGAAAGATATGGAGAGAAAAAGAAATTGACCAAATTTATAAAAAAGTATTGCGTAGGGATGAGAGAGTCTTGGGAAGAGAAGCGGGCAAACATTGACACAGAGAAGAAGATACTCCCTAAAAATGGTCCAAAAATTTCATACTTTTCAAGTCTCACTGAATTATGGTATGGAATAGAAAATGATAGTTACAGGGAATATCAGCTGTTTGCGAGTCATACAGAGAAATGCACCCCAAAGACGATCTCTGCGGATTTACGTTACTCCGTCTAAATTCCAACCTCTTTCGGGATACTCTACAAAAACAGTAGCTTTCCCAGCAGTTCTTAACTCAACACAACACGAACCGCGTGTTCCCTTCTGATAATCATTTCCGAGCGATTTATCTGAAGTACTGTCTTAGTTTGTATGTATTTGGCATTTTAACCACTATTTCGACTTCAGCAAACAATGAGGCGATTGTTCAGATTACGCGTCACGACGCGAAACAAACGGCAGATGAACAAAGATCATGAGTATTATTTATGAAGTTCGCCAACAACATGGAACTTGGATCAAGCTTTAATTCTGTACTGGGGATGAGGTATATTATAGAACACTGTTCAGCTCTATAGTTGTGGGGCATGGAGCTTATATGCTACTGCTTGGTCCACTTTGGTCCATTTGGTAGTCTTAATTCAATTGGTCGTGATCTATTTGCGTACGTGCCGTATCGTTATATATACATCTGACCTAAAGTTTTGGTTCTGATCAAAATTCTAGAGGCGGTGTGCATAGCAAAGTAAGTGGTCAATATCTCGCTTCCACTACTCGAGCTCTCCCCAACTCTGGCATGCAAATTGCTTAACTGCTAAACAGATGATCGCGTGAGATGTGGGATTTGTTCTCAAATTTTGTCACAATTCATAGTCGAGCCTATAGAATATTCTAACCTTATCTCTAATCATGAATATTGAATACATTTGATAGTAAGCACTGGTCGAGTTGCAATTTGTACAAAATAATTGATGATTGTCATCAATTATTTTGTACAAATTGCAACTCGCCCAGTTGTATGCCAATTTTCTGGCGGAAAGTCGAAGCCTTTCGTGTGTAACATCAAATAACATCTTTTCGATCTTCATGGGTTCTCCTATATAGGTATATCTGTCCAGTTCTTGAGTGAAGTACACATACGACCGACATATTGTGCAGTGTCCAACGACCAAAAAATGCTCTCATAAAGAGCCAGCACGAACAAGAACAGCATTATTTTGCTCCTTAATTTCGATGTCATGTCATCTGCCTCAGTGCTAAAAGCATCCCTTGCATTATTCAGAGCCAGTTTCTATATCCATTTCAAGTACGTTGCCTAAAAACTACACATATACTTTACAATCTGTAACAAATTGCACACTTTACTAGCAAGCGACACGAGAGAAAAAATTGCAATTCAGTAAAAGCGGCTACGAGTTTTCGGCTGAATGAACAGTGAAAGAAAATATAAATACAGTGGCCGGAAATACTGTTACTTAAAAATAAATGGATTTGCTACATAGTTAAATCTGAACATTTGAATTACTTTTATTGATGAGCGAAGCGAGCGAAGCGAGCGGAGCGAAATCTTCAATTTCACTACCCACCAAAAAAAGTCACTTGAGTATGTTTTTTTTTGTATGTGTGTTTGCGCGCGCTCTACAGACCAAACGCCTGAACCGATTTAAATGAAAATTTCAGAGGACCTACCTTTGTTCTGAACATAGATCATCCAAGTTTTTGGAAAAGATCAGCTTGGAAATTTTTTAATAAATCTATTTTTACGGACTTTTTTGATTTTTTCAAAATTTTGAATCTCTGTAAATGTCAAAGTTCTTTACATATCTTCACCAAAACTTATAAACATATCGACCTTATACATATTTATTATGTCTGAAAATCTGAGGACGGTAGGACTTTCCAATTGGTTTTTATTCGCATTTTTGCAGTTTTTTTTTCATGATTTGGTGCCTGATTCAATAAGAGTCCGGATTCCTTTGTTTCCTTGGTTACCAGCAATGTTGATTTCAGTTGGTCCAAGGCATAAATTTGACAGTTATCGGAAGTTTAGTCAATTTCGTTTATGGAAGTAACTGAAAGTAAATTCGCGTCAGAAATGTATCTCCAATCTAATAACAACCCTTGGGCATAAGTTATGTCTTACGTATTCACGGTATCATTACTCAATGAGTTCATAATCTGCATTTTTTCGCTATCTGACAGCTCGGAGCGAAACAAAGGAACGTCAGAATCCGTCTACATTTCCAAGTGATCAGAATTTTTTAGTAGGCAATGGTCAGACTTGGTGCTCCATGGTTTTCATAGGCATTCTGCCTGCATAACTTTTCATCAGCTACACAAAAACCGCTACCTACGCTCATCTTCAACGCAAAATTGCGTTCGCGAAGCCCTAGTTAATAACAATGCTTTTATTTAAGCATAGTATGTAACAGGCCTCGTGTTATGTGTAAGACCGACCCTTCTTTAGTCTGTATAACTATACCTTCTTTTGTAAATATTTCAAGAGTCTAAATTCTGAGAGACTAGCTTGTGCACCGCCACGTTTAAGGGTAATAAGCGTACCGTCGGCGTCGGCGTCGGCGTCTAATTCCTCATAGCAGCACGCGACGTCTCGCCACGACGCCTGCCGACGCCTTACCGCGGTGGACTCTTATAGCATGAGACATAGGAGAAGCTACTTAAAATCCGTTGTATTTCATCGCTTCGATGACAACAACAATTTGTCTGAAAGCTTCTCCCAATTTTAGAAAAACTTTCACAAGTCGTTTGCGATACGAAATTATCTTCATCGTTCATTGTGCGCATTCATGCAATTTCCAAACGATAAGGAAGGAAGGAAGGAAAGAAGGAAGAAAGGTAGGAAGGAAGAAAGGAATGAAATAATACACCATGAAATAATGAACGAACGATCGAACGAATTGAGAAAGGAAGTAATAAAATAAATGTATAAATAAAAATACATTTTTGTTAAAATTATTTTACTTGTCAAAAAATGTGTATCTCTCTGGTTCCCCGCAGATCTGGTGATCCCTGTCGCCGCCGCCGGGATCAGCTTCTTCATCATCCTCGCACTCCTCGCGACGCTCATCATCATGCGACGCCGGAAGTCTGACGAGAGTGTCACATCCGGGTCCAGCATCGTCGTGTACCCCTCGCAGCAGGGAGCGGCCGCGCCTCAGTTTCTGTGAGTCCGCTTACGTTTGGAGCTGGTTAAACGCCATGCCTTTGCGCCACCAAGAAAAACTTTACGGCGAGTTTCCCCCGGCCGAAGAAATAACTTCAAATTTCATTCCTCTGGGAAATTGAGAAGTTCAAAGTGGCACATTTTATGCCGCTTATGATAAGAATTATATATATGCTGCAAGCTGCAAAATTTGCAATCAAGGTTTTAGTACAAAGATAATTGGTTTCCATATTTCTCATTAATGTGTGAGTTGTGAACTATTATTGCTCTTCATTGGAACACCAACACCACAGTCAAACCAGCCCCAGCTTGGGATCGGACTCTTTTTGAATTTTCCCGCCAGCCCGTCACTCAAAAAGCGATTATCCACCCAATTTAAAACCACGTTCCCACACAGGCTTCAATTGTAAACATTTTTATGCGACAATTCACTCATCTTTTCTCCGCTTGCCGAAGCCGGGCTAGCGGCGGATCGAAAGTTTTAATCATTTTAAAACAAGCGTGACACGTTTTAATTAACTCCCCTGGGTAACCCACACCTGCGTTCTGTGCCGGGGTTCCATGGGCGGCTAACAACCGGGTGGGGGGGGGGGGGGGGGGAGCGGTTCGAGCCCCCGGACTCGCTCAATCGCTCGCGTCTCTCGCCATTGTTCGAGAGGCGAGCAAAAAGCGCGAGCAATACACGTTTCGCTTTCCAATAAAAGCGTTGCACGATGTTAACTTGATTGTTATATTATGAAGTTCCTGATTGATCGAGTTTCATTCGATGATCACGTATAAATAAATCCCCCGGCATACGATGAATTACGATGATTGCGTAACGCGGTATACGCATTGAGAAGGGGTTGTTTTTACCTCTAGATTCCTCTGGATTTTAATGGACGAGTGCGATGGACCACTTTCTGGTCGCACATTTGAGTCCGCTACTCGCGGTTTAGGTCCGCGGTTGTTGGTTGTTTACAGTTTAACACAGAACATTTCAATCTCATTCCCAAAAGTGACTAGGAAAATTAATGTTGAGGGCTTGATTTAGAGTTCATAAATTTGTCCGAAATTTCCCTTCGGGAATCGAGTTATATGGAGTTGGCACTCCGAGAGCGGAATTGAAATTGTAACAACACGCTAGTTCATTTTGTAAACGCGGCTGGTTTTCGAGCGGAGTTTCCTCCACCCATTTTCCTGTTTTGGCTAGCTGGGAAAGGAAAACTGCGAGAGGAAAGCCGGGAAAGGAGGTTCGGGAAATGGACGAAGCGCCGTCATGAACGACGCCAAGTGCTCTCCGTCTTGCCGCGGCTACGGCTTAATTGCGGGAGAGCTGGAAGACAATTGCAAACGGAGAGCCCTTCTCGCGAAACATGATTTTCCGGCCAGAACAAAGCCCGTCGAATTTAGGATTCCCGCTGTCTTTGTGCGGGCAGGATTCTGTTCACTTGCGAGGAGCAGATATCGCAAGCGTCACCTTCCTTACCAACTGCTCAAACGGAGAATCACTACTGTCCAACATCTGCAAACCAAAATGCTATAAGTTTAAAGCCAAGTAACGTGGGACAAACAAATGTATTTAAATTTTTCAACGCACTTTCAGTAAATGGATTGAATAAAGCCATAATACGAACGCGGAACATGAGAGAAACTAATACAGGAGAGATAGAATTTTATTTGTTCAATATACTTCAGTTGCAGGCAGAAACTGATTTGGTCACGTTTATGAGTCCAACTTCACCGTAAACTTCACGAGGTGTGGCTTGCTTCAAACGTAATGGTGTGCATTATAAAACTTCGTATACTGCGGTGAATTCATCAATTCGTGAAAATGCATGCAATGTTCACTTTTGAGTGTAGAGAGCGAGGCAAAGTCTTCAATTTCACTAGCCCCAAAAGCCACCTTTGTTTGTTTGTGCGGTGTATAGGCCAAACGATTGCTCTGATTTTGATACAATTAACAGCAGAGGTCTATTCCAACTTTACCGCAAAAAAATCACAAATTTCGAATATTTATTCACGCTGGACAGCCGAAAGATCTGAATACTTTTTTCCTGTGATTAAACGTTACAAAGTTCTGAAGCGAACTAAAATCAAGCATTCGTGACGTTTTTTGGTCTATCTCATCCTTGAGATGGGAAGGGAAGGTAACTATAAAACAGGACTCAAAGGTACAGGTGGTACCTACAGGTATAACGAAACGTTGAGAAATCAACTAGACCTTACCGTGCATTCGATTTCACTATTGAGGAAGTAGTTTTTTTTGAAACCAAGCGCCCCGTCCCAATATTTCAAACAAATCATACACGAGTCTTAAAAATTTAATAATTTCCACGCTACAGACACAGATTATAGGTTCCTTTAACAAAGGTGGGGGAACCATTAAACAATGCCTACAATAATTTACTTCCTTTCGCTAATGTCGATTTTTGCTGAAATGTTTAAAAGGTCCCGCTATCATGTGTCACAACCACAAATAAACGTATCAATGGGGATATCGGCCGACGGATGAATTGACGTGGACATTTCAATGTCTCAAAATACTCGTGTTTCACCGCTGGCAACGAGTGTGGTCGGAGATTTGGGAGTCGGAATTACCATATTCCATCATCGTAGAGCGTTGCAACCAATTGGAATATTGAACGCAACTTGAATCCGTGAGTCGGGTGTCGGTGAATGAAGTGAGTCCACTGGGTGAGTTCACTGTCCATATACCAACGGCGTATCGATGTATGTGTGTGGGGAGAGTTGGCCGGCGGTGGGGGGGGGGGGGGGGGGGTCACCTGGCAAAAGACGGACGCCGCATCGAATGGGTCACTCCACTTATTTACCATGATCTCTGTTTTTAGCTACCCTGACTATAATCAGGCTGCAATTGCACCCGCTGGGTACATTGTGACAAATACATCACATAACTGCAGGTGCAGGTGTCATCGACTTCGGATTGAAATCTGAATCCCAGTTACTAATCTCCTGGTTGAAATAATTTGGGTACATTGTGACAAATACATCACATAACTGCAGGTGCAGGTGTCATCGACTTCGGATTGAAATCTGAATCCCAGTTACTAATCTCCTGGTTGAAATAATTTGCTCCCTGTTCTTTGCAGGACGAAGGAGATCACAATGAGCGTGGAGATCACTTTCAGCCTGCCTATGTCGGGGCAATGTCCTTGCAGGACGAAGGAGACCACGTTTATGCTGCCCGAGTCCTGATGTCCTTGATCCTTGCAGGACGAAGGAGACCACGTTCAGCCTGCCTATGTCGGGGCAATGTCCTTGCAGGACGAAGGAGACCACGTTTATGCTGCCCGAGTCCTGATGTCTTTGATCCTTGCAGGACGAAGGAGGTCACAATGAGCGTGGAGATCACTTTCAGCCTGCCTATGTCGGGGCAATGCCCTTGCAGGACGAAGGAGACCACGTTAAGCCAACCGCGTCCTGACAATGTCCTTGATCCTTGCAGGACGAAGGAGACCACGTTCAGCCTGCCGCGTCCTGACAATGTCCTTGATCCTTACAGGACGATGGAGATCACGTTTAGCCTTCCACGTCCTGGCAATGTCCTTGATCCTTGCAGGACGAAGGAGATCAGCCTTCCACGTCCGGGCAATGTCTTTGATCCTTGCAGGACGAAGGAGATCAGCCTTCCGCGTCCTGACAATGTCCTTGATCCTTACAGGACGATGAGATCACGTTTAGCCTTCCACGTCCTGGCAATGTCCTTGATCCTTGCAGGACGAATGAGATCAGCCTTCCGCGTCCTGACAATGTCTTTGATTCTTGCAGGACGAAGGAGATCACGTTCAGTCTGCCCGTGATGCGCAACGCGACCTCGATGGGTGACCTTGCAGCGCACGACGGGGATTCGTCGGACGTTGACCTTGAGACAGACTCCCTCGTGCCCCCCTGCTTCGGACCCCACTCGCAGCGCTCCAATTCGTTCAGTGAGTTTCACTGCATCTATCCGTGCTCGCACTCATACTCATTACCCATGATAGCACTCTTAATATCACTCACTCTATCACTCATACTACCACTCAGAATATGTTACCCGAGCTATGTTTCGCGCAGCATGTTGAGTTGTAGACGCAATGTGTTTTGTAATGTGCTTTGTTTGCTTATTCTTTTTTGCTTTTTCCTGAAGATGCCAAGACGTTTCCTTGGCGAAACGTCGAATTAAAAAATATATATTCAACGGTCTTCTGACTCCTGTCTACCAAAGAAAGCTTAATAGTATCTAAACGGAAACTTAAATGACAAACTTCCCATTGAACTTTATTCCCTGGATAATAGGGTTGCCGTACAAGCCATAGCTCTCATAATATTCGAGAAGGCTAGTATACTTCTTGCCAGCTTCTACTTTACGCTTAAGAAGCATTAGCGATACTTTGGCTGAAATTCAGTTGAGTAGTGCCAGCAATGGCTATCTTAGTGTCTATTTGGGAGAAAAAAATGACATAAACGAACAAAAAGCTTTCATTAAACATCTTCGACTACATAAGACGTAACGACTCACTTATGTCGGCACAAGTCTTTGCACATGCGCTCCATTCTACCCCAATGCAGGGGCAAAAAGAAAGTAAGTATTCATGGACCGCGGCAAGATTTGCATGTGGTAGTGCATACCACGGAGAGCTTAGATTGAACTACTAAGAGGGTAACTCAGAAGGTGTTGAATGAAATTGCAATGGACTTTTTAGCCGAGTTCTATACGATCCCTGCCAATTGAAAGTTGAATGATATTAAATTGTGAGTAGGACTTTTATGTCTCGTCTAATACATTTAAAGCCTTTTTAATTTTCGTTCAAAGTTAACAACTCCCTAACTTTTTTTTTTCGTGGGTGGAAGTTTAACTTCTGTAGAGAAACTGTGAGTCTATACACGAATAAATTTGCGTTGAATTATGACTCGTTTGGCGCTGTTTTGGGTCTAGGCCGCGTATACCTACTATACCACCGTTCCATCCGGCATCTACGCGCATCTGATTAGGTGCAGAGTGCTCCGAGCTCACCCAATTACTCTGCGATATGCATAACATGCACGGAGGCTGCACTCGATATGCTGACAAAAAGAAAACAAAGCATGAGCCGTGCCGAAAGCAAGCGAGTACAAGATAAAGGGATACGTACATGACATGATATGCAGAGGAATAGAGCTTTTTTACGACTTGCTCGCGTTTTGAGTAGTTTTTCTTTTCATATGCATACCTACTTCCATATACGCAAGTCGCAACCGCCACTATATACATGCCCCATCATAATACACCTGGTACCATGCTTCTTCTTCTTTACATATCGAATTTTCATTCCTTTCGTTCGCCTCGAGTCCCGACAAGGAATTCGTCTCAGTTTAATGTTTGACAAGTCCTCCCTCGCTTCTGCCACGTTCCGCAAACTGCAAGATCCTTGGAAATGCGTATCCTTGCTTGTAGCCCGCAGGATGCAGGACGTTCTTTGAGAATAATGATAGGGCGTCTGTGATGTTATAACTATTCTGATACCACAGGTTCCTGAAAGACGGCGCAAGGGGATATAACTACACCGTCGTAAACGACAGGACCAAGTGGTATTACCTTAGACTACGGTATTACATTTCAATTTTGTTAAAAGTAAATATCAGAGTAATATTGATTCTGTCAATCAATTGGGAAATGTCAAACAACTCTTATGTAACTTCCCGTGTCCTTCTCCTGTGCTAAACTATAGCAACCTATAAATTTAAGCTATATTTCGTCTAGCATTATTGGATATATTTCCCCCAAAACAACGAATCGTCTCATCTCGCGTAAATAGACTAATACATAATCCATGTATATAAAATACATATTTAGTGTCTGCCTCCTTGATAGGTATTATTTTCTTATTCCAAAAAAAGGTAGAAACCAGAGATACAAGAGATTTTCATCCACTCCCGCCTGTCCAATACAAAGAAATGAAAAAACATATTATTTTGCAAGAAAAAACACAGAAGTAGGAATAATATATTACGTAAACAATATTGTGTATAGTTCTTCCAGCCAGCGAGAAAAAGCTGACACCATAATATCAAGTTATATCCTGAGAGAGTACGTATTATTTTTTCTGACCAGGCTCATACGGTCTTGGCGTAATAGATCCTGCCCTGTACCATGGGAGTCTGGATCCAGATGAAGACCTGCAGTTTCCTGAAGGTCATCGGGGACGCATCTGGTTCACGCTCCGCTACGAAGCGGCAACTGAGAAACTGCTGGTTTCGCTTCTGAAGGCCAAGAACTTACCCAGCCGAACTGTGGGCACCGTCAACAGCTGTGACCCTTACGTACGGTAAGGACTATACCATGCTGATCTTACTTTTTACAGCATCTTTGAAGCACTATTCGCAGCTTGCGATGTTCATTCACCCATTCCGACATTGGTTTTGATGAGTTCGAGCAAGAAAAAACAAAGTATGGAGACGGTGCGGGGGATTTGAACGTGTCCTGCATTTTATTGAGCCATGTGGAATACTGATGTATGTAGGTATGGTTTGAAAATTACAGACGCCTATAACTTATTGAGCGGGAGCCACCAAAAAGCAGTTCTTCAATGCTTCTTTGTAAATTTTTTCAATTGCCATTATTTTCCTTTGCCTAGGCCTGCAAACTTTCACTTCGAATATCATACTACGCAGCCTAGCATATGCATATTGCATACAGTTTCCAAAACGTGTTTTAAATGTAATTCTTCTCTAGACATGAGTTATATAGTCAAGAAAACTTGGCAACGCTTGGAATTCCTATAGCAGGTTGGCAACTGAATTATGCAGAGCTGCGCCATCCCATGTATGTCGCTATTGTGCTGCATGTAATCAAATTGATGAGATTACATCGGACGAGGTGGTGTTCCATTGTTAAGCCAGTTATTTCATTCAACGTGATCCTGCCCAGTCCCACTGTATATATTCACATGGGCTGAAAAGCTGTCACATTGGTGTAGAGCCCAACTTTCCGCGAATTGCAAGCCTAAAAAAAACTGGTCCACTGCTCAAACTCGAAATGGCGTTTCACGTTTCCGAGTGTATATTTGACATTGCCAAACGAAAGTCGTTCCCGAGCACAAAGGGACTGTTCGACCGACTGCGAAACTCGGCTTGATTTAATTGGACAGACTCGATTCGACAAAGAATCCGCTCCCTCCACTCACCAGCCAACGCTTTTCTGCTTTGCCATGATTCTGTTACTAAATTCGAACATTTCAAAAAATATGGTATTTCTGCTCACGCGGCGTTTCTATTTCCATATCATGTGAATGATATGTTTGTTTGAAAAGACTTTTTGAAACAATAAGGCAAAAGTCTTTGTTTCTTGACAAGCCTTAAGACTCTCTTCGCGTTCAGCTTTATTTTTACGCTTTAGAATGTGGACCCCGCTTTACCGTATAGAAGCAAAAGGTTGCTTGCGGTGGTCCTCGCTGCTTCCTTCCTTTCTTGTTTCTGACTTACTTTTAGGTCTTTTGTCGAGAGGAACTGTATTTCCGTGTTTCGCTGCGACGCAACATAATTCTCTTTACTCATTCACGATTCTCACGACAAAAATGACGCCAGCATAGTTTCGAAAAGATGCGTGAATACCCAAAGACCCAAACCCATACCCAAAGACGAGTCACTGCTACTGTAACTGTTTTGTGCAAATGCTAATTATTGTTTCAGTCTACATTTGCTTCCGGATGAGAGACGCTATTTACAAACCCGACAGAAGAAGAAAACTTGCAACCCCTACTTCGACGAAACGTTTGTTTTCCAAGTAAGTGCTAACAAATCGTATCTCCATTTGTTCGCATAGATACAAGTCAATGGTACAAGTATTTCTAAATCTTCAATTTCACTTCATCCCCCCCCCCCCCCACAACTCATGATTTTTTTGTTGGTTTGGCGCGCGCTTTTGATATTGACGAAATTTTCGGAGGACCCACTGCAGTTTTCATCTTAGACCCCATGAGTTTTTCAAGAAAATCTATGAGATGATTTATGGACCAATCAAAATTTACGAACATTTTGATAATTCTCACAAATTTGGTTACTCCGTAGAGCCAAAAGTTTAGATTTTTTTAAATTGTGCTAAGATTTTGAGCATGCCTCCAAAAATAAGGCATCTCAGATTATTTTACGTCGGTCTTCTTTTCTTTTTGTTCACAGCTAGAAAAAGAAATATTACAATTTTGCTCGTTCAGAATAGTTTTTAATGAAAATTATAATGGCCCATTATTGAAGAAATATAGTTCTTTCACATGGCCTTTACAGTTTAAGACATGCTGCATTAACTATTCATAAGCTACAAACATACGCTCACCTTCAGCCTTCAACGCAACACAAATTGTGTTACCAAACAGCGGAAAGCAGGGTGAAACAGGGAACAGCAGAGTGCAACTGCTCCGGGACTAAGAAGATAAGGATAGGCGAGGAGAAGACACAAAGACATTTGATTGCGGGGTGTTAGCGGAGTTACAGGGCTACTAGTGCTCTTGAACAAAAGCATTCCTTTATCCTGCCACTACCTGTAAACGGATCACCGATAGAAATCACAACTGCAAGGGCATGCTCGGTCCTGGCGGAGATTTCATAACATCAACTCGGCCCACTGATTCGACAGCACATTATACTACTATTTTCATTCTGTTTTACGAGACCTGTGGGCGTAACTCGTGCCTGACAACAACACCATCATAAACCTTCTCACAAAGCCTTTTTGCGACGAAACTAGCGAAATTAAACAGATATCCTTTCATTCACGCAAAAGTAATCTACGACGCTCACTGCTTATAACGCATGGAGTAACGGTTATCATAATCCAATGTCGTTATCCGTTAACTACCCATCAGGAAGTAAAACTCATCGAGGCATCAAGCAATTATTGTCGGCAGGAGGATATCAAGTGGAAAAATTTATGAGAAAAAAGCGAAAGGCATTTCATGATATATAAGGCAGGCTACATGTTAGTATTTGCTACACATCCGGGCGGTGAGAAACAAATCTGCGATAACTATAGCATAGACAAAATGACACAATTTTGCATTCTTGTCTGAGGCTGGCTGCTTTAGGCTTAATCCCTCGTGGCATGGTCACTGGCTGGGTGTCGCGTAAATGCTTCTGGTCAATATCTGTATATATACTACGCTTTCACAACTCGCCATTCCAGTAATTTGTAATGGTCAATACAAATTAAATAAAACACTCAAGCGTGCATGTATGGGTCGTTTTCGTAAATGTACTCTTTTGATCATGAAGACCCTAGCCCTTCATCTTATGGTTGGGACCTGGCAGTTTTCCAGCAAGTCTCGACAGTCAAAAATACAAACTCAGGACATATATTACCTATACTTAAGTTATTGCAGATTTGCTTCATGGATCCGGGCGAACCCGAGGGAAACCGTGAGGGAATGTGTTTTGGCTGGGACAATTACGTCCGAGGCTGGGTGTGGAAAATTTGAGGGCGCAGAACCCAAATAAAACAGAAACTGAATAATGTGGGGTAATTGATGGAGTAAATCAAAGACATATTCAACATTTTAACCTTAAAATACCAATAGAGTGTTCGCTAAAGAACTTGCAGTTGCATCACTTGATATCCACCCCCCCCCCCCCCCCCCCCAAACACACTAACAGACACACCGTAGCTAGGCCAGCCAGTGCTTGGTCTGAGTGGTGTGATTGTGTGTGGAGCAGATCTCGTCGAAGGAGCTCCCCGACCACCTCCTCAAGCTGAGCGTCATAGACGCCGGACGGGCAAAGCGTCGCGGCGTCATCGGCCACGTGTCCGTCGCTCTGAGGGATCTCCCTGAAGACGTCACCTCGCCAGAACCAGCTCTCTTCAAACTTGACCTAGAAAAGGTGAGACTAACCGATGAAATACCTATATACTTTTGCTTTAGTGATTCGTTTTGCGCGGCTCGAATTTCCGTATTCTAGCTGGAAAACTTCTGACAAGCACTTAAGTCTTTATTCAAACATGATTCTTAGAAATATTTTTGGTATAATTTTTCAATGTTAGCTACCTCCTTATTTCTATCAGACCATCAACGAGGAAAATGTGAGTGCATGGTTTACGAATCCCAACAGGACACCTTTTGCACTTTTTGCCCAGAGTGTATTTATTATCCGGGACAGAGTCAATTTCTTTCACAAAGTATGTTATCGTCGTCGTTCTTAGCACTGTAGTTTAATGTATCCATTATCAAAGGAAGATCCAGACATCGACGAGAATTATACGTTCTCTTCGGGGAATACTATAATTTTAATAACCAAACCAACCCCTTTAATGGAGCAGATATAAGTTGAGGCGTATAAGCCATGCGCTCAATTCAATTATGCGTTTAATGTAATTCACAAAGCCCGACAATTTCGTTTGCCACTTGGGACCTAATACCCATCATAAGGATCCTCCATCAACATCTCTATAGGTACAGTATACAATATCTATATAATATAGACACATGCACAAAGAACAATTTTCAACGATGCCCAAGTCTGCGTTTTGGTCTCCATCAAAATTTGGCCATCATATATACAATCTGCTTTCCGGGTGATTTAAACTTGGGCCAGCTTTTCCTGACCCTTTCCGTTGTCCAGTTTTCACATCGGCGCTTTTCCCAGCTTTTCTTGCTTTTCGCGCGGCGACTTAATCACACGCTCTGTCTGGCTATTTCCCCGATTTTATTACCTCCCCGTTGGCTGCATTAGTTCTAAAGGATGAGCTTTCGCGTCGACGGCAACTCTGCTTGTTTGCATTTCAGCCTCTGAACGCGTTATATACCACAAAGTTTCGGTGGGCTATTCGCCCCCCCCCCCCCCCCTCACCGCCCGCTGCCCAGCGCCGCGATTGCCTCAACACTTGAAGAGAGAATCTGACTTCTCGATGCTCAGCTGCCAAAATGTTTCTGATAAAATTCTGTTCATTCTCAGTTCTCACAGTCCAAACAAGAAAATTAATAAGAACTTTGTAACTTTCTTTCGTAGACGCGACGTTAGACGATATTGCTATACGCTTTGAGTTGTATTTTCATTTTGATTGGCTTTAAAACTCGACATAACCAATGTTGAAACTTGGTGAACCATAGCCAAATCTTTGAACGTTGGCATTATGAAATTTCTTCGGCAATCAATGTAGCCGATGTTTACCAATACATCACATTCCACATTTTATCGGAAAACATGACAAAAACACGTACACGGCAGTCAGCAGCAGGTGAACTGTCAAGAACTCGACGCAATTCGGTACAAAAATAGACAACGGAAAGCGTTATTTTTCCTCTCTGTATAGGAGGGGTTTGTTAGGCAACAGGCGGCCCGTGGGTCCATGCGGCTCGTGAAAGCTAAAACTACAACTCCGACCCGCCATTATGACAATTAGCATACATTCAATCACTGAATTCGGACGAAATATTTGCCTTCATTGACATTATTATCTTGAAACCGAACAAATTTGTCTACTGCGACGCAAAAATTATAGGAAACTGTGCCCTGTGGAATAAGCAGTGTATCTCAATAAACGTTGAAGATGTTTTTACGGAATTTGTCCTCCCCCGGCCCCTCTCTCTTTCGATGTTCGCCTTTTCAAATAGAATACGGACCACCATTAGAGACACCATTAAAATACAAAAGCTGGATTTTGCCCCCGAGCTAAATGACTCGTCGAGCCCAGCTCACTATTAACGCTCGTAGCTGGGTGTTCGGTCTGCTAACTGCTTGCTTAGCGGTGTTCGTCCTGCCCCTGGTTTGCAGGAAGCGCAGGAGTCTATCTGCGACCTCGGCGAGCTGCTCGTCTCGCTGCTCTACAACGAAAACATCCACCGGCTAACGGTGACAGTCATCGAGGCCAAGAGGATTAAAGTGAGTATAGAAAGTTCTCTTTCTTAGTAATGATTTTCTTTCCTGGCTGTTTTCGTCATGGAGAATGGAGTTGTATACTTGAATTACGCTTTAAAACGTAAAAAAGCTACCAGTTAATACTGTTTTCTAAAAATAAAATAACGCTATTTCATACTGGGGTTTGAATGCTAAGTGAAATATTAATATATTTTTCTTCCTTAAATTTGCAGCTCTGATAATTGTATGGAGTGTCAATCAATTTCTGATACTCCATTCGTGAGTTAAAGGAAATTAATATTTAATTTAGAATTTCTGTTTTTTCTTCAATATCGAATTTTTAGACATTAATTTCAATCATTTCGGTAACATTTGCAGCTTCGCAAAATTGAAGTAGGTACTACGAAGCAGAAGGCCGTATAGCTGTTAGGAATAGGATGCTCGAATGTTAGATGACTTGCTTCAGAGCTCAAAGTGTAGCATCTAATTAAACTAATTCTGATTCGCACTTAAACGAACATCTGTTCAGCAATGTTAATTAAATATGGGTACAACGTAAATGTGCACCCTTCTAATTAAAATATAGATCTAATTATATGCTAGGTACTTCGGCGTCGTTCAAAAGCGTATTTCCATATTTGATTACATCACATCTTTTGAATCTTCGCCAAAATATTGGATTTTGTCTGAAAATTATGGTCCCCTCTGCTCGTCATAAAATATGAGTGAAGCATAATGGCTATACCCGCTGTTTACACAATAATAATAACAAAAATGTCTGGCTTTTAAAAAAGCCTCGCTGTAAGTATTAACTTCCACCGAATATCTGGCAGGCAACGCTGTGGGATCACCGATTCTGCGGCATTTCGCCACAAAGCTCCTGCAGTCGTGTGCGCACAGAACTAAACAGATCTCCTCTTGATGAGCAAACTCTGCCCTCGAGTGATACTGTGCAGCTTCACATTTTGTTTGCGTCCATGTACCTAGATATAGTGTCTGGCCACTAAGTTGTAGCCACGTCTTCGTTCAACGTTGCCGACGAGCAGACTTTATACATGAGATAAAGTTAAACGTTAATTAATAATTTGGAAACATCCAGACAGTGTTCTCTCAAAACTTAATGCTCAACTCAAACTAATTTATCCGATACTAAATTGAGCTTGGGGCGCTCGGTATTGAGCCCCTGTTAATTAGTGTATATACGAGGAGGCACTTCACTTCTGCGTTCAACGTTCAACGTTCAACGTTCGTCCAGCAGTTGACAAGAAAGATAATTATTGAAGATACTTAAATCTTTTCCATTTCATTATGAAATTAATAAAAATCCATCAAAACTCAACTAAGTCCAGGCATAATTGGCTGGAGACGTAGAGTAGCGCAATAACTTAATTTCAGTTTCCGCATTGCACTTGCAATCGATCAAATATTTATGCGCCAAATTCATAGTAGCCATGGCCATTGCTGCGCTTCTTGCTGATTTCGTATTCTGTTTGCATTTGTCCGGCCCGAAATTTACAGCACCGAAAGCGACGTCGCTGGCGTTGCAAGTGATTTAAACCCTTCCCTCCTACACCTCTCGACGATTCCGTCGCTAAACCTAGGGCATATAGTATACACTTTCAGTGTATAGTGTTCAGCCTCTCGAAACCGTGCATATCGCTCGATCATTGCGCCTATGTTATGTGATATACGCGTCCCGCGGCGAATAGCCGAACCAACTTGCCTCGTATTGAGCACTATTTTATTTAAATCACCTGATTTAGGAATGGGAATCCTGAACCAGTCCGGCCCAGCCAACGCATCGTATCCTCTCTTAGAGTCGTGTTCCCGTTTCGTCGCAGAGGATCCAAGTGATTTCATCTCTGATTTCGAGGAGTCGAGAGCGGCTCCGTGTTTACGTAAGCTTCTCTCGGCAGTTCAATGCACGCGAATCAGGTGGGACTGAAAATCGGTTAAACACAAAGCGGAGAAACCGAGGCGAATAACCAATATTTTATCTAAAACCAATACGAAAAGCTTTTCGTCTTAAAATGCTATAAACGTGTATCCGCGAAACTTCGCTAACTCCTTATGAAAAGTATATTTTGAAATATACAAATTTGCGTAACCTGATGACAACAATTTTATATTATGAGCATATTAAACTTGTATAAATAATGAATGATTTCAATAACATACATGCAGTTGCTAACTAAATTTTTTGTGAACATTTGGTAGCTGTTTGAATGACAATTAATTATAGGGACTAGTTTCTAGACGAAACAAAATTAACTGCACATCAGTGGTCCTGCCAACCGACATTTCTGGTCATATCGATACGATAAAAATCGGTGCAACTGTCGAATTGAACCATACCTCTAGGAAATCTAAAGTATTTTTAATATCTCTTCACGAATCAATGCCAATGCCATCCATTGAACCACATATGATTCCCAATTCCATCAGCTTCTGCATCAAAAGCAAGGAGAATGCGAACTGAACCCAGTTCATGTTTAGCAATTAACCCCGACATTCGCTTGCACCTGACATTTTCAGTTGCGCAAGGACGAGCGAAAGGACACATACGTACGAGTGACGCTCAACCAACACTATCGCACAGTGAAGATCAAGAGGACAGCGACAGTTCGTGCTGACAACGACACGACCAACTTCTCGGAGAGCTTCAACTTCCGCGTCCCGACGGCCCAGATTGACGTCACCAGCGTCAGCTTTCAGGTCCTACACACAGTCACTGGATATGGTCGGGGTGAGTTTCATGCTGATTGCTTATCTGTCTTTTAGGATTCAAGTTCCTAGCGTGACTGAGCTTTTCGGAATCGCATGCGTTTGAAAGCGAATTCCAAACGTTTTCACAGATTTCACACCCGACAGTGAAATAAACGCTGTATGTCTGTACGTGCTTGTAAAAGTTCGCTACGAAACTTTGAGAACCAATAGCTTTTGGATGATCACATTATTTGTATGTACTAACAGCATTCCAGTTCCACGCTTTCTCTAGAAGCGAGATGGTTTACTGGATTTGATTTATATATACTCGTTTTTCAAAACATATTTTCATAGCTTTTCCTGTCGGGTTTTCCTCTGGGAAATGTGATAGCGTTTTCAGCGCTACCTACTTCCAAATGTTTTTGATTTATGATGGGTCACGTCAATGGGGGGACCACGAGAGCAAAACTAATTTGTGTCATGGTTATGTTTATCTTCGTGCTTCAAATTCCAGCTGCACTTTGAAGCCAGTCTTGTTTCATTATTAAAATACCGAGAGAGATTTAATTATTCTGATAATGTTATGCTTGAAAGTTAGAGCATAAAATCTGTAGGGTATCATAACCCAATGGTAATATTAACATGATGAAAGAGCACCCAAAATTATATTGTTATCTGGTGTAGTGTAGTATACATTACATGCTCGTGCGTTTGCGTTTGCGCGTTAATTTGTCCTCACGTATATATCCGCTAATTATTGTGTGGGGGTTGGTAATTTGTTCATTGCCAGTTCGTCCACAGAAACTAAATGATTCACATAGTCGATTAAATGAAATTACCTTCAGTAAAGCGATGATTCAATTTACTGGAACCAAATCGATGATTACCTATATACGGCAGATACATTGCATGTGGGAGTTTCCGCTGCGACGCGAGACCCATCCGGAACAATAAAACAATTAGTCGTTCCGTTTCGACAACGCGGTGCTTAATTAGTGTTGATTTACCTGATTGCAGACAAATTGATCGGCAAGTTCGTCCTGGGATCGTACATGTTCGCCCGAGGAAAAGCGCTCACGCATTGGAACAGTGCGTTTGCCAGCCCCATGGAACAAATCCAGCACTGGCACGCACTCTGCGAGTAGCCGCGGATGTCGACCCACGGCGGGGCAGATCGCAGTGCGTGGACCTGACCAGGTTTCATCCCACGCGCACACTTTGTCACAGCTCCGGTTTGTTGCCAGACCAATTTATATATTGCATCATTTTAATTAAACGCTCCCGCGGGGGCCGAAAACAATATAATATACGATGTACCTATGATCATAATGAGGGCAGTATGCCGCTGAAATAATTATATTACGCACTCATGGCCACAGATATTTTGAATCGCGATAAATGTTTTATAAAGGCATATTTATTGTGTACATCGAAAAATCAATTAAAATGTTTAGTGGTTGACTCTAGATGTTTTGGATTGATGTACCAGGGTCAGTGAATAATTAGGTCACCCATTATCTTTGACCCAGAGATATTATGTCGGTTAGGTAGTTATGTCAGTGGATGGCGAAACATTTTTAGTTCCAGTGCCAAAGTTTGTAGGAAATTGCGTTTGTGCCATATCATTTATTTTCGTGCGAAGATTTCAGGTCTCAGGAGAAATACATTTTCCCGTGATAATGAGGGCTCGATAAAAATATCGAGCCGTCGATACACAGACGAGTTCATTTTGGAAATTCCATCTATTAACTAGTTTCAGGTATGTTGTAATTCCATAGTGCATTTAACGTATTGTCGAATGTATAACTTGGTGCAAATCAAGCAATAGGGTTAAATGAAGACAAAGAAAGCTATAAATATATTTTACTTATCAATCACTAATCACTAATAGCTAGATAGGTGTACTGCTCATGTTGATTGCTAAAATTGCGAAGTGAAATGTATGAAGTGACAAGATGGAATTGTGAGTGAGACTTTGCCAGGACTATCGTTTCTAGCTAACTATGTGCCGTTCATGTAGGTATAATTCGCACTAAATGTAATTCCAGAACAAGCGGAGAATTGAAACTGCATGTCGAGCTCGGAACGCTAACAAAATGTCTCCTGTAACTCACCCGGCTTATCGAGTTTCCAATTAAATGCCAGGCAAATAAAATCATGAAGTGGTCGAAATTGAATGGTACGGGGTACTCAAATTAATTGAACTTTTTAAATCAGAGATCAAGTTCAGTTATTGGCAAAATTAAGAATCTGCTATATTGGTACAATTATCAAACTGTATTTTAAGCTATTCATATCATGTAATAAATCAACAGCATAATAATTAAAGACGTTTTAGTGAGGTAGAAAAGATATCGAATAACACGCTGTTAAAAAACTGCAATCATAATATGACAGAAATGTACTATCTTTATGGATAAACCTACTATATATACAAAATTACAAACTATGTAAAATAAAAGATTTTGTCAACCATAAAATACTTTAATTTTCTTCTCAAAATGCATGGATCCACATTCTGCAGTCGTAGCCTACATATTGACCTTATGATAAGCGTAATTGTTTCATTATAATAACGTGACGTACATGGGGCTGAACTTGTGAGTGTTGGCGTGGACGAGATTGGTTGGTGGAAGTAGTACAATGAGGTTCCGAGGTTGACCTTGGGAAACGGTTGGAGTTGATGGTTGAGTCGGACACGATGGCACAGTGTTGGCGTTGGTCAGAGCTGTGGCTGATGGTTTATTCTCCAGTCATCATCTCCATGAATTCTGAAACAACGAGGCCCATTTAATAGAAATAATGTAATCAAATTAACGTATTATTCCCTTGATTGAGTTCCCGTAAATAGGACTATGCTATTAGTGTTGCCGCTGATTACCATCGAAGTCAACGGTGCCCGAACCGTCAGTGTCGATTTCCTGGATGATTCCCTCCAAATCTTCTGGTCCCAATTTGTCGTCGAGTGCCGCAAGGATCTCTTTCAAGACCTGGGTCGTGATGTAGCCATTGCCTGTGAATCCCCAGCGCAGATTAGACACCATTTTTATACAGAGCGTTTATTTAGATGAGCCGCTACGAAATTGATCTGATGAAATGTCATCGAAATTCGAAACGGTTTATTTACCTTCCCTGTCGTACAATCTGAACGCTTCCTTGAGTTCCTCCTGCATCGCTTCCGCATCCTCCTCTTCCAGGAAGTGGGCCGCGATACGACAGAAGCCATCGAAGTTCACTTTGCCAGTACCTGTCAAGGACAAGAAAACCGATTCAGATGAGACCAATGTGCACGTGCACTTGCCGTACGTTCCCAGAAGGATGGAGGCTTCAGGATGAGGTTGGGAAGGTAAATGTATAGTGGGGTACCTCCAGGATGAGGTTGGTAAGGTATAGTTGGTATATTGGTGACTGGGGTACCTTCAGGGTCAGTCTCGTCGATGAGGGCTTGCAGTTCGCCGTCGTCAAACAGCTGGCCCATGGTGTTCAGGATGGTGCTGATCTTTAGAGTCTCGATGAATCCTGATTTGGAGGTGTCGAACATCTGGAAGGCCTTGCGCATGACTGAAAAGTAAGAATAAATTCCATATAACGTTACTGGATAAATATTAATAGTAAGGAAATTAACGGAAAATGTATTTCCTATTGAAAATGAGTTTCAGGAATTCGAAGTTTCTTTTATACAGCATGGTAGATTATAGACTAACTATTTTTTCTAAGAGCCTTTAGAGGTCACATCAATTCCATACAACGTTTCTGACAAGTTTCGGAACAACTTTTCTCAAAGTCAAAGGAAGAGCAAACGTAAACACCTCATTTAAATATATTTATGTTTCAATGACGCGTCCGTGATTTAAATAATGTGGTAGAGTGATGGAGGTGTATCTTGCTTTACGTGCTATATAGTTAGCTGTGAGAACAGCTCTCCTCACCCTAATTTAAATGTACTTTGATAAATATAAAGTTGGTATAGCCACTTACTCTGCATTTTCTGGTCGTCATCGTCCTGCAATTTAAGGAAATAAAATACTATTACTCTCGGTAAAACTAGTTAAATTTTTGATGAGCGTAGCGAGCGAAGCGAGCGGAGCGAAATCTTCAATTTCACTTACCCCAAAAAAAAGTCACTTGTGTATGTTTTTTTTTTTTTTTTGTGTGTTTGTGCGCGCTCTACAGACCAAACGCCTGAACCGATATGGATGAAAATTTCTGAGTATCTACCTCTGTTCTCAACTTAGACCCCCTGCGTTTTTGAAAAAGATCGGTTCAGTAAATTTTTTATAAATCAATTTTTACGAAATTTTTCGATTTTTTCAGAATTTTGAACCCCTGTAAATTTCAAAGTTCTGAACATAACTTCACCAAAACTTGTAAACATGTTGACCTTATACATATTTATCATGCCTGCAAATCTTAGTTCGGTAGGTTTTTCTAATTGGTTTTTATTAGCATTTTTGTTGTGTTTTTCTCGTGATTTGACGGCTGATTCAATACGAGTCCGGTTTCCTTCGTTTCCTTGGTTACCAGCTTTGCTGACCTCGAAGAGAAACAAAGGAACGTCAGAATCCGCATACATTTTCAAGTGATTAGAATTTTCGAGAAGGCAATGGTCAGGTTTGGTGCTCCATGGTTTTCTTGTGACTGCTGCCTGCACCTTTTAATCCGCTATACACAAACCGCTACCTACGCTCATCTTCAACGCAACACAAATTGCGTTCGCGAAGCCCTAGTTTAAACAATTTCACATCATGAAAGTTCATTATCAAAATCATCATCATCAACATTCAACGACAGAACCACAGACTCCACCTAGAATGTAATATCGAGAGTGTACCTATGCATTTGAACCCAACTCGATCCAGACAAAATGATTCGAAAGTTTTAAGAAAATTTGTTGTTATTCTTTTCGTTGTGCCGGTAGTAGAGACACGCATTTTCCTTCAACGGTTTTCATCAACAACGTACTAAGCCAGTCTCAACTCAGTCTCCTGAAGATGGCTAGTCGTGCCTTGCCGAAACGTCGCGAACAAAGCCCTTTTTAGGGCCAACAGACTCATCCAAAAGGGCAGAGACCGTTAAACACAACCTACCATCCACCAACGGCTCTGGAAACCTTCATCAAACCAAAGTACTAACAAGATAAAAAAAAGTCTACCCTGTCATTATGGCATTACGAGAAATCCAACAATAGCTAGCTCACTAAAAAATTGTAAAAAATTGCCGAAGATGATGTAAACCGATGGTCTTTCAAATCATACCCACTACATCCTGGGCGATTCTGCCGAATTGTGTAGTTATCGTAAACACTCCGTTGCAACTCACCATGATGGATGCTTGTTCTGGACCGCTATGTGGAGATGTGAAGACGCTCAGCACTAACTTTCAGTCACCAAGACCTAACTCTCGACGTCGACGCGCTATATAGGGGGCGTCGGGGAGGCACCGCTTCGGGAGCGGACACCATCGGCTAGTGGAACGAGCTGGAAACCCCACCGACGCCGACACCGATGCCGACGCCGACGCCGACGCCACCTTCGACATCGTCGTCGCGGCCGTATAGTATTTGTTATTATTTTTACTATGAAGAAAGTTTGCGTGTTTGGCTAGTCCGCTCGAAAGCCTTACACACATTACCTTTACACTCAAGACGCGAGTAAAAAATCCAAAAATAGATGTTCGGATATAGGAAGGAGTAAGTCATTTTAGCACGGTTTGAAGGAACTCGCCGGGGTGGGAGAGGGTAGCGGGGGGGCAAATAAATACGTAAACATGGTAACAGTTAATTTTGCAGCACATAATGCAGCTCTTTTCCGTACAGACTTTGTCTTTCAAGCAGACTTCAAATTTAGAACAGCCTGAATTTATTTTTCACAACTGTCTCTTCCAACTTTATGCATCTAAAAATGTTTCTGGAGCAAACTTATTTTCAGAAGCTGCAGCTTTTGCCATTGAAATTACCCCATCGTCAACCTATTAACAATATAGGGATTAGGCATATTAAAGTCTTGACTATTATATGATATAATATCACTGTGATATATAACAGATAATGTCGGTCAAGATGATGCGATATTTTTTTACATATATTTGCCGTAAAAATTAAGAATGGCCACAAAAGATCCCAATAGATTAATCGTCATCTTGATTGCACTTGTTCATTTTCATGGATACATCACGTCATCACTACCAACCAAATTATAACTATCTACAAAAATTGTACTGACGTCACTTGTCAGAACTGTATTATCTTACGCTTAATGGTGATTGCTTTTGAATAAACATATAAATGCGGTCGTGAATTTCAAAACGTTCTTAAATAGATAGCTGCTATTTGCCAAAACTAACAAGCGCCTCCATGCCGCTTGGTCGCACTTAATGTACAATAGAATGCAGGCACCTCTAAGAAGCAGCGTTCCTAGCAGCCTCGTCCGCCGTCCATCACGCATGCATTAAACCATGAGATAGATTGCTCGCTGATGCTAACGCTGATGCTGATGCAACACTTGGCATGTTATCCCTCAGCGGTCACGTCAATAAAACAAAGCTTCGACCGTCTCTCTTCGAACCATCCTACGGCCTACAGGGCCTACCGAGGGACAGGAAACTTGAAGTGAGTGAACCTGGCTCCTCCACCTAAAACTTGCATTGCAATTTTATTGATGCCATTGCTTTTCTGTTGTTCCTTATGCAGGATTTATTGAGTTTTTCTGATTAATTATTGAACTTTTTATATTTAAGCAATTTAAGTACACCTATACAAAAATAAAGCACAAGCGAATTTTCATATACTTTTTTAATTTAAAAAAATCAATTTTAATAAACGCTGGAAATATAGCGAAAAATGTAATTATTCCTCTCTGAAGTTATTTTAATGACATCCTGTTGAGTGCATGACCAACTGCATACCATTACCAGTGTGTTCATAAACACGCCATATTTTCAACCGCTCGATAAAACTTAGATCAACTCGATGAAGCATCAATGTTGCAGGGTTAACTACACTCTGTTGGCAACGATATGAGGCGTCCTGCTAGACATTGCACCTCGCTCCCGTGTGCCACGTCCAGGTGCGGTGGGCGGCGAGGGTGTCGGGGGTGACGCTTGGTAAGACGATGACTTGGAGAGCCCAGGGCAGAGTGAGTGGGTGCCCGCTCGCGGCGAGGAAGTGGGAAACGGAGGTGATTGAGGGGAATGCGTGCAATCTTCTTTTAGCCTCTTGGAAACCTTAGTGAATACAGCCGATTGCCACCGTCGCCGTCCGAAGATAAGTCACGTGTGAATAGGAGGATCTTCCAATGCGAACATATTTATTATTTGACATGAGGACAGTGGCTTCGCCGAAATATTACTGTATGAGATTTTTAAAAACCATCATGTTTGTTTAGCGGAAAGCTGTGAAGGCTGGAGATATTTTTAGTGGCTATAGCTGATACCAACGGATGTAATAACGCCGTTGGAACTTTGCTATTACATCCCCCAAATTATCGCAGATGTTTTTTCTGTCTTGACATAATGCGAACGACTATGCTGCATATATATTATCGTATGCTACTTGATCGAAGTGTAATTCTGAGTTTAGAACGAATTCATTTCTTGTACACTTCTCAATTCCCTTTGGATAAATATTTCAACGATTTATGACGTACACAATGGCGCAAAGGTATATATTGAATGCATGTAGCTTGGAGGAAATACAACGGCAAACAATAATATGCTAAACGTTAACTGTTTTCCGCTTCAGGAAACCATACGTTTAACCAATGTTTTAACGTGCTTTATTCCTATTTCAAATCTTGTTTGCGAAATGTAAAATTGGAGAATGCTTCGCTGTTAATTAAATAATAGGTTAATCGCTCAGAAGGGTGTGAACTTGATGAACCCGCGTGTGTTCCATCAATTGTTATAGTGTCTGCTCCGCTTAATTCACGAAGCTTGTTACCTGCCTATCTCTTCATCAACGTCTACCAAACGCCAACCAGAGTGTAGAGGGGTGAAGGGGTGGCCCCCTGCCCCTCCCCTCGACACTTTCATTAATAGAATCGCATTCTGCCAGCAAGTGGGTTTTGTAAGATGCTCTCTGTTATTTTACCTCTATCGTGGCTTAGTGGCCATCTAGAATATTTCATTATATTGGTGGTAGATAAAAAAAAAGTATAATGAAGTGATGTAGAAACAATTTTTAAGTCCCCGAGCCAGCCAGTCGAGACAGTAATCTGTATCATGGTTAATACCTATATTCCTCTAGCCGGATAGATGGAAGTCTTCCCTCTTCATCAATTAAAGTATAATTAGGTGCTCGATATCAACTTTAACTTTGATCAACCTCCCAATCATGCGCTGTATCGTGTTGGCTTGAAAACTTACGAATACCATAGTAAGTATTACTATTGGTATACTATATAACTTAAATTGCAGAATAATATATTTATTTGTTGGTGTTGTATATAGAATAAATATATAAATCACAGCTAAAAAATTATATTTGTGGGCGATTGCAAGATATTGACACTACACGATTGACACGATATTTTAGGTGATCTCCCTGGAGTTGGCCTAACCAGTTCACAGTTCACACACATCCAATTGCGTCTGCCTGCAAGCCGACTTCGTCAGCTGTTGTTAAAGTTAAACTACGTGTAACAAGTCAATGGAACAGGCAGATTCAATGAGACCATGCGCTGGGCAGCCGAAAAAAACAAACAAATACCGCTCACTTCGCAACGGATATTAATTATAATCTAATCACAATTACGACGTGTGCGGAGCATTGAATGGAGCATTTGGCATGAATGAAATCAGTATCGTGTTAAAACGAATTTAAAGTGTATTACAACGATAACAAAAGCATTTACTATACTGATTCTATTTTGGGAGAAAGAGGGTTAAAAGAACTCGTTCAAGAATAAACCATTGTCCTGCCGTGGAATCCTGTTTAATTTATGCGATCTCTCAGTGTGTAGATAGCGGTGATAAATCAAACACTCTCTGATTCTTTCTCCACTCATTCTCGTCTCTCGCGGCAGCTCGCCACATTTTGCCCCCCGGTCCGCCGGATCACACCTCATTGGCTGCCGCAGTTCAAATATTATAATTGCTTACAATCGTTTTACATATTTTTAGTAGCACGCTTGCTCTATATTTTTGAGCTATTCCTGTCTTTCGATATGCTTGCATCCCTGACCAAACTTTAAGATGTTTTCTGCTCCGTCTCAACTCCTCAATGTATTTCATCTTCTCTGTCAAGCTTATTTTCCCGCGAGGCGTGCAACCGCTGCTCCCAGAATACATGCCAAAGAGAAACACTTGCACACATCCACATACTTGTAATCGCTAGTCATTTCCGACTTTAATTAAAGCCTATATTATGTACCCTTCATCTGTGCCTGTATCAGTATTCAGTAACTACGTGATCGAGTCCCATACCACCTATAGGTTCCTACATTACATGCTCTCAAACTCAGATGCACTCCCAGAAGTAAGTAAATGGCATAACCAGCAAATGTGATTCACGCATAGTAATAATAGATGTGCTGTGCAGGCAATAAAACGGATAATTTGGTGGTGCAAATTCATCCACTGGTGCTGTAAAGAAAAGTATGTGCGTTGAATTATGTCGAGTGATACATTGTCTCGCATCCTATGAGTTATGAGGTATTTGACTGGCATGGGTCCAGATATAAAAATATCTTGTCTCGTGGCGACCTCGTCCTATCTTATGCTATCTGGCCCAATTAGGACCACGCTAGATGAGTGAATTAACTGTAGGTTCCACCGAAGTAAACTTCTGAAATCATAAAGTGCGCCCGCAAAATTGTACAAGTCCTGACGTATGGGCTAGGCTGAAAAACAGGCTCGATGAAAGACCCACGTCCCAACGATTGCATGGTGTGGCCAAATGGTCGAGGCTTATCCAGATTCAGCCCATGACTGGTTTGGGTCCATCTGCTTTATCGAATAGGCAAATAAAATAATAGCCGCCAAACAAATTCCGCGTCAGAATATGGCAATACTAATTTAATTGTGTAATTAACCATTGTTAAAATGCTCAATGACAGTCCATCCAATTAATCTTTTCCCCATGTATCGAAGTAATTTGTGCATTGATATAAATCATCAAATCTCCTGTTCTTGTCATCTCCGACCTGCCTGGGCGAGCAGCCATCCAAAAGGTCGGGTTTCGGTACGATCGACTATCTTGATTGAGAGGTAACAGAAGCAATTAAAAGAATGCACGTGAAATAACGTTAAGAAAAACTACTTTTTCTCAAATAATGGAAAAGTAATGCTGGACTTGTGTTACTAGTGGAGGGATATGCAGAAACTTTTTTGATTATAATTTCATCTTCAAAATTACGTGTTTCAGTTCAGACAAGTATAGAAATGTGCGAACAACGTGCAAAACTCCTGAGTGAACCGAATCACGATTCTTACCGATCGTCATTTGCCAGAGCAAAGCTGCTACTGATAACGAAACAGGTTTATCCAGGTCCGAAAAGCACATGGCTGCTCACGTGTTCTGTACCCGGCCTATGTACCTACACTGTTTTCAACTGAACCTGAAAATGACTTGTAAATTTTTTCCACAGGCGCTCATTATGTTTTCAAGTGTACCTTCTGTCCCTATTGGAGCTCTCAGATGAGAGCTCCCTGATTGGTACAAAGCCATGATCTAATTAATTTCATGTTTTGTTTTATAATAATATTATGTTGATATTGCAACCGTGGACACGTATTTGTAGTCCCTACTTGTTTAATCCTTAAAACCTAGGCACCTACTACTTCGTACACGAGTGACTAACTTTTTACCCATGCTTCTGATACCTCGCATAATTATTAGTGTTGTCATACGTCCCACCCTTGACCCGGCGGGATTGTCCCGATTTCCAGTGAATGTCCCGCGTCTCGCAGACTCAAAAATGTTCCGCTTGATCGAAATATTCACTAAACTGCTTTGACTCAATTGGCATACAATGCTCAATTGCGCATTATATTATAATGAATAGTGAATACAATGCTTTATATAATGCTTAATTTAAAACTGCAAGTTTTCAACTTCAAATTCTGTCAAGCAAAAAGCCCAAGTTCGGCAAATATGTGTTTGCATGTTCAGGTGTGGTGACTGTTGACTGCATTAATTTGGTCATTTTCACTTTATTGTCTGCGTTTCCGAGTTAAATATAACATGATAAAATAAAATGTTGATAATGCCAAAACCTATGTGAAATATGTCTATGTGTGCACAAAATAGTCGCTTTTTTCTACGTTTACTAAATCAAAACGACTGTAAATGTGATAGGGTCATAGGGTCGTAGAGTAAATGGTTGTGATAGGGAGTGATAGGACCGTAGATTTGCTCAAAAACGAAAAATACCATGCTTGTTCAAAAAAATGTAGGGGCGGAAATGCTACCCGGGTTTGCATTTTTGACTGAAACTGGTGCTAAAAAGTGCCATTACCCATAAAAAAATGATGGGAAGGGTCATCCGAGTTAAAAGAGGGCTTTAGCGGAGGAAATTATGCATCATAAAAACGCAGGAGTCGAATTTTAAATTATATGAAATGGCTATTGGAAATGGCTAAAATGGCGAGTTGTGAATGCATATATGGGCGGCAATTGACCAGAAGCAACAATGCGACACCCAACCGAGCCCATGCGATGAAGCATTTGGCCAAAAGCTGCCAACCTCAGCCAAGAATGCAAACTCGTGTAATTTTGTCTATGCTAAAGTTATTGCAGATTTGTTTCTCGAGAACGAGATCACCAGACCCCCTTTTGGTTTGCGTTTATTGATGTAGAAAGTTTGTCCAGCTCTACCTATTTGAGAACATGGCAACAGATAATAACATCAAGTTTTAAAAAAATCCCGTTGCGCTACTGACCATCGCTGAGGGTTAAATTTTGTTGAATTCAACGGCAACGCACTCTGTCGAATAAAGTAAAAGCTACACTTCACAATCAACAATCAGATCGGCATGAAGAGCAATGGCCGCCGGCGCAAGTTCCATGGTGTGTTCGACGTCTGACAGTTCGAGACTTTTCTAATAATGTATTGAAACATTCCGTTTTTAGATGTATTATGCGTCTTAGGTAAGTTAAATATACGTACTGAACACTCTTAAGCTTCATTACTGATGTGGAGTTATACACAATCATCAGATGGCTCATATATATATATATAATATATTACCATGATAATGAAGACCCTCATTATTTTCATCAACCTTATGGTTTCTCATGTCAGTCAACAACAATGGGCTAAAACCACCTGTCGTTTATGGAGATTTTATTGCACATGCTTAAGTATATTTTATCTATAGTAAACGGCATTAAATATTAAATCAATATTGGGGTTTCTTTGCAGCTACTTCTACACCCATACAATGTGTTATCATCGCTGTGGAAGCTGGCCGCCCACAATGATTTTAGTTTTATCTCTCTGCGTGTCACTAATTGGCCTCTGTCTTTCGGAAACGTATGATTTGGATTCACAATGGAAGTACGCTTGCCCTCGTATCTACTTGACTGTGTTTGTTGGGTACGCACCAAAAGGAAACACTAGTGCCGGCGCTTACATAAAACGAGATGGCATTGACACTATAGACAAGTGTATAGCCAGCTGCTGTGAATCTGATACATGCAATGTTGTCTTTATGTATGACTCGAAATGTTATCAAGTATGTACATATGTTTGTAACTTAAATTCCATATCTTTTGTTTTGCTAGTTACATCCAATACTAAATTAGGTTTTTCTGCAAAATTTCATGTATGTGTTCTCTTAACTTTAGATTACCTGCAATGTGAGTGAAATAGATTTATGCTCTCCAATGTACCGATCCAGCCCTCAGTTCGGTTCTCATGTCCAAATGGTGCTCGTCCAACCACCAAATGCCGATGATTGGAATGATGTGATAGACCTATCGCAAATTGATAGTGCATTCCTTCTAGAGTAAGCATATTATATTTTAATTGTCATCTAAACATATTTAAGTACTGTACATTAATTTTGTTCAAACACAAATTGGCATATAATTGGTTTCTACTGACACGATCCAGATATACCTGTCCTATATGGAATATGTGCTTACCATAATTTTTAATAGATACATGTATTTATTACGTTCTATATGTTATATAAACCATTTTACACCTATTTTTGAAACCTACTTGTAATGCCTTTATTTCTAGAAAGGATGGTAGTCTGGAAATGTCTGGTTCAGACACTAAGTACTTAGCGACAGCATTTTCTCGTACTTGTGAAGTTGGAGTAGTCATTGACTGCCCTCCAAATGAGACCTGCAGACCAATGAACAGGCGGTCACACAACGGTGTCTGTGAATGCAACGAAAATTACATCCGGAACAATTCCACCGGAGATTGCTACATGTCAGGTAAAAATTTCTTCCAACATTATCCAACATTTTACTGAAAGTATAGATTTGTACCTAATCGTCTCAACAACATCTACATAACTTCTCCAGGCAATGTCATGAGTGATTCTCCAGACTCACAACCGTTAAAGTCAAAGGACCAAGACGCAACTCTGGAGCCAGTCCAGTCCACAAAGGTGTTTGCAGAAGGGGAAGTGCCGAAGACAAACACAGACGCAAGCTCCACCAAGCCCACAGTGAAGTTACTCGTCGTGTCGGCCATATCGAAAGAGGTAATGAATTGGTCTCATGTATCAACTAGTAGTAATCAAACTAAATTTTTTTATAATTTGCACAAAGTACCTTTACCTACATTTCCCTAATATAATTGCAATATATTTGAAATATTTTATTATTTAAATTTTCAAATTTTCAAAAATTTATTTTTATATTATATATATTTTTAAGTAACAAAATATTACCATTTATGGCAAGAAAAAAATGTATATATATATCTTGTTTTAAGCCGATTCTTTGAGTGGTGCGTCGAGCCATTTCCCGTGCTGAATTTACCTCATAATGGATACACTTTGTAGGCCAAACTTATAGAAACTTGTATTATCTACGGCATCGCTAGAGATGTAAAATTCTCGGAAAGAATCTCATGGAAAAAATTCAATAAATGCTCATTTTGAAAAAGCCCAGTTTTAAATAGTTTTTTCATCAACTATTGCTAAAGATAGGACAAGCAGACATGGGTCAAAGAAATTTAACTCTTAATAATTTTGTGGGTCGATTATAATTCCAATTATCACAAAGCTTGATTTTTGCTCCGACTGGAATACAAAACTCAGAAATTGTAGATAGGTTCTACAACAACAAACTGACATCATTCGAATGTTGAAGATCCCATTGGAAAATCCAAGAAAACTTTATTTAATCATCATCATCATCATCTACCATCAATTAATGCCCTTTAGAGCTTCATTGCTCTCGAATGGAAGTCGAGAGGAAAGCAATATCCCATTAATCGTTCTTTATTCTGAAATCCAGAAAGTATAGCGATGGACGAGTAGAGTTCAGCTACCGTTCAGTTGATCAAAACTGTAGGATAAATAAATGCCATTGAGAATTACATTGAATCCCATGCTAAATTCGAGACAGTAAATGCCAATCAATACTCGTCCATCGACGAAAGTAAACCCCAGCAACCTCCTCAGGTACGACTCCCGGAAAACGAGGCCACGCTATCAGCGTACACGGTCCCCGCGGCGCAGCCCAATGAGCCTTACAACTACGTGTGGAAGCTGCTGTCTTCGCCAGAAGGCGGAAACAGCGGCACCATGAACGACCAGAATGGCGGAACTCTTAAGCTGAGCCGACTTGTCGAGGGGCTCTACACGTTTCAAGTGAGCGTTTCGGCCGCTGGCGGTGGTGCTTACGGCGAGACGTTTGCCAACGTCACGGTGTTGCCAGGTACGCACGTTTTAAGTACCTACTCGTCTTGCTTGATACTCATTTTAGGGTGACCAGACGTCCCGGTTTTCCTAGGATACTCCTGGTTTTGAGGTCCCTGTCCCGGTGTCCCAAGAGACACCACCCGGAGGATTTAATAATAATCCATTGCTGTAAGGTTTCAAAAGGCCATTTTAAAAATTCGCTGGCAAGCGCATCGCTCAGAAATACCTGTTTGCGTACGCCGTTAACTTAGTTACTAGGTACTTGAAATTCGCTCGCTGTCATGCTGTATAACTTGGCCGGGAAGACTCGCACAAGTAGCCATCAAATTTTGTTGTTTTCTTAGTTAATTATGGGTCGAAAAACGGTTTGCTGTATACCAGGGTAACTCTAGCGTAAATAGAAATTTATTCATATCATCCTTTTCCAAAAGAAAATAAGCTTACAACAGCCTGGTTAAAACAGGAGAAAAGGAAGGGATTGTGTGGCTTGTTCTTGCTTTGGCTGTAGATGGTGCTTGGATTTTTTAAATGGACTATTTCCTTCACGCTATTAGTTTGCGTTTTCAATCAAGGCCTATTAATTTTTGCCTCTTATACCTATAATTTAGGCAAATTATGATATGACAATGCCCCAGCCATAATGCTTCAGTCGTCAACACAATAACACACAAAGAGACTGATACTAACCTTTGTTGCAATAAAGCATTATTATTTTTTTACCAATAACATAAAATAAATTTGATGCATAAAATAGATTTTGTGTGCACATTACTCAAACAACACTTGATTAATTTGAACATAATTTAGTCCAGTAAATCAGGTTACTAGAGTTGTGATGCCAGCCCAATTTTATTTTCCAGCAAAACGCATAAACCAGCCACCAACGGCCATCATCACGCCGGCGTCGCAGACAGTGAAGCTGCCGAATACGGGCGCGGTGCTGGACGGGTCGACTAGCAAAGACGACGACACGATCGTCGGGTGGAAGTGGGAGCTGCAGCAGGGGCCCATCGGCTACCAGCCCAAGCTCGAGGACAAGCCACTTCTGCAGCTGGACAACCTGCGTCTGCCGGGCAACTACACCTTCAAGTGAGTACCTATGCGTGGATTTGTTTTTAGAGGTTTCTGTTTCTGCTGAGTTAGCCATTACTTTGCTTTTTCTGTAGATTTGATGCATTCCCATAATTCTTGTAATAAAAATAAACGTTGGGAAGTAATTTTTCTAATTACAAAACTACGTACATCAGTGGTTCTCAAACATATTGGATTCATGGTTCTCTTATCAAGGGAACGAATTTTTACCTACTATCTACATCACGAGTTTTACAATGCAACCTATGTATGTCACGTTTTCGCAAGATTCCTGTGCAATTGATACGTGTATGATGGTGTAGTGAACGGTTTTGCTCTGTTGTAACTTGTAAGTGACTTGTGGTCCTAAAAAGGACTGGGGTCTTTCCGTGTATGAAAATACATTTCTAGATATATCTGTCAATTGACAAGTTAGTGATTTTTGTCAATTGTTATCAATAATCATCATGTCAATTGTATATATCTGGAATAAATATTATGTAGATACAGAAAAATTGCATTGCATGGAATCTTGTGAAAATTCTGCGACGCCCCAGGGAGCCGCAGGCCCGCAACGCACAGTTTGAGAACCACTGAGGACATATCTGTAACATTTTGTTACTTTACAGTACGTACCTACTACCCACATAACTTTGCACATTAGGTACCTACTATAAAAATTGGTTCTTTAATGTAATAAAAGTGATAAAACTTCTGCTAATTTCAAGAATATTAAGTAGGTAACAAGACAGTTGCCTTTTCTAAATACTGTATGAATATCTTACTTTTTAGGCTGACCATTGAGGACTCTGATCATGTGACGAGCTTCACGACTGCCAACATAATGGTGCTGAAAGAGACAGACTACCCACCGGAAGCCAACGCTGGCCAAGACGTCATCGTGTACCTGCCTCACAACAACCTCACTCTCAACGGAAATCTCAGCACAGATGACCGGGGAATCGCCAGCTGGGAGTGGACGAAGAGTCCCACCGATCAGGACAAAGCAGTCGACATGCAGGTTCGTCGGGTTAAACCAATATTGGACCAACACGTTAGCCAACGTTCGAAATGGAACGGCTCTGTAGGTTATCACTAGCACACTTAGATTCAGAATAATATTTGTTTCTATCAAAGACAGTTCTTTCGCACATTTACAATAATTTGCTCCAAAATCAACATCCCTGTTGGAAGCATGACTCCTTGGGTCAAGGATCTCACTGATCTCAGGGTTTTATTCAACAGAACACCCGCACACCATACTTGCAACTGTCTAACCTCGAGGAAGGCATGTACACGTTTGTGCTGAAGGTCACGGACAACTCAAGCCAAGTCTCTACGGCGATGGTCCACGTATTCGTCAAGCAACCGGCCAACAGTCCGCCTGTCGGTATGTGACTGCATCATAAATCTGACTTCGAAATCCTCATTTCGCTCGTCAGCACCATCAGCACTTCAAGTTTCGTTACCTGTTTCAGCTGACGCAGGCACAGACATCACGGTGGCTTTACCGCAAACCTGGGCTACTCTCGATGGCTCGAAGAGTAGCGATGACATAAAAGTAGTTGGCTGGTACTGGGAATTAATCAAGTAAGTTAAATTTTGTTGATTTATGATTGAATTAACATCCAATATCCTTTTATGTGTTCTGCTGCCTATGTTTTGGTTTTGTTTATTTCAGGGGCCCCAGCAAAGTGAGCTTTGCAAGCAACTCTTCCCAAACCAACGTCACAGACCTGACAAAAGGGCAGTACGAAATTCAACTGACAGTTTCTGACGAGCTCAACAACACAGCAAAGGACACTGTTGTGATTACAGTCACTCAGAGTAAGACCCGGTTTTTCAGTGGCACGTTAAATATCTAATGGTCTGTTAACTTGTTATTTGCTTGGCAACGTCCAATCAGAGCATTTAATTTTCTAGCTAATGGACCGTTAGTATCTTAACGGGCCACTGAATAACCGGCACTAAGTGAGGGTGACATTTTTTTCATTCTGACAAAAGAACTTGTGTTAATCTGCATGTGCATTATTGTGGAGAAAAATGTTGAATAGTATTGTGGTATGGGTTGAAGTCGGCTCGTTTAGCGCCAAGGGCCAATGCTTTTTTTCTGGATTTACTGCCTTACCTCTCTAGATTTCAGTGCATTTGCAATTTTTTTACCATATTCCATTGTCTTTAAATTTCTTGCAAATTTGCAACCCACAACTTAGTGTCCCAGACAAACGCCAGAGTCGTTGACTACAAATCCTGCATTGTTTTCCCCCGACAGACACGAACGCCCGACCGAAGGCCAACGGCGGTGGCGACCAGTCAGTGTTCTTGCCAGTGACGGTGGTTGTGCTCAATGGTTCGCAGTCCAGTGACGACCTGGGGGTGGTCAAGTGGGAATGGACCCGCGAGTCTAACAGCCTCTCAATGGGGCGCGTCATCGGGAACACGGACACCTCACCAGTGCTCATGGTAAGCTCGTTGCCAGTAATAAACCTTGTATCCCTGTAAACGTTTCACGTCGATTCACGTACAGCAGCTGCGGGTGCAGGACAACACGGGCCGCACGGTCGTAGTGTTCTAGGTGGATTTCCAGAGACAGTTAAATGATTTGAATCGATGTCCTTTATTTACAGCTGACTGATGTTGTTCCTGGCCGGTACATATTCCGTCTCCGAGTGACTGATGATCAGGGCATGACAGATGAAGACACGGTGTCAATAATCGTCAAACAAGGTACGAAAGCGCAGGCCACGACTCGTGGCCGTTTTATTGTTCTGGTAAATAAACCGATCATCCCTTCACTGGAAGCCTGGGAATATGGTAATACCAGAGGTAATACCCCAAGAAACCTAGCTAGAACTGTTTATCAAGAAAATTCAATTTTCATACAAAGAGACATTTTCTCCAAGGTATATTGAATAATCAGGATTTCTTTATAAAACCTAGAAACTCATATTATGTGTTGTGTATTCGTGGGGCCCCTAGATGTGCACCTGCACCACCTGGTGGAGCTGACCCTGAACATCGAGGGGCAGATGCTGACCAAGGCTCAAGAGGACTCGCTGGAGATGAAGCTGGCGCTACTGCTCCGGGACAAGGCGTCGATTCACGTACAGCAGCTACGAGTGCAGGACAACACGGGCCGCGCGGTCGTAGTGTTCTACGTGGAACGAGAGGGCAAGGTGAAGTTCACTTCTGATGTTGATTTCTGGGAATCTGGGGATGTCTGGGGCTAGGCACAGAAAATGCTGTGGAATTGGTTACCTACTAAGTGCTGAAAATGAACTTTGCGGTCATAAACCTACAATTTATCATTTTTAACTAGAAATAATTCGTTTAGGTGAATTTTTAAGATATTTGCTCTGGGATTGTGAATTTCTTGTTCATAATTCTGCAACTTATAATTTAAAACATCTCATGTAGGTGAATTTTCAGATAGATGCTCAGGGGCATTACCTAGCTCGACCACTCGTAGTCCCAGGATTACTAGCAATCTACCCTGGCTAATTAATACCACCATAGCACCAAGCAGTAACCCCGACCTAGAGTGGCAGTATTATGGCCGGGGCACATAGCCGGGGCACACCGACTCTGACTTTAGTAACGAGCCATGAGATTGGTTGATTTGACCTCACTGCACAATGATGATCGTTTAAAAAGCAGTATGCCTTCTAGATAATGCTATCATGGTAGGACCATTGTAATACTGGTTGCTAGTGGTGCTACGAAATCAACAAACTGCCCATTGTTGAAAGGGCCGCTCTAAGTCCGGGTTATATAACACCGCCAGCCCGGCTAATTAGCCGCATGGTAGCTGCTCCAAATGGCCGCGCTAGGTAAGGCCCCAGGGTTGTATCTATATTAGAGATGTTGGCGGGTACCAAAAATTGTACTCGGGTATCCGTGGCCATTACCCGGGTACTCGCGCGGGTACCTGGGTTAGCTAAAAACCCAAAAGAAAGAAAAAAAAACTTTTTTTTTTGTGTGTACCAACATGGAATATTGTAACTTGCAGGGTTGTTGGAGATAGTGTAATAATTTGCGTGGACAAGACGTTTACAAAGAAGTCAGCATAATATTATCAGACATGATTTTTATCTTTATTACCCCAATAAAAGAAGCAGTCAATCATGCTTTAGAGTGGTGAAGCCATACAAAGAGATTCGGTGGCATAAACAAACTACCCTGACCCCACACTCTGCTTGGCTTTGGGCAACAGCCAATAAATCACTTGAATTGTGGAAACATACAAAGGGACATGTCTGGACAGGTTCAAGTGGCTCCAGGCCACTCAGCACTCTGCATTCCTTGGGCCATGAGCTTGACCATGCAACGACCATGCTCGCGGCGGTACAAATCAACACATACATAGTGACTTGTACAGTCGCGCACAAAATTATATTTTTCAAAATTTAAAATAAAAAAAAATTTTTTGGATTAGAGCAGTTCCGCGGGTACTGATTTGTACCCGGGTACCCACCGACATCTCTAATCTATATTATTAATTAATACTTGTGAGGTAATACTGCAAGCAGTTTTAAATTCACTGCAATGACTGCTCGACGCTCGTGGATCCAAACCTGGGGTTAAACAGAAGTAATTTGTGCCAACAAATTTGCAAGAATTGACGGTTCAAGCACTAGATGTATTTCCTCTCAACAACCACTGCCAGTTCGGAATGTCGGCAGCAAAATATTGATCTAAACGCTGACACTACCATTGCTGCGGCAGGTCCTTCCAGGCCCCGAAGTGGTCCAGCGACTGAAGGAGAAGCTGCGCCAAGACTCGGGCCTTCTGGAGCTGTCGGTGGCGAGCATGCAGACAGTACTTTGCCAGAACAACTGCTCCGGACACGGCGTGTGTGACCAGGCCACGCGGCAGTGCCTTTGCGAGGCGTTTTGGATGCAGGACCTTATCGGAAGGCACTTTGGGGACGGAGACGCCAACTGCGGTGAGCCAAAATTTGCGTTTCTCCTAGAGAAATCTGCTGCTAGAAGATAGGTAGATGCTGTTTTGCTTCAAGTTCACAAAAATCAGTTACTTTACTGCCTTCCTCTTGTCACACATTATGCATCATTGTATCTAAATTCTAAATGCACGTTATCTGAAAATGCTGTGCTTAGAAAGTAGAATCCAAAGAATAAATTTGTTGCGCTTGGGTTTTTAAAAAATCTTGTTATGCATGCTATCGAACAATGAAAGGAATAGGTGGTAAGGTATATAATTCTAACACTACTTTAACCATTGCCTTGATGAATCAAATGTTTGTTTAGCTGAAATAATTTGCCATTTAAGTGCAAATAATTTGTTTAAAATTTGAATAGTTTGTCATCATTCTTTTCAAATTGGTCCCCTATTCATTGGCTTGCAGGCAGCCAGGGTAAAGTATTCTGAAATATTTTGCAGCATAGTGCTGACCAGTGATGACACTTTTTCAAACTGTTTATACTTTTCTAAATCTTCATTTATCAAATATCAAAGTTACCAATTCGAGTAATTCAAAAATAACTTTTCGAGTAGTTACGAATTGTTCGTAGAATATTTTGTCCTTTCCAGTTATTTACACACCCCTTAATCAACGTATTGCCCAATGCATAGACCCTATCAGAGGACCCTACTTGCTACTTAGTCATGTATGTCGTGCCATAGTGCCTTGATGACCTACAGTCCAGTCCGCGAGAGAAGATGCCACAGCAGGGACTGCCCCCTTATGAACTACCAACCAATTAATTTAAATTTTAAAGGCGGGAAAACAAAACACTACTTCGGCAACAAATAAAAAAATTACAACTTGAATCTATTTCATAATTTTGAGTAAAAATATCAACAAATAAATAGTTAAGAGATAAAAACATACACTTTGGTAGTATTAGAAGGTATACAAATGATGACAGGATTTCAGTTTTGTCAAATTGGTGGTTATGTATGCTACAGTGACTACTTGCGCTCCCAACGGAATGGTATCTTCTTAAATAAACTAAATGTACTGATCAATCCCCTTATTTACTGCCAAGGAAGAACATAACTGTGACCAATGCTAGTCAAGTCACTAAAAATTAAAATGCATCCAATCGGCATTCCAAGAGTTAGATCTCATTATTTTGAACAATCCAGCGACTGAGCTCCTACGGGTTGCATTGGCTTGCACAGATTGGAGTATTCTCTACGTGGTGATCGTGCTGCTGACGAGCGTGCTGCTGACGGTGGGCTCTGCTTGGGCGCTCGTCTGCTTCTGCCAACGTGCCTGCGTGCGTCGGCCGAGGAAGCGTCAGCGCTATGCCCTTCTGGACGACGGGGAGGATGACGCCATGATACCACGCAGTAAGCAATTCAAATTTTATCGGATTACGAGGAGGTTTTCTCACTCGAACTTTGAGCAGAATCACTGTTATCTCCTGAAATGTGGTCCTATTTCCCTCTCTTGCTTATGTTCATAACTCCTGATACCTCGTTCACTCTCCAGAAGTTAATTGCGATCAATGGGGAACGGTAGCGGAACTCAGTTATCTATTATAACAATCGATGTTTATTCATGTTTCTTTATGTGATCTCAATTAACTTATTCAGAAATGATTTGGAATTTGTTCACGAAACAAAGGTCCGTGAAGATTTCAAAGCTTGTTTGCCAGAATCAAGGCAGATAACCAAATTCTGAGCACTCAATTGTCTCCTGAATATGTCAATTTCTTCTCCCGCCCCCTCCCCCCCCCCCCCCCTCCTCCCCTGACAACTGTAGTATTATAACTTGCCTTGGTTCATCATTAACTTTTAGTGTCCAAAGAAATTGGTCGAAGCATTAAAAATATATATGATTGATTATGACCCCATCTTCAGCCAAGCCAAGCTTCTTCTTTTCTTTCTTTCCTTCCTATCCTGCATTCCTGCATGTGTCCTCTCCTATCAAGTTTCCTGCCTGTTGCCTTTTAACCCTCTACAACATATTATGCTGGCTTACATCTCCAAAACCTCTACAACTACCATCTTGTTTCAGTGCCTCACGAAAAGATACCACTGACGGACTCCGACTCAGACTCGGACGTTCTATTTGAGAGCCGCAAGGGAAGTAAACTGAACGGGCACGCGCGCAACGGGCATGCAAAAGCTCCCCGCAACGGCTTTATGAAAATGGGTCGCAGGGTCAAAACGTGAAAGGTCACTTTGGCTTGCAAGGTCATAATATGCTGTGTGCCAATTGAACAAAGTGTGCTGTGAGGTGAAATGGTTTCGATATATCATGAAACTGCTTTCTCGGTGCGTGAGAGAGAAGAGCAGGTTTATAACGAACTCAAGTCTTGGAAGTATTGTTCAAGTTATTGCCATTACTATTGGAGGGAAGAAACATGAACGTATAACTATGAATACATTGGCAGAGTTCAAACTCGATGCTATGCTACTAGTCTATAACAGCCGAAGAGACTTCTTATTTCATTATCTGATGCTTATGTTGCATCATGCACATTCCAATTTTAATAATGACTATGTGATATATAAGTCTATAATAGAATAGTGTGATCACACTTAAATATTACAAGATGCAAGGAATATGATTTATCATCTTTGTTAACTATTTGAAAAAGGTTCTTTGTTGCTGAAGTAGGTATTCATTATGATTTATGATTATGCTCAATGGAATTTAATTTAGCACGAGGTAGGCAGGCGTTTGAAGAGGGATTTGTTACCAAATTTTAAAATCTATTGTTTTAAATATATAATATTTTATTTAATCTTATTCAATTTGTTCTGCAGCCTTGCCTAGCTAGTAGCTATTAATTGTATAGCATATATTTACTAAGAATGCTTTGGAATCTTCATTCATTATACTAAGTGTAAATTATTCAGTATTTTTTTAACGTAACAACTACCTAATACCAATGGTACCTTAACTAGTATAAGCTATAAGCACAAAGAGCATTTGCATTCCTTTGTTTAAGTAAATTTTTTTTCTTTTTCAAGAGACATGTTTCCGGATTCAGGGCGCCTATATTTTGCAGAAATACTATTTTGCACTAATGCTAATAGCTAGATGCTGAGCATACTAGCTATGTAATACATACCTATGTACCTAATGGGAAGAATGCAATTTTTTCATTGGAGAGTCCTGTGTGGTATCTTGTCTAGTCTACAATTCAATGTAATGTATAATAAATAAACTCGGTCACTACATTGATCAGGCCTAAAACTTGAAGCATGTTTAAATTATTTTTCTTCATCAAATAAAAATTGGAATGTCAGTATGAAATTAAAATGACTAGGTATTGAATATTTTATGGTCATTTATTGATGGCAGATATTAGCTCTGTTTGGTTGTCCACAAAATCTAGATGATAACAAGATTTCTTGCATTTGTTTGTCCAGACTAGATTTCGTTTACTGCATGATTGCCTATTAAGACGTCACAACGAAAATCGAAATCTAGATAATAACAGCATTGCATCTTGATATGAACTGGACAACCAAACATACGTAATATGATAGAATGAAGCTTTCTTAGAATTTCCGGGGGGGTTTTTGAGATTCTATGTGTGTCAATTGGTTGTCATGAGTGTGAGGACTCCGTAGATGTTTGTTTTGTTGTGAAATGATAACTGGTGTGCCCTACAAAGTGTATCCAGTACGAGGTAAATTTGGAGCTGGAAGCGGCCCTTAAGTACACCGTTCAATAAACCGGCTCAACAGGGTTGTTTTACAACTCTTGAAAGTAGTCTAATCGACATGTGAAATCTTTCAAGATTCAAAAGGTGTCAAATTGTTGCGAACAGTGTGAAAATTCCGTGAATATTCAGGTTTAGTTGCGATCCAACCAAAGGTGTGGCCTATAAAGTTATGAAGTATGAGGGAAAGGAAGCAGCCCAGGTACATCTTTCATTAATGATGAATGGGCTTAATTTCAAGAGGATTTCTGGGCAGCTTGTGGCAAAAGCCATTCCAATCGGTGATCAGGGGTGCAATTGGGTGCCTTTTTTTTCGATCGATTTGGCTCGAAATCTCTCGCTGTCAGTATTATACAAGAGAAATTAAGAGACTAAAAAGAAAATGCCAAAAATTGTACAAAACTAGAAAGTACAACAAAATGTATTTTAATAAGTGTAGCAATGAAACGAAAGGGGAAAATGGGACTAGATGTACAAGCATATTAGACAAAAAAAGGGAAAGGAAAGGAAAATATCCGCTCTTAAAAAAAATGGAAATGACATCTTCGATGAAACTGCCATAGCAGACAAACTGAATAACCATTATGCTAGTGTATTCGGGAACAAGGTTACCTTTAACGGAATAATAGCAGAGGGAGACAGGTTTACGTTCAGCAACGAAGGGATGGCAATTGTGATAGGAAAAATGGCAAAAAATAAATCCCCAGGACCAGATGGTATCACAAATAACTTCCTAAAAATTGCTCATGAAATTATACCATACCTTAGATGCATCTTTCAAATCTCAATAAACAACTGCCAAATACCTACGGATTGGAAAAGTGCAATAGTTGTCCCAATTTCCAAGGGTGGAAACAAAGCCAACGCCAAAAACTACAGACCAATAAGTTTGACAAGTAGCATATGTAAGATGTTTGAAACATTATTATCAAATTACATCAGGCAGTCATTGGGAGAAAGAAATATACTAATGCGAACCCAACATGGCTTTAGACACGGGTTCTCCTGCGACTCCCAACTCGCAGGCCTAATTCAAGAACTAGCAGAAATTGTTGATGGGAAAGGAGAAACAGATGCCATCCTACTAGATTTTTCAAAGGCATTCGACGTGGTACCGCACCACATTATGGTCAAAAAACTATCAAAACTACAACTAGATGCCAGGGTAGTCAAGTGGATAAACGAATGGCTAAAGGACCAAAACCAAAGAGTTAAAATTGGAAATACATTCTCCAAAGAACAACCCATTAAATCCGGCATACCACAGGGGAGCGTACTGGGCCCGTTATTGTTCGTCATATTTATTAATGATATTGCAGACGGGATCTCAAGTAGACTGAGGTTATTTGCAGATGACTGCATAATCTATAGGAAAATAAATGAGGCTCAGGACTGTGAACTCCTACAAATAGACCTAAATAAAATATGCAATTGGGTTACTAGAAATAACATGAAACTGAATGGAGATAAAAGCCAGCTAATCAAATTTACGACCTAACGCTCTATAAATCAAATAGAATTCAATTACATTGTTAACTCCATATCCTTAACAAGGGTTCAAAATGTGAAATATCTTGGAATAGTGATTAACAGTAAATTAAACTGGAGGCCGCACATAGAAAAGATGGTAAAAAAGGGTACAAATAGCCTAAATTTCGTTATGAGAAACATAAGGGGCAGCAGTAGTGATGTGAAAGATATGGCCTACAAGTCCCTGGTTAGACCAATTCTCGAATACGCAAGTGCTAGCTGGGACCCCCACGAACAGTGCCTTACAGGAATGATTGAAAATGTACAAAGAAGGGCAGCACGGAAGGTACTTGAGAAGTATGGTAGAAGGCATAGTCCCACAGAAATGATAGAGGCCCTCAATTGGGACCTGCTACAAAATAGGAGAAAAAATGCAAGACTTGCAGCAATGTACAGGATAATGACTGGGAAGGAGGCCTATCAAGATCTTGTCAAGTATGCTAGAATATCCAAATTCAGGGGTAGATCAACAAACAATTTAAAACTAACTGCTAGAAGCTATAACACAAATGTTGGAAGGTATTCATTTGTAGGTGCAACCATATCAGATTGGAACAAAAAAATCGAAAACCTTCAAGAACTGCCAAGGACGGTAGAAGAGTTTAAACTTATATCTTAATGAATAATCATTAATTGTGTATGTTTAGTTCTAAGATATATATAACTAAGCAGCAATAAGTTAACTATCTATTATGAATACTGTGTACTTATTATCATAATAATAAATTATTATTAACCACTGTAAGATATTAAAACAAAGACATTGTAACAGGGTTAATTGGATGCCCAAAACAATAAAGAACATACAATACAATACACTGCCCAAGTTAAAACATAGGCACGAATGATTTTGGAACAACTCAAGTTACACAATCGCACCCCTGATGATATTGAATCTCTGCCTTGCTCTCGGTTCAGAGGATCTGCTAAAGAATGTAGACAAGAGACAATGAATAATCAATGTCACCTCAAATTATTCTTAAACAAAGGTTTCAATTTATTGCAAGAACCATAAATATCAATTAAACAAACACCAAAAACTATTTTTGCTTGGAACATTAACAATCCGACTTACAATGTTTTATATTGCACGGCATTGATAATTAATATTATTTACAGTGAGCTATTTAGACACACTACGTCTATCGATCAATATTATTTAATACTATATTTCAAATTTTAGATTACATGGTCTTATGACCTACATTACATACAATACATTACACACGTTAATTTCTTTTTACATTGCATCAATCAAGGAGAAATACCACAGTATATGGTTAGTATAATATAATATTCTTTCACACTCCCAACATGCACATCAGCTAAGTTTGCAATCCGCTTTAACACCCAACGTATATCTCATATGGAATGTGAAATCTTTGCTCAACCGCAACGCTCGGTACAGAAGTACAGCCAAGGGATGGAACAAAAAGAAATGTGCTAGGGACTCACTACAGACGGACAGTTGGTTAGCCTCGCTTAAGTCTTTGCCGTTGCTCCTCCACTGGTGGGTTTGGTGCCACCTTGCGTCTGGTCCTTCTCCAGCTGCCGTCCGAGGTACTCCCTGCAAAGACGAGCGCAACATTGAAACTATTTGTGTGCGCATTTTTACAGGAAACATTTGTTGGTCCCTGGCCCACGTGCCAAGGATTAAACTGTTGTTCCACTCACCAGTTGTGCACCATGAGCTTCTGCACTGCCAGCAGGGCTTCGTAGCGGACATTGGGGTCTTCATGACCGAGGAGCTGCATCACCAGCTGTTTGCCACCAAGCTGCTCAATGACGTGCTTGCCACGGGGGTAGTGCCGGACATACTCGCCTGCCAAGGACAAAAGACATTAGCCATTAGACAAGAGAAATGGTTGGCAAGTTTCAATCTTTGCTGTATCAGACCCTATTAGAAATCTAATATAGTGGACATTTTATAAACATAATATCTAAATGTGACTAGGAACTTAATTTCATAATAAAATATCAGCAAAAGTTGCTCCACATTCATCAGCTTGTTGTCCTTTTGGTTGACAAACATTTTGGCAATTATATTTTTGTAAATTTTAGGATCTTTTTTGGGAAAAAAAATGCCTTCAACTTCCCTAACAATTAACATCTACACTGACCGATGTCAAAGCTGGCCACGCTCAACACCAACGGATCCTTGCTAGTCTCGAGCAGGTGGATGAGGATCCGCAGCAGCTCATAATTCTTCTCGTTGAGGCGCGGTGCGTTTTCGCGCCAGAACTTGGCTGACTTGTGCACGGGACTCCACTCGAGCCGGCCGGACTTGACCTCAGTTCCATACTCGTCAAACGAGCTGAGGTCCTGCACGGACGCCTGCAGCTTCTCGTTGAGGAACTCGACGTCGGCCACAATGTCCTCGTCGTCGAACTTGCGCTGCTCGAGAATGCTCAACTGCTTGAGCACCTTGCACTGCACCATTGCAATGCAGTGGTCTCGGCATACCTGGTCGTCTTCGGGCTTCTCGATCAGGTTCTGCACATATGCAAGGCAACATGCTTGAGGTTGCTATAATTTTTCCTTGCAATAAAGTTAGTTCAAAGAATATGAGTCTCCTCTGGTGTGGAAGGAGCTTGATGCCAAATTTTACAGTCCAATGTTGTTTAATGATAAATGTAAAATTTTCTTTGCAACATTAAAATAAAATCTTACCCTGAAGACGGCCAAGATGATACGAGTCACTTTCTCCTTCACTGAGTCACTCAAGATGTCGGCCAAAAGAGGAATCACGTTGAACCTGGAATGCAACGGATCCAAGACGTGAGCAATATGAATATGTGTAAGAGTGGAAGTTCAGATAAACTCAAAGTTGTCGACATGTTTTCCAGGCATACGTACTTGTTCATTTTCTCAGCCAGTAGAGGGTTGAAAGTGAGCACCCACAGACAGAAAATGAGCTGGTATTGCACCTGGAAGTTGACTCTACCTTGGAGAGTGGTCAACAGCGTGGAAATGCCATCAACCGAGACAAATGCAAAACGGTATTCGTCGTTGCGAAGCATCATTTGCAGGCACCTTGCCACAGACTGCATGTACTCGTTGTTCTGGAAACCACCGGTGCAAGTTAGCTGTGCACTGATGCATGGTTTAGGGCACATTGTAACTTCTCATTAACCTTTGGTAAATTAGAGGGAGTGAAAAGTTCTGAACAGACTTACACTGTTCAAATTGAAAGATAATAAACAATTGGTGCTCCTCATTGAAATAACTTAAATATAAAAATAAAATAAAAAATAGAAACTTAAACCTCAATTAACACTCTTTCTTTATGAGGTACTTTTTGCTTAAAAATGCAAAAAAATGAACGAATAAATTAATGAATTGATTTGATGTGCTTGTGGAATGAAATGTGAGCTTATGTTTTCTGGATTCCTAACAAATCCTTTGTCTACTCTCTATTCTACTTGCATCTCCTTTTTGGAGCGACAAACCAACCAGAATGATCTCCTCATGCTGCGGAGTTGGAGCCCAGTCGGGCACAAATTCCCCCGGTTTCAAATCGGTCTCTCCCAGCAAATCAAAGTTGGCATCGTTAAGAGCCTCAAGATTGTCGCACTATAAAACACAAGTGTTTGCACACCAACATTCCGTAAGTGAGCTATTGGCTGCAGCTCCTTTGCCAGGCTTCTGCGTTATCGAGAGGGGAGATTTCAAAGTTCTGGCTAACGACCAAAGCCAAAGATATTTGCAGACCTATCAAGACCAGCCCTGTTACCCTCTGCAGGTAGTAAATTAGAGGAAATGTGAAAGAATGAATGAATAATGTGAATGAAGCTTTTACTAAATGTTAACTAAACATTTACTAAAAATGTTCTAAATAGAACTACTGGTTCTACCTGTGTATTGTTAAATTTCTAATAATTGAAAAAAATAAAGGTTAACTAAAATTAACTTTGTTAATAATCTCCAAGAGCTATGCTATACCTTTGTAAAATTCATATACTTAATTCTAACCTACAATGAAAAGAAATACAATTCGAGGTACTATATAGACCTCAAAGTTGTTCTTAAAAGTAAGATTAGAAAGTCAGGTACCAAGTCAAGATGTTAAAAGCTGTAAGCATGCTGCATGTAAGAGTGCACATTCCCCAGACCAAGGCAGCTATCTAAATTGGCTAGTTATATTAAAGCACAGGCTTAATAATAAAACCATTATATTATATATATTGCATGTATGATGTCAAATAGAGATGAGGTGGCCAATACTTTTCGATCTATTATCAATACTTTGCTTTCGATTTAATCGATACTTTACTCAATACACTGCACTCCGGTAAATCGGAGTATCGATTCTTTCCAATGGCGAATCTTGCAACTGAATGGTTTTGACAGACGTCAACGACTTAAGATTTTTCCGATTCTTAAATCAAGCATAACAGTTTTGACAAAATTTTTGAAGTTTGCTATGCACACACAATTCACACTCAGCAGCTAAAATTTAGGAGACTCGTAAGTATCGATAATATCGGAGTATCGTTTCTTTCCGTCAGAAAAATCTATGGAGTCGATATTTTCCGTCTTTTGAGAATTGTGTGGAATTGAAGTATAGATATTATGGTATTGGCCATCTCCAGGGCCATCTCTAATGTCAAATAAATTGAAAGTGTAAATGCCACAAAAGTTTCCAAACTTCTGGTAGTTTGCTTTCTTATTTTATTAAATTTTGAACTGCTGTTGCATGCAAACCATCCATGCTTTTATGCCATTTTTTAGTGACTGTAACTGTAATTACCTAAATGTTGTTTTCAATCAATCACAAGTATTTTCTGGCTTTAAAGTGCGTAGACCGCCTAGGTTTTTTTGTTTGGGTTGCCCGGCAAAATTCTGGTTATAATTGACTTGTGTGATTAGTTTTTTATGTATAAACCTCAAAGAGCATTACGTTTTGTTTCAGCTGATCTTTCAACCAAGAGAGATAGAAATGGAGATCTGATCTGTCCATTGGTTCCGAACTCCAGCAAGCCTGCTTGGCAATGATCCTTGACGTCATGTTCTGAATGAAGCCATCAGGTCGATTCAATAGATTGAGGAAAGGTCCCCAAACAGATTCCCTCTTCTTAGTTGAATGCTCACGGAAGATCTCTACTCTTGATCTGTCCTCCTATAAATTGACATAAAAAGTAGTAAATTGATAATTTTGATAAAATAAGGTAATTTTTCAGTTTTATTTATGGATTTAGGGCTATTAAAATACATGTTGAGTACCTGCAGCATGTCATCAATCATTATTAAAATGTACTGAATGGTCTGATCCTTTGAAACATGACCCAACAGGTTGAGGAATGTCTTGGCACACTGTGCGCGATTGTCTCGAAGCAATGCCTCGCGACCAGCTGCATCAGCATTGTCGAAGGCTACGATGAATGTATAGTCTTCTTGAGAAATCATTTGCGACCTAAAACCCAGCATGTCTCAGTTAAAATTTTAATCTTTTGTTTTACAAGAAAGTCTATTAACATCAGGGTATCAAACTTACTGCAAATACGATTGCCAGTTGACTCGCTGGATACGAATTTCCGTTGCCTGCTGTTGCAGGGCACTCGTTGCTGCCAGCATGTCTGAAGTTTGAGAATAAACTAGTAAACACTGCTTCGGAAAATTCTAATAATTATCTTGAACTATTGTAGAAAGGTTAAACATTTTAAATTGGAGCAAGTGGCATGTTACAGCTAGTGCATTCTAGAATATGGAAGGGTTATTAGCTTACCAATCTTCTCATCTGGCAGCGCAGGAATTATGGTTTTAATAGCAGGAGCGGCCATTTCCTTGATTTAAGGAGATGTACCTTTAAAGGATAACTGGAATATTTAATAAGTGCGTAACAGTCGAGAAGAAAGTAAATTTAATTGTCAATGTACTTCATTCACTACCTAGGCACACCCCCTTCTACAGACAGGTCTTGTGATCATTTCCATCACCTATTGCTACCAACCTTACTTTGGTTTAAAATAACCTTACAAAGTTATCTTATATTGAAATATTGAGAAAATAATTACCCGGATCTCCTTAAACTTCATTCGCAAATAAAAAAAATTTACCCTGTTTCCAGTAACATTGGACTTATCTCGCCAGAGGTAAAAATTTTTTTACTTTTTGCTGGTAGCCATGCAAACAAGAATGTATGTGAAGGAGGGAGTAATTTAAAAGTAGTGCAGCAAAAGATTTTATTTAGCTTTTTGCATTAATTTCGCATTTCATCTGTCACATTCACATATAATAGAAAGCAAACATCAAGCACAATAACCTCTCTGTCGATCAACTGTGCCTAGTATGAAGTTCCTTTTAAAATTATAATGCTCTTCGAAATTTAGGAAATCAGTTTGACTTCCCCCAATAAGCGATATTACTTATCACTAATAATCAGTGATATCACCTTACAATAATGTTTATCAACATTTTATTTCACGATTTTTGGTTTTGGTTTTTGATATTTCATCTTTTTATTTTCCTACGTTTCAAGATATCTGATGTTGATGGCTTTATTTGGCAAAATCTTGCCGAGCTATTCATAATGGAAAAAATGCTCGCATTGTGCAATTTTTTATTATCTAGCTGTTCAAATATCTGTGTTTTGACTAAAAACAGATAGGTAGGTTTTGAAGGGACCTATTTATATAAGTATTTTTGGTTTTGAATTATTTGCAGAAACTGGACAGCTGTCAAAGCTGTCATGCGGCATGGTTCCTCCCTGGCTCTTCTCCCTGGTTCCTCCCTTAACCTGAAAATTGTACTTCTTAATTTTACTTGCGTGCTTGCAGTGGGCTAAGAGTATACTGTGATCTGTATGGAACTGAAAGAGCCTCGGCGTAAGCGTCGTTGGGCTGGTCGTGAATCTGCTCAGCAATTGCTACCTATTCCCTTGAAATGCCAGAGGGGAATTGCTGTACCTGTTGCTTCATGGAAAACCTTCACTGGGAGATATAATGGAGATTGTGTTGTAATATCCGACAAGGAAGATATGGACTGTATCAGTAGGCAAGGGTGTTTTGGCAAAGGTTCCCGATCTAAAAGCAATCCCGAGTTTTATTCAGTTACAAAGGGTGTACCTCCGTTCATTCGTGAACGGCAATGGCAGCAGCGTTGTTCGTGGGCCCGTTTGAGCAAACAATCTCCAGATGATCAACCGGTGCAACATTGTTACGAACTGAGTTCAGTACCAGATATGGATGATTGTGAGGGCCTTGCAAAAAGTGTTGAAGATATCAAAGGAAGTGAGGTGGTGGTTTTAAACGACAGTGATACAGATTGTGACGAAGAGACTTACTTGAGTAATTTACATCCACGGATGGAAGCCGAACCTTTCTTTATCGGGGAATCACTACTTCTAACTTTGGAAGAGGCTTTCTTCCTCAGTTTTGCTCTTGGTTGTCTAAATGTAACAGTAAATGGAATTAATCTTACTTTGGTAAGAATGTGGAGGCTCTTTAGAGAGTCTCAAGAAGATTTCCTTCAGATGTACGTTGTTTACCATTATTTCCGTTCCAAAGGCTGGGTGGTCAAGCCTGGACTCAAATTCGGGGGAGATTTTGGTTCGTGAAATTGACTACCCTACATCCCATTTAACTGTTAGTGAGGTTTAATGAACCTACCTAACAAACAGACCCAAACAGACCTAAACTAATAAACAGACCTAAGTTCTTAATTTTAAATCTAATGCTGATTTTGCTTTGTTGTTCATGGCAGCAACTAAAATCAACACAAGTGAAAATTGATGATTATTTAAAAAATATAAATTACTTGTTGCATTGAAGAATTATGTTTTGTCAAATTACGTTAACATAATATCATTAGCTGGGTATTTAAGCTGTACCTAAATCAAGAAATTCTTCTTTTTCCAGTGCTCTACAAGCAGGGTCCAAGTTATTACCACGCATCATACATTGTCAAGGTGTTAATGGAAAATCCTGAAATAGATGAAAGCTCTAAATATGCAAACTGTTTATCGGGCTGGAAAAGACTTATGGGACTTAACCGCTTAGCAGAAACTGCAGCAAAGGTAATTTAGCTTGTGGGGGATTGTTGGAATTCTTTAAAACTAATACTAAAAAATTTGGTACTTGTCAGTTTGTTAAATTGGACAATTTTTGCAGGAAGTTCTCCTGTGCCATGTGATAAGACCCAAGGACATATTGGACAAAGATTTGCATTCACCAAGCGTATTGCCAATGTTCAAAGTCTACGAAGTCCTGGTGCAAAGATGGGTATCATCCCAAGAACGTGACAAAGAAACAGAAGATGTTAACTAGATGGGAGATCGGGCAGTTACGGTATATTCCTATTATCCAGAATAGTCGTGAAAGTGAGTTTGTTCACTTTATATGTGGCTCATATTTTGATTACATGTGATATTTTTGAGTCACAAAAACTCTTATTAGCATGTGTTATCTGAGATATTGCAACTTTTTCAAAGTGAGAGCAATCACGCACCACCGGGCCCAAAGATACTATTTTAATAATGGTCCCGGCCTGTCTGCCTCAAACTGCGACGAGCCTTGGCGAACGCAGATAGACAAAACATGGCGGCCGGTTTCACACTAGATGTTGTGATTTTCGAGATTAATTCATTCAGTTTTGGGCCGTACATTCTTGTTTCCGCATTTTTTTAAACGACTGCAAATTCCTGGTATGCAGATGTAGGGTTTACTTTGCTTTTGGGGTGAAAGGCCTATGAATAAGGATATTTTTGGATAGTAGGAGTATTCAAAATTAACATTTCTATTTCTTGTCTGGAAAAATTACTTCGCATGTAATTATTATTCTAATTTTATTGTAAAAGCTTAAATAAACACTAAATACTATACAATTCTGTACAATTTTCTTCATGCACTTCAGTCCAATCAGTGAACAAAAATGTGACAGAGTTCAAGTTTTTGAGTGGTCGTGATAATTATGGCAGATCACAGACAACGAAAATTGTGCTCAATAAAATTTTGAATTATAAATCAACTCCGGTCAATGCTATTGATATAGGTTTACATTAAGTACAGAACTGTATTCCAAAAATATCATTGAGCACATTAGCAACAGAGCCTTTAAATTTTCATTTATTAGGACGATGTAGTTTCTTGATGCCGGTCGCACGAAATTCGCTCCGTTCTGCCAAATATTCATCACGACAAATTTTCTTGAACTCTTCGTCTTGGTACCATTGACCGAGACAATTCATCAGAGTACTATTTTCTTTGCGGCATGTAAAAGCCATTGCAACACTGGAACTCTTGCAACATTCACTGAAGGCTGAAATGGGTACCATTTTGTATTATTATTATAAATTATAATTTTGCCATTAATTATTATGATGTATTCAGTATTTAACAGGCTTAGCGCCGCTTCCTCATTAGCTGGTTAAAGAATAAACAGTTTGTTAAGACGTTTTACAGCCAATCAGATGCCTTGACGGCAAGTAAACGAACTGTAAAGTCCTTAACCAGCCATCGAGCAAGCGGGGCTAAGTAGTCAAAAGGAGAGTGACACAAAAACCAGCTATAACCTTTAACCTCTTCAAAGCACTTTTCTGCTTTAGCTTTGTCACGCATCTTTTTCGGAATGAGTACCTCCATCTCCACTTTACGCAGAGTTTTATCGAAAGGATCGCCTAGAGAAAAAGTTAAAAGTACTTCATTAGGAATTTGCGTTTTCCAATTTCAAGGCACCCGTGGTAAAAGGGTTAACTTATATATCATAACTTAACTAATCCTTTAACAGAGTATTAAATGAGTACACTGCATATACCAAGGATGGCACACAAAATCTTTGGATTTACCAACAGGATTTTAAAATCCTGAGATTCTGGCGCGCCTGTGTTCCCAGTGGCAACGTTGCTTTTCTGCTAAAATCGTCGCATTTCATTTGCCAATACTCCAAAGATTTACCATGCAATATCAAGGAAAATTAAAGGATAACAAAACTTATATGTATTCGCTAACATGCCAGCAACGAAAGGTAATTTACCGAGTCCGTGAGGGCCACCTCCCAATTTACTTGGCAGCACAGCGGCCCCAGTGTCAGCGTGCGATGCCGCCATATTTCTTACCCATGATCCTTCATGAGACAGCACATTTGGATCTTTGAGTCTGAATGACGTTTGGTTTGTTTCTGATACTTCAAAATTGCAATCCCAGGTTGGTGTTTTGACTAAATGCTCTGTAAAGACCTATATTTGTGGTATTAATTGGACACCTTATTTCCATTTTAATTTAATTTTAGGCTTTGAAACAAAATCGCTTGCGAAATGAAGTTTTTGTCGGTGTCCACCACTACTATAACCTAACATTAATCATCCAAAAACAAATGATTCGGTATTTCTGTTTAATAATTACATTTCTATTGCAGACTACAGCATCAAATAAGTTGTTTCTTTGACTATCAACTATGGATCGACTTCTTCGGCTCGGTGGTGGTATGCCGGGGCTTAGTCAAGGATCTCCTCCGTCAGATGCGCCTGTGGTGGACACCGCCGAGCAAGTTTACATTTCATCCCTTGCGCTGTTGAAAATGTTAAAACACGGGCGAGCTGGAGTTCCCATGGAAGTCATGGGACTGATGCTAGGGGAGTTTGTGGATGATTACACAGTTCGAGTCATTGATGTTTTTGCAATGCCCCAAACTGGAACGGTGAGGATTTCATTAATCTAACTAAAAACTGAAAAAAAATGTTTTAAGAAAAAAGTAAAATCTTATCTTAATATTTGAAAATTGTTTACAGGGTGTTAGTGTGGAGGCTGTGGATCCTGTTTTTCAGTCCAAGATGTTGGACATGTTAAAACAAACAGGCCGCCCAGAGATGGTAGTTGGCTGGTATCATTCTCACCCTGGCTTTGGCTGCTGGCTTTCGGGGGTGGATATCAACACGCAACAGAGCTTCGAAGCCTTATCGGAGAGGGCTGTGGCCGTCGTTGTTGATCCTATTCAGAGTGTTAAAGGTAGGTATTTGATAGCAAGGAAGCAAGCAAACTGAGTGAATTTTCAATTTCTCTAGGTACCTACTCCCAAAATACAGTCACATGACACACATGTGCATGTTTTGTGTCAGTTGTGTGTGTTTGTTTTGCGCTCAACAGGCCAAATGGCTGATCCTGTTTTTTTCAAATTTGCTGAGCTTGTTTTCCAAGCTGGACCACATGAATTTTTCAGCAAAATTTACATAGTTTATGAACTAATAAAAAATCATTAAAATTTGAATTATTTTTGAAAACTGAAGTTACACAGTAGGTACATTCAAATTTCTTACTTTTGTAAAACATTACAAAATAGTGAAACATACATACTGAAATCAAGCATTTCTGAAAATTTTTAATCTGTACATCTTTTCCTTATTTTTTTATTTGCATTTTACCTTCAAGCTGGGGGTTTCGATGCAAAATTGAGCACTCTGAGAGCGAGCCGTATGTTCGGTTGGTAAAATCAGAGTACTCCGGAGTGGAATCTGAAGTTTGGTGACAGTACTTTTTCTTGCTTCGAGAATTGTGTCAGATCAGCACCCAAATCTGGCAAATATGAGCATTGACCAGTGCGCGTTCAGTTCAGATCGCTCTGACAGCAAATCTGCGAGCAAGTGCCTATGCCATCACAGGGCAAATTACCTAGTGCTCTCAGAGCATTTCAACCAAAAATGACATAAAACTACAGATATAAAAGGTTACCCAGATTATCCACTTCCATACTAAAGCAGCTACGCGAAAGCCCTCCGCCCGCAATAATAGTTTCGTCGGCAGTCAAGGGATCCATCCTTGTTGTTATATCAATTGCCAATGCTTGTTGTTATATCAATTGCCAATGCTTGTTGTTATATCAACTGTAACCAAGGTAACTGTAACCACCTGTGAAACATTGGGTCCTTTGTGTATAATTTACCTTGTGTCTTGGCCTGCCTAGCGATTTTGTAACTTTTTCGTTGTGCCGTTATCGGTTCTGATGGATAAAATCCCTTTTGTTATCCATGTTAATTTTTTAACTTTGTAACCGAGAACGGTGAAATCAGAGTTACGAAATCACAGTGCTGGTAGATGAAGTTCAAACAGGTTGCCAACGCACCCTAGACATTGCCGGCGAAATGACTACCATCAACATTTTGCCGTATCCATAGCTTTTGAAGAAAATTTTGTCTCACAATGTGGCCTCCTATACACAAAAATCCCCATTTACTTTTGTAGTAAGATCTTCAGTAATAACATTTTATTTTTATTTTTATTCTGCTTGTTTAATCCTTTTTTTTCTTTTTCATGGACAGAGCTGTGTGTTGTATTGGAATGTTTCAGGGAAAGTAGTGATTGATGCTTTCCGACTGATCAACCCCAACATGATGGTGCTCGGCCAAGAACCTCGACAAACCACGTCCAACTTGGGACACCTTCAGAAGCCATCAGTTCAGGTAACTACTCAAGTTAAGGAGGTCTTTGATCTTCTTGCTTTGTCCGTTGTCTTGGTATCCTTAACTTGTTCTCAAATGCATTCTGTTTTCAGGCTTTGATCCATGGACTGAACAGGCATTACTACTCAATCAGTATCAACTATCGCAAGAACGAGTTGGAGCAGAAAATGCTCTTGAATTTGCACAAGAAGTCCTGGATGGATGGACTTTTGCTGGCTGACTATGCTGAGCACTGCAAACTGAATGAATTCACAGTAAATGAAATGCTAGATCTGGCTCGCAACTATAACAAGGTACTATGGCAGTCTTAAATTACTTGTAATAATGAAATTAAAAGCATATCAACAGAAAATGTTTCAGGCTAGGCTTGGCGTTTTGAAACTATGTTTACTTTGAATAGCTCAATTATAAAGAATTCCTTCAATATAGTTAAGATTGGCTGTGATACTGTCTTACTTTACCTAGGTACCTTGAAATGCTGTTGCTTGTTTCTAGGCCCTTGAGGAGGAAGAGAAAATGACTCCAGAGCAACTGGCGATTAAAAACGTCGGCAAGCAGGACCCCAAGCGGCACTTGGAGGAGAAGGTTGATCTGCTCATGGCAACAAATATTGTACAGTGTCTTGGAGCAATGATGGACACTGTTGTGTTTAAGTGATATGCCGGCACATGGTGCAAAGCAATACTGGCCTTGCATATTTACACTCTTAATTTAAGTTATGTCATTTTTTTTCTACCCGACAGCATGTATTCATGAACAATTTTGAGAGGTAACTGGCACAAGTTCAGGGTTACTTATATCTTCTGAAAGTGATTTCAACAATGTTGCTCATTGCATTTGAGAAATTAAAGACAAATCTTGGATGTGAAGGTTTCTTTTTATTCATTCATGAATAGTCCGGAAAACTAGGGATGAGGCAAGGAAGTAACCCCCAAACCTTAAAGATACTACAAGTAAACTGCAGAAGTATTATAAACAAAGGGGTAGAGTACCATCATCTGATTGCAATCCACAACCCAGATGTGGTCATAGGGACCGAGTCATGGCTTCAAGATGAAATTGGGGACAAGGAGATTTTTGGAAAGGGATACACAATACATAGAAGAGATAGAGGCAGTAAAGGAGGAGGAATATTTATAGCAGTCCGAGAAGAGTATTTAAGCTTGGTACATTGGAAGGACGAAACAGTGGAGATGATGAGTGTAAACATACATGTGGGCAAGGATAATATCCTAGTTGTTGGACTGTATAGGCCCCCTGGAACTGATAGAGTAAGACTCATAGAAAGAATTGATATGCTTTTGAAAAATGATAGATTACTGCAAAGTAACAAGAAAAGTGATTGTTACAACAGGAAGATTGTGATAGGTGGGGACATGAACTTGCCCCAGGCCCAGTGGGACAGCGTCACGGGGAGCAGTAACGCTACACAAATGTTAATAACCAAACTGATGGATGACTATGAGCTACTACAAACGGTACCAGAAGGTACTAGAAGGAATGCTAAGGGCATAAGCAACTTGCTAGATGTGTTCCTTATCACACCACCACACATACTAAGGCAATGTGAGGTGACTGATGGGATAGCAGACCACGATGCAGTGATATTAGAAATAGGGACACAGGAAGAAAAAGTTAAAGTTAAAAAAAAGCTTAAAGTAATAAACTGCTTTAAAAAGGCAGATGTAAAAGGGATGAGAAGCTACCTGCAACAATCATATAGTGACTGGTGTAATATGGAACCAAATAATGTAGAATGCTACTGGAAAGCTCTTGTGAATATACTCAAACACATACAGGATAAATTTGTGCCAAAAAAGGAATTAAAAATACAACAACAGTATAGCACACCCAAGATAAAGAAACTGCAAAGGAGGTGAAATAAACTGTATAAAAACAGGAGGTTTAACAGAATTGCATTTAATGAATGCAGCTCTAAACTGCTAAAATTAAAAAAGCAAGCATATAACAAATATATGGAAGAGCTTTTGGATGAGGAATCGGAACCTGATAATAGCACACTATGGAAGAAGTTCTATAAACATATAAGAGAAAAGAGATCAGAGTCTGGAGGAATTAAAATGTTAGTAGAAGAAAACCAGCAGGTTACAAGTGAAATAGAAATTGCTAACTTGTTAAACAGACAATATGCCAAGGTGTTTAATGAGAAAGAGGCAGAGGTTGATAAGGAAGATGTAAATGAACAGCCTAACTGTGATCTATTTAATCTATTCACAGTAAGTGCCACTAGCATTCAGGAGGCCATAGAAAAGCTCAAAAGTCACAAGGCCCCAGGATTAGATGGAATCAGCAACAACCTTTTAAAGCTAATAGCCAAAGAAGTAACACCATATCTCCTACTAGTGTTTAATAAGACGATTGAAGAAGGGAATATCCCCAGTGACTGGAAGCAAGCCTGTGTTATCCCTATAAGTAAAGGAGGAAACAAGGAGCGGCCAGATAACTATAGGCCAATAAGCCTTACAAGCAACATATGTAAAATCATAGAAACATTGATCTCGAAGTACATTAGGTACCACCTAAAGAGAAACGATACATTAGTTCCGGAACAGCACGGCTTTAGGGCAGAATACTCCTGCGACTCGCAACTGGTAGGACTTGTGCAGGAACTCTCTGAAAACATAGACAAAAGGGGAGAAGTGGACGCAGTCCTAATTGATTTTGCGAAAGCCTTCGACGTTGTCCCCCATTCCAGTCTAATAGAAAAAGTTAGGAAACTTGGAATTGATGACAGAGTAGTGAGATGGATAAAGGAATGGCTGACGGGAAGATCCCAAAGAGTACGTGTCGAGGAAAAGTACTCCAATGACATAATAGTCACGTCAGGCGTGCCGCAGGGCAGTGTCCTGGGGCCTTTGTTGTTTCTCATATTTATCAACGACATAAGAGGCAACGGAGAGTGCCGAATGAGACTCTTTGCGGACGACTGTATAGTGTACCGGGAGATAAAAGATCCAACAGACCATGCTGTCCTGCAGAACCATCTCTTACAGGTAGAGCAATGGGTGAAAAAGAACAAAATGAAATTAAATAACTCAAAGAGCCAGTTGATCAAGTTTACCAATAAAAGGGAAACTAGTTCTAATTACTACCAATATAGACTTAATGATGAGATATTGCCGTATTCAAAAAGCTGCAAATACCTAGGGGTGACCCTTACCAACAATCTCCACTGGGGGGAACATATAAAAAACATAGTGGGCAAAGGAAAAATAAATTTAAACTTTGTAATGAGGAACCTGAGGGGTGCTAGTACAAAAGTAAGAGAAAAAGCATATACTGTTATGGTAAGACCTCTACTAGAGTATGCCTCGTCAGCGTGGGACCCACACACCCAAACCCTCAAAGAAAAGATTGAGAAAGTCCAACGAAAGGCGGCAAGAACGGTACTAAATAAATACGGACCCAGACACAGCCCAAGCGAAATGATTGAGGATCTGGGGTGGGCAGCGCTCGAGAAAAGGAGAGCGCGGGCCAAATTATGTAACCTACACAAGACAATGGTAGGGTATGGTGGCTGGAGGGAGATCGAGCAGCGGCTGGCCAGGGCTACACGCCCTGGCAGGAAGGACCACTGCTATAAGCTGCAAATCAAGGGCTATAACACCGACACTGGTAAATGTTCATTCATCCCGACAGCAGTCAAGCAGTGGAACGACCTGCCAGAGAGTGTGGTGAGCCCGTGGCCAGACTCGGCCAAAGTCCTGAAAGCGAGGTTGAAAGAGTTAGATTAGTTATACAATGGAATGAGTATGTTCTGTACTATATTATTTGTAATATGTTAAAAGAAAAGAAAACAAATAAATAAAATATATACAATACAACCAACATTACATTAACATTAAGTAGTACAATTCATTAAAGGGGTACTGAAGGCTTGAAATTAATTTTTTTCATAGATTAGGATGATCTAATAATGGCCTTTGGGCAGCAAAAAAAAACTTCTTGTGTCTACGACCATCCGTACAGAAGTTACCAAAGTCCGCGTTTTTCGGCCTAGGTGCTTAGAAAAACAACTCCCATAAGGTGAAATAATTTGGCTCTTTGATAGGACCAACCGTTTAGCCGCGGTAAGCGGATTACCTCAAGTATGTAATTAGCGTGCTGCATATTTCTCGTGCAGTGCCGCTCTCAGCGTGCCGGACCGAGCCGCAGCGACAGCGCTCGAAAGGGTCGGAGGGGATAGTGACACTGTACAAGAGAATCATACTAGTCTCGCAGATCGCGCCGCGCAGAACGCCATAAATCTTAGGTAATTAATAAAAAATCCATCCTTTCAGAAAATTCTTTCAAATACGTCGACTTCTATTCATATTATAGTTACGAATCTATGGTAAAAATGAATTTTAAGCCTTCAATGGCCCTTTTACAAAATAGTAGGGCAAGAATTAATATCTCTGCTGAGGAGTGAGGGTATACTGATTAAGTTTCCATGTGGGAGCATGCTCGCCTGATTGCGTGGAATTTGGTGAGTTGGTGCACTGGGTTTAGAGACAATATTCGCCCCCCGGTGGACTCCGAGGTTCCGGTTTTGTAACTACTTTGATATCGCTCGTAGTAAAGCGTAATTTTCTGCAACACTGCATGCATACAGTGTTGCAGAAAATTAATTGATGAGAGTAGCGAGAGAAGCGGAAACTTCAATTTCACTACTGGTTGATGAGCGTAGCGTTGCGTTCAACTTATCTCCTACAAACATCTACGCTCATCTTCAACGCGAACAATTTGACTTAGACCCCCTGCGTTTTTCAAGAAAATCCTCCGTTCCCCTCCCCAAGCAGAAAAAGAGCGACATTCGAAATTGGGCAAATGTGGAAAAGTACGGAAATTAATTTTAAAATGCGTAATTTTTCCAAATTTTCCAAATTTCGAATATTGCTCTTCGAAACCATTGAAACCACAACAAAACATCAAACCAGCTTTGTTGACTTTAAGTTGGTCAGAAATTTTGTCAATTTCGTGCATGCAAGTTTTTGAAAGAAAATCCGCGACAGAAATATATCTCCAAGGGTTTTTATTAGATTGGAGATATATTTCTGTCATATTTTCGCAATCTGACAGCTCGGAGAGAAACTATTCGAAAGGTCAGAATCGTCTACATTTTTAAGTGATCATAATTTTTGAAAAGGCAATGGTCTGGCTTGGTGCTCCATGGTTTTCATAGGACTTCTGACTGCACCTTTTTATGCGCTATACACAAACCGCTACTCATCTTCAACGCAAGTCACAACACAAATTGCGTTCGCGAAGCCCTAGTTATATCCACGGTGACATCTTTACACAATCGCTATCCTGGCCTGGACAGCCAATTGAATAAAGAATTCCAATTGGACTGCCAGTTGACTATATTCAATCATATCATGGGCGTATACAAATATAAGCCCATGATCATAATATTATGACTTGGTTCAACGGAGTTCGTTGTTTTCCCAGTAAAACTTTTTGAAAAATTGCGCCATTGCGGGGGGATCGTGACATTTTTAGGTAATGTCAAAAGGTTATATTCGTTTTTCTGAAAATTTATTTTTGTGCGTTCAAAAAGTAAACTTTTTGAAAAATTGCGCCATTGCGGGGGGATCGTGACATTTTTAGGTTATGTCAAAAGGTTATATTTGTTATTCTGAAAATTTATTTTTGTGCGTTCATTAGATGTGAGAAGAAATTGTTGTTAAATAAGTGTTTTGTCGATGACCAAGCTGTTTGATGTTGGTCGTAAAATTTGTGTGAAAATAAAACTAAGCAATTTACTGGACAAGGATAAAACTGACAAAACATCGCTTTGTAAGTGGTTACAACGATCACAAGCGAGAAGATTTTCAATATTGCCTTTAAAGATGGCAAAAAGTAAATTTGAGTATGTAAAGAAATTTGAATTAGATGATACATGTTTGCCAAACTGTTGGATAGTTGTTCGCATAGATGGCAAAGGATTTCACAAGTTTGCCGATGCACACAGTTTCACTAAGCCAAACGACCTACGAGCCTTGAACCTCATGAACAGGGCAGCAAGCACAGTGATGGAGGAGATTCATGAAATTTGTTTATCTTATGGACAAAGCGATGAATACAGTTTTATATTTAAGAAAGACACAATCTTTTACAAACGTAGAGCAGCAAAGTTAATGACGTACGTTAACAGTCTTTTTACATCGGCATATGTTTACAACTGGGAAAAGTTCTTTGAGGCAGAACCTTTAAAATACTTACCTTCTTTTGATGCTCGTGTTGTGCTATATCCGACGGACAAGAACCTGCGTGACTACCTAAGTTGGCGACAAGCTGATGTGCATGTGAACAATTTATACAACACTGCCTTTTGGGGCCTTGTTCAGTCGAAGAAATATACAAATCAACAAGTAGGTACTACCATAGGCCTATAAATTCAATGGTACGTCATTGAAAAAGGAAACTCGATGGTACTATATCATACTTACTGTGCCACGTAGTAATCACAATCCTTTATTGATGTTGGTACCTATCCTTGTGCTGTAGGGTGAACAGGCATCCCGGTTTTCCCTGGACAGTCCTGGTTTTAAGGTCCCTGTCTCGGTGTCCCGTGAGACACCACCTGGGAAGCCTAAATGTCCTGATTTTCAGGCATAACATTTGAAATTAGTTGTATTGTTTACATTTCTAATAAGTTGTCTCCATATAGGTACTGTCATAATCAATTATTGTGTGTTGCCTGTGTGTAAATATGCTGCAGGTTTTCACAATAGCTGAACCGTCAGGTCATTAAAACCCTAATAAATGCTTAAATTTGGATTTTTATGATATAACCTGCCATTATTGTTTACCTATTAGACTGGTCTGGAAATGGCAGTGGGAGCTGCAAAATAAATCTAGTTTTTTTCATGCAGTTAATGCTTCGATCATTGCGAGTCGGGATGTGCAACTAGCTCAGCGCTGCATGTATCCCACGCAACGTTAAAGTATAGGCCTTACCAGCTGTCATCTTCGGTCAGATCAACTCTATAACCATGATTATGCCGTTATGTATTGCTATTTAAAAGATTAATTCTAATTAAGACAACTGAATTTTAGAAGTAGCTAAATAATCCCCTTGTGTGTTGGTATGATGTTTATCCATATTTAAGATAACGTAACAGTGACAACTACATCGTGGATGCAGCATCGAGAGCTGGCACGGCATGCTAGTTGCACCGGCCCATACTGGAGCAGTGATCGAAAGTTAATGGGAAAAGCTTTTTTGGACATCATAAAAAACCAGTGATTAAACGCAAAATCAGTCTCAAATTTTCGAGCCATAAATTGTCTGAATCGCTTTGATTTTTCTGGAAAGAATGATCTTGAAATCATCAATAAGGAGAGGGCCTTCCCTCATTTTAAACAAGGCACTGTTTCTGCATGCTATGGCCCTGGTATATGGGTAAATTGGGTTGTTTTGGATTATTTCCTCCTCCCTCACCTCCCCCTTAAGTAAATATTCCGGTTTTTCAGTTTGAAAATGTGGTCACCTATTGTGCAAGGAGTAATTTTTAGCATTGATATTAGATTCTTGATCTTCAAACGATAGTATTGACCTCGAATATAATTTCCAGTGCATTTATTATACTCTTTTGCAGGCCGAGGAGAAACTTCGTGGCACGCTGGCCGCAGATAAGAACGAGATCCTATTCTCCGAGTTTGGAATAAATTACAACGAAGAGCCGATAATGTACAGAAAAGGGACAATCCTCTTGAGGAAATACACCAAGTCTCTTGAGGAAAAGAAGCCAAGACAAGCTGTGGTTCCGTTTTTCACCGACATGATAGGAGATCGATTCTGGAAAGATCACCCGGAGATCTTGGGGACTAAATCATCTGCTGATGGAGATAAGGTGATTGATGGGTCTCCAATTGGGGGGAAGGCAGTGGAGGTGCAACTCTAGCTGAGGATGGTGAGTCGGCCCATAAGTGGGAAAGCAACAAGGAGTGTTAAGGCCTTCTGTCAGTGTTGAGATTATATCTAGGCATGTTTAATTTATACATTAGGTAGGTACCTACTATGTTTTTTACAGGCTATTCACATATTATATAGTATATATCCTTGATTACATTTAAGTAACAAATGATTAGGCTGTATATAAATTAATTCATATTGTACACGAAAATTCCAGTTTTTACAATTTTGTAAGCAGATGGTAACTAATCTCTTATCCTCCTGACATTTTGTTGCAAAATTTTGATTATATGTTTACCAGTTAAATATAATAAAATTTTCAAATAAATATGGCTGCAAAGAATTTCCTAATTACAGCAACATTCCTCTACAATATTAATATCATATCCCATGCACCAACTACATTATCGTTAATACTGGAATGTGAGGAAATTCCACATCAACACAGAAGAAACATGGTAGTGATGAACACTAACGAGGCTAAGCTACAGGACATTCCTATTTGACGATCTCGCTTCAACTCTTTCAAGGGAAGAAGTTACAGTTTCAAAATTCAAACAGTTTGAGTGACGATGAAGATGCTACAGGGCCAGAGCCTAGCTGCAATTTGCACGACGAGTTTAGAGGGAACAGGCTACAGCGAAGTTAGGATACAAGCACATGTACGAACACTCATGGATCAGTGAACACCTCCGAGTTTTTCTACCTTTGTGACCTGCTCTTGCTTTAACTCCACTGCTCAGAGTACACGAATCTTAGACTATAGGAATGTAGTTGTCGATCTTGGTTCTGTGCTTCTGTGCAACGCATTCGGCGATCCACACCACGTTCCGGCACTCCTGCTCTTTCAGCTTCAGGTACGAGTAGAACACGCCAAAGTGGAACTGCTGCAGGAACGCGAAAACATTCAGACGAACCTGAAAAGGAAAGAGAATGCTAACTAGAATTTTCACTTATCAAAGAACGGATTGATCAAGATCATTGAAAATATCGAAGGAAGCACAAAATTTTCGAAAATGGGGCTAAGGTGGCTTAGAATATATACCAGATGCCATTTAGCGCGCGAGGGCAAAGTGTCGTAACTGAGAAAAAAATTGGAAGTCAGTTTAAGTAAACTTTCAATCTTTTGTGAGAATATTAAATTAAAAAAAAAAAATCAAAATGTGTTTTTGAAGTGTCTGAACTATTTGACCTAAGGCGCTTACATCGATATTACCATCGATATTCCTGATCCATCGCATCATTGCTTGGGGATACGATACTTTTTCACTCTCATTTAGAAAGTCCCAAATTTGGAAACAAATAAACTGGACTTGAAATCAATAAAATTTTACAAGCGAGGGCAGATTGAATGTACAAAAATATTTGAAACAATCATTATGTTAATGTGGGTCATAGCTGCAAATTCATTTGACTACTAGGTACTTAACTTATTGCAAAAAATGTGCCTACTTACCTCATGCTCAAAGAATTTGTCTTCCAACGTCTTTTCGCCTGGATTGTTCCCAGCTCCGTCAAAGAGAGCGCTGTATTCAGCATAGTATTCGGCCACGGCCTTGACTTGTTCGTAGTCATCGGCACGGGCCAAAGCAGCTAGACCGTCGGGATGGAGCTTTCCACAACGTGGATACAGCTTAGCTCGGTCGTCCTTGGTCAGCTCTGTGCCGAACGAGTTGATCGTAATGATGATGGCACGACGGTCAGCCTCAAACTGCATACATTAACGTTCAATGTGAAGATTTCATGTTGTTTTGAGGAACGAGTTGACAAAAAACAAGCTGAAAGGAATTAATACTTACCGCAAGAATTTCGCACATGGCGTCAGCAGTGGTTCCTCCGAGCTCACTGCAGAAGTTGAAGAAAGCTTCCAAATAAGCTTTGTACAGGGTGTTACGGATGATCTCAATGTTCATTTCGTCCAAATCTTGTTCACTGATGCAGTCCACAAAGAAGGGAGCTATAATGAAAGTAGCAAATGCACAATAAAAAATTGGTCCCCATATTGGCAAGGGCAACAGTCTCTGTTTTAGTACTTTAGGTTCCTTACCAAGGGGAGTATCTACAAGAACAGCATTGTATAACTCGGCCGGTGTGGCTGCAACGTGGATAGCCTCCATCTGTTCAAAGCTTCCTAGCGGATGGCATTTGGGAATCAGCTCGGAAATGGGCCGTTGGTGGAGAGTGCCAGTGATTAAAAGGATAATGTTGTCAATCATGTAGCTGTACGTAATGAAGTCTAGGAAGGTTGACAGCGGCTCAACTGCTTGGTTGCGCATGTGTTGGAATTCGATGACCAGTTTCTCGCGTAGCTTGTCGTCAATAACGGAAACTTGCAGGGGACTTGGCTCGTTGGCAAGGAACGTGCTGTAGTCCGTGCTTTGAAGATGTAGCTTCAAATCTGGATTCACAAAATTGATATCAAAAAATTCTTGAGTCCAGTACGAAAACAGAGAAATATGGTTAACCAAATAATTTACCTTCGAGTGTTTCGCATTGAACGAGATTGAGGTAGTCTGCTTGTTTCAGGATACCGCATTTAAATCCACGGCAGAGTCCTTCCAAATAACCACCATCGATATTAAACATGCAGCCTTTCATTGTGATGTTTATATTTCACCGAAATTGGGCTAGATGTTGTAAATATCGGAGAAACTAATCACAAAATAATGCAGAACACTATCCGATGTCGTCCAACCCACTTTTGATCATATGACAGTAACATGACGTCACGTCTGTCATAGAAAAAGTGGGAGGAGAGTTGTGCTTAATGTTGCATGTGGTTCAGACAAATTCTGTTGTGGTTTTGCTATCTATAAAAAGCTTATAAAAATTAAATTATTTTTTTTATAAATTAACACGTTTATCGTCTCAAAAATAATATTTCTTCAAGATGCGAAATGGCATCTATAAGATTCAACAAATCAGATGCTCGTATTTAGTGTGAAGCACCGCCTTCTGCATTGCGTTGGTATAAAATACAAAATCCAGTAATCTGCCATTCTTTCTGAGAAAGTACTTTGCTCGAGTTAACTTGTTGCATTACTTTTCACAATGCCAGCCACTAAGCCAGCATTCAAAGTCGGTAAGCATGACTTTTTACTTGCGATTGGTATAAGCGTACGGTAATTTTGTATCATGTCACTGAAAGTTGCTCTCATCATCTTTTCACCCATATTCAGCTACAGCCATGTGCTCCGATCCACCGGCAAAATCTTCGATCATAACCTTACAAGTTTCACTACTCGGCCTTATTCACTGTTTTGTTACCAGCGGACATCAGCTTGTCGGAATGGGGCCGCAAAGAAATCATCCTGGCAGAGAACGAGATGCCAGGTCTGATGGCGCTCCGTAAGAAGTATGGCGACACCAAGCCACTGAAGGGTGCTCGAATCGCTGGCTGCCTCCACATGACTGTTCAAACTGCCGTTTTGATCGAGACTTTGACAGCACTCGGGGCAGAGGTAACTTACTTGGGTCGGCAAGACCCAATTAATCTTGTGATTTGCTTCATAGGACTTTGTAAGTTGGATTTATTGTTTTAAATTACTGTTAACGATTTCATATAACCATAGAGTAATCTATGATATAACTGTTTGCTTGATGTCAGTCAATTGTAGCTTGATTGCTTATTGATGAACAAAGCGATAGCCAAGCGGAATGCACAACTTCAATACCCCAAATAAATAATTGCATGTACATGAGTTAGGTATAGTACTATACTTCAGTTTGTTGGATGATTGCGCATGCTCTACAGCTCAAACGCTTGCTCTGACTTCAATTAAATTTTTTATTGTCTTAATAATGTTTAAACCACATGCACTCATTCTGCAGCAAAAATTTGTTTTTGAGCCAATAAAAATTTAAAAGAATTTTCATATATTTCTACAAAAGTTTGATGCTACCTGTAGAATCAAATAAAGCATCCTTGCAATTCTTAGGTCTACCTACAGTATGAGTTTTCGACTTCTTTTTATTTGCATTTTACAGTTTTTGATGAGCTTAGCGAGCAAAGCGAAATCTTCAATTTCCTTAGGTTCTGCTAAAAATACACTTGTGTGTGTTTTTTTCATGCAAGTTAGCGCGCGCTCTACAGACCAAACGCCTGCTTCGATTGCTATGAAATTTTCAGGATGTCTACTTTTGTTCTCAACTTGGACCCATTACGTTTTTCAAGAAAATCCTCCATACCCCTCCCCTTCAAATTAGACAATTTTGAAAAATATGGAAATTAATCCAAAAGGAAGTATTTTTTCCAAATTTTCCAAAAATGTATTGTGACTTTGTGCGTGCCATTTGTGTGTGAACATACCGCTACGCTTCAAAGTAGCATAAATTGCTTTGCGGAGCCCTAGTTTGTAAAATTTAATTTTGCAGTTGCTAAAGTAGAAGTTACTTACACATGGCCCACTGCTTACAACAGACTTCTCTTACCTTTCTATCCATAACAAACAGCTACGCTCAACTTGAATGCAATACAAATTACGTTCGCAAAGCCCTAGTTAACCAAAATTGATTTTTAAGTTCTAGATTTTCAAAAATTTGTTTCCTGTGTTGAGGTTTATTGTGTTCTGATGTCAGTGCAAGTCAAAGGTTACAAAAATCAGATACTACAAGAGCAGTAAATATGTGCCAAGGTCAGCCTAAGTTACGAGACTATTTCCATGAGCAAAAGTTCATAGGGTATCTAACAAGATGCTATCTTGACTTGCATGTTTTAGGTCCAGTGGTCCAGCTGCAACATTTTCAGCACTCAAGATTGGGCGGCAGCTGCCATTGCCAAGACCGGAGTTCCGGTTTATGCTTGGAAAGGGGAAACGGACGAGGAGTACATGTGGTGCATCGAGCAGACGATTGTTTTCAATGATGGAAAGGTGTGTTACTTGTTCTGGTCACTCCCCTTCAAAATTGTTGTAAAATCAGCCCCCAGCATTGCTTGTAGAATCTACATGGCATAAGATTTTGCAAGATAATATGTTTATTCATTATTGCATTTATCTCCCCTATTTCTACCTTGAACTTGGCAATGAAATTGGAACTCTTTAAATTTACTGATTATGAGGCCATTAAAAAAATTAAACACAATGCATTTGCAGTTAAAATTGTAGTAGTAGATTAGTTTACTGTCCAGAAAAAAATTTTTCTCAAACTATATGACAAAAAGTCCTATCTGGAACTTTCACAATGTATATTCTTTCCTTGCCACACCATATACCTACCATGGGTGCATTTGATATCTCCCATAGTGTCCATCGCACGCGCTCTGTAGTGTTTGATAACGGCAGAGCGTTATCATCGCGCGCATTCTGACCAACCCTCAAGCCAGACCGGGTGTCCGCGGTGAAAGTGCGGCGCATGCTCTGGATTTCATCATTTAAAATGTACCCATTTTTATATTTTGCTTTCTGGTTACTTGAGCTATCCCTTACTGCTTTACGTCTTCCCAATTTACTAACAGAATTCTTTCATCATAATTAGTGTTTAAATCACTTGCAGCATTCCAACCATAAAAGTTAATTGTTGACTAGTAAAAGTTGGTCATGCTTTAAACCCTGCGATTTCAGCCGCTGAACTTGATCCTGGACGACGGCGGCGACCTCACAAACCTGGTGCATACCAAGTACCCACAGTACCTGTCAGAGATTAAGGGCCTCTCCGAGGAAACGACCACCGGTGTTCACAACCTCTACAAGATGATGAAGGAGCAACGCCTCAAGGTCCCCGCCATCAATGTCAACGACTCCGTCACCAAGGTGAGACTTGACACGATGTTCGGATTAATCGATGGGATTTCTCTTGCATTTGTTCCTTCCCAGGACCCTCGTTGATGCTGATGCTGCCGTCATGCTGCTGTATGTTTGTGTGTAGTACGGTTTTGCTCTGTTGAAAATGACCTGTATTCCTAAAAAGGACTTGCGTAGGTAGCCATATTGACCAGATGATCATGTCAGTTGTTGAGTAAGTCAGCATAAGTTGTGGAGTCATGGCCAATTTTATGGAATGTGGCTGTGGTCATAACAATGTCACAGCTGTCCTTACTAGGACTGAAAGTTATTTACATCATGCATTCACTACTGCTGCAGCTCTAAACCAGTGCATCAACAACTCATTATGTGTGTCTACTTCTAAATCTTCTTTTGATGCTTGCTGTTGCCTTAACTGATTGGACCCTTTTTTTATAACCAGATCTATATTAAAGAAAAATCCAAATTGTCCCAATTAAAACTATCTCATTCTCAGCACAATTTTCTGGCACCTGTCTGATGCTGCCTTGTTGTCCGTTCAGAGCAAGTTTGACAACCTGTACGGTTGCCGCGAGTCCTTGATCGACGGCATCAAGCGTGCCACCGACATCATGCTAGCTGGCAAGGTGTGCGTGGTAGCCGGCTACGGTGACGTCGGCAAGGGCTGTGCTCAGTCGTTGCGAGCATTTGGGGGCCGCGTCATCATCACCGAGATCGACCCCATCATCGCGTTGCAGGCGTCGATGGAGGGCTACGAAGTTACCACCATGGACGAGGCCAGCAAAGAGGGACAGATTTTCGTCACCACCACTGGTATGCGAATCTATACTTGCATGCTATTTGCAAGACAAAATTAATTCTGCATTAATGCAAGAGTAATTTACCTTAGTAATTCATGACAAATATGGTTTTATGGGCAAGATTGAGCAATTGATAAATTACATTTTATTCTTTGGATAGTAGAGTGGAAGATGAAAACTATTATTACTATTTTCTTTTAAATAACAAGCTAGGGTATTATATTGCACAATGGAACAATGGTTTGGGTTTATAGATAAGTAAATTCTTAACAATTAATAACTGGCAAGATAAGATTTCCTACTTTAGCAGATAAGAATGATTATTTAAGCATGGATTATTAGTTTATTTATATTATAATTTATAAACATTCCCAAGTGGCAAGTGCTAAACTTTTTTTCAACATTTTTTTCAACATTTTTTGCCCTTTGTATGGCAGATAACTCAGTCTTCAAAATAGCAACTGAAATCATATACAGTCCAGCCAGTGAGAGTTGATACTACAGCCAGGACTGCCCCTTTTGAACTGCCAACTCATGAAATTAAATTTGAATGGCAGGAAAACATATGTAACATACTATTTTGGTTTGGAAGAAGAATCTATTTCATAATTATGAATAAAATTTAAAACATAAGGAATGAATATTTGAGAGATAAAAAGTAAAAACATAAGATTTTGAATTATTAGAAGGTATTAGAAACCAATACGGCACAGTAAAGGTAATGCCAGGATTTTGGTTTTGTCAAATTGGCCCTCATGTAAGCTAGTGACAGAAACGGTATCTTTTGAAATAAAATAAACGATAGATCACATTGATGTTACTGTTGCAGGATGCAAGGATATCATCCTGGCAGAACACTTCAACAGTATGCGCAACGACTCGATCGTCTGCAACATCGGCCATTTTGACTGCGAGATTGACGTTTCCTGGCTGGATAAGAATGCTGTCGAGAAGATCAACATCAAGCCACAGGTGGGATAAACAAACAACGAATAATGTGGATCTAAAATTAAGTGTCAGAAGCAAGACATGAATTCCCTTAAGACACTGGCTGTGTTCAAAAAGTCGTCGAAACATGCTTCAACATCATAAATGACTGGTAGTGTTTGAAATATTTCTTCACAGAAGCATAGGTACCCTTCATAGGCGTGCGCAGCGGTGCCGCAGGTACGGCACATGCCATACCAAAGATTTCAACCCCGCATGTATTTTTTAAATACTCTGAAATATATTTAAGCACTTTAGTTTATTTTATTATTAACACTATTGGAGTGAGTGCTTACTCGGGCCACTTCCCGCTCAAATTTTACCTCCTGCTGGATACCAACTTGTGGCCACACCTTTTGTCCGATCGTAACGAAACACATGTCTACGGAATCCTCACACTTTTGGCAACAAATTGTGTGTTTGCAAATCTCAAAAAATATTCACTCATCTAGTATTTTCAAGCGTTGTAAAAGAACCCTGTTACGTCGAAATATTGAGCGTATCCTTGGGCCGCTTCCCGCGCAGAATTTACCATCTACTGGATACTAACTTCTGGCCACACCGTTTGTCCGATTGCAACGAAGCCAGGGTCAACGGAATACTCACACTTTTAGCAACAAATTGTGTGATTTATAACCACGAAATACCAATAGAAAGTTAAAATAACGCTTCATGAAATAATCACCAACAAACAACCACACCAAAGCCTTAAAGTGGCACACAACCCGTTTTACGACTTTTCGGCTCCAGAAAGGCAGTTCCGAGGCGAAAACAATCGTACACGCGGTTATTAGCGCCGCTCAGCGCATACCCGCCCGCAGCGCGTTGAGCGAAAAGAGTGATGTCAGCCTATCTCAGGCAGTACCATGCTATGCGCGCTACAGCAGGCAGCAGCCTTAGTTTGTCACTTGCACTGGTGAAGTTCGGCTGCTAATTGGACTAAATATGGTATTTTGCTCGGTCTTCGGTTGCAACAGCTCCCACGAAACAGTACCTAAGATATCTTTTCATTCGTTTCCACCCCGCGATAGATCGCCAGATCGGTATAATATTTGGCTACAAAGAACGAAGCGCAAAAACTTTGTGCCCAGCCCGGGAGCCCTCGCGTGTAGGCGACATTTCAAAGAGAGCGACTTGGATGAGTCCAATCTCATAAAGCATAGTCTTCTACCTAATCAATATGTTAGAATAAATCTGAAACGCAGTCCAGTGCCGTCATTGCATCTAGGAAATACTTTCGACCAGCAATATACACCACCTTCAGTGCGGGAATGCTGATCATACTCTCGTGATCTCGCAGCCACAGCACATACTCTCGTGATCAGTGAGCATGGACTCTCAACGATTACAAGTATACCAACTATTGTTACCTTTTCTCCCTGATAAAACATCTACAGATAATCCGGCGCGAACTTCTTGTACTAATGTTATATTTTCAATTTCACTGTCAGAATACTCCGGTTCGAATTGATACGGCTGGATCACTTCTTCTGCCATGACTGTACTATACCTACATGTGAACTCATCAGAATCTTTGTTTCGACTAGCAAGCATGGACATTTTATCATGAAGTTGACACAGTAAACCTAATTTTAGCTCGCTCTTTATAATAGCAGTCAAAACCCAAAACACCCATTGCTAAAACTCTACGTCTCCGAGCAGCAAACGGAGCTAGCTGGCGCGCCGGCAGCCGCCAGTGGCAGCCGCGCGCTGGCTAGCCAGCATAGTAGTGCAGATATAGTGACGCAGCGCGCGGCTGCGCGCAAAACGAAGATATCAAAATTTGGTGCTTGCGATTTTTTTTCCACGTTGCAACATTTACGAATCCGTCACACGAATCCATCCCAACAAGTGCTAAATGGTTTAAAAACACATCCAAACTTATTTTTTCCATCTTTAAAGAAAAGGATGTGATTTTCAGATCAAGAAGATCATTTATTTTATTTCTGAGCTGTGACTACGGAGAAACTGAAATCTAGCAGTGATCACAACGCAAGACTCATTAAGCGCAGGCCGTCTGTGACAGCCAAAATCGGGCGGCGTGGGGTCAGAGTCAAAGGGATGTGCCGGGACGAGGGGCACGACTAATGCAACAGACATATCTTAATTTCTGGGTACCTATGCAATTTTATTGTTTGTGTTCAGTACACCAGTACCTATGCTTGCTATTAGAGTCAGTAGGTGCATGCGAGTGGAAGCGAAATGCCACCCAAAAATCGCCCGCCTAAGCCTGGCAAAGAATCAGGACAAGTGTAATATAATAATGAACTGCAATTTTAACAAGATTCATTCGGGCATACACAAGTATCTTTGCTTATGGACGAGTATATTTTAGCTGTGGGAATCAATTCTCGCACCAATCCGCAAGCCTCGAATCATACTCATCGTTCACTGTCAGCTTGTAAATACTACGGTTGTAGTATTTCATGGCTGGCACTTCCTGAAAATGTACTAGTACAACAAACGACCTATAGTGGATACGCCACAGTTTATCAGAACTTTTTATCCCCCCCCCCCCCCCCTTGCCTTGATGGTGAATTTTTCGGCTTCGCCGTACCTCATTATTTACCCTGCGCATGCCTATGGTACCCTTTAAGGCTCAAGCACCGTTCAGATTGTTAATTTTTTTGAGTTTGACCAAGTTTGACTCAAACTTGGTACCTACACCCCTCAGTAGATGTATTCAGTGGAAAATTATCCAAGTCCGTGCGTCTTATTTCTTTCGCATGGGATGACCAAAGCTGAAAATTTATCATTAAAACTTTTTTAAACAGACCAAAAGTTGCCACGTTCGCACCATCACACCGTTAAAGTTATCATTCCAATATTCGATTATGTTATTTGTAAAATACATACAAATGGGTGCACACTGCCCTTATTCCCAATTTTTCTTTGCTAATTTGTATATATAGGTATGGCTCTAAAAAGGGTGGTTCTAGCATTCCAGGGGAAAATATGTTTGTTTTTATTTTTTAAAGATTTGTGCTTTTAAACACAGCATTATCAAGTCATCAGCATAATCATCAGCATAAGCATAATCAAGTGTGCCAAGGATCTGGCATGCTAGACCGTAAGTTTTCGAACCGCAATAAAAAAATAAGTGTTTATTGGTGTGCCTTGCATGCTAACGGCATGCTAGCGTTGCATGGAGGCGCAGGCGGGGCCTGCAAGGGTACAATGGGCTCTGGGCTAAGGGAGGGGATAGCACCCTGGCCCAGAGTCTACGTAATAGGCGATGTCACCCTTGTAAGGCATTCAGTCAGGATCCACTGGAGGGTGACCATCACTCTGAGTTACTATTAAAGCCAAGTTGTCATTCACTCGTATAGCATTTGTTTGTGCAGCCCTTTCACCGAGCATCCCTATCCCGCCACAGGTGGGGGCCTGTCCGGGATTTCGAATATGTATAAGTTTTGTGACGTGTGATAGTGGATGTTCCAACGAAGGACTACAAGGAGCAATAGGATGCAGCGTGTGGAAATGGATGTGGCGGTAGTGCGCGAGTTGCTAGGGCTGGCCGCGAGCGCGGAGGTCGACGAGGCGACGATGGCGCGATTAGTGGCCGAGAAGATCGCGGCCGACAAGGGTCGATCGGCGTGGAGGGCGACGCAGGTCGACCTCCCGGTTTACGTGGGGCACGCGGACCCGAAGACGCCGCGTGAATTCGTGCGAGAGCTAGAACACTTCGGCTTGTCGCAGGGGATCGGCCACGCGACGCTCTTGGCGAGGGTAGCGCAGGTCGCCCTCAGGGGCGATGCGTTGCGGTGGTGGAACTTCGGCGAGGGATTCGCAGAGTGGGAGGCGTTTGTGGGGGGGCTGCAGAGAGAGTTCGGGGCTGTGAATTACCCGCATCTCCTGCAGCAGGAGCTCGAAGCCCGCACGCAAGGCCCGAACGAGCCGGTGTCGGCGTATGTGCAGGCCATCGCGGGCTATTACAAGCTGATCGGCGGCGAGGTGACCGAGGCGGAGAAGGTGCGTCGGGCGTGCGACCAAATGCACCCTGAGTTCGCGAGGTTAGTTCGGGGCAAAACATACGCCACGTTGATAAGCCTAGCTGAGGCTGGCCCCGAATTACAGGCGCAGATCGCTCGGGAGCGAGCGTACCGTCTGCCACCCCCAGCCAGCTGGTCCGTGTAGCCGAGTTTGGCGTGGCGGGGAATCGAGCGTCGCGAGATCGAGGGAACGTTCGGCGTCGCGGCGGCGGCGGTGATGCAGGGGACCGCGGTGGTCAAGGGCATGGCTGGGCTTGATCCGTTTTGGTACGGACGCAGGCCAAGCTGGATGAGTGCCGTGGAGGCTATGTCAGTCGCGGCTCCTCAATCGGTTCAGTATCAACCTCCCAAGCCATCGATGGATCAGACACTCGAGAACCACGAACACCAAGTGACAAGAGAGGGCGTGTGTTGGATTTGTCGGGAGGCGAAGAAGCGGGAAGAGTCATCGCGACAGGCGGCGGGGATGTGCTACACCTGTGGGCGAAGCGGACACGAGAGACGAGACTGCCCGCAGAAAGCGTCAATGTCTTCGGGAAACGAGGATCGCCTGCCGTAAGGGGACTTGCGAGGAACGCAGGACAAACGGCGGGCGAGAAAATAAGGTATGGAAAGAGGGGAGGTAAAAGCAAACCGCAAGGGACATCGCCTATGGTAGGGCCGGGAGCGGACAGCAGGGAAGTTGTCGGGAGTATGGGTCGGGTATCGGGCTCATCTCTATCTCTGGATACGGCGGAACCAAGGCGGGACATGGAAGGCACGAGCGGAGGTAGCGGGATAACTACCTGGAATGTTGCTTGTGTCATATCGGGTCCTTCTACTTCTCGGGAAACGGCAGGGACTGACCTGTTCGGGAACTGCACGGTAGGTGATAGCGGAACGGCTAATGCGAGTGCAACTCCTGATATAGTTGGTGTTCTGTCGGGACCTCATGATTTCCGGGAAATGGCAAGGACGCTCATGATCGGGGAATGCACTGGAGTTGCTAGTGAAAATACTAGTGGAGATGCCATTCTTGGTAGGGAAAGCGTCGGTTTAGATTGTTCCCTACAGAAACTCTTCGAGGAGAAAGGAGAGGAACAGGGAGACAAAGAGGTTAGGGACAAGGCAGGTGAAATCTTAGTGGGTGCCATGGCAAGCCAGGGCCATAAATGTGACGAGCCATTAGTGAGAGTTGAGATAGCTGGCGCGCAGCGGGTAGCCTTGCTCGACAGTGGATCGTCAATATCTATGTTAGGCGATAAAGCGATCAGGGCAATTCGTGAACGTAGCATGACAATGCGCCCTGTTACCCACTCCTTACAACTCGCGACGGGTGAAGCAAGGTGCCTCGGGAAAATAGCACTTAAGGTGACATGGGCAGGGGGCACGAATGTACAAACATTTTTATTGCTACCTGGGTTGTGCAAAGAAGTCATTCTTGGAAGGGATTTCTTACGCGCAAACAATATCTCAGTTCACGTCGCAGCCGGTGGCTGGACACTAGGGTCCACTCCACAGGTAGTACTGCCTTTTGACAAGGGCCATAATGCACCCATGAATGAGCCCAAGGATGACTCCGACGTAATTTGCAGCTTCAGTGTTCTCCCTCAACAAAGAGCGAGCCGGAACAAATGGTCAGCGGAATGAATTACGACCAGGCGAAGGTAATGGAAAGCCGCCCCCGAACGGCGGAAGGTCGTCGTCCCCAAAGGGGGAGCCGCCTCCGAACGGCGGAAGGTTGTCGTCGTCCCCAAAGGGGGAGCCGCCCCCGAACGGCGGAACGTCGTCGTCGTCCCCAAAGGGGGAGCCGCCCTCGATCAACGGAGAGCCTCGGATGAGGAACATCGACGCAACGTCGCTTCGGAGTCGCTGACGACGGGCCAGCGAGGGTCGAAAAGGAGACGAAGTGTGATGTGTTTGGCAAATAGCACGGCAGTACAGTGCGGGGTATTGCGGGTAGATGTGCATCTACAGTGCTATGGGGGCAATGGTGACGACATTGCGGAATGCTAATCGTGTGCGAATACTAGGTTAAGACTTTAAGATGAGGGACGAGATGGATATTATGATATTGTAATTTCTGATGGAAGGCAAATGCTTTATGAATATGTGTGAAAGTGATGAATTGAAGCAATTTTGTACTAAATTTGAGTAAAATGCTACTTTGTTTACCTTTTTATACTGGTTATATGGATGTAACAAATGTTTTGTAAAGTTCGAAACATGTTCGTGAACGAATATAGTGTAACAATGGATCACGGCTGGTAAAAGGATGAATAGAATTGAATAGGTCTGAAGGGTCAGCTAAGGACAAGGACCCAGAAAGGGCCCAGGTTGCCATAGCTAATGTGTTTATTTAAAAAGTATCAATTTCAAAATAAGTTTGTTTATGTAAGACTTAGAATATGTAGATTAATGATATAGCATTGTCAGGAAAATGCAATTTTTTGGGGGTGGGCGTCTGCAACGGCATGCTAGCGTTGCATGGAGGCGCAGGCGGGACCTGCAAGGGTACAATGGGCTAAGGGAGGGGATAGCACCCTGGCAATGTCACCCTTGTAAGGCATTCAGTCAGGATCCACCGGACGGTGACCATCACTCTGAGTTACTATTCAAGCCAAGTTGTCATTCACCCGTATAGCATTTGTTTGTGCAGCCCTTTCACCGAGCATCCCTACCCCGCCACAGCCCGAGATAAGATGCTCATTGAACATACATCAATCAATGAACACTTATTTTTATTGCGGTTCGAAAACTTACGGTCCAGCCTGCCAGATCCTTGGCACACTTGATTGATAGTGTGCTTCAGGGCGTGCTTCTCTTTTCGAACACAGCCACTGTCACTGTTGGTTCCATGTTTTAGGTGGATCGCTACCGACTAGCCAACGGACGGCACATAATCCTGCTGGCCGAGGGCCGACTGGTGAATCTCGGCTGCGCCACGGGCCACCCGTCGTTTGTCATGAGCAACTCGTTCACCAACCAGGTGCTGGCACAGCTGGAGCTCTGGCTCAAGCCTGGCGTGTACCCGGTCGGAGTGCACATGCTGCCCAAGAAGGTGAATTTACTAGTCTGCAAAGATGTTTGTTGCCACCTGTGTTGTGATGCAGTGCTATTTGGCTTTGTAGATTTTGGATCTCTGAGTATTGAGAATGGTTTCCATGATAAACTGTCTTTCTGTCACAGACTTGGTTTGTTAGTGGTCCGTTGTAAACCAAGCGGTCTGTTGATCAACATCCAATCTGGTCCTATCAACAATCTGGTTCTTAACTAATCAGAAATCACTGAAAAACCTTTCAGGGTGCTCTGAGATGTAGGTACCAACTTTAATCAACATATTAAATGGATATCTCACTTTGCTGACTAGGGGAACCGTTGGGTACCTTAAAATCACAACTGTAGGAATAGTGACCATGTAGGGAGTTGGGACAAAACATCCAAACACTTTCATTTGGATGTACACCTCTGGACTTTGAAAGTGTGCTAATCGAATTTCGGCTATGTCCTCAGAAAGGTTTGACTGAAAAGAGCATAGGTAGGCCAGGTACCAACCATGTGGGTGTGCTCATGGAGGAACTGGATGACATGCATAGAGGGTCCAAATCTCATTTTTACAAACCAGTTTTCTTATCAGCAACTGCCTTGCTCCGTGAAATGAGAATCGACCAAGCTGATAGTACGGTCCAATGTCGAGTTTCGCACTGGATTTCACTCAATTCTAATGGCCTAAATGCCATAATTTTTAAGCTAGAAGAAATTTCAAAAATCCTTATGCTCTGTACGAAAAGCACATACCTAATTGGCGTCACTTTTTCCGTACTGGCAAAAAGTTGGTATTCACAATGTGAATTAATTAATTTTCTAAAATTGGTTTTATTAAAATCGCATCACCTCCGACCTCTGGACGAGGTAACCACCATAAAGCCACCGGAAAGGTAGGGTATCGCTATCGGTTATAAAATAACTAATAACCATTAACTTGATAAAAAGATAACAGCTAGGCAATTTACAAGTATACAAAGCAAAATGAAGATGCAAGGGGTTTTTTATTTTATTTTCTAACTATAAAATTATTAAAATTAGTTTTTTTAGGCCAGTGCCGGTGTGTGGAATCTGATACAAAACTTGCCAGAGAACAAATTAACGAGTTTTGCGAGGCAGATACTGACTATAAACCTGGTATGACAAAACTAGATTGCGACCGATTAATGAACATGAAATCCCTTCCCACCAGATTTTTTGACTTGCAGTTGCCTTCAAGATTTGACAGATATTATAAATTTTGTCAATTTCGTGCATGCAAGTTTTTGAAAGTAAGTCCGCGGCAGAAATATGTCTCCAACCTAATATAAACTCTTGGCATGAGTTACATCTATGTATTAACATGCACATTGCTCAATTACCTCAAAATGAGCACATTTCTGCTACCCGACAGCTCGGACATAAACAAAGAATTAAGAAAGGTCAGAATCGTTTACATTTTCAAGTGATCAGAATTTTTGAGAAAGCAATGGTCCGGCTTGCTGCTCCATGATTTTCATAGGCTTTTTGCCTCAATTTTTTTTATGCGCTAAATACAAACCGCTACGCTCATCTTCAACGCAACACAATATGCGTTCGCAAAGCCCTAGTTTAAAACAATGTACTATTATATTACTGGTATGGTATGGTATTTGGTATGGTATTATCGTATTTGAAATGGCTCTTTACAACAATTCGATGTAATGTTGCTGTCCATTGAGATGCAATTGCCACTGCGTAGCGCATGCCGCTGGCGCTAGCCGTTCCCCATGGATGCGTCGCGAGGAGGTGCCGCGCCAAAACAAAAAAGTGCGATTATTCCTACGCAAATTTTTTTTTTCAAAAAATTCAAATGGGATGTTTAATTAATTGGTATTCTGTACACTATATGTTCTTTTAAAAGCAATTCAGAGGGCTCCTTTAATTCCTTAGCCCGCCATTGAGCAAAAGGTAGATTCTTATTAGCACCTATCAAAATAGGCATATATTTTCTTCCAATGGTAGGCACAATATATTTAGCCTCTGGATGCTTTCTGAGGTATATATCCAAGTGTCACAAAACCTGACAGAAATTTAAATAATCTGCCCCCTGTTGACTAACTGCCGTTGGGCATAACGGCTGCGTTGTTTAGGATACCAATCCCCTGTTTGTGTGTGTGCAGCTTGACGAGGAAGTCGCCGCCCTGCACTTGGACCACCTTGGAGTGAAGCTGACCAAGCTTTCCAAGGACCAGTCGGAATACCTGGGCATTCCGCAAGAAGGTCCGTTCAAGCCAGACCACTACCGCTACTAAGTCTCGACTCATCACAGTGCACATCCCTCCGCAAGATCTGATCAACCTCATCTCTGCATACAACTTCATGAAACGCAGGTTCCTTAGTATTTTGTTTTATTCCATTTTATTTTCTATGGCTGTTTTGATTAGCCACACAATGTTAAATTTCAGACGTGTTTACAATTCAAATAAAACTACGTGGTAAATTATTTTGTACCAAACTCTTTTTTTAATCCTTTCTATCCTGACAAAAAACAATATTTTTTGTATCCAATAAATTGGTTGAAATGTACCCTCGCGGCGGCCGCTCGAGACAAGACGCAGAAACTCAGCTGGACCGGGATGAACACACCAAGAAAAGACGAGGATGGATAACCGCGTTGCTCAACCCTGAGTCAACCAATCCAGGCAGGCTTAAGCTCTGGGTGACCGGTAGCTCCTTCCCCTCCGGACTGGGTGGAAGGCACCACCTGGCTCTACATAAGCAGCGACCACCAGCTGCAGAACACACAAGTCCTGAAGATGTCGGCGCCAACGCCGACGAAACGTCGACCAAGGTTCTTTTTAGGATAGACTGGGGCCGGTTTCTAAAAAATGTGTCTCCTTCTGAAGAGTGGCGAACCGGGGTGTTAAAAGCTGCCAACAATGGTATTCCTTATCAGAAGAATATGCTGCATCTGAAAACCATTGTTGGCAGTTTCAAATTTGGGTTTTTACCCCCCAAAATCCCAAAAAACACCCTTTTTACCATATTCTTTTCAATGTTGCGTACGCATGAAGATAATAGTCCTAAAATTAATTTGAAAAATTCATGTTGAGAAAAGTTTTCTCAACAGTGTGACTAATTCAGAGTTTAGATTTTCATAAACATTAGCCAAGAAATTGACCCTCAAACTCAAAAATTTGAGTTTTTGTTTAGGAACAAAAAAATGTATCACATCATTGCAAGCAAACGGTGTAAGATAGAGATTTGAAATTTCATCCAAAACATCGCTGACAATTTGTGCCCATGATGCCATTAACATATTTAGTGTACCTGGTTTAGTTTTTGTTTTATAACTGAAACAAGACAGCGAAGTGTAATACGCCGAATCTCGGGCGATGCCGCGGAACCAATCACGGCGCGCATACGAATCACGTGGCCCTGCTAATCTTGCGTGTGAACGCATGTCATTGAGCTAGCGGCATGGTAACAGTGGACATGCAAACTATTCTAAAGCATGAGCTCTTAAAGGTTCCTATTGCTCTCTTTCAAATGAATGGCGCGATGCGATCAGGGAACAAAGCATTGCTAGCCGCTGAATTAAAAATTGGAGTCAATTGTCCGACGACACTTGCTTTATCAGGTAGATCGTGTCTTATAATTGACGGCCAAGCCCTGGTTATGAGCATAGGCAAGCCAGAAAAGGCTACAACGTTCGGGGATGTTGCCAACACGTTCGTGAATGCTGTGTCAAAGCTTGGAGCTAAATACGATAGAATCGATATAATTTTTGATAGGTATATTCCATTATCAATAAAATCTTCAACACGACAAAAAATAACAGTGGGTTCCTTACCAATTAGACGAGTTATGGAAGATAGATCGGTTCCTATTCCTAGCAAAAAAAAGACAAAAAAGAACAGCGGGTTCCTTACCAATTAGACGAGTTATAGAAGATAGATCGGTTCCTATTCCTAGCAAATGGGGTGATTTTGTATCACTGCCAGAAAACAAAGAAGACTTATCAAGGTTTCTCGGTGAAGAACTCCTCGACCAAATAACCACAGAGAAGATCGTGGTAGTTGCTGGTGCATTTCGTGAAGCAGAAGAAGTTCGATGTAACTCTTTTCTCAATATTGATCGCTTCAAGAAATGGCATGAAGAGGGAGATACAAGACTTATTTTGCATGCGCTCGAGGAAGGTTATAATAATCACGTTATCATGGCTAATGATACAGATGTATTAATTCTTCTTGTGGCACATTGCAAATACATCACTTCGACTAATGTATGGCTAATGACTGGAACAAGCGCCAAACGATGCTACATTCCCATCCGACATGTGTGTGAGCAACTACCGAATGGTGTGATAGATGCATTACTTGCATTCCACGCGATCACTGGCTGTGATGGTACATCATTTACATACGACCATTCGAAGAAGAAATCGTTTAAAGTTTTTCTGAGCAACTACAAGCTACTGAATGGAATTAATGAAAATGAAATGACAAATGAAAAGCATGAAAATGTAGAGCGGTTCTTCTGCAAATTGTATAATTTGCCAAGTCGCATAGAAACAGTTTACGAAGGTCGTCACCATTTGTTCGCAAAAACAATGAAGCCAGAGTGCTTGCCTCCGACTAGCAATGCCCTACACTTCCATGCTAAACGTTGCCACTATCAAACAATGATTTGGAAGAACATTCAAACACCAGAGGTAAAAGAAACTGACTTTAAAAATAAAATCTAATCCTATGTTTGTGAAAATCATTCTATATATTTAATGCATTCTTTGTTTAGGTGCATCTTCAGTTAAGTCCCCAAAAATTTGGGTGGGAAGCAGATGAAGACGTATTAGTACCTGTTCCTATGTCTACCTGCCATTCCACAGAGTTGTATTGAAATCATCACATGTGGATGCCGAACTGGTTGTGGAACATTGCGATGCAGTTGTCGCAAATCTAAATTGCTTTGCACAGACGCATGTAAATGTTTTGATGTTGAAAGTTCCTGTTGTAATGTAGTTATAGATAATCAAGATGAAGATGATAATATGCTTTAAGCGGAAAAGCTTACATTTATGCTACCAAAATTATGGTTCCTAACAATGGATACTACATAAAATAAGAGTTAAATTTTTTGTTATGGTCTCGCTTACAAGCGAGTCACATACCTGTTTCACAAATGTTCCAATTTCTTTTCTTGTTGTAAAAGTAGTATTAGAAGATGAAGATGAATATTATGTCGTAAACACAAATCTTAACTATAAGTGTATCAAAATAGGATTCGTTTTTAATTATTGTTCCTTTTTAATTATAATTATATTGTTATATATTTTTTTATTTTTTCAATATTGATCTCGCTTCTACATAAATGTGACTTGTTCCAAAGAATATGTACTGGTAATTGTAGCCCCATGCTTATTTATAGCATCTAGTACATGTATTCCAACAAAATCTTGTAATTATTATTTTAATCTCCAATAAAGTAAAAATTACTGTGAATTGTTGCGTTTGAAATACAAGCGCGCGCAGATTCTACACGGCTAAATGCGAGACCTCCAGCCAGCCGACCAATCAGCGGAGCGCGTTTGTCGCTGGCGACACGGCTCGCCGCTCGGCCGGGCTCGTACTCGTTGTCTTTCGGAATTAATTGTGATCAAAATATTTGCGCAATTCTTTGTGGGAAAACTTCATTGCGTTCTACACGAATAGACCTAACAAATTCTATATATTATATTTTTTTTCGTTGAGTAGATCTCTTAATATGGCGTTGCTAATATTTTTCCTCGCGCATTCTCATTTTTGCACCCCTGTTTTCACCCCGAAATATAACTTATGTCACTTATTTGAATAAGCAGTTACACTAACTAGTCTTTGCTAAGTATTTTCATTTTTTTTTTTTCTAGTGTTCATATTGTAGACTCTATGATTTATTTTCTTTATTCAGCCGCTTTCCACCCTTAAAGTGATTTAAGGGTAAAATAGTGAAAATGGTGATTGCCAACAATGTTTTTTGGATTCAGCATATAAAAATCTATTATAATCACTTTGTTGGCAGCTTTTAACACGTCGGGCCCCAAAGATGAAAATTTTCAATATCGAGCCTAGTCTAGGACCGCAAGTCAGTCAAACCAGAGCATTACCGAACAGCTTACAATAAAATGGTTGCTAATACTAACAATTTTATAAAGAGAGTAGGTACATGCTGCCTATTATTGACTGGTACAACATTCACTTTTTCAATAACAAACTTTCTAATTTCTAACTATCTTTAAACTGGGTATAATTTCAAATAAATCAAAATGTAATAGGAACATAATATACAAATGAGGTACCGTTATTCACTGGTCCATGATGGCAGTTATGGCTGTGAGACTGGAAGCCATATCTATATAGTAGCAGTTTATAGTATAGTTTTAACACTTGTTAACAATTTACCTGCCTATTTTCTAGCACTGAGCAATCGTCAAAAAACACATTGTAACAATTTATAATAATACATGTATTCAACAACCGTTGGGCACCTTTGTCTGTCCACCTGATGGTGTTATGGCTGCAACAATTGAAGTTGTTTCTTTAATTCCTCTATCTCCTTGTCCTTTGCTGCGATAACGATGTCTTTTTCGGCAAGGGCGTTCTGCAGCTCGAGTATCATTTGGTCTTTGCTTGTTTCTGCATCACTGGGGCTAGCCATATCCTGCAGTAGACCGTCGAGGTGAGTAACCAAGTCGTGGGCAGTGGGTCGGTTCTTGGGCGAGCGTGAAATCAGCCGTTTGATCAGCTGGACCTGGTGGGAAACAGCTTCATTATTAATCTTGTTTAGTAATATGGCCAAGTTGTTTGAATAACATTTTAGGACTCATACCAGTTTTGGTGAGAGTGCAGCAAGTTGAGAAGGAATGCAGCCACTCTTTAGCAGACCAATAACTTTGCACCGTTCCATCTCAGTCGAAAATGGCTGCATCAGCTCGAAGAGAACTATTCCTAGGCTGTAGATGTCACTCTGGATAAGGGTAAATAGATGTTAGCTAGTTACTGCAATGATCAATGAAGATTGTGTTTCTATTCCTGTATGCAAATTGTTAAAATTGTTGATAGATTAATGCTAGGTTGAAAATAATTTTAATTTACAATATAATGAGGTGCCACTCTCCAAAATGGTGGGCCATTTTGGAGCGTAGCATCTCATTATCACATCATCATACACTAACCTTAGGGTTGCACTCCCCGTTGAGCTGTTCAGGCGCAGCATAGAGCTTGGTTCCGATTTCGCCACGATGCTGCATGCCCTGTGCGTCCGGCACGAACGTCTCGAGTCCAGCCGCAGAATGCTGAAGGCAGCACGCCAGCCCAAAATCTCCGACTTGTGCCACTCGCATCGCCTCGTCCACAAAGATGTTGCTCGGCTTTATGTCGTGGTGGACGATGCCGCGCGAGTGGATGTACTCGATGCCTTGAACGATTTGCGTGAATGTGCACAGACTACCTTTGATGTCTACCTCCAAGCCCGCACCATTGCGTTTGTCCAGCCACTGACGGAGTGTGCTCTCGCAAAGCTGCATCTGAACGTACAATGTTGCCCATTCCCGCTGCAAGTATGTTCAGGCAGTTAGTTTAATTATTCTGTTTTGACTAGCAATTGGAAAGATTATCACTTTGTCAGTTTACTTACAGGTTCATAGTCAAATTTCCAAACGTCTTGCACTGAATTGTTTGGAACTGGGAAACCACGGTATTCGCACATAGCTCTGTCTTCGCCTGATGAGCTAGAGCTGTCGCCATCTTCACTCGATCCACTCTCTCTGTTCTTATGTGCGTATGAAACGGTCTCGTGTACCTCGGATCGGTAGCTTTCATAATGCACAGACACTCCACCATGTTTCACCTCTTCAAATATGCTTTCCAAATTTATTACAGAAGACTCACCATACGGTTCTCTAATACTTGACATGGAAAGCTTTTCATCTGAGTGACTATTTCTGAACACAATTGAATCTTCTTCACTGAATGAACCAATGACAACCTCTGGTCTGTTCTTCCTGCTCCTTGTCGCTAAGAACGATGCCAATTCCTCCTGGTTTACGCTAGCCCCGATGACAGGAGCATTCGGTGGAGAATACTTTTCAAGCCAAGCAGCTTTGTATGCAACAATGTTGGGGTGATTCAGTTGAGCTAACATCTTCACTTCCTGAAGACTACGAAGGAAGCCTCTTACATTCCGGTATCGCAGGCATATCTTCTTGATAGCATATTCTCCACCATCCAGTTTATTTCTTGCTCTATGGACTCGACCAAAACCTCCTTTCGCAATATATTCTAGCTCCTCATATTCCGTGTGGTACCGTGAGATATCTAGAAGCTGGTGTTTAAGGAAAATTGATGAATTCAGCGAACTGGATCTGAAATGACAGCATTTTTTTCAATTTAAATGCAAAGTGTAAACAAACTGAGGCATTGAGCTCCTAAGTGGTCATGCCAGTGGCGTAGTGGAGGCCCAAGCCGCCCCTGCACGGCTTGGGGTGCCCCCTGTCGGGTGGGGGGAGCCACTGGTCAAGTTGATGGGGTTCGTTTTTAAAATATAAAATAATTTCAACAATGACTTCAAACCTACCTATCCTTGACTTGCTTGAAACAAATATTATTGTGAACTACAAAATGAGTTACTGAGTAGGTACCTATATACGAACGACTACCTACATTGCAGAATGCGGGCCTGTAGTTTCAAAGACATTAATTATGTGTGGTTATCCAGTTCATAACAAGATGCAATGTAGGTATTATCTAGATATCGGTTTTCATTGTGACGTCATCATAGGCAATCATGCAGTAAACGAAACCTATAGCCTGGACAAACAAACGCAAGAAATCTAGTTATCATCTAGATTTCGTGGACAGCCAAACAGCGCTATTATGATCAGGTACAAGGCAAGAGACAGCTTTCTCGGGTTTTAAAGAAACATGTTTTTTTGGAACATCAATGCTCGATGCAATAGCAAAATTGCCATAACTCAGTTCATAGGCTGCAACCCTGCTTCCTGGGTTGCATAGTAGGTTTCTAAAGAAAATAGCCATGTTTTGGACATTTTTAAAATAATATTTCTGATTAAATTTTTACTGGGTGTGGTAGGGGGGGCCTACACATATTTGGGGGGGGGGGGGCAGGATTTTGGACCTCGCCACTGGATCATGCCACGTTTTTCACATTTCAGGTATTTTAGAAACATATTCTAAATAATATCTACTGTAAAATGGCCTAATTAAACTTGTTTAAGCTCAGTGCCTCAAAAACCTTGGAGGAATTAATTATTTTAAAATAACTTACGACGAAACTGGTAAAAGTGAACTGTGTGCAGCATCACTTCCGAGTGTAGAAGATTTGGCTACTGAAAGTAGTTGGAAGAGAGCCTTTTGATAGTGACTCCTAACAAATTGAAACTCTTCTATGCCATATGTTTGGTCAATTAATTTCATTTTGAAGAGCTTGTTGCATATTGCTGAAAAAACAAATTGATTGCATTGGTGAAGAGAAAACAACCTGTATGATATAATGCAGGTAACCCCGCTGACATAAGTGAATCTGCCTAGATGCCAGAGTCTAACATTACTTACTAAGATAAAGTGACTTCTGTCGTGCGACGTCAGTTTCCATTAATTTGCATAACTGATCAATGAGAGACTCCACCAATAAGCTCAATGATGAGAAACGGTTTACATCCTGCAGCAGAAGTCCCCCACCCTCGGCTTCATCCATCGGCTGAGTAGGGCCTGCACATAAAGTAATATAGGTGACAAAATCTGCTAACAAAGCCAACCCTGAAACAGTTCGTAGCGAATTTACCAGCATCAAAACTGTTCACGGTCGTCAAAATGGACCATTCATCGAATTCCGAGTCCTTGGAGGTTAGAGGTGTATGCATGTTGCGGTGTTGACTTAGGAAGCACCAGACGGTTTATTCGATTCGAAGTGAAACATGTCAAGATATTTGAGATATTCTTAAGTAAATTTACACACACTTTCGCGCGTAGGTTGATAATAACATGACGCAACACGAAAGCCTACAACATTCAATCCAACTTGACCCAACTGACTGCTCCAAATTTAATGAATCAGCTGTTCCGTACGCCATGTGGCGTGCCCATGTGTTTCAACTGACGTCATTTTAACGTGTTCAATGTCAAAATCGTGAGGCAACTCAATGCACTTGACTGTACTTCGTACGTTCGTATTGCGTACGGCTTTGTTTTGAGATCGGGGTTTTGTGTGGGATGCAAGACAGAAAGGAGCAACAGAAAAAGCACACCAAACAGGTTTTTCATGTGTTAATTTATCGTGCTGTAGTCCATGCAAGATGCACGTGTTAAGTTCGGTTATTAACGGGTAGGAAATTTCCATTGCAGATCTTTGCTCCACCTTCAATTCAACAGTTGTCAACTGACTTCTTTACTGTGAGGAAGCTAAATAAGCTTCAAAAATGTCTATGCAAATCTTTGCAGCTGTCAGACAGGGAAGGATATTGAGCTGTTCGAAACAAATTACACTGTTTCAACACTTGACAGTAAAAAATAATCACACAGGTATAACTTTGCATTTTTTTAAATATTTCTTTTGCTCTATTTTCTATTGCCAGGTTAGGTTTTGTTTTATCATGGATAAAGGAATCCATGGTGTTTCCTTTGTCGATAATGGTGGTACCTGTACTAGATTGTTAGGTAGGTGGTAGTAATTTAACTGGTTAAATAATCAATAGTTGCCTGGAATTATTTATTTTCAGGAACCAAGGTTTTTGGTGCCTCATCGCAAGTTCAAGATGCCATCAAATCCACGTCAAAAGACATACACCTGTCAGTGCAGAAGTCGTATCCAGCCGCTAAACCCATTCCACTCCCAGACAATGTTGACGATATTGACGATTCTCAGCTTGCCTGCTTCTCTCCTCAACGGGACAGAGACATTTTGGGCTCTGTCATCCTGTCGAAGGCAGAAGGAAGCTTCAGTCGTGGCTTTGGGAAGAGCTACAATCAGCAATCTTACCTAGCAGATCCGCACGTGGCTAGCTATGATTGCCAGGGAGCTCTGAGCCTTAACTCGGCCATGCAGACAAATGTTCCCGAACCTTTTTCTTCTAACGGCAAATCAACACACCTGAACATGCCTGGCGGCCAGTGGGGCCAGGACCACAAGTACCTCGCCAATGACATGCAAAGAACAAGGACTCACTACCCAGTTCAGCAAGAAGATACAAGTTTGTTGCATCCAGGTACTTTTACTAGGCCTGCAGTTAACTGGAATAATGAAGCTTACATACACCTTAGGGGGTATTGCACACTTACTAACAACCAGCAAAAGCTTGTCATTGAAGATGAACATTGTCGCTTCTATAGCACCCCTGTTAAAGATGAAAAGCCTGTTGTAGAGTTATCTCGTAAAGATAAGCTAAAGCGAGCGGTTAAAGAGTATGGATCTACTGTAATAGTATTCCACGTTGCAATTTCATTGGTTTCTTTGGGCGGCTGCTACTTGGCTGTCACCAGGTATGTACCAGGCATTGCTGTTGAGCTTAGGTTATTTTGATGAAACTCCTTTGATATAAATGGGGCAGTTAAGAGATTCATTATATATTTAACATTGAAATGTGTAGTTTATTCAAATCTTTACTTACAGCGGCGTAGACATGGGCGGCGCTTTGAAGGCATTAGGAAGTGGAAGCGAAGTTGCAGCAGAAGCGGGTCAATTTGTGGTCGCATACGCAATACACAAAGTGTTTGCCCCTGTCCGGATCAGCATCACTCTTGCGTCAACGCCATTTATTGTTCGGTATTTGAGAAAAATTAAAGTACTTAAACCACCAAAATCATCTATAGACTAAACAACATAATTTATTTTTGTAATTTGTATATTTTTATTTGTAACGTTATTTAATGAGTAGGTATCTGTAAAGAATGCTTAAAAATGTGTCAAGCTGGGTCGAAGAGATGTAATCGATGCTGAGGTTGTTCAAGCCACAACTACATTAAACTTGCATTGCACTGTTTGGTATCGCACCTCGAGCAGTGCATACAGAGCACAAAGGCTTTCTTCCCCCCCCCCCCCCCCCCCCCGTGCTTTATTTGAATTATATCAATAATTAATTATTTGAAGAAATAATTAAATTTTTCCTTAATTCTCTTTGTTAACTGAAACTCAAACTATTGACCCTACTCTGCACTTAAATGTTTAAAACGACAGCAGATACTAAATTTTGTAGTTAATTGTAGGATTTGCAGTTACGAACAATACGAAAACACAAAGGTTCTCGTAATGTAAAGCCAGTTCTCATTTGTGCATATTCTTCCCAATCATAATTGGATCAGAGGAATTCTTTTTCCCATTTCACCAGGGATCCGAACTGATATCAATAATGACGGTTCTGGGTCCTAAATTGTTTATATCAGAGGGGTCTGATTTTCATCTGAATCTTTCATAAACAGCAGTTCCAGTTCTTTTAAAATTTCAACACCTTTACCAATTTTTGTTCTTGGAGAGCTATTAACAACAGTTTCGGTTTTGGCTACCCGTGACGTAGCTAGTAGGCTGTGTGTCATGATATACATCATATTGCCGACTGGCACTGCGCTGCAACACTTAAGCTACAATGGTATTTGATACCAGCATAGCAATTACAAAACTGTTATGTTCATTTTTATTTGTCAACATTTTATTTTAAACTCCAGCTTAGAATGGCAATTCAGAGTTTTGGCTATCCAGAGGGTTGTCACTTGTCAGGCAAGCAATGCTTTTAATTTTTAAATGAAACTTTGTTATTCTTCTATAGCAATTGGTGAGGATTAAAAATAATGAAATAGGTATGGGTATCAATAAATAATCATAATAATATTATACCAATGTCAGAAGAAAGCTGTAAGGCATGTTGTATGTTATTAATAAAGTATTCTTGTAAATAATAGCAAAGGATGCAGATTTATCTTTTTAAAGAGGTCAAGAACTTTGGAAGGATAGCCGAAATAATTTGGGGCACAGGGCGGAAGGTCCTTGCCCTAGACTGGTTCCACTCCTCTTATTTAGTTTTGAAATGATGCAGGATTCTTGAAGATTATAGTACTCCAACTCAAAGCCTTTTGGAGACTTGTGTGAGCCCCGACGACTGCTGCGTTACCGTCAAAATAATTGCCGCAATTTATTTTAAAATAGTCTGTTTCGTATGTAAATTGCATATTCTCTGCGAATAACATGCATCTACTAAACACGGTAATAAATTTAGAAGGCAGAAAAAATCTGTAGATAAGGGTATCATCTCCCTCACGGTGCGTAACTAATTCTATCTAGCTTGTGCTGCATTTAATTTTGGTTACGACTGTGCTCGTAGCGCTAGCGAACCGAACGGCGCATTCTTGCAGGAAGGAAAGCGAAGGAGATCGGAGTTTCGATTGGCCGCCATTCTCACGAAATTCTACCGAACAAGGAATTTGTGGCTTCTGTTGTGTTATAAATCCATTCCACAAGGTAAATAATTATTTGATACACTGACAATAATCTCAGCCAAGTTATTCGTTCCTTCCTAACAAAGTAAGTCCATATTTTAGGTATGCAATCTCTTGGTTAACAACGCAACGCTACTGCAATGGCTGGCGTGTAGGTAGCAGGTCTAGTCAATCACCCCTACTTGTCGCATTTAGCCACCATCCGCGGTTGTTTCTATGTAATATTGCCACTGTAATATTGTCTCTCCGGATAGTTTTATTCAGAATACACAATAGGTTAACACGATCAAGATTGATCGTAATTCATCAAGATTGCTGTAGCATCTCTAAATATTTCACTCGCAACAACCTGGGGCATAGGGGCTCATAGCATAGAGTAAGGAAGGCTCATAGCCCCAGACGCAGACCGATCGTTATGTAATGGATGATCGTTTCAAACGGTGTAATCTTTTGTATTTATTTACAGGAATGATGGCAGACCAGGATTTTGATGTGGAGGCGATGCTAGAAGCACCCTACAAGAAAGGAGTAAGTTTATATCTCCCCACATTTTTATGTTTCAGTAGCCTTTATAGCTTAATATGCTAGATCTTTGCAACTTATCTAGAGCTTGTTAGTATTGATAAAGGAGTTTGTTGGGGGTTTACATTAATGTTAAAAAACATGCCAGTTCAGAGCATTCTCTTTTAATTATGATAATATACTGGTGTTGCTGGACACCACTCCCAAAATGTAACCATAGGAATCCTATTGTAGGGAATATTATAAAATCTTCAAACTGTTTAAAACAAGAAATATAATGTTTACTACTATCATTACTGGAACTATGTAACTGACGATCGATCCTCCATTTTCTGAATTGTAGACCCTTTCATTGCAAGGCTCTCACCTGAGCCACAGTCCAGGGCAGGAGCCCAAACCACAGAGGTACTGCTCAATTTCTGGCTAGGTATCTTTGTTTAATTGTAGCTTAGTTATAATTAGTTTCTAGCAAAGTTTCACAAAATTAAGATGGGAATTGAATGACATAATAACAATATGTAATTTATATATTGGAAATTTATAAGTTTTGAGATTGGAGTTTAGTACCTAACTACTTTACAATAACTTGACTGCCAGTGCTTCTGACTGCCAGAAGAAATTAATTTAAAATTTTACTGAATAGGTTTGTTAATCCAAAAGAATATATATTTAAAAAAATTATTATATCTGCTGGTTTTTTCTACATTGGTATGAAGTGGTGCAAGTTTCCAACTGGTTTTAGAGTAGGTACATTTTTGGGGTTTTGTATGAGCACTGTAAAAAATTGTTGTTGCAAAATGAGCCACACTTTCTGAATGTCTCCCCTTCTGTCACCTCAGGGTCCCACCCCGATGGGTTTGCAAGCGAAGCTGAATCTAATGCGAGAGACGTTGTACGTAACAGCGGACGAAGATTCATTCAGCGGCCAGGCAGTGGACTGATAAACAATGTCTATTAAGCAAAATGCAATTTAGCCTCTAGTTTCACGCCTGTGGCCCAAAAAGCTGCAAGAGTTTGTTGTACGTGTTAATGTTACTTCAAATGGTGTATGAGTTTTGTATGAATGTGCATGATTCAGAATTAGTTTAAAGTGTCTTTCCTTGGTTACCAATGGAACACCTGCTCGATGTGCGACCCTCCCCAATTGCTTGTTGGTTGTACACCGGGTGTAAAGAATCGCCTGAAATTGTGCAATTTTGTCTATTGACAGTAAGACGCACAGAGCATAATGAGCGTTGCATGCTCCATTTAGGTGCCCCTTGCTTGATGGCTTATGCCGTCAAAACTTACTGCGTATCATCTGAACTACTTTGATTCAATAGTAAATAATGTCTCGAGCAATAATTTAATATAAACCATCGCATAGCGTCATTTAAAATGTTAACTAATCTTTTATTGCACTCTCTTTTTTTCTAAGTTTGTCCACTTTTGAAGTCTAAAAATATCGGTCATCATCATTGCTTACCGGTAAATCTCAAGGTACATGCCGATTAATTAAATTCAGAATTTATGGAGTGCTCGCATTCGAATTTGATCTTTCTCATTAGCTGTATATCTTTGCAGAAACAATGTGTAAGATGTTTTGGACCGAGCGGTGCGGTTGCGCAGGGTGAGTATACGCGGGCTTGCTAGGTCTCCACCACCCTTATCCGTTAAAATCTGCCGTCGATCCTCGATAGCAGCAACTCGCCACGACTTCGAGCATCTGGACCGCCCCTTATCGTTAAGCCTTATTCTTAAGTGACATCTGATATTAATGGTTTTTTGGTATTTTTCTTCCCCTCTACCCCTGGCGTTGGCTGGTTGCCGTGGGTTACCATCACTTTGCTGTTTCGTAGGATGACAACGGCATCGCCTCGAAGAGCTCGTCACATCGGGAGAACGGAAACTCAAGTTCCCACAAATCTAGGTGAGTAAAACTCGTCAAGAACGCCTTTTACCACATATTTTGACATTCCACTTGAGTCCGTAGTACTGATCCATCATTCATAATTCTTCAATAATCGTAATCCCAAGTTCCAAATCCTATCGGAGTCTGAATGATTCAGTTTCTAATTCAACAACATCTGTAGATGGTTGAATTCGTATCTGGCCCGCGACCGGCATTGGAGTTCTATAAGGCCACTGGGAATGATGAATGTTATTCTGTTTGTTATAGAATACTGTACAGTACATTGCCGTGAAATAGTAATGTTGCTCGGTGAGTACTTTAAAGGTTCGAGAGTTACCAGCTCAGCAATGAGGCTAGCCTGGAGAAAGCAATCTGCGCAGAGTTTCGACATAGGCTAGCTGTTCGATCTTTGATCACGTACTGCACCTTTGCCACTCCATGGTGCCTTCCTTCCTCACCCCAGATTAACATGCCCCTGGTATAAAATCGTAGTTCATCAATCAAAAATAATCATAGGTGCCAGGCCTCGAATTGTAATGTAATTAAAATTGTAATTGTATGTCAAAAACGAAGAATCGTGGTGAATAACACGCCAGACTTTGTTTCCTTTTTTAGTGCTGTGAAGGCTGGCCATTTACAGCTAACTTAGACTTTTGGAGAAGTTTTCATTGCACTATTTAGCAACTGTTCTGGCCAAAACTGAAAAATGTAGATTTACCATGATACCGCATCATATTTTTTATAATGCAACCAATACCTAGTTGGCCAACAGCTCATAAAGTATCATCAATCGCGGTGCACATGCCAACTTTCCCGGCATACTGCTAGCTTTGCGGCCAAGGTCTGAAGCGTTTCGTCTCATTGCAGCAAGCGCCACCGAAGTCGAAGCCGGTCGAAGGACCGCAGTAAGCGCGGAAGTGGACGCAGCGAGCGTGGTGGACACGACCGAGACCGAGGACGCCGCGACAAGGACAAGGAGAAAGACAAGGAACGGGACTCACGTGGCCACCGCAAGAGTTCGTCGACCAAGGATCGGGACCGAGAGCGGGAGAGGGCCACGGGGAAGAAACGATCCATGTCTCCAATCGCTCTCGTCCGGGCAGGGGAGAAGTTTCCGTACAAGAAGGGGCCGTCACCGCTTGGACTGCGCCCGCTCGACGAACTGTCGCCGGAAGAAAGGGATGCGCGCACCGTTTTCTGTATGCAGTTGTCTCAGAGAATCAGAGCTAGGGACCTTGAAGAATTTTTCTCATCAGTAGGGAAGGTGAGCTAGATAACAGCACTGTGAATAGAATACCATTTCTGTGCTTACATTCAAGGAGCAGTTTTATGAAATGGTGGTTTATATTTGCTGCTATTTAAGGAGACAGACTACCTCGCTACCAGATGCGAGCAGCTGCGAGATAGGACAAATGCAGAGTCTCACGAGTATGTGCTTTTTAACTAAACAGTGACAGATACACTATTGAAGTAAGCAAGGAAGTTGTAGATATAGAATCAATCTGTTGGTAACGGATCCATTTTTACTTTTGGGTCTGAAATGGCTGAAACCGCTTCTATAATTGTTGTATTTTGCTCTTTTTCGCACTTTTACCTGAATCGATAGAGATGAAGGAGATTTAAATTGAGAAAAGGGGCGCGTCTCCGACACAGTTTGATTCTTTATCTACAACTTCCGCGCTTACTCCAATAGTTTATCTCATACGGTTTAGTAAAAAAGCGCATAGGTACTCGTGAGACTCTGCATTCGCGCTATCTCGCAGCTGCTCGCATCTGGCAGCAAGGTAGTCTAGCCTCTTTAAGTAAAATGTTTCCCACTCTGCGGACATTTTTTCGAGTTAAATGATTGTGATTACGTTGCTTCTTTCAGGTGCGCGATGTACGACTTATAACTTGCAACAAGACAAGGCGGTTTAAGGGCATTGCCTATGTGGAATTTAAAGATCCCGACTCTGTTCCTCTTGCCATGGGTTTGGCTGGCCAGAAGTTGCTGGGCATACCCATCATAGTACAACACACACAGGTAAGAGCTTATTCATTTGCTAATTTAAATTGTTTCTGAGCATCTCTCTCAAGCATTGAACAGTTAATATAACACCAGACTCACACATCCAGTGTATCTTTATTTAATCTAAGCAAATGCCATTGATTACATGTAGGCTGAAAAGAATCGTGCTGGAAACTCGATGCCCAACATGGTGATGCCGAAAGGAAACGTAGGCCCTATGCGGCTTTACGTGGGCTCGTTACACTTCAACATTACAGAAGACATGCTGCGTGGAATATTCGAGCCTTTCGGCAAAATAGACAACATCCAGCTGATCATGGATCCGGAAACGGGAAGATCTAAGGGATATGGTTTCCTCACAGTAAGTTTTGGTTTAATTATTGCAGATGTAATAGGGTAATACCTAAAAAGTATCAGTTTTGGTTTTCTCCAACAAGTTTTAATAGGTAATTTGTTTCCACCTTTAAAAAAATTGCAGTCTGTCTCATAAATATCTCTCTTTCAAACATGTGCTTCTGTTCCAGCCCCTAACCCAAAAGAGTTTGCCTAAATTAGCTTCAATTTCTTTCAGTTCCACAACTCTGAAGATGCAAAGAAAGCTCTAGAACAACTGAATGGTTTCGAATTGGCAGGGAGACCTATGAAGGTACGCAGTTTGTTTTGTGTATTTTGATTTTGTTCTAGTTATTTATTATGAAATCATCCATATTTTAAATTTACTTTTCTTTTCTTTTTAAGTTGTTAAGTTTTTAATTTGAATAATTTTATAAGTTCTGTTCCCTTAGCTACTGTATTCTAAATTAGTATATTTTTACAGTTACCAGAGCATTTTCTTATACTGTTTTTCGTTGCATTTGTGTGTCGGTGCCTGTCACTGCCTAGACTAGTGAATGGTTTGTTTTGATTTCAACGGAATTAACGTTAAATAAGGGAAGGTGGTGCTGCAACAGGTGGGCAACGTGACGGAGCGGTCAGACTCGGCGCAGGGGCCCTCGTTGCTGGACAGTGACGAATTGGACCGGACGGGCATCGACCTCGGCGCCACTGGTCGCCTCCAGCTCATGTTCAAGCTGGCAGAGGGGACGGGCATGCAGATACCGCAAGCTGCTGCCTCGGCGCTCAACCTCAACTCAGTGGGCAGTTTACCTGCGCTTCACCAGGCCACGCCGCCAATCGCGACGCAGTGTTTCATGCTAGCAAACATGTTCGACCCGCTCACGTGAGTCTTGGCTTGATAGCACTGTTCTATAATAGAATATCGTATGTGTTCCCACTATTTTGTTCCAACTTAAAAATGTATGTTTTTCAAATTTGACTGCAAGTGTTTATGCTGACATGGTGATTCATCGAACACTTTTGTTTCAATCATCTCGGAGTTGTTAGTTGCAAAGTTCTTATCTTAAACTGCGATAAGTGGATTATGTGCAATGAGGTCTCTTAAGGGAAGTGACAAATTGTTAAAAATAAAAATTTTGTATGTTGTCTTAACACTAAATTCAATGTTAAATATCTATATATAACAACCATTATGCAAACAAATAATAATATTTGATGAGCGTAGCAAGATCATCAATTTCACTACTGCTATTAAAAAAAAACACTTGTGTGTGTGTTTGTTTTTTGTTTGTATGTTTGTTGGCGCACGCTTACAGGCCAAACGCCTTCCTCGATTGCGATGAAATTTACAGGGTGCCTACTTTTGTTCTCGACTTGGACCCTTTGCGTTTTTCAAGAAAACCCTCCATACCCCTCCCCTTCAAAGTAGAAAAGAGAGAAATATTTGAAAATTGGGAAAGTTTGGAAAAGTACGGTAATTTATTTTAAAATGCTTATTTTTTCGAAACCATCGAATCCACATAGAAACATCATATCAGCTTTGAAAGTTTGTCAGAAATTTTGTCAATTTCGCACATGCAAGTTTTTGAAAGTAAATCCGCGACAGAAATTAATCTCCAAATGTTTTTGATGAGAGAAGCAAAATCTTCAATGTCACTACTGGTAAAAAAATCTCATGTGGTCTACCTTTGTTCTCAACTTAGTACCGCTGCGCCCATACGCTCATCTTCAACGCAAACACGTTGGCAGCGTTTCCTACTGTATGTTAGCCCCTCTAGAAAATTGCAGGCAATCAATAATTGATAATCAAAAATGAAAAAATAATTTTTTTGATATTTTTGGTGATTTCATGTCTGTGTTGCCCTAGCATTGTCATGCTCATGCGCCATTAAAATGACTAGGAAACACTGCCAATGTGTTTGCGTTGAAGATGAGCGGAGCTGTTTGTAGCAGATACGTTGAATGCAGAACGTCGTAGACAGCCGATGTGTTACTTAGTATTTCCAAGGTTGGTCACACACAAGTCACAATAAGTTTTTGTGAAAATTTTGAATAAATACACACTTTAAGATAAATTCTCGTATTTTTCAAAATTTTCCCAATTTCGAATATTGCTCTTTTTTCTGATTTAAAGTGGAGAGGTATGGAGGATATTCTTGGAAAATGCAGGGGGTCTAAGTTGAGAACAAAAGTAGACACCCTGAAAATTTAATTGCAATCAACGCAGCCTTTTGTCTGTAGAGTGCGCACAAATACACATACAAAAAAAAATTGTTTTTTTTTACCAGTAGTGAAATTGAAATTTCGCTTTGCTTGCTATGCTCATCAATCAACATTTTGGCTCTATATTAAATCTTGCCACTTAAATGGTTAATGTTATTATGTATTCTGATTTCTGTTTGGTGTTTTTAAAAGTGTGTCCATGTTGCAACAAAGAATCTATTTGATGTGACTCGCTTTCCCCCTACATGACATAAACGCAGGAGTCCTGGGTAGCGATCATGTAGCTTTTTTTCATTCGATTTCAAATCACTGCCCGTGTTAAACCATAGGCAGTGATTTTGAAAACGAATCGTTTTGAAATCACAAAGTTACGTGATCGGTCTCCTGGATTACTAATTACTATAGATTCGGCTGAAGTCAAATGATAAAAAAACACGAAAACGCAAATTATGAAAACGAATGATTTTGAAATCACAAAGTACCATATTATTATTTTAACCATATTGCAAGCAATTTCTTTTTGAGAAAGCTTTAGACCAACAAATAAGGCTAGGGATGTAAAATTAATGCTACCCTCTGCCCTTGCTGTTTCAGGGAGACGAACCCGGTCTGGGACATTGAGATCCGCGACGATGTGATCGAGGAATGCAACAAGCACGGTGGGGTTCTCCACGTGTACATCGACAAGGCCTCACCGCAGGGCAACTGCTACGTTAAGTGTCCCTCGATTGCCACTGCCGTGGCTGCCGTCAACTCCCTGCATGGAAGGTGGTTTGCCGGTAAGAAATTGTGGGCAATAGAAAGCTAAACACTGTTGGTCATTCGACCATTGGCGGTGTAAAAGTATACATATATATTATATTATGAAGCCATTATGAAATGGCCATTATTGGTCATGGCCAGCTCAGAATAAGAGCTTTTGTTCAATCTCTAACCAAAATGCCAGGCATCTGATGTCTAAAAACTCAGTTAATTTTGCTTAGCTACACAAACCTCTCGGGGCACAATTATGTTCAGTGAACGTATTATTACTTCATTACATAGATTAATCGTAAATGTTAGTCCATTCCATAAATGACATTGCTTTAACAGTTTATACTGTAATGGTGCTATCAGTGTTGTGACTAGATAATTTTTTTTTTCATCTAGATAAAGATGAAGATAATGGGCAAATTTGTTATCTAGATAAGATAATATTGATTTTTAAATTAATCATCTAGATAAAAGATAATAGATGAAAAAATCTATCTAGATAATTTTCTTTAGATAAAAGATAATTTTTGAAATTGGGAATATTGGAAAATGATGTTGGATTGTTGCATAATTCCAAAAGCCACATTAGTGACTGATAATATTATATTACACCTACCTAACAGTACAACAAAAGCTCTTGGAATCGGATTCCCAATTCCCGAATCATTACTCTCAAGATTAGATATGTTTGAAATTTTTTATTGGGATGGCAATGGTTTTGGAAATAATGACAATCTGAATGACAATGTCAAGAATTGGAAAAAAATTGGCTAAAATCATCTATTATCTAAAATATGGAGTTTAGATAAAGTTTTTTTTTTAAATCTAGATAAAGATAAAGATGACAGTGCACAATATTATCTAGATAAAGATAATAGATTTAAAAAAATATCTAGATAATTTATCTAGATAAGTCACAATACTGGGTGCTATTAGCTCTAAGACAATGGCAATGTGTTGGTATTGTCTTGTAGCCAGAGTAATTGCATGTATGTATGTATACAAAGATCATCGACTTCTAGGAAGCATATAATATACTAAGTATATTAGGCTAGACCCGCAACCGCCCATACCTGCCTGTATACCAAAACGTGTCAAATTGGACGCCATCTTGATTGGGACCCAAAACCTCCTTGGTGCTAATTTCACAATAGAATCAAGGTAACCCAGACCTCTTGTTGTCGAAAATACTTGTGAAATGTCACTTGTTGCTATGTCCAGATGAAATTAAAACTTTTCATTAGAACCAAAGACTTCCTTGATGCAAATTTCATACCGGAATCCAGGTAGTCGGGACCCTTTTATTTTGGGAAAGGAAACACTTACGATGCACTACAGTCTAGCCAGTGAGAGAAGATGCCACAGCAGGGGCTGCCCCCTTATGAACTACCAACTCGTGAATTTAAATTTTAATGGCGGGAAATCAAAACACTATTTCGGTTACAAATACAAAAAATACAACATGAATCTATTTCATAATTATGAGTTAAAATATCAATGAATACATAGTTGAGAGATAAAAACATAAGCTTTGGTAATATTAGAAGGTGTAAAGATGATGACAGGATTTCGGTTTTGTCAAACTGGCGCTTCTGTAAGCTACTGTGACTACTAGCTAGCGCTCCCAGCGGAATGGTATCTTCTTAAATAAAACGAAGTTTACTTGTTGCTATTCCAGATCCGATTAATACCTTACTACATTATATTTATTTCTGAGTACTTTTTCCTCTGGAAGAGCTGTCTTGCAAGTTGTCTGTTGGACTGTGCCAAGCTGTGACACGTTTTCTAGACGGCTGATGGTCCCAATCAAGATCGCGTTCAATTTGACACGCTTTTCAGTACCCGGTTGCGGGTCTAGCCTTATATACATAGTATATTATACGCTTCCTTGAAGTCGATGACAAAGATATATGTTTATACATATTATATCCGTAAACCTTTGTTGCACAGTGGTGTGATTGGATGGTTTGATTTTCAGGCCGAGTGATCACTGCGGCATACGTTCCTCTCATCAACTACCATAGTCTGTTCCCCGATGCGATGACTGCGCTCCAACTGCTTATGGCGTCGGCAGCACGACGGGGCATGTGATCCGATCGGTAGCGACGCACAGCGCTACAAATGCTCACCAGACGCACGTTTTAACGTGATGAATTACTCACCAGGCCGCAATCACAACTTGCTGAATTCTAGTATTAGTGGTGTTGATCTGTGTCTAGAGATTGGTTTACTGTGCTAACTAAACTGTCTTTGCGTCATGTGGAACGAGGTATTGTTGTTTCATTTTTATAATTTAAAAATGTAATAGTTCATTTCTAAGATAGAGATGCTTCTCACCAACACTACTGTTACTGATAATAAGGGTTCGATCTATACTGATGTCCGTGTATTAGCCAGCAATAATGTCACAATCCAGATCACTTGTAATGAGTGTTACCTATATTGGTTTCAAGAAAATGGTGAAGGGTCCATTTTCTTTGTAAATACTTTGGTCGCTTCTAATAGAATTAGCCTTTGGCTTATTTTGCTTTGCAACATAATATGTAGAGATACTTTATGTATGATATGTGTACTGACATTATAATTTTTGAACCTATTGATGCATTCTTATTTTGTGTTATGTTTTGAGGAAAGTAATGCTAGCCAAGTTCATGTGTGAAGGACATCAAAAGAAACATCCAGCAGTTGGGGAGGGTATTCTGTAAAAAATGTATTTCCGATGTTATGTCCCTGAACAGGATTATAAGGTATTCTGTAATTCTAACATCTAAATTGTATTACTATCACCTAAAATATAAATTCTGGGATTTACAGAGTACAATTTGATTAGGAGAATCTGCTGAATGAACACTAGGAAGTCTTATACTGAGAATTGTCAGTGACAATATGTACGGTGAGTATGTTGATTGAATTTGAAGCACGATGTATTGAATTGCTGGTTGATCCCACCCACATTACTTCAATCAAGTTTGCCGCATTATGGAAGAGAGTTCATTGGACAGCGTACTGTTGACTAGCTGTTGACCAATCAGAGCAAGTGACAAGAAATGTTGAGGCTGGCACTGTTTGTTTTTGTGCGCATGCTTCGGACTCCCTCAACTTACTTCACTTCTTAGTTCAGCCTGCTGACCAGAGAAGGGTGTTTCGGAATTCGGACGTAGGTCGTTTCCACATCGGGGTATTGAGGCGCCATTTTTTCCCGTGAGTATACATGTTTAGTTTTAAGCTCTGCTTTCGATGTTATGGGTCTTACTCGTAAGTTATTTGCAGAAAGTAGGCATGAAAGTAGGTCTTTCCGTGAAAGTAGTACTTTCAAAAGTGCGTTGACTTGTAGGTATAGCAATGCTGCAAGGCAGTAGTCAGCACCTTCCGCGAGCGCCAGGCTGGAAGTCAGTCAAATCGTTTTAACAGGCCACCCATATCGAAATTGTGGCGTTTATTGCAAGAACTCTTAATGTGAATTTGCAGCAGAAACTGAATTATTTGAATCTGTTAACAGTCTTGCAATTAGCTCTAGATCAAATTTCTTAAGCTCCAATCCCTGTCAATCCTTTGGATGCTAAATGTTAACACTCCTGCCATGGAATTTGAAGCCTTCAAATTCTATGCTTCTATTGATTACCTATTGCTCTATAATGTTCTAATATTAATTTTTTAGATGATGACTACCAACAGAATGCCCTTGAAACCTATTGATGGTGGGAACATCAAGTCACTGGATGCTGCATTGTATATTGTAGATGACATTGTTTCTAACCTCAGCAGTGGAAATCTGCAAAATGGGTTGGTCGTCATCAATTTGGTTTCGTTGGTGAACTATTTGACAAATCATGGATCTACAGTGGAAGCGATGTGCAGGGGTAAGTTACTGTTCCTGTTATCCATATCTTCAGCCAGCTACCTAACTACACCTACTTCTAATACATATATATATAGTGCTTTTGTATTTGGGCATATTTAAGTAGAGTAGTTACTAGTTTGTGGCACATGTAATCACCATTTTGTGTCTGGTTGGCAGGTGCACCTACATATTTTCAGCCAGGGATCTAAGCCTCTATCAATAACGGTTTTGGTTCCTTTAATTTTTAAGTTACGGGTCTGGTTCGGGTTTTTATACATTCAAGATATGGGTTCTGCTTCCGGTTCTAAAACAATCACGAATAATGTTCAGACTCTTGTGAAAATTTGCGGATTTTTATGGTTCTTTCGGATTCTAGTGCTGGTTCATATCGCGGCAAAAACTTACCATTAACAACGACAGGCCAAAAAATCTCCTGTTTATAGAACCGCAAAGAAACCTTTATAGGGCCGGGAAAGAACTGATATTTTTCAATCCAAATTGCGATTCTGGTTCTTGGAAATTATGAATCCGTTCTAGTTCCATGACAATAACTCTTCTTTCTGGTTTGGGTATACCTAGTACCTGTTTTCAACCTTAGTGCTGACTGGGGTAGACTAGGGAGCCTATACCGTTAGAGAGTGCCCATCTCTGCGTATGGGCGCCATGTTTTTACCAACTTGATTTATTCAACAGCCCTTTCAGCAGTAGTTGGTACGTTACGAACTTACCTCACCATGTAGGTACTTAAAACGTAGATATGGAAAGGAATGTGAGAAACTCACTTAGACGACTGCCACGTGCTTTGTGATCAACTTGGCAAAAACATGTTGTCCTTTTAGCATGGAATTCGAACAGCCAATAGAAAAGTGTCATCATGTTGGCCACTCTCTAACCCTATATAGGCTCTCTAGGGTAGCCCAGTGATATGTGATGATCGTAGCCCAGTAAGGTGATATACCTACTGGCAAAATTATTTTAGCTTGTAGGTGAGGGGAAAGCCGCAAATCTTGCAGGGAAGGGCTTTTGCAAAGCTACTGCTAAGTGGGTAGTATGGGAGTAGATTTTCTGGAGCCCTTCTTTCTGTGATATATTATCTTCTTCAAATTTTTGTGTTGTCAGTTTTTCTTGATTATCTTGTATTATGGTGTTTTAACATGTGCCTTTCTTGAATAACTGATTCAATTGGTTCCATCTCTGGAAAACAAAATTATCTATCCATTTATTTTTGTTGTGATTTTGTATTTTGGAATTGGTTCCTTTCCTACCTATTAGGCTCTTATTCTGGATGAAGTGTAGATGGCTATACTGGGGGGCGATTGTGTAACTTTGTGGTTTCAAAACCATTCGTTTTCAATATCTCTGCCTATGGTTTAACACGGGCAGTGATATGAAATCGAGTGATTTCGAGCCAAATCGAACGAAATAAAGTTACACAATCGCGTGCTTCTTCGGTTGAGAGTGCACTAGCGTGCACTGTCCGCTAGACATAACAACCCTGAATTCTGTGTACACTCCAACCAAAAGTGACCTAGGTAAAGCCTATATGATATCATCACAGATGAAAGGTTACCCACATTTTCCACTCCCATACTGAAGCTGCTTCGCGAAAGCCTTCTACTCGAAATAATTGTTCCGCCGGCAGTCACAGGATGGAGCCACTATTTGTTGTTATATCACCTGTAACCAAGGTGACGTTGGGTGGTATATTGGGTCCCTTGGTTATATTGACCTTGTGCCATGGCCTGGTAGATGAAGCCATAACCGTAACAAAATACCTTAGTGCTCCTGGGGCCTTACCTAGCTCGGCCACTCGTAGTACCGGGATTACTAGCAATCTACCCTGGCTAATTAATACCACCGTAGCACCAAGCAGTAACCCCGACCTAGCGTGGCAGTATTACGGCCGGGTTATATAGCCGGGGCACATCGACTCTGACTTTAGTAACAAGCCGTGAGATTGGTTGATTTGACCTCACTGCACAATGATGATCGTTTAAAAAGCAGTATGCCTTCTAGATAATGCTATCATCGTAGCACCACCGTAATACTGGTTGCTAGCGGTGCTACGAAATCAACAAACTGCCCATTGTTGAAATGGCCGCTCTAGGTCCGGGTTATATAACACCACCAGCCCGGCTAATTAGCCGCATGGTAGCCGCTCCAAATGGCCGAGCTAGGTAAGGCCCCGGGACCCTTACCTAATATCCACTGTCCGCAACACCGTCGTATTGCGGGACTACAAGATAACACTGTACTACTGTAGCTCCGGTCTAGCTCCAGTCTTTAGTCCCGATCTAATATGCACGTTCTACGCTGGGGGTTCGGTTAGTACTGGTACTAAACCAGAACAATCGACTCTGATCTTACGCAATCGGCTAAAGAGACCGGCCCCCTCACGAGATGATGTCATTGGCTGTCGGACGTCTTGCATTTGGCGCGATTATTAACCGAGGCATTGGTAAATGCCATAAAGAATAATAAGCTGATAAGATAAGCTGTCAGTCTCACTCGGTCCTAGTACCATCAAAGTACTGCCACCTAGCGGTTCTATGATAATACCACAGATTTAGTCTACAAAGTGGATATTAGATCGGAATTACTGTGTAACTCCCTCATAGTTCGATGACCTTAATTAACACCACCGTAGTACCGCTAAAATGTGGATATTAGGTAAGGGTCCCGGGTACCTCCACTGCCGTCACAGATGCGACCTTTGCTATTATGCGCTTTTTTACTAAACCGTAAGAGATAACCTATAAAGTAAGCGAGGGAGTTGTAGATATAGAGTCGATCTGTGTCGGTAACTGAGCTGAGTAAAATTCTGGGGCTGCTCGCAGCTGCAAAATAGCGCGAATGCCATATGACTATGACTTTGGACTTTTTTACTAAACCGTACGAGATAAACTATTTAAGTAAGTGAGAGAGTTGTAGTTTAAGAATCAATCTGTATCGGCAATGGAGCCTTTTTCTTTGTGATAGTGGATTCAGATTCCGCTCCCGTCGCTCCTAAGGTAATAACCTGCTTGTTTGTTTGTGCAGCTGAAGAAGACTGCCCTGGAAATCCTAAAGGACATTTTAATCTCCTTCGTCTCTTTATCGATTCACGAAAAAGAGCAAGATACAACATCTTAAGAAGCGGTTTTGGCCCTTTAAGACCCAAAAATGGAAAAACAGCTCTGTTACTGACACAGATAGACTCTTTATCTACAACTCCCTTGCGTACTTCACTTTACTCTCTTACGGTTTTGTCAAAAACTGCATAATAACAATGGTCTGAATCTGCAAGGTTCCCAGGAGCCTTAACAGTTATAATAAAGAACACTCCAAATCTTGGCAAAAATCAACAGAGCGCCCTAGCGGTGCGGAGCACAAACAAATAATCTAAGTTTGATTCAGCTTGTGACCATCTCACATTGCATCTCGTAAGAGTGGTCATTCTGTCACGGGAAAAAATTGTAAACAAGCCGAAAGTGCCTGCCATAGTTAAAACTAGTTATCTCCTTGTTAGTTTGACAATTCAGATCCCAAAAATGGGTCAGTTGCCTTAGCCTACAAACTTATCTTCGACAAAGCTTCCTTTTGCAGCAAAGGTCCCACAGAATCGTCTCCGCTTGTTACACCTGATCTAGATGACAAAATATTAATTTACTCCATTGCTTATCCGATTTTAGTTGCCAATAATATGCTTATTGCATGAGATAACGTGTGAATAATATGAATTTATCAGTTCTTGCGCGGTTGACATGACATGTCAATTTTTGAAAAAATTGTGATCCTGCCACCTTGATAGCTCGACGTCTTTTGTATTAGGTGGCGGGTAGTTAGTTTTTTGTACTCCACGCCGCTAGTTTGTGCTGAAGATTGTCGCCGTGAAATCCATTGCTACAAGGAGGGAGTGTCCCGTATTATAACTGTTACGGTATTTGCTGTAACCACATGAGGAACATTAGGTGCCTTGGTTATAATAAGACCTTGTACCAATGCCATTGCCTGGTAGATGGTAAAACAAGTTTCCAAGGCATCTCAGCGATTGCCGGCAAAATTATACTAGCATCAAAATTTTCTGTAGCCATAGCTAGGTATGGTAGAATATCTGGGTAACCTTACATCTGTACCGTTAAACCACTGTTAAAAACCGCTTGGAGAGGGCCATCTTTGTAGAGTATCTGTGACCACACTTAATTTTCTTGGTTTCTCTTCACAGAACAATTGGATCGAGCATTCGTACGGTTCCGCAAAAGTAGCCTAGATGGGAAACTGGACTTCTATATTCGCAGACTGATGCTCTATTTAATTGAGATGAGAGCAAACAATTGGGTTGCTACTGAGTCAGTAAACCGTTATTATAAAACTGACGTAAGTAACATGTCAATCATACATGCTTCTGGTTTTAACTAACTAGGGCTACGCAAAACGCTCGTAATTGCGTTGCAGGATGAGACGTCACAAACACACTGAAGCCATAATCAAGCCAGCCAAGGTCTTTATACCATTGCTTTCCCGAAAATTCTGTCACGGCAAAATTTCGATGACAACTCTTGTTTGTTTTTCCTATAGGCTGTCAGATAGCAAAAATATAGTACTTACTTTGTGCTTATTGAGTAATGAAATGTTAAATTACATCATTCTAACGTATGCCTAAAGGTTTTTTATTACCTAGTTTGTAGATACTTTTTGGCGATGATTCCATTTCAATTCATTCCACAAACGAAATTGACTTAATCTTCCAGTAGCTATCAAATCTTTGCCTTGGACAGACTTGAAATCAACAAAACTGGTCACCACGGACAACATATGGAAATGTGACCACATGTTGAATCATGCGATTAAAATAATTATTAACATAAATGCGATTAAAAACCAGTCCGAAAGCAGAGGCGTAGCGAGGGTCATGGGTGCCCGGGGCAAACCCAAAAATTTGCCCCCCCCCCCCCCCCCCTCCCACACATTGGCGAAAATTCTACGATAATTCTAGGGTCATAACTCTTAAATTCTTAACTAGGTCTTTAATTTAGCAAGTTATCTTTTTAACCCTTTTGTGACTAGATTGTTTAGGCTGAGAATTATTTACAGAGTTATTTAAATCAGTACGTTGATTAGGTCTCTCCCTATTAAGAGAACATATCAGTTCGCCAGAAACTGGCTTTTCAGACCAAAAGTTGCCGAGTACTCAAGGCCACATCGTTAAAGTTAACATTTTAATATTTCAGTATGTTGCTCACAAAATACGTAATTAAGGGCGATCATAGCCCTTTTTTTTAAACTTTTCCCCTGGAATGCTAGAATATACCCCAAAACTCTTAATTTCTTAACCTTTTTAGAGCTATTGTATTCGAAAGTGCAAAGAAAATTTGGGGAAAAGAGCCATGGTCGCCCTTCTTTACGTCTATTGTCTACAACATACTGAAATATTAATATGGTAACTTTAGCGATGTGACCGTGAGAAGTGTCAACTTTTGGTATGTTTCAACATTTTTAAATGCTAAATTTTCGACTTTTGTCACCCCATGTGATGAAATGGATGGTGTACAGGCAGAAGGGCGTAAGCGACATTTTCACAATTTTTCAGGAAGTGAAAAAAACCTCTCAATTAATCAATTTTTGATGAATCAATTCAAATTTTTACTGGATCCTTCAAATTTTATTTTATGAATTTACAGCAATAATAGAAATTATATACTCTCAATAATACAAAATTAATGGCGGTTACGCCCTAAAACACTGCTAAAATGCTGCTTGCTTATGGTGGTTACGCCCCAAGATAAGAAGGCGCATGCCCTTTTGCCTGTTCCAGTTTCGACATAAATGTCGCTTACGCTCAAATTAAAGCGTGAATATCGGCTAAAGTAATAGACTGTCGCTTACACGGTATTTTTTTTAGGTTACTGAAATAAATATTGAGCAGGAACAACCAAAACATGGATTTCGCCAAAAATGTCGCTTACGCCCTTCTGACTGTACACCATCGAAATAGACTCTAGGACTTGGATAATTTTACACTGATTACATCTACTGTGTATCAAGTTTGAGTCAACTATTCAAATAAAAAATAATCAAAACTGTGCTTGAGCCTTAAATGGCTCCTAAAATGCTCCTAAAATGCTCCTACGGCATCTAGCCGTAGGAGAGTCGACTCTTGGACCCATATTTCCACATAGTAAAAAAAAAGCTCAAAAAAAGAGCTCAAAGCAGAAAATAAGACAAGGGAAAGGGGTGCGGGTTCGGAGGCGCAGCCCACAAGAAAATCAGTAGGTTACGGTTGTTTGTGGTGAAAATCAATGCGTTTGAGGGCAAATTTCATGTGGCTAAGGTGACATTTGAAAAGGGGTTTAAATAGGTATAATGATATATGAATGAAAGTGGTATAATCGTAGGGTAGCCGAACAGAGAATTAAGAATGACGGACGTTGTTCATAATGCAGGGGGCGACGCCAATGGCGTAAGGAAAACCTTTTTGCGAGCAGTTTTGCAATGCATGATCATTAGCATTATAGTGGTTATTTTCTAGGGCAGAGAACATTCTGTTGCTTACACTTTATCTTACACTGAGGAAAATCGGTTCAATGAGCCCCAAGGCCTAACGCGCATACGATCATCCTTTAACGCAATGAAGAGCATTTGATGTAGTCCTGTAAATCCTGTAATAGGTATGAAATAACAAGTGCACCACTTGACAATTGACGGCAGGATCAAGAGGTTATGTAGCTACATTATTTTTTACTTTATTATTTTTAATTTCAATTTTTCCTTTTTTCTCTCTTTTCTCCTTTCTATTTCATCAGTACCTGGATACTATTGCACGGCCTGCTTGGGCGGGCCGTGCAAATAACCCGAGTTCTGACGTCAGAGCTGACTTGTGTCTTTTTGCCCTGATTGAAAAACTCGTGTTTTAGTAATTAATAAATCAGATTCAAATCAAAGAGTAATTATCCAATCAGGAAAGTGAAAAATTATATAGTCTTTTAAATTGAAATTGCAATTAAGAAAAATTGTTCAATAATAGATTCACATTTAAGGAGAATTCCCTATTTTCTACACTATGATTTCTAAAACCGACACTTATTTAGCTGTGACAATTCATTTTCAATTGTGATTCAAATGAACTTGAACCTACAACAAAATGTGACCCCCCACCCCTTAACTGTTGCTTATTTATTGGTAGCCACCTCCCCCCTCCCCTGAGCATGACATACTTTAAAATATTCGCTAGTACCTATTAACTGATAACTAGGCAGTACCTGTACCTATTTAAGTATGACATTCACTGAGTAGGCAAATTATTATTTTCTAAATTGTTGCAGGAATATTTTCCAATGGCTGGCATGACTGATAACATCGGCAACAACGCTGGTGCCGTGCCTGCACTTCAGTCTCCAACCCTCCCGATTCTAGCCCCGGGAGAAACAATAAAATCGTCTGGAAAATATTTAGCTCCAACGAAAATACCAGGTACAGGTGTTATTTTTTCATCAAGTTCGTGCATTGCTTGTCAACGGTAATTTGGATACGGTTCAATGATGTCTGAGGTGGGTGGTTGATTAGTTGCCCAAACTAATTAAGCTGCAATAGGTGAAATGAAGGTCTGTTACGAATTCAGCCTGAAACCCCAGGCAATTGGAAGTGAAACTTGCCTCATTTCATGCTTGAATTTAATTTGTCTGACTAGTAAATTAGGTTCCAAATTGTTTTAAGAAAGGAGTCGGCTGGGAAAATATTTATACCCAAAGTAAATACAAAATGGCTCAGAAATTAACTGAATAAGCCTAATTCAAATATCGGTTTTCAGCAATTTTCGGTTGTGGTTTCAGTCCCTGGACTAAATTACTTTTTTATTTCTACTTGCGGTTGTGCAATCTAATCACGGTGGACAAAATCGGTCAAATATTTAATTCGTAATTTCACTCGACTCCACATCAATTTTAAATTTGCTTAGGTAATGGTTATGCAAATTTATTGATTAATGAGAGACCTGTTAATAACTACATATGCCTATCCAGTAAGAGTGCAAGATTTCTGCGATATATTGTGGTTTTCAAGTACCACTGATTTCTGTTGCTCAGGGAAGAACTACTTCAAAGATGAGGTTGTCATCCGAAACTCTGATTCAGGGAAAGGTAATTGTAGAATGGAGCCTATAACATTTGTTGGAATGTCAGCTGTTTGTACATTATGTTATGCTTATGACTTATGATATGCGTATGACCGACCATTGAGGTCCAGCATATTGATCTATTTAAAATACAATTAATACTTGGTAAATTTTTGTGATATAAATTAGTAAAAACAGCAAGGAAGGTTTTTAAAAAATTTAATTTTTTAGTGATGGGCATCAAAGGCCGGAGGGTTCATATGATCGAAGAACTAAGCGAGACTGTCATTTCATTTCAGAGAGGTAAACCAACTGCATGGCATGATTGCCAATATGTGTGCAGTCGGCTAAATAGATCACTTTTGTTTGCAGCACGGAAACTGATTTGCGCGCTTTCTAACCAATTCTCGAAAGATAACGAACTCCATAATTAGAATTTGAATACTTCCCTAATTTTAAATAAAAATAACATAGCACTTCTCCATAATTTGGTACTAATCCTAGTGCTCTCAATGTGAACTGATATGCTACTACTGGTTTGAGTAGATCTAGAGAATAATGCTTAGAGTTATTGATTTGGCAATGTTGCAGAGCAGAGGGAGATTTTCCCTCAACCAAATAACAGTTCAAATATTCATTATATTATGCATATCAGCGATTGGCCTTAAATTTTAAACGTGAATTTAAATGCGCTCTTTGCTTTCAGTCAATCCTGGTGCTAAGGAACGTCTGGTACAAGTCACTGGCCCAGATGAAGCGCACATTAAGTAAGCCGGCTATTTGCATCAAAAGTTTAATGAGAGCAACTCATTCGACCCTATTTCCCCAGTGGTTCTCAAACTTATTGGATCCATGGTTTCTTTAACAAGGGAACGGATTTTCGTGGCTCCCTGGTACTGATATCGCGAGTATTACAATGCAACCTTATTAAGTCTTATCTTCACGGTTGCGCAAGATACCTGTGCAATTTATGCATCTTAAGTCGGTGGTATTAAAAACTAAAGTTAAACCATTTCTTGCCTGGGCCATTAAAAGTAATTGTGTGACCTCAGTAGGCAGCAAAGGCTAATTACTAATTTGACATAACACTCACAATTTGCAAGGAGAAGCGTTGTGTATGGATATTGAATTCATTCTTGTAACTTGTACTCGATAAATGAATATTGATGCTGCTTATACGAAACAAGGGGGGGTTTGGGGGTTCATCTCCAAGAAAATGTTTGGTTTTATTTTTAAGCATGTCTTTGGTGCAAATCTATGCGTTTCAGGGAATTTTGACCATAAAAATACCTTGAAAATATGCACTTGTTACAGTAGTTGGGGAAATTTCAAATCAATGTACTGTTTGAGGATAGTTGCATGCTAAGCTGTCGTGTGAAATTTATCACAAATTTGAAGAGGGGCCGCAAAAATATGAGTGCCGGGCCGCTGGTTGTGTACCACTGTCACAAGTGGTCAACTGGAAGTGTGTGAAAATATACCTCTAGATATCTGTAATTTGACAAGACAAGGTTTTGTCAATCGCAATCATATCAATTGTATGTATCGGGAATAAATATTATTTCTATACAGAAAAATGCATGGAATCTTGTGAAAATTCCGCGACGCCCCTAACTGAAATGCGCGACGCCCTTGGGAGCCATGACGCACAGTTTGAGAACCACAGACTTAACCAGTAAACATGGTTGATCTGTTTTGCACCTTAGGAATTTATCTGGTTTTTCTCATGGCCTCAAACACTATGAAATAAATAATAGTTAAATTAAATTAAAATGGAAGCCTGATTCATTGAGCAAGTTAAACTTCAGCACGTGTTTTAACAGAGTGTGAAATACTGTATAGCAAGCATGCTCTCATCTTACAAATTGTCTCCAGCTATGCGCAACAGCTGATGGGTGACACTATTCGGCGCAATGCTTCGCCAGTTCCGTTCCGCTCCGACCAGACGGATATCGAGCGTGTCGGCGGATCTAGTTCGAGTGTCAATAGCAGTGCCTCAGATGAGAGCACACGAATCCAGGGTAAGCTGTCAAACCTTGGGCCTGCCAAGAATGTGTGACTGCAAAAGTTTCATCTCATATCTTCAAACATCCCTTGCATCATTGTTGCAGTTGAGTAGGGAAAGCCTTTGTGATGCTGAATGGACTTGACAAAACTATCCGAGTTTATTCCCAATTGATGTTCTTTTCAGATTTGCTCTGATGCACTATCATTTTTCAGGCTATCCCCGTGCCAAATTGCACCACAGCCTGTCTAGTAATGATGCTACTCTGGATGCTTACAAGTACACAGTGAAGGTAGGAGGAAATTCTGTGAAGATTACTGGTTCAGACTACTCGCTTGTCATGGTGAGTTGCTGTGTTTGCAAGCGGCTGCTTTTGCCTACATGTGTTTATTTTGTGATGTAGCATTGCTAATGTTTAACAGTGGCTTTACCAATAGTGTCATGCCTGGATTTGCCGTGGATACAATCCCTAATCCAAATGCCAATCCAATCCCTAATGCCATTCTACAACTTAACTCGGGCTTACAGAGATAGGTTCTCACCAAGTACTCACGGAATTATTTGTTCCACATTTGTTGTCAATTCTTTTAACAACATTACCTATTGAAATTGGATCCGAAGTCCTTTAACGTATTTTCTTATATAACTCAAAGTCATTTTGCTGCTTTATAACATAACATTAATTTACATGTGCTGCAAGAATTCACAACTGTTTGAATATTAAGTTATTGCTCTTCACTGACAAGTTATTAATGTTCTTTTAGATATTTTTGGATTGTTTAAATTAACACCGTTACGAAGTTACGTTTGGTTTTCGGGTATTTACAGCCGAAACAATCTGCCGAAAAGATGGCGCTGATACCACTTGTCAATCAAATCTATCGAATCACCATTACAATTAAAAAATTGAGATAATGTGAATTATGCATTGATCAATGTGTCCAAACAGAAAAGTAAGCTTGCCCTGGACAAGTTTTTTGAGAGCGAACCTGAGCAGGTGGAGACTAACGAGTTCTTTACGAGCTTTGACGACGAAGTCTCCCCACCTGCGCCTTCTCTCCTCCCGGAGCCCCACTTAGAGTTCACCGCTAAGGTAATGCTGTGTCGTATGGTGTGCAGCCCAACCAGCCCCCACCCTTCCCACAGACTCCTCACCACCATCAATCTGTCATGTGTAGCCTAAACCACTTCTCTCTTCTAGCTCTACTCCTACCAAAATTGCTGATTTCATAGTATTCTTATGGCACCACCAGTTTAAATGACTGTTTGGTATAGTCTTCTCGTTTGCATTTTCATGCTTCATTTCAATTCACACTCCCATGACAACTGAACAGAGTCTGATAATGACAAAATGATTTCATTTAACTATCAAGTAATTACTGGCTGGCTCCTCTGGAATTCCCAGCAGTTAAATGTTTCGTTACAACACAGGTCATGGCTAACATGTAATTTTACAGCCGGAACTCTCCCACGTTGAGCGTCCAGTATCGGCATTTGCAGCTTTTCGTGAGCCTGCACCACAACTGGCTGGTGAGTGCCTATTCGATTGCAACACCCAACTCTGAACGACGTGAGGACATGGGAAGGTGTGAATGTTAAATGAACCAGCCCATTGGTATCTTTTCAGCCGCAACCGCCAGCAGGAGGTATTCTCGTTTCGCTCTGTGCATGATGGCCGGTGCTGACATCTGCAAGGAGCCTCCTGCCGACTGGGAGGCCGTCTGCCCTGCTGCTCTGCGCAAGGTATGTCCTTTGCTCATGATAATAGTATGCAGAAAATGCGACAAGATAGTCCACTTGTGGGACATGAATTTGCAACAACCTACAGTAACATCTCCTGCTGGCTGAAACTAACTAGCCCAATAGGTGCCTACCGGTCTTACAAAGCTGACTTTTGGTACTTATCCCATCCTCTAATATAACTCGTATCTATTTGTTTCGAACAGCCAGGAGAACCAACGAAGATTATCAACGAATTTGTTGGTGCTCTTGTGCTTACGCCTCCGCCTATTGAGACGACAAAAGCTTTCAGACCAAAGATGTTCACTCGCTCAAAGTCGGAGCCCACACAGGATAATTCTTTCATCTCTGCTGCTATTTCTGCTGCTGAAGCTAGCGTCCACGCTGCAAAGGAACTGGCCGGAAAGGTTGCTTCAGATTACGATGGCGATGAATCTGTGATCTTTCCGTCACCTTTGTCGCTTGCCAAACATGATACTTTTACTATGCCAAGTCTCATGTCTCTGCGCATTTCGGGCATGAGTGCCGAATTCCAAACAATCCCACCTTCTGTGAGCTCGGCAAGCTCGGCAATCTCACCGCATTTTCAGTACTCGCCAAGGGCGATGTCATCTCCAGCATCAAACCTTGGAACCCCGCCTTTGTCGCCGATTGACCTAATCCCTCCAACAACCCTACCTCGTGAGCCTGAGCCTGCTGAACCAGTAGTCCGCACCACAATCCCTTTCCGTCCGAAACTTACTAATCCAAAACTTAACTTGGGGACCAAATATTAACACTAATATATCCTGTACTAGTCCTTAACTTTCTGCAAACTTTAAAATGATCAAAATTGCCCTATCCAAGCAAGCTAAATTTAATATTTTTTCTGTTTCATCTGCTACATGGAAAGCACTTGATAAGAGGTCCAAAGCTTTATTTTCATGGTATAGTAAATACTGTGGTTTTTTTTCTTTTGGAGTGCAATCGGTGTGCACTGGTGAATGCCAATCAAGTTAGCCAAAAACTTTAAACTTAAATAAATTAACTACTTATTTTTATATGATAAAGAAACTAGGTAGGTACTGTGAACAATGTTGACGATTCATGTCTAATGCTGATTTAGATTAAAATTTAAATGTGTTGGTTAAATGATGTTCGGAGATTAATCTATTGATTATTTATTACCCATATGAAATTAATTATATTATAACAATGATTATGAACATTTTTCATGCATATTGTTAGTAGTTACCAGACAAAGAAATTCAATGTCTAGTTAAGTAATCGAACAGCCAAGTCTTTCTGGCCATTCATTATGTGCATTTTGGCTCCTCCCCCCCCCCCCCCCCCCCCCCCCCAAGTGATGTAGGCAATGTAGGCAGTCCTTGTCTACACTAGAACTGAAATTCAAATCTATCCAAATGTGTACGGGTCGCTTTGCTCAGATTTGCCAGCTTTGTGTTCTAATCTGACAAAATTTTTTCACTCTAGAACGAGCAACCTTTCCAAGTACCAACTGAAAATTCAAATCCCACTCTGGTTTGACCCACGTAACACGCGACTTGCTCTCGGAGTGCTCTCTAGAGCAGTGGCACTCAACCTGCGGTCCGGCGCTCCTAATTTTGCGGCCCACCCTAAAATTTTGATTAAATTTTGAAATGCCATCTTCACATGCAATAATAATTCTCTATGGAAAATCAATTTTTGAAATGTCCACAACCTTCTTTTAACAAGTGCGTAATTTGAAGGTATTTATACGGCCGAAACCAACCAATACGCATAGATTTGCACAGTAAAAATGCTCTAAATCAAAATTTTCTTGGAAACTAAACCCCTAAATCCCCCATTGTGTCATATATGCAATTTAAAATTTCTTTTATCAAGTTAAAGCAAGTACAAGTTTACGAGAATGCATTCAATCAATACCCACGTTGTTAACAATGCCATATGTAGCAATTTGCAAGTTTTATGTAAGATTATACCCTTTGCGGCTCGCAGTGGTAACACTTTTCTTTTATTTGGCCCTGTGCATAAAAAGGTTGAGTACCACTGCTATAGAGCAACCAACCAAAAACGCCATATGATACTGATATTACATCCCAACAATGAGAAATCATGACTCGCAGTCTGGCAATTCATATTTTTATACAGCACCATTCCAATGAGGAGTTAGAAATGAAGGTTTCTGCTGAACTGTCACCAAATCGTATTAACTTTTTGTGAATACAGCAGGACCTTTGTAGTTGTGATGTGTAAACTGTAAGATTTGAAAATGTTGAAACATTAACATAGGCTGTCCGATGTGTGGATGCGCTGTAACTGCGGTATTAATCCTTGATACCAAGAAATAGAGAATAATTTTGTTTTGTCTTCAACAAATTTAGTTGCAATGTTTTTTCTTTTGTTACTTATATTAGATCATTAATAATTAGTATTCAAATCATTATTTACTTATATCTGTGCTTATATTAAAACTGGTGATGATCAAAAAATCGATACTGAACGATTTTATTATTGAACATCCCGTATTAAAAATATCTTAAGTCCTTGTTACCAAAGTAATATTGTTTGCTTTTTGATTGACTGACTAACAATGATATGTTTTGCTTGGTTTGGTCATGTAACCCACGACGTAACAAAGGTTCCTCTCAATGCAGCATTCCTTGCTGCCCCAAAGATTGTTGGGCTCACTAGGGGCATTTTGTTTGTTTAATTATTTTGTTACAACATTAAAATTTTCATGTTTTTTTCTTATGTGGATGTTTTTGTATGTGTTATCAAGATATGTACTGGATTATTTAATGCAATAATATTATTATCAACCAATAATTATTCATTAATATCTCATTATTATTACCATTAATTGTTGCATATCAATGGCTCCCGAGAAGAAGGTTGTAATTGCGCCAAATATTTTTAAAATGGGGTTGTGGTGAAATGCTAGAAAAAGAACTTGCTATAGGGTCAGAACAAGCCAAATCGACCAAAAGTGTGCTCGTAGATTTTTAATTTTTTAAAGAAAATTCATGGTTATTCCCCTACCTTTACTGAGTTCAGAACGTTTTTTTTATTTTATTTGCGACGAACCGTTCTCCAGATAGATCCTCTCAAAGTTTGGAGAAAAGCGAATATTTGGCAGTGTGCATTGCCCCCCCATCCATAAACTCCAGGGGCCCGACACCCCTTCGATAGTGTGTGATGACCACTTTTTGAACCTTAAATCCGCGCCTGCACGTAAGCCACTAGCCAAATCGCCATGCAATTGAGCATGAAATTTGAGGGGAATAGTCCCACACAAAAAAACTGTAACTTCTAAATGAATAAAATACGGGAATCGGGACTTTCAGGGATTTAGGTTGAAATAGTAAAGCACATAATCCACACATTTTCAATTTTTTAAGTTCACTCCCAGTTGACGAAAAACACCCCTGAAAACAGCCATTTTCGTTTTTTTTTTCGGATTTCATGATTAGAAACCCTTATTGAAACCAATATGTATAATCATTCGTTTACATGAAGGGTAGGTACCTACAAAAAATTATCGTTTCCCGTTTTTCATCCCTTGATGTTCAGAATGCACCCTGAAGTTGCAAAAAATCAAAAAATTTACCTGAATTTTCGACCTTCTAAATACCCTATAAAAAGTAAAAATTCTGACTTTTGAGCTACAGTTTATAGTAAAGCAAACTCTTCCAAACAAATTATCTCTCTGAAGTTTTTTTATGTCTTGAGCGGTTTAGAATCGGCATTGGATTCTGTGAAACACTGCAATTGCCAAATATTCGCTTTTCTCCGAACTTTGAGAGGCTCTATCTGGAGAACGGTTTGTCGCAAAAAATTTTTTTTAAACGTTCTGAACTCAGTAAAGGTAGGGGAATAACCCTGAATTTACTTAGAAAAATTAAAAATTAACGAGCACACTTTTGGTCGATTTGGCTTGTTCTGACCCTATAATAATAAATTCGTAAGTACGACCCCAAGGCCAGGAATTTTTTATCATCTCCGAATAATTTGACTAGCCTCTTACGAGCCTTCAGCCATCGATATTGGAATATATCCTATTGATTTTGTTTTGTTCAGCGACTCATTCTTACCTAAAAGTAACGAGGTTAAAATAAAACTACATACATAGTCTTTTTGGCTTCATCACCGGAATTAATATTCCGCCTTCATATTTTGTCAAATGTAAACCTTTACATGAAAGTTGTATTTTTGCTGACCTTTGACTTCAATTTACCCCAATGATTATCTTGTACTGCAACAATCAAATACAGCTTTCTTCACTTAAAAGAGTTGCTCACTGGTCACATTACATGCTATCTAGTTCCTTGATTAATGAGAGGTCTAACAGTTTTACAAGCAAGACTCAAAATTGTCTAAGCCAGCTGATTGACTGCAGCCTCCTCAATAACGCATGAACAATAAAGCTGCCACTGGCAGGATTTCAGTGCTGGATTAACAATATTGTGTTGCAGTCACTGGATGCATTCGACCCAGAGGTGCACTTCAACAAGCTTCTGCAGTCTGATACTGCAACCTCGGTCATCAGCGCAACAGAAAGCGACACGCAAGATGCTGAATGAATGTAGTATATTATTAGGGATATGCTCGGGATAACTCGGCACGCAATGAATTTAGAAAACCAAGAATATTTTATAATTTGTACAACAAACTTATTTAATTTTCTAGTCGTAGATTTTCTGTTTCATTACAATTTCACAGTATTTTAATTACAAAAAGAAATTTTTCTTTACACAAATTGAAACTGAAATATGTTTTACATGTAGCAACTTCTCCCAGTTATATTTTTGATGAAATATTATATCGTATTTTCATCAATTATTATTTAGTGCATCATTTATTGCGATCTTGTGGTGGTTTTCAGGTAAATTGCTACAGCTCATCATCATGGCTATCACGATGGTAGAACTCATCCTCTTCTGGACGATCTTTCAAAACGATTGACACTTTTGCCTTGCCTAGCTCTGGAAAGGATTCTAGCATTTCTAAAACCCAATCTAGAACTGATTTTGCATCTCTTCTGCCATAGTAATCGTATGGAGTGTTCCTATGCGGTGCAAATGCTTTTAACGTAGGATATCCTTTAATTTTAAATTGTTGCACCCTAGAGGCATGTACAGAACCATCTAAAATACCAAATTTTGCATCCCCTCTCATTTTTTCGGCTGTCTTCCTCCAAAGGGGAAGGAATGCTTTGGAATGGTTCGACCAAGGGGCATAGAACTTGACAAACCATAAATTTGTGGAACTTATTACCATGGAGTCAAAATTGGAATCATCCAACAAGACAATATCTGGACCAGCAGCACTGGTAAATTGATATTCTTCAAATTGGGCATGGACTTTCCGTTTAACTGCACTCATTGCCAGGAAAGCAAATGATTTGAATGTTCTTTCTCCTTTGTAATCTTCTGGATGATCTTTGTAGTAACCAAAAACCTTAATTGTTGGATAGCTAGTAACATTGTACCTTTCACCTATTGCCCTGTATTTGTCTGCATTCAACGCTCCAACTTTCACTATCCCCTTCAAAGCTGAGGCAGATTTTTTCAGCTCAGGCACAAGATTTTTGCAGTAACCACACCAAGGAGCATAAAAGTCAACAATCCACAGATCGTGGTTATGAAGAACTAGATTCTCAAAGTTTAACGGAGTAAGCTCGACAATATTAGGATCCCGTGGAAACATTTCTTGGGCATCGTTAATGAAACAAAGATGTGTGAAAAGATATATTAAAAAAAGTTTCTTTATGATGAAATTCATAACTTCAGATATATCTTTTTAATTGCAATTAAATACACAGTTCTCACAATAGATGTGTCAAAAAAGATAACACAAGACTACAAACAAAGCCTAAATCAACAAAAGTGTTGTGATCTATGTGTTCATGTAACCGGGCCTCATTGACGCAGATAATGGGTGCTTGTGATAATCGCAGAGCGTTCGCTGCCTGCAATCTGTAGCATTTGATCATGTCAGAGCATGATTGCTGCACAGACTCTGCTATACCCTCAACCCTGACCTTGCAAGATTTGGTACTCTGGGTTTATCTATCAAAATATGCAGCCTGCACCAGCTTTCCGAGTGCAACATTGGTATTTTACAGCTAGATGCTGTCAAGGGAACGGTTGCGCTCTGATTTGAATGACTTGCAATCCTAAAAAGGAACAGATGTTTCCATCATGGTGGCGTGGTCATCTACCTATATAGGCCTATATAGGTCTATCATCTACCCAGTATAAACACTGGATATCTTTCAATGACCACAACAATTACCACAACACCTCGGTCGAAAGGCCGATATTAGGTCCTCATTAGAACCAGAACCACAAGTGATTCAAATCAGAGCACAACCGTTTACTAAGCAACTATCACACCGTGGCTCTGAACCACCCCGCCAGAGCCATACCATGCACATTACAGCCTAGCAACAACGGATTGGAATCGTTGTTTCGTCAATCCCTTTTAGTACTGCCGTGATTGCGTTACTTTGGGTAACGCATGCCATGGTAATCTGTATAGTACGATATTATTTTCTTCTATTTGATTAATACTGTTGTTTTTAAGTACAAAAAATTTCAAGGACTTAAACCAAATAAAACAAAAAACCTTACAAATGAGGTTGCAAGATGAACCTGCATTTTCATGCCGTTTTTTTATTGTATGTTTTCTGTGAGTATATTATAGGCAGATACTATGATCATGAATGTATCTGTACATGGGGATGTTTGATACATTAGTAGGCACTAACCCAATCTTAAAAATATTGTACATCAATCAAAATTCCTCCATTCAGGCGTTGGTTTAAGAATCAATCCCATAGTCGGCATAGGTACCTATATAAGCACCTATAGGTGCTTTGAAAGGGTCTCGAGAACTTGCAGTCTATATTGGATACCAATCAGCATACCTAATCAACCTGGAGAGCAAAATGTTCCATATTCCATAAATTTAAAAATTCTAATTTATTTGTTTGTTTACGTTATTTCATATTTTGTTGTGTGCAGGATAAAAAAATTATCATATTGTTACCACACAGAAGTAGATGCCAATCAATCAAAACGAATGTTGGGTGTCCTGTGAAAACTCTCCATTTGGTGCACCCCCAAGCACGGCCTTCTCCGCAACTCGCAAGACGCATATTCCGCATCTCGATAGGTTTGTCCCCATTCACCCCACTGTCTCTATTTGCTCCACTTCACGGTACATCTTACATTAGTTTTAAAAATAAAATTACAAATTTGTATTAGAACTTTTAATTCTGGAGTCAATGTAGATGAATAGAGAAACTTGGACATGTTATTTCGTTTCAAATGAGAAGGCCACTGGAGGAAAGGGGTGAAGAATTTCTGCCGATGACACTGGCATTCCAGTGATCGCCTCTAGCATACCTTTTTTATTTGCAAAAACCTATACAAACTGGTTAAAACCAGGTTTAACTGGTTTATATATATTATGGTGTATAACCGACATATATACATATAGCACAGAATGTACTATTTTCTATTTGGTGTTGCGACTCTGCATCTGCAAAGAAAGGATCCCCTTCCTCGAAAGCTGAAACACCTAACAAACACCTAACAACTAACATAGATTCAACAGGTGACTCCCGAGTCCTGACTAAGATTCGGTCCCAGACTGGCTTTCGGCTCCTGAGATTCTTCAGCAGGATGGCGTTGATATTTGGCAATTTGCATTCAGCAATATAGGTAGGTTAATCTATCTATACTCAGAGTAGAAACGTCAGAAAACCAAACTAATTTGAATAAAGAGGATTTGATACCACAACATTTCTGCCTGAATATTTGCACTCTATAAGAAAAGATTGGTTTTTGATTGCATGTTAGCGTCGAGGTCAGGAGTTGGTCAGGACACGAGACCATTGTAATTTGTGAAAAATAGCCTAGCCGATAGCAGTAAATAGCGCTGTGGCAACTCACGAATACTAATGTAATACACAAGCAAGTTCAAATGTAAAATTATAAAACATTAAATTATTGGAACGGTTATTGCATTGATTTTGCATCGGGTGGGATCTCAAGCCGTCTAGCGCTGCAGAGGCGTCAGGCAAGCCAATTTTGTGGGTGGGCAAACCCAAAGAGTGGCATCCGCCCCCCCCCCCCCTCATACAGGAAAGGGCGAAAAAATGAAAAACAAGTGGTGCATAAATGGAGTGGACTTGGATCCCGACTGCGGCTTGGAAAATGTTGAACCGACAACTTAAGGTATTTTCAAGTACCTAAACATCATACCTACTTGCGTGGAATTGGATCTGGAATGAACAATGAACAATTATTGTTATCACTTATTATTATTTTTTTTTTGTAGTTACTATTAGTATTATTATTATTATTATTATTATTATTATTATTTTCATATTTTGTATGCCGCACTATAGGTGAACGGACCATCTTGAAACAAAAAAATTATAAAGTAAAAGTTTAGAACTTCCTCTCCCACACACAAGCTTACAGCTTATGTTGGTATTTGTTTATTCTCTTTCTATGTTTGTCTCATGTATTTGTGTTACTTTGTCTGAACATTGAGAACAAATAAATAAATTTCAATTAAAAAAAAATTATAATAAAACTTATTAGCAATATTATCTATAGAAGTAATGCAAAATCAATTCCCAGAGAGTTTCTACGTAATAATCCAACCCTTACCTGGCCCATTTAGCCCCCGATTCATGTAATTCTGGTATTTCCCTACAGTTATTAGCTGTTGGCGACGCAACGGTTGATACAAATTTCCTACTAGATTATGTGCTTTAATCTCCCAAGTTTTTCGAGGTACCAGGCACCTCACATCTCAATCGGGATGGAAATTAGCTAAACCAAACGCAATTCATTTACAATCTCATCTTCATATCTTATTTTTATTTTTAACGTAAACACAACAATGAATTGGTGACCAGGCGCCCCCGGCGCCTTTCGGCGCCCTTTGTGGCGCCTTTTGGCGCCCCTTTGATAATTTCTCGGTGGGAAGGCGCCCACCATGCCCACCCGCAGCTGACGCCCCTGTCAAGCACGCGGCGGAGGCCTTTGAACTTGCCGCATCAACAGTGCGGGATTGATCCACCAGCCGGCTTGACGCTCCCCTCCCCCCCCCCCCCACCTGACGTCAGGCATGTGGGAATTCATGTGAAGGGGGGACCCCTTTCTTTGTGTGGGGGGGGGGGCGGCTTGCCTGCCGCCTGACAGTCGCGAGCGAACCATGGGCGGCGTGAGTTGAGTAGAGTCGGCGACGAGGGTTGCTCTTTAACCGATGCTTGATATTTACATTGTGCGTACGTCAATGCACGTGCTTGCGTTACTCGTGTCGGGACAGCGATAAACCTGTGTGTGAAATGAGTGAATCCAGGATTACTGTCAGGGGAATGAACTCGATTCCGGAACGATTTAAGTGTTTGTGGATAAGCGCCAGGGATTACAGCACACATAAATAAAGGTGAGAACATTTTCTGTAGACTAGGTGTATTGTGTACCTAATTTATGATACAGTTGTTGTCGGCATGTAGTCCCATCGGCAGTTTCGCTGCAATACCGGATAAAAAATATCATATGTAAATGTTCACAAGCGATGGATAGAATAAAGTACCTACGTAATAATAAAGTAAATACATAAATAAGTAAATTAAAGCAAAAAGTTTGAAAATGATCGCCAATTTAAAGTAGGTACCGAGGATAAACCTTGAATAGTTCAGCAGAGCGAATTTGACACGTCCATACCTACAGCCTACACCTTACACCTTACTAACTTACTAAATAACTATTTGACGGTGACCTCGACCGTGACCGTCATTACGGGACGCAGCAAGCTAGCGAATACAAAAACAGCAGCATCCTGAAAGTGAAGGTGCCAATGGTGGGTAGCGTATCACAGTTTCCGCTCTGTAGATTGGTACAGAATACGTTGCAAGCTGCACTAAAAGGAACACTGACAGGCAGGGGTGATCACGTGCTCATACGCATTTTTCGCAGCCCCTTGCTTTATTTTATACCTGCCGTTTCTGTAGGGGTAACACGAACTATATGAGTCATCGGTATACAGAAAGCATGACCAGCGTCCATACCACCATCCAGCCGTACTTATTTTCTGATATTTTTAACCCACGAAGTACAAACTACGCAATAGTTGTGACTTGTGTAGACGTGTATAACATGTGTAATTCCCTCGTCTCGTCTGTTCACACGAGATAATAGTTATCTTTCCCTAAATCATGGCACCACCACCACACGAGTCACGACGCAGTGTTCGTGGTAGTTTCTCGCGTGCATGGTAATGATGGTGCCGTGTTTTCGGGCCTAGGTGGGGTTGTCCTCAGCATGACAAAATAAAATTACGAACACATACTTTGCAAATCTAATAGTTCATCCAACTCGTTGTCAGCTTACGTATTGTTTAATGGAACACCCCGAACTCTCGTGACTGGCTTGTTTTCCCATTTATCTTGGGCTGCAAGACTCGCCATCAATTACTGTGATTAAATCCCTTCGCGGTCACAGCTCAAGCGATAACACACCGACAAGATATAGCTGTAGGTATGTCAGGTAATTGGCAAAGTACCTATCCTGATTGAATTGATGGGATTTTGCGCATTGTCTGCATGTAAGTGGATTGTATAATATGCTCTGGCTGGGGCCCCGAGTCTTGTCGATGCCGTGTGATTTATGATGGATAGACACTCCCAATGATTTATCAGCATCGATCAAACGATGATGGACTCGATTGACTTCTGTCAATTTAATTTCCTGGAATTATTTGTGTATACTTCTCCACTTCCATTGCTGGTTCGTCCTTTGCTGTTACATTACCACGTACCTTGAACTCCCGCTCAGGTCAAATTCTTTATTTGGGCGAACGCTTTACAATTTAATTGCTACTTAACCAGCCGTTAACCTGCGAATAAGGTATGCCTATTTGCAGACTTCGTTCATGTGTCTTTTCAACAGCGACGCACAAAATAGAGTGCAGGTGCAGGTCAAATAATTGTAATCTTGTTTGCTTCCAGATACCAATCCATATCACACACGATGGCATCCTACTTGATTTGCTTCTGCCTCATCCGACTAGCATTGCCAGCATGCCTCGCCATAAGTAAGTGGTAATAGCCTAATATAATATAATTTCAACTGCTATTAGTTATAAGCTTATAAAAATATGTATTACTCGACTTGTCCATGAAAGACAGCGAAATCGCATTGAAAAGCCTGTGCCAGCAAATCTAGGTCGGATATTCCTTCCCATCCGTGGCTCTTCCTCTAATACACATTGTTCAAATTTACCCACTCTTGGAACCCAATTAATTAGTGGGATTAGGAGGAGCCCCCAGTGCGCACTAATTTCTTCTGCATGATATAATTTCGTGCCCAAAGAGTGGACGAGCTGGAATAAGGTCACGACGCCGACGTGGACGTCGCGAGGACGACAAGCAACGCCCTGACTTCTGTGAATTTCACTACAATACAGCAGGGCAGGGCTGGGCAGGGGTTGTAGGGCCCCTGCCCTGGCCGCGTGGTGGTTGCGTGCTGTCCTCCGAGGGCGGCGAAACCATTAGTGCCATGAGGGCGCGCCACACCGCCACCGAATCCGTGACCGCAGATTAACTTGACATTTTTCCGGTACATGACGTGCATGACATGGAGTGACAGGGACATTTGATACAATGCTGACATCGGCTGGTCCACCCCTTGGGCGCGGGTCAAACCCCTAGCGGACTTGAAGCGCGCTTATAAGCGCGCTGACAAAGATGACATTCACAATCACAAGAGAAAAAATTCCTATATGCAGACCTCGACAAGTTTCAATGTTATTTTATTATTATGTACACAAATTAGCCTCCCAAAAGTGTTGTCCATCCCGGAATGGACAACACTTTTGGGAGGCTAATTTGTGTACATAATAATAAAATGAATAGCCAATTGCGAGCTTTCGTAATTTAAATAAGATTAAAAGAAGTTTCAATGTATTTCTTTTACCGATGGCTATTACCTTTAAATAATCATCACGCACACGGCAAACCTAATATCGACTCACCTGCTGGGAAACATATCTGTTGGCATACATCTATCATTTTGTTGACCTAATGAAGGTGTTGACACAAATGGTGTAGACTAACGGCGATCATTTATGGACATTATTTTATTACATGTTAACTAACCACCTACGAATGGAACAGTGTAGATAATCGTTATATTGATTTAACAATATTGTGGAACGAATTATAAAGGTGGTGTGATGGAAGTGTGGATTACGGAATCGATATAGGTTCATACATAAAATGATACGCCAAACAAAATGTTAAAAAAACAATAAAACAAAATAAGCACAATGGGAATACCTCATGTCGTATAAAGTCATGTTATCTTTATATTTTGGAGTCGATGTGGGCAACCAACACCTTGTAGGTGGGCCTGGGTACAAGATTGACAATATTATGGTGCAACTGCAAACTCTGAACCAATCTTGGCAGCAAACGTATTTGTGGGGTTTTATTGCAGTGCAGTATTTGCTGTATCGCCGTGTCACCGAACACACATGCCGGATTGGTGTCGTCCATATCACTTTGATGTCACGTTTCATCAATCGGTTTATCTATTATTCTTTCCTTGAAGTTATTACTATACTTGGATTTGCCGCCTCTAACGTTCGTCACGCAGCGCAGCGCACGCATAAACGCGTGTACTGACCGCGCTATACTATAAAGGCTGACCACAGAAATGTCAGGGAATCGGGTCACCACACGATGACATTGGTCTTCAGTTTCCACCAATATACCTATCGAGTTTATTTATTGGCAGTAAAACAAAGCGTGAATGCCTTATACGATAGGACCCCCCATGGTACCTCGCATCTTTGCTATTGATCGAATCAGTTTTATTTAGAAACTTATTTTTGTGTTCTCTCTCACGCATATGTCAAGACAAACGAGAAATAAACCAGGAACTGACCGAATCGCACACATAATTCATTCAGCCACCCAATTATTTCGGCCCGCGATGTCCACTTTATCAAAAAATATTCATTCGTGACCAACGAACCTTTGGTAAAACTTGATTCTTTCTACATTCGTATAACATGCAAATTGCGTCGAGTAATTATTGTTTTGTAGTACAGGGAACATGCCTGAACACACGATGCCAACTGGGAAGGCAACACCCCATTTCACGTTCGCTCCAAATCAAATAAGCTCGCTATTCAAATTCATTCACTTACGGCTTTTGGCCGCTCGTAATCACGTTATGGAGGGCGTGGGCGACAGCGGGATTACTTTGCTTTTGCTATCATCAATGAAGGTCTGTTCCCTTGGCTGCAAGTAGATCACATGACATCCGCGCGACTAATTGTCAGAACGGCACGCAATACCGTGATGTAATCGCCAATCGGTTATTACTCATTACACACCTAAGTGATAAAGGTGATAGCGGTTCCGGTCGCTGCTTTGCTTATTGTTCACCGATAACTTATGGTTTGTTGTGCTGATAAACAGCAAGGTGTATAGTAGTTCGCAGTAGCAATAATGGTGTCTACTAAGACACTCGTGTACCTTGCAATATTATGAACTTCTTTAGTGTGTAATGTCTTTGCTGGCTGGGGCTCGTTTATTCTGTTAGTTATAGGCTAGGTATTTATTACGACATTTATTGAATAATTTTAATAATCGTTGAAAACGGTTGCACATTTAAGATTAAAAAATACTCTTAATAGGTACTTACTCTTCAGATTCGCTGTGTAGTTGATGTAGGTACTACACTTTATTTTATCACAATAGTATTCTAGCTGATTTGCATACCTACCAACTGCTTATTAAAATTGTCGTGTAGCTTTCAATTTCGTTGAAACTCCAGCTAGGAAAAGTGCAGCTTTACTGTGACAGCGGATTCCCCAACGTGCAATTAGTTGCAGTGCATGCAAATTGCAGTCACACTTTTTTATTCGTCGTCACTCAAATATTTTGCATTCAGTTAACCTGAAGGCCAGTGATGTCATCTATGCTCGTCCTCGGCTATTTTACTATTTTTAGATATGAACAAAATAATTTGCAGTGATTTTGTCGTCTTGCATTTTTCCCCACATATCCACGACATTTAAATTAATTCATGGCTCAAATGTGTTTGTCCCGATTCCCGAACATCTTGCATTGAAGTCTCCGATCGGTGGTCACCGAATTACTGTCGAATAGTTGCAATCCAATATTGCAAGCGAGGTTGGCCTAGATTTGAACAATTACAGTTGCACGAGTTTACATGGCCGTTCTATCAAACAGTTGACAATGTTGGCTCTAAAATCTATCAAATTATATTATTATAAGTGACCTCTTCAGTCGTCGGAACTGAATTCCGTTTGCATAGGATCGATTGCAGTGACCACATCCTCATTGTTGCGCCTTATCTACATCTTCAAGTCCCTCCACGAATTTCAAGTTAAAATGAGCCGAGGGATTGCTGCTTGGAAGCTACATACAAATCTCCGCTAAAGCCTTTACTCTCGATGACTCCTGACCTGGGATCAATTTTATCAGTCATATAACTCACAACATGTGTATACCAGTTCAGAAAGATGTTCTTATAGTTAAGCTCAATACAAGTATGTATAATACATGGTATAATACATATACGTAGTTTTAGCTAACACTTCGAATCGAATGTACACTCGTTTTCTCTGAAGTAAAAAACTGTTATGCGGACAAGCGCGAATGTTTTTCTAGAAAGACAAAGAAATGCTCTGTCCGGTCACGAAGAGAAGCCGAAACAGGACGTGGACCAATTAATTAACGTAATCTACGCACTGAGCACATTAATACATTAAAACCAAAATTAAAACTACAAGTCCACTTGAAACATTTGGTATCAAAAACAACTGCATTGATTACCAACTCAACCATAATATACTGGAATTTTATCACAACCTAAAATTGGATCGATGTCCCGGAGAATTGGCTCGGAATGCATTTCTCGCAAGTACAACGGCTTACGCGCATGGGCATGGTTGCTTAACAAGTTAACATTACAAGTATATGTAACTTTCGTTCCTTACCTGTATACAGTATGTAACTAATTTACGTCCTTATAAGCATGCGCATATTAACTTCGAAACCTGTCAAAGATCCACAGTCCCGAGACTTATAATTATGCGCATAGTTGATCTATACCTGCCCATGGCCAAGTCGATATCGACCTCCTAAAACTTAAATCTCTCTTTATGATCAGCTATGTGAACAGTACCCCCAAGCTTAAATTTCCAATAGGTTCGTAAAGTGAATAGTTATATGACCAGATTCCTTGATTGCCCCCCCCCCCCCCCCGATTTCTCGCATGTGTTATTATTTCTGACATAATAATAAATAAAGTGAGGCATTCTTCGCATGCAGCATGAACTATAATCTTTTAATTACATTTTATAACGCAGGACTTCCTACATCACGTATCTTCTTGGACTGTTCACTGGTCGTTGGAGGCGTTCACGCATGGGAAGCACTTTTTATTTCCATTTTATTCGATCGTGATCTGGGCTCATGGCAGTGGACTTTATAGAGTAGGCAAAGTGCCATATCACAATGCGACTCTGTGGGGCTAGGGTAGCGAGTCCAATATAAATGCATTCTTGAGTTGTACATGTGCTTCGGAGTCCCTTGCAGCGATATGGGACGAAATTTAGAATTTATCTCATCGCCACATGAGCCAGAAATAAAGTGTGCTACGTGTAGCCTACTAACAAACATCCACCCACCCACCCGCCCACCAAATCTCGGTAACATGTTGCTCTTTTTCTGTGGTGGCAGCTTTGCAGATATATTATTACTACGGTGTTTATTATTTACACAGACCGCTGCTGCGATTATCTTTAATTTGTGTTGGCTGTCTATGCGAGAAAATAATGATTTTATTGTGCAATCCCGACCGCAAATTTAGTTTCGGTGGTTATTTTCAAAGAGTCTCTAAATGGCTGATTATTTTCTCCTCATTGCATGCTCGAATTTCAAGGATTAGTACATACCAGAGGCCTAGGCCTCTGGTCTGAAATTTCTGTAGATTACTTCTGTCATTGTAACCATATTTTGGTTGTTTTTTTTGCTACGGATCCATCAAACTCAATTGTCAACTATGAAGAAAATTCTTTTCTGCTCAGGGAGTACAAACCCGGCATGATAGCGTAGCCGCAGTTCGTCATGTCAGCGACCTCGTGACACAATTCCAGCCCTCCACGTGTCTTCCATAGTGATGACATTTTGCGGTCCCTTCGTGCTCGCTTGCCATTCCGCCCTGACCCACCCCTCAATCCTTCCCCTAAAGTCATCATCTTGATAAACCCGCGAGCGCCAGGGGGAATGATGAAATGCCAATATCTCTCCTGCCTGTTATTCTCTATCCACGGCGAACATGTCTCGTTTCTTTTCCCTTATTATTTTTCACAGTATTCGGCCTTCTTTCTGATGGTATTCATCTATCTTTGTCTCTCTTTTATGTGCGCCCTTAGTCGTTCTGGCTCGTCCAAAGGTTATTGGAAGTTCTCACTATTGTTGGTTGATTAGGGGCTGACTTTATCAGGGGCCACCATCCCTTGACGAAATGGAACCATCTTTTGACAGGCGTCAAAGCCGAGTTGCTGCCGGACTATAATTGGTACAGCCCGGTTGGGAATTAGCCACCTCTTGGGAATACATCTGCCGTTGAGTTGATCGATTAACAAAAGCTTGAACAAATCAGAAAGGTTTCACATTATTATGAAACTGCTAACCAAAATATTTAGAAAAGCACGATCAATAAATATGTCAACAAAATCTAGTGTTATACATGTTATCAAATTAGTTTTCATTTCGCGGCTGTCTGACATGCAGCATGCGCCCTCCTTGAAACGAAAGTGCGTGCTTCCGAGTGGATGTTAATGAGATTTATTTTCTTCCAGGTTTTCTGTTTCGGCAGAACCTCCTCTCCCTTATCTACCTCCTGCTGTTGCTCTACATGCCCATGGTGAAGGTGCCCACCTCGAAGACAATGGCTGGTGAGAATCGCAATCGCATTTCCCAACGGAAAATAGGGCGCCACAGTTCATTATTCTAAACTTTTATCAACAACTCAAACGACACTATGTACCTACCTAACTTTCGTTTTGACCATTGGTGAAGTCAATAAAGGAATGGGTGTAGCCCAATCCAAATAAACATCATTTTGATTCAATCATTGAAAATCTACCAATGAAGTACAAATCATATGGTTTTTGAGTGGGAAAATCGGGGCTGCTCATCATTCTGTCTCATGCGGATTTATTTTTCAGTCGTCCATAAAAATTTGATGGTCTGTTAGCTTATTATTTGCTTGGCAACACCCAATCAGAACCTTCTATTTTATTGCTAACTTGGACCAATGAACAATTCTGGCACTTATTGTTTATATGACCATTTATTTACCACTCATTAGTTTGACTGCTGTGAGAAATAAACAGATTATTTTGTGACAAATCGTGATCGATTTGTTAATTTGTTATATTTTTATGCTTTGTTGTGTTATTTCAGGTGGCACTGGCGTGTTCCTAAAAATCGTGATGGTGATAAGTCTTTTGACATCCATTGCGCAGCTCTCCTTCCAAATAGTGCTCTTGTCGATGCCGCCTTATGGGGACTTCCTGCCTTATTGTGAGCACCACAATCGTTTCGATAACCTTGGCCAAAATTACTGTGCATTTATTACAATCTTAATTACATGAACACAATAATAAATTATTTTGTGCTTTCTCGAACTGAGCGGAGCAAAATCTTCAATTTCACTACCTATCCCAAATGTCACTTTAGCATATTTTGTGTGTGTTTATGCACAGACCAATCGCTTGCTCCGATTTTTATGAAATTTCAAGAGAATCTACAACTTTGTTCTCAACATTAGGTAGTTTTTGAACCAAACAATATTTACAACATTTTTCAATTTTCCATATTTTTCAAAAAATTGCTGACGTCGTAGAATCGAAAGTTCCAGTTATTTTTTAAACAAAACTTTACAAATATGTAAAGCAAAATAAAGCATTTTTGGAGATTTTTGATGTTTGTGATTTGTTGTTCTCTTCTTATTTTTGTTGGTTATGATCGAAGGGTTATCTATGTAACCATGCCCCATCCCCCACAAAAAATATTACAAAATATAGCTCCTATTCAAAACAAAAATTGATTCAACATGAGATTGCTAAAAATCTTTCACAAAAAATTATGCAAGATGCAGAGCTGTGGACAATGTTTAACCATGTCTTCGGAGCGCAGGCGAGCTGCTCGAGAAGCTGCTGCGGCACGTGGGGCTGATTCGGCTGGACGGGCTGAGTGCACTCAACTGCACTGTCGCCCTCATGCCAGAGGTGATCATGCTGGCTGGCTCCACTGCCACCTTCGTCCTCGCCAGCAAGTTCTCCCGGCAGACACTCAGCCGCGAGCCCAGCAGTGCCAGCGCAGGAACAGCGCAGTCTGAAGCGAGTGCGCAGGGGACTCGACGAAAGCGGTACAGATTCATCGTAGCCATGGGTACGTGCTTATGCTGGCCAAACTACAAGTTGTTCTGGGACCATTTTCCACCTTTTTTACTGAGTCAGCAAAGAGCTATTAAAAGATAGCAAAGATACTGATATTTAAATAAAAATTTGTAATGGCTAATGTAATAGCTGTGCACTGAGAAAATACATATTTTTTTTGAAAACCTCATTATATAAAGGTGTTAAATATATAAATGTTGAAGCTGAATTATTTAGAAAGAGTCCAGGGAGTTGACAATCCCTTCAAACAAAAATCACCATAAAATGCATGATGACATTTGTTGAAATTCAATACATTTTGCAGTGTGACAATGGGTTTACTAATTGGGCTGTCAGGCCAGCTTTTAACAAATCTAACTGGATCTATTTAGTGGATCAATTACTGGTATAGACTGGACGTTACGGACTTAGTGGGTATGAGGCACGTTAAAAATTCTCTGTGAGTTAGGATGCATTAATTGTCCAATAGATTTGACTGGAAGCCTACAACCGTTGACAAACATGGCCCTGACTTACGGATCCTAACCGTGTTCCAGGCAAGTACGTGTGCTTGGCACTGCTGTGCATTGCGGGCGCGATGCGACCGTCGATACTTAGCGCCGTGTACTTCGTCACGTTCCTCGGCGGCATGACCTGGTGGGCGAGCTACCACACTCTGGGCCGAGCGTTCGCAATCGTGCTCAAGGTCGTGTGCGTCGTCGCTGCGGTTCACATCTTGCTGCTGTTTGCGATACAGACCCAGTGGATTCAAGAGCTCGTTGGGCCAGACTGCAATTACTGCAGGTGCTTTGAAATTAAATGTTCAGCTATCGAGTTTCTATTGCATAATTCGATAAATACAAATTTATAAATTGGTTGCACAAGTTATTTTTGAAGTTTAGAATTTTCTCTATGATAATTATTTTTAAATCATGATCACCCTGTGCCTCTGATAATTGTATGTCGAAAGTATCATATAATGATTAACGAATCTGGCAGAGTTCAAGTCAAAGTTCAACATAGAAATTCTTCATACTAAGAAAAAATGTGTCGAAAACTTATGTAAAAGCAAGGCCATTTCTCAGGAATTGTTGTATATAGACAGGCAATGGAAAATAATGTATTTTAGTATAGGCAGTCCTCATTTGTGGAAAATACTTTTTGCCCTGCAGATACTTGGGTTTAACACCTTTGATGAACACAATGTGCATCCCAGATCCCCGAGACTTCAACTTTGTTGAGGCAGAATGGGCTTCATACCTGAACCCCGTTGTGCTGGTCGTGCTTTACTACGTCTTGGCTCTTGAGTCTCGGCTTCTTATGAGCCCTCTGGTGAGTGGTTCTACTGGGTCCAGGACAGCGGTACACAACCTGCTGCCCGTTGCTCTTATTTTTGGGGCCCAGCTCAAGATGTATGTTAAATTACAAATATCAACTTAAAGGTGTGTTTCTCTTTGGAGAATAAATGGATCTAAAATTTCCCCCATGGTCTTCCTAAAGTAAGGACCAAATCTGAATTTTTAAGCTTAAAATGCTCTTAAATGCACAGATTTGCACCAAAAATTATTCCAATCAAAATAATCTTGGAGAAGGAGATTCCACATCCCAATTTTATAAAAGCTGTACTAAGTATTTAAAAATTCCATGAACTTTTGAAGGCAATTGTGCTAAATACACACAAGTTTCGTAATCCTTTGTTGTACAAATTGTGCGCTTTATATCAAATTGACCATTGCGTCCTACTGATTATCTCTTAGAAATATTAGGAATTGAAAAGGTTTAATACCACTGTCAATGAAGAGTTGTCGACAGTTGCATCAATTTCATCGATGTTATTCCGAAGGGTGTGGTGATGGTTAAGAATTCTCTATCATTCATGCATTTGATTATTCTCATTCAAATAGAACTCGATTCTAAATAACTTGTCTTACTTTGCGGTAGATTCGATCAGCTACCTTGACCTGCTGTTTGCCAGCTTGATTTTTGGGATTTGTAAACATACTAGGTATCTACTATTTGGATAATTTTTTTGTATTTGGAATTTGGAATGGATTGGGTTTTGCTGCTTTGTTGTCTTAACTTTTAACAAACTCCTGCAACTACATGCCAATCGCTGATACTAAACCAAGCTAATTTGCAGAGGAGTCTGTTTATGGAATGGCTAACAACATTACCAAGGTAGTGCTAATGACAGTGGCTCATTGCATGCTAATGAGTGTTGGCTGTTTGGTGGTGGAATTGCAGGTGAAGAGAACAGCGGCAGACAACGAGTTCGCCAAGTCAGATAGCCCCGGCCTCCCCCTTTCCCGCCAGCTTTCTGTCCGTCTCTCGCAACGGAGATTAGTTCGTAACCCCACTAACAGATGGCGAGCCGCCACACGGAAAGTCAAGGTATCAACATTATCAAGATGACTTAGTGCGAGATTTTTATTTAGCTCGCATAGGTTCCTGCATACACTTCTTTCCAGCTGAAATGAACACAGCAGGATGATCTTGATTTTATGATTTTTTTAAATGAATAGCAACATGCTACATGATCCTTTGTGTAATGCGTAATGGAATGCCATCAAGATAACTATCAATTAAGTTTAGAATAATGTGATGCTTTATGCTTTAATATATTTGCAGAAGATAGCCATCGAGTTATAAAGTTGGGCGCAAGAGCATGCGATGCTTGTGGATCTGATTTTTCCTGGGCTTGTTGAGAGCTTTTGTACCTAATGCACTACTAACATTAATTAAAATTTTGCACTAACCTACACTGCCTTGTATGCTTCTGTTACCATTATTTTATATTTTTAGGTTCAAGTAAGACTAAGGCGTATTGAAATCACTGAAACGCTAAGCGAGCACACGCCAGTACGTATTATTGTGTTTTATTTGATGCACAACGCACCTTTTTACGCTTCCTTTAACTTATGTAGGTACATAGCAAATTAGAAAGAATGCTTCAGAAATAACCTACTTTCATTTTGTTGGATTAAAATGACAATGATTTTACTGTTTAATTTTAATCTGATAAATAACTTTCCTTTCAACTAACATCAAAGGTGATGGAATTTCGATCATAATCATCCTTATAAAGTCTTGTAGCCAATGGAAAAATTGTTAATTTGATATCCTATGCTTTTAACGTAAACTATTCTACACTAAAAATTCGTCCAGTGGCTTGCAGGATGTACTTCTAATCACTTTTGCGCTCGTTTCCAGCTGATGCGCTCGGTGAGCCCCAGCGGGGTTTTCCGGCGCTCGCCCACACGTTCGGACAGCACGAGAATCCCCTCAGTGCAGTTGTATCAGGACCCACTAGGTAGCGTCACTATCACCGCCGATCACCCACACGATGATCTCATTGAGCTTAATGCCGTCGGCGACAAAGGTTTGCAACATTGCCGATCGCATTCGGCGCATGTGCCTGGACGACGCTAACCCAATGTTGCAAACCTAACCATGTACATAGCTACATAGCCTACATTTTTTTACAAGTGGTTTTTAAGCACTTCAGTTAATTTTTTACCAGTACATGCATGATTGTTGGGAACACAGGCCATGGATAACATGGGATTTGAACCTGCAATTTTCTATTTGGCAGAAAATGTATTTGTTATTCAACAATAGTAACTTAATTTGGTTTAATTGCTCTGTATGGAAATTTTCATCTAATTTTATGCAATGTAGAAAATTAATTTATTCTGCTAGTAATTTAATTTTTTTCAATTATTTTATAGGAAGCATAGATCCTGCAAGGCAATAATCCCTAGCGCCTGTAACTTAACAACCTTACCTTAATTGCAATTAGACTGGGATAGCTGATTGCATGCTGCTTCACAAAATAGTTATAATTGTTAGTTCTAGTATTTGTCGTAATACTTCTCAACTAATTGTCAACCATTTCCCCCAGAAAACCAAGAGAGAGAAAAGAGCGATGCCGGTGCTCGAACCACCATGCTGGATCACCTGCTTAGCGCAGCCATCTCTATCATCCAGCTGATCAACAAGTCGTCATACATTGCCACCAACATCATCATGATGGCTTGGAGCATCACGTATCACAGTTGGATTACGTTTGTGCTGCTGCTTTGGGCTTCGATGCTTTGGATGATGCCAAACCAACGGCGTGCCATGTTGCGGTGTTCGCCATTCCTCGTATGCTACGCAATGATGTTGCTCATTGCGCAGTACATCTACAGCATGGACCTCACCGAGCAGGAGCTGCCGCAGGAAGTGCAGGGGTTCAATCTGCGGCAGATCGGGCTGGAGAAGCCACTGGAGCTGCCGGTTAAGCCTCTGCTAGCAAAGGTAAGCGGTTCGATTGCTGGAGGAGTTAAAACTCTAGGAATAGTTTTTTTTTAAATACAAGCATTAGTTGTCTGTTGTAGAACAAATTATGTTATGAAGCAAAGAGTCCTTCAGTTGATTTGAGAGTGATTTACATTTCTCATTGATTTCCAGTGCCTGTACACGGTGATGTTCTGGCTGACCCTTCGGCAGTACATGCAGGAGAAGGTTGAAGCGAGAAGGTCGTCTGCGCTGGAAGACATGGTGGCCCCGCTGGCCATCACTGTCGGCACGGCTACCAGAGGTCCATACCTACCCATGTTTCCTAACTTTGGCTTGAGTTCACTAAGGCCCAGTTTCACAAAATTTTTTAACTTCTAGTTGAGATCTCAACTAGGAGTAACAACTGAATTCAGCCAATCACATGCAGCAAATTTAGTTGTAACTACTAGTTGAGATCTCAACTAGGAGTAGAAAAACTTGGTATAACTGGGCATTAGCTTATGTTGACAAATACAATGGCTACAGGAATGCATTTTAATTGAATTCAGATTAAGAGTCGACCATACATTATAAATTTTCAAATTATAAATTACAAATATAATATGTAATTTTTACAAATTTATAAGTTAACTAACTCAAATTGGTTCCATTGGCTGCAGGTTTTTCGGAGCAGATGGAGTCCATGCCGAGCCCGTTCATGTCTCGAATCGGCAAGTTTGTGAAGGAGTTCCTGACCAAGTTCTGGATCATGGTAGTGGCGATCATGCTCTTCGTGATCGGCATCAGCGGCGACCGCATGACAGTGCTGCGCGTTGTCTACATGGCCCTGTTCCTCGTCTTCATTCTCACATTCCAGGTTTGCTCGGAAACCTTTCTTACAGTAATGTATACATTATTAATAGGAACCTATAATAAAATACTATGAGATACAAATTTTCTTGCTATTGCTTTTGGCAAAAATTACTAAACGTATTCAAGCCTTCAAGAACAAACCAAATTACGATACACATTATTATTTATTAATATTGTTAAGTAGGCAGATACCCACTTTGGAATAAGACTTTAATCTCTCCATTGCAGCTGTCATACCAGGCATGGCGAAGGATGTTGTTTGGTTTCTGGATTACTGTTATCATCTATTCAATGACCATCTTGGTCACTGTATACACTTATCAGTTTGACCACTTCCAAGAGTACTGGGAGAAATATTTGGGCATACCGCTGGCCTTGTGAGTATATGCAAAACACTCTTAATATGTTTTTAAGCTTTCTTGTTCAATTCAATAGAATTGCTGCTGACTGCATTTACCTTCCCCAGACAATTGGACATCGGCCTGGAGAAATTCCAAACAGGTGATCTGTTTGTGCGTCTACTTACTCCAACATTCTTCCTCATCATTACTGTGATTCAACTGCACTACTTCCACAAAGACTTCCTCGACCTCTCCGATATAACTAGCAGGTGACACCCGTTTTACGTTTGCAAACAACATAATTGTTTGCAACATTATTTGCAACAGATTTTGGGACTGGGTATCGACGATTACTGTTATTATTTCAGACGGACCAGTACACGGACGCGAGAGTCGAGTGTCCTTCGTTCCGAGGGCAGTTCAGCAGCGGCAACGAGAGAGATGGAGGAGATGGAAAAGGAAGCTACGATGAACGAAGCTGAGACCCACGAAAGACCCCATCTGCCATCGTTCCGCCAACTTAAACGTTAGTGTCTACCTACTTTTCTCAATGTTTTTTTATGTAATTAAATATTCAATGTTACTGTTCATCATGGTTAGGAATGGTATAGTAAAGTCTGGTAGGAAGCTTGTTTTAAACCGTTTTGACTCCATTTGCAATCATTTTCAACCTCTTGTAATGCTAAAGTACCTAACTCAAAGTTTTGGATGTTTTATTTACTCCAGACATTTCAATCAACGAGCTGAAGTCGCTTTTCCACTATGCGTACTGGAAAGTTATGGAGATAGTGGACTTCTGCTGGCTGTTCCTCGAGTTGCACATCCTGAAGATCATGCTTCTTTCCATCATGCTGATGTGCATCTACGACGTCTGCGCGCTGCACTTCATCTTCATCCTGCTCGCGGTTATCGCGCTCATGTTTAGTAGTCGGGCGCACGTCATCATCTGCCACATATGCTCGGTGCTCATCTCCATCATCTTGCTGGCCAAGATGGTCTACCAGATCGACTACATCCGCCACGATCGATATGCAGCGAACTGCACGGTGCGTAAGCAACTCACCCTGCAAGTGGTGCATTTCTTGCCACGAGACCAAGACAAAACTAAAGCGTTTAGTAGTACCACTGATTATCAATCTGTGGTAGTACCATGGGCTTAATTAAAAGCGGCATTTACAGTGAGGAACTTATTCTTTTGTCTCTGAAATTTCGAATATCTCTTTAAAGGCAAGCAAAATTATGTGTGCAATATCTATTACCTATGTGGGGTTTTACTAAGGTCTTCCCTAAAGCAATTTGAATGTGTTGAAGATGAGGGTAGCTGTTTGTAGTGGATAAAAAAGTGAATGCAACTGATTGCATTTTAGGCCATATATGAAATAATTATTTACTAAATAGAGGGTTATGGATATCCTAATTCAAAATGATTTTGATTGTATTTTGTTTGAAAACAACAAAATTTTACTAAAAAAATGTTAAAGTGTAAAAAAAAAGTAACACTTAGCATATTTATGGTTGATATCTTTCCATAGGTTTCTTCAAAAAGTGACATAGATTCTGATGTTTGAAATTTCTTTTTTCAGGATTTGATGTACATTGCCGATCCCAGCAAAACGGTGCAAAACGAACATGCGGTCCTCGACTTCGACTCGTTGTTCGATCAAGCCACCCGTCAGAATCTCACAGTAAATAACGTCGACTGGTTCGGCTTTCACAAGGCCAGTGCCACGAAGAACCTACCGAGCCTGCTCAAGGGCTACATAGGCATCTTGCTCGTCGCAACGATCATGGCATTGGTGGATGTTCGGCAGCGATACAAGCAACATCTACTCGGCCGGTTCTCTGGCCGACCGCACAGCATGTTCCCTCATGTGAAACGAGAAGATGCTGACAGAGATCTGACCACATGCATCAAGTATTTGCTGAATTATGGATTCTACAAGTTCGGCGTGGAGATTTGCTTGATGGCGACAGTGGCTCTAATCGGGACCAGAATGGATGTGTATTCAGTGTTTTATGCCATATGGCTGTGTGTTTTGTTCGCAATGAAACGGGAAAAGTTGGCGGAAGTATGGATATTCTTTCAAACATTTATAGTGGTGATGACGCCTTTACAATATGCTATGGCGGTTGGGCTGCCGCCCGGACTCTGCATTGGTTCGTATTAAACTTGCACAAGCATACAAAATTTAAGTACAGTTTTCTTATTTACCAATTCCCACTGGATGGTTCAAATTTTGGCTGATGCAGATTGCTATTTCTTCTTTCAGAATATCCATGGTACAAGTCAGAGATCCTAATGAAAGTCCAGGATTGGATGTATCTGCCAGATCTACAGCACCCACCTGCTGCCTATAAGCTAGCATGTACGTACCACTTTTCTGAAACGTTTTTTCATGCTTTTGCCAGTTCCCTTTCTTACCGTCATTTATTTGTGATTTCAGGTGATTTCATCGTTTTAATGCTGGCCTGCCGCCAAAGCCTTGTGTTCAGGATAGAGAAACGTCACCAGGACATGGAATATCCTGGTGGGACAAATAAGGACATCACTCATGAGGCAGACGAGCCTGGATTTGTTAATCCTGTGCCTGATCACATATCATATATAAGGTAATGACAAATGCACACATTTTACAGTGATAGGGCTAACACCAAATTTTCAAATTACTGTATGAACTGATGCCAATTTCCAATTATCTTGCAGATCATGGCTAGACATTTTCAAACGAGGAGTATTGTCATCTTTCATGTGGGTAACGTTAGCCATAGTTTTCTTGGCCGGCACAAACCGTGTCAACTTATTCTCTATCGGCTACCTGGTTGGCTCCTTCATCTTCCTATGGCAGGGAGAGGACATCTACTTGCGACCCATCAAAATGATTCTCTACTGGTGGAACATGTTGCTTGGGTATGTATATATCTTTGTCATGTGCCAAGTTCCAGAAATTTTACATTTGGGCAATCAGAAACAAGTTAGGGAGGTACTTTGAGTTTCAAAATTAATCTGAAGCACTATAAACAATTTGTAACAACGTATATATTTGTTGGCAGGTTCAATGTTTTTGTCATCTGCTTCAAGACGCTTCTGCAGATTCCGGGCTGTATCTTTGTGACGGTGATGCAGCTGGAGGCGTGCTGGGTAATGCAACTGCTCAGTATTGCTTGCATCAAGAAGTTCCCGACCACCGTCGCGAGTGCCGGCTATCATGAACTTCATGATTCATCGCGAGGTGCGCTATCAATGGCAGTGTTACGAACAGGACACGTTTGGTTGAAGGATTTCCAGTCACCTTTGCCTGTTTTTTTATTTTACAGACCCTAACGAATGTACAGTTAACCGAGATGATGTAGGTCTTGTCTGGGATGGCATTTGCTTCGGCTTTTTGATTATGATGAGACGACTCTTCATGAGCTACTACTTCATGCACCAAGTTGACGAGACGAAAGCAATGACAATTCTTGCCTCGAGGTATATTATTTGGAATTTTCCAAAGTTAAATTACCAGTTCAGCATGAGCAAGAATAAAATGTGTGACTATGAATGAGCACAATAACAGATATGGTTACCCAGATATTCTACCACACCTAGCTGTGGCTACGGAAAAAATTTGATGCTAGTAATTTTGCTGGCAATTGCTGTGGTGTGGCTACCTGTTTTAACATAATATACCAGACCCCCATATTATACTGATTATGACTTGCAGAGGAGCAGAGCTGATTGAGGAGCTGCGAGAGAAGCAGATCTTGGAGCAGCAAGAAGAGGAACACACAATCCTGGAGAAGATCAAACTTAAAATGGAGCGCATCAAAGCTACGCAACAGAAGATTCAGGGACCGGCATTCAAGGAACCCACAAGTCACTACACGGGTAAGTTACGAGCTCACGACATTCACAATCTTGCCATCCTATTTGCCAACATTGCAGGTTTTATGTGTAGTGAAATATGTAGCACCGGTATTTAATACCAGTCCTAAAGCATATGAGCTTCAATGTGCTCATATCATATCATATCATATTTTTGAAAGACCGAATTTTTTTCCAAGCAGATTGCAGCTCTTAAAATTTATGATTAATGATTTTTACTATACTGATCATTTATATTCTTTCTAAACTACAACTTTAAGTACATTTGAGAGGAAAACGCCTGATAAATACATATACAAATGACCAACCAAACCCAACGGAGGGTCACCGAGTCACAAACCATTTGCATGTGGCGCCGCCAGAGAACCAGGCGCCACTGGCTCGTTCGCCGAGCCTCAACTCTCAGATGCAGTCGGGCTACCACACTCCTATCGAAGACGACCCTCCCCCGCTGACGCCGCGCACTGGCTCGCTGCTGCAAGCGCCGACACCTTCGTCGGCCATCATGACTCACAGCCTCGACGGCTACCTGGAGCCGCAACGCATGTCGTTCGGCTCTCCACCCACCTCGGAGCTGTTGCCGCGAGTGCCATCGGACGAGAGCTTCCCCGTTTTCTCGCCGCCTCCTTACGGGCGAGCTGCGCGGCCTGCGGGCCACCGCCGTCAGTCAAGCAGCATCATCGGGCCACCGTGGATGCCGCGGCTGCAAACCCCTCGGCAGTCAGTCTGTCTGTCGTCGCCACGGTCGCATCAAGCCTGTAATTCGCTGCGGACTCACTTGGCATGATAGATGGTCGCTGTACAGATAGTGGTTCTTGTTTCTGTAAAGTTTATGCCGCTCTTTTGAGATGGAATGGATGGTGACATGCCACACCTAAGAAAAGAATTTGTCGGTGCGTCTGTTAGCTGTCAGAGCACCCTATAGAGCGGTATATCCTAGCAACTTTTCTGTTCTAATTATTTATTTATTTTCTTTCTGATTAGTCCCACAATGCTGTGTAAATATTGTTGGCTTTATTTCTCTTGATATGATTATGTAAATATTAATACTTTATTCCAGTTTCCGAATGATTCTTTCAATGGGGTGCACAATTACATTTTCATGTCTCACACTTTGATTTACCTTTGTGTTACCTTTCTCTAGAGCAATGCGTGGAAATTCGACCTCGTCGGCGACCAAGGCATAATCGGGAGGGTAAAGCAAACAGATTAAAGCCTTAAAGCTTCTGCAGACTTCATTTCAGCTCCTCTGCTTCTAGGAAAACTCTAGGGAACAAGCTACGTGCACCTACCGACTGGACTAACAAAATTAACCAGTAACACAATAGTGTATAATTTCTACTCGGCTGGGGAAAAGCTTTGCTTGTCATTTTGTGGTGACCTGTGAAAACATTAATCTAGTTTGTAGTCTGTGTATCTGTGATCATGTACATACTAAAAACACTTCCTTCTAGCAGGTCATCTAGTGTGGTCTACTAATTAATGCACAATTATTTTTTTAAGTTTTCTATTTTTTTAACATACCTACCTAATTCACTACCTGGATGTAAACTGTGAATTTATTGTCAGTAAAATATTGTTTACTTCATCATGATATCTCACTATATCCACAAGGATTTTTCAGAATATTATATTAATATAGCCATTTTGAAAATGCCCTAAAGAAAATATAAATTTAAAAATAACGACACGGAAATACATGAAAAAGGGGCAACTTCGAGCTTTGTTCTTAATAAATGCAAAACTATGTTAGCAGGGGATATACAAAAAAAACTTTTCGTGGCTCATTTTCTTTTAGTACTTTAGCTTAGATTAGCTAAAAATGAAATAGCACATACCTACCTAACGGATATAGCTAACTCTAGTCTAAGTACCTATTAATATTGATAAAAATTTGGTAGTTTAATAAAAAAGTTATAATTATCCTAATAATAATTATTTAATCCCAGTCGATTTTCAAGTTTCAAGTTTCAAAAATCCAACTACAGACCTCCACTGAACAACATTTCAAAGGTTTGATTGTTTGCAGCGATCCGTTCCGGGGACTACTACATGTTTGATGAGTTTGACGATGAGGAGCTGGAAGACGATAAAGCAGAGGCAGCGGCAGACGAAGAAGACGAGCCGCAACTTGGGCGACGAGTTACTCTGGGCAAGGTAAGTGTCGGAGCCGGCTATTTCCTTGCATGCAGCTTATTTATCTTGTAATTCCACACACGTGAGATTTTGGGGCTTTAACACCAATAAGTTTTGTGAGAATTTAAGCCACTGACTGATCTATTCTTACACCAAAGGAATTAAAGTTATAAATGTCACAAGTGACAAGATACTCATAAACTGCAAAAAACCAGTTTGACAACAGTAAATTTGGAGATAATAGTTCAGGCTGAATTTGTTTTGGCGAGATGAGCGACTTCAAGCTTATTCCAAGGTCATATCGTAAAATTAATATTTAGGCATAAATATGGAACTAAAATTGAAAATACTGCAGGTATAGCCCTGAAGTCCCATGATGTTAGCTGAACCTTGAATTGAAAAAACCTCTAGATATTTTTTAATTTTGATATTTTCTGGATGACCGTTATGCAAAATAATACGGAAAGTGTTTGCTGCAAGTTTTTCTGAGCACGACACACATGCATGAGGCTTGTTTAGAAGCAAATTGTAGACAATGCACTTGTTAGCTGCACTGTCAACAACCCAGGGTGTTCCTTAGCTAAAGATCAACAGTGTCAACAGCACAATTCTGTGGAAAACAACCAAAAGGAATATGGAAACAATTTATTAATTTCGTAATTTTTGTTTCACTTACCGCGATCCAAGTCTGCGGTGCTACGAGAATGGTCCTACAAAACCAATTGTACAAAGCTTTCAAGGGTAGTTTGTTGGTGAAGGATTTTCAGCAGCTCGGGAATTGAGAAAATTGCTGTAGCTATGTGGCAGTAGCCTGTTGTAAATATAAAATAATTGAGACATTTATAATTATAACTACGTAGACAAAGTGATAGAAAACATCTTGGGAGTGAATCTGTAAATTGTGTAAATAAACTAATTTAATTTGTACATGAGTTTAATCTAAAGTCACTTTGATGTTAGTTTTAAAAGAAATTATTTTTCTTAAAAGTAGAATCATGAAGCCCAACTTTGCGGCAGGCAATTTAAATAAGTGCCGGAGAGTAATGGTGTTGTTTCCGTTGCGGCACAGCTTTTTGCAACGGCAATGAAGAAGGACATCGAACAAGCGGCAGACTTTGCGCTACGTAGCGAACAACAAGGGGACCAACCCGACCAACAAGTAGGCCACGTGGGATTGAAACGTACCGCCTCCAGCCCACTCCCGCAAAGGCCTTCCTTCCATAGCGCCCTCTCTGAGGAACAGACCGAGCTAGAAGTGAGTCCCAGCTCAAAGTGCCGTCCGATCCCCAATCGTAGGCGCACCGCCAACCAAACAATCTGTAAAAGTAGAGCTCGCTAGAGTTTTGCATGAGTCGTTGAGTAGTCCCGTGTTTTGGCTGCCCCTGAACGACCCCGATAGATTGTTAGTCAATCAAGTTTTCTGTCCTAGAGTTGTTTTATTTCCCCTAATGACTAACATTTTCTAGTTTAAAATAGAGACATCAAAGTGTTCTAACTGTGCATTTTGAAGGTATTTATCAGGTTATCGCAGTTTTAGCTTCCACGGTAATTTGATCATTATAGGTATTCTACTTGCATCAGCAATTGTATCATTTAAAGTTTTGTTTACGTTGCCTCAGTCCACATTCCAATCCACGTCACTACCTAATTCGTTCCAATTTTTGCTTTTACTCCTGCTTTTATAGGGAGACAGGCTGGTATATTTTTATTTTATCTTTTCACTTATATCAATTTCTTCCTTCCTTTTGTTTCTTTGGCAATCACTTTTAGCTTTACTTCAAGCTTTTGATTTTTTTTGTGATTTTAATTTGATTTTGCAATCTTCAATCTCTGGTGACACATCTGCAAAATCAGCTTTGATATTAGCAATTTAACTTACCATATCACTTGCAAAGCTTTAACTCAAAATACGAGGTAAGGTATAAAATTTGTTTTTTTTACCAGAAAAAAAAAATATATATATATCATATTTATTATCATATTTTATCAATATAATATCCTACGTTCTTACTTGGAGAAACTTAATGCATGCCATCTTGGTGTCTGTGGACTATCATTTCTAAAGCTAAAACTAGTAACGTAAGGTACCTAGTCTATTCTAGTTAGAGATTTTCTGAGATTTGAAGGTCAGCTTGGCTCCAAAAGTGTACTTTTAGATTGAATCTAATTCAAGCTTGGTTGCCAACCAAGCCAACTTCAAAACACAACAATCTCTAAACTGGTCTTGTCAGTGATCTTGCTACGTCTCAAGCATTCGTTGAACTCGCTGTGTTCAGGACCAATTCAGTTCAATCTGAAGTTGTAAATCTCTTGATTTGCCTTGCTTTATGTGCAGCATAGAGATGCACTGATTTCGGCAACATTATCTCCACGAGTCACGAAAGCTAGACGAAGCAAGATGGTTTTGTGCCGAATCTGACAGCTGGCTTGTGCAGACGCCGCTGCCTTCTCCGACTGCCAGTGCTCGGTCGCACGGAGATGATGAGCCGACGGAGAGTTTGGCGCCACCGAGTGGCCTGGGCAGCCGCAGACACAGTAAGGAACGCACCGAGTACTCTGCCTCTGAGGTCGAAGATGGAGACCTGGAGCAGCTACTGGCTGACGATGAGCCACCCAGACGTGAGTGCAGATGCGCAAAATGACCAAGGGCTGTAGCACCTCTAGATCCGACCACTTAAATTCCAAACATCTTTTTGGGCGGGTAGAATTACAGTACGGCTGGGGCCTCTTATTTCGTTGGTTGAAAATGAGGCAAAGAAAGAAGCGAAGGAAATTTTATTGAGTTTTTGTGTAGTACATATCTGTAACCAACAGGGTTTGAAGTAAGTACGTGTACTAGTAGGATATTTCTCTGGATTTTCTCTGGATGTCTTGAATGACTTTCAATTTTCCGGGTTGACACTAATTGCTGGATACAATCTTCAAACCAGAATAAAGTAAAAGGAAATAAAGTGCTGTTTAAAATGAGGCTGTAACAATAACTAGTATTCCAATAAAAATAGAGGTACATACATATTATATATAGATAAGATTTATATCAGAGTTTTCCTTAGATTAATTACGCTCCGAGTTCTATAGTATCATTGCTTGTCCGCAGGTTCATCGTTTTGGCAACGGATCTGGACGTACGTCAAGTTTGCGTGGGCGTTTGTGGAGAGTGCGATGGTTTCCCTCACCAAGTACCTCAATCGGTATTCCCGCGATTATCGCTACGTCGTGAAAGTGCTGGCTATGGAGAAGAAGATGCTGAAGGTACTTGGGATTTTTTCTACAACCAAGTAATTGTTAGGATGCAAAAAAAGTGTATTAAATAAAAGGTTAAACATTTCGGCGATTGCAGGAGAAGCCCGGTTTTGGAGCCGGAACCCGCACCGGCTCATCCATGGTCTGGCAGCCACTTCCTGAATCTCTCCTGGACCGTTCACGTATCAGGTATTGCCTTGGCTCCCTATCGATGCCTGGAACCAAACCATTGACTCGTTAGAACCATGTAGTTGGCATGATTCGATTCTTAGCGTTTCATATTCGTCAGGCCTCTCTGACAACAATGTCCCTCTTAAGTAGCTGCATTTTGCCCGATGTTAGAGTAGACGCTTGTAGCGGCATTGTGGTTTTTCACGCAGCGGCCACGGGGACTGAGAAGTGCAGGTTTGTTCTGGATTGCTAGAGCTGTCGAAGAGTGTAGCCACAGCACGGAATTTAAGGTGAACCGGTTGATGATGTCAGACAGATAGGAGAGTTGGAAGTTTTTATTCCTCACAAATTGCGGGGTGGCAATTACATGGTTTTGGTCAAATCCAGAGTGCTTATAAAATATTTAATGCAAATATTTATATGCAACTTTTGGTCTTGTTATTTGGTCTTGTTCTTTTAGGCAAAAAATAACATTATTTTCAGAAATGCAAAAGGTGAGCCAGGAAGTACATCAAACCTTTATTTTAATTTATAGTGGGATTTACTCAACCTCGTGAAATATTTGTTTTTTTGTCGCGATATTTGTGGAACAATTCGTTAGATTTTTGTTTTTGTTTTAACCGGGCTTTTATTTTCCCCTGAGTTTTCTGACTCGTTGGCCAGAAGGCCGGGCCCACGGCTCTAAGAGCATGGACAGCATTGGGCGAATCCGCGAAGAGGAATTCTCCCGAGCTAGCACCAGCGAATGCACCACGTGAGTTCTTTAACGTCTCGTTCGCGCTTCGCTGCCTGGCTCAGATAAAATCCTTCAACGAGCCCTTTGCCTTTCTTCTAGCAACGACAACTTATATCTTTCTTCGTGCCTTGACTTACAGCTGTGTTACGTACTTGGCTTTTGGGGAAAATGTATAACCTATTCAGTGTGTTTATGGATGATTTTTGCAGGCCAATACTTGGCCTGTTACTAAAGTACAAACTTTAAATAGGTACCATTAATAAAACACAAAATTACAATGTTTTGCCAAGATGCGCAATACCACCAGCAGTCGCAGTGAACATTTTTGTGGTTGTTGTGTATTTGGGATATTCTGTTTCTTTATTGGTGTATCTTTAGATAGGTAATTTAAGTTTGTTTTCACCTTATGGGAATCAAATCTATACACAAAACAGTCACACCAGCTGCATGTACAACAAATCATCGCTCTGCTCTGAATACAACAAATAAGTTCGCTGGCCTTTACTAACATTTGTCGTTTACTTGTAGCCAGGGCATCGAACCCGTAACCCGAAAAACCGTAATTTTTTCTGAACCCGTACCAGAATGTGATTCTAAAGTTTGACAGTAACTTGTGGCAGAGGGACATGGCAGGGTGGTTCCGACATTGTAATGTAAAATGTTGCTGATAAAATGCTACATTTCAAAATCAAACTGAACAGTTTATTGACGCAATAAAATATTTTAAAATCTTACTTTTGAACTATGATTCCCACTTCGGTGGTACGTGCCGTTTTCTGTTTACGGTTCGCAGTTAAGTGGTGTTTTTGTTTTCAATTTTGTATGCAGTACCAGAGTTCAGAATTCCATTTAAATAAATTAATAGGGGGGGGGGGGTGGGGATCATAGATTCAGATTGTGACGTTATTTTTATTTATTTTTTATTTCAATTCACTTGCAATTGCACAGTCAAGTAGCGGTGGTAAGGTAACATATTGTAGTTATTATAAAGATACATTAATAGTATAGTGATTATTATAATAGTATACATATTATGATACATAATGGGAAATTAGTGGCCAACGTAGACACACGTTCTAGGCCGAATCAATACTAGTACTATTAATACTTAATACTAGATACTTGTATCTTTGTACTGGGCTAATTAATCTACAGGAACAAATTTGAGGAACACTATTGGGATCTAAATACTTTGGTCGACAATTCCTTTGCTTTGGTCCTTACTTCAGGTTTCAGACTGTTCCATTGCCTAATGGTCCTGTTTGCGAAGGAGTACTTCCCGGTATCAGTTTGGGCACCTCTCCCTGTATTTTGGGCCCCTCCTTCCTTCTCTGGCACATTCTACCATTCTATTAGCTAATTCCTTCCACCCTTCCTGATCGCATATCACTCTGTGCATTGCACATAGTCTTGCCATGGCCTGCCGGTTTTCTAAGCTCTCCCATCCTAGCTTCTGTATCATCTCAGTCTTATTCTAGTGAGAGTGGGGGGGGGGGGGGGAGGTTGCCAATGTGTGACAATTTGTGGCATGATAAGAAGTGTGTAGGGGGGGGGGGGGGGGGGTTAAAAAAGAGCCTAAAAAGAGTGACACAATTAAAGTACATTCCCTTGATACAGATGCTAAACCCAGATCCGATCCTGAATTAGGTACCTACCATCATGAAACACAAACATAAATTTTTCTTTTACAAGACTGTAACCTGAACCCAAACCCATATTTATTTCGGTTCGATGCCCTGCTTGTTACTTTTTTTGACCACTTGTGTTGTTCTCTGCTGCGTTGTCTACGTGGTCGTTGAGGGGCATGGGGGAACGGTGCCGGGTGAGCTAGTGTGTAGTTTGCTGCTTCCTCCTCCAGGCGGCAGCGGGACATGCTCGGCGTCCCCGAGATTCGCGTGCTCGCGCCCAGTCTAGAGCGTGGCCTCGATTCTGACGGAAGGTAAACCGGCGGTAACTGCCGATCAAGTTTCGATGTCGTTCGTCCATCTTGCTCGCTCGCTCGCTCGCTCCTCTTATGCATGATTTAAATTTCGATTTGTACTTTCTTCTTGATCTGTGTATATTTTTGTATTCTCAGCTTTAAATGTGTAGCGGTTGATCTCCATGACGGCAACTCGACGTGTCTTTGTATTCTCTTGATAATTCTTTCTCTTTCCAAAATGTCTAGTATGTACCTTCTACCTACTACTAATCATCTTCATGCACTATGATTACATTCACAAGGGTGAAAAAAGTGGTATTAAATCAACTCTGTTTATCTGACCAAAGTTATACAAAAATATGTTTTCACAACAGCAACAAGCAAAGAAACAAAAGTCAGTAAAACGGTAGCAGCAGAAAGCTCGTTGCTAAATAGAAACATTATTCTGTGTCCGTCGATACCTTTGCCGTGTAAATACCTGCATAACTAAAAATCTAAACATTTCCAAAACTGTTGCTTAATAAACCAACTGGAAAATAACATATGTAAATAGCGCTGCCATAAAGTAACAATGCTTTTGTTCTAAAACTGTCTAGCTTGATGTGTAAAAGACTAGGTACTTATGAACATGCTTTACTAAAACGTAACAAAACAGTCCTGAATCCTTGTATGAAAACCAATGTTGACTTGGCTCTTTCAGCTTGTACAACCCGAGTCTGGATGAGCTGGACCAGATTCAGGAGCTGAGTGCCAACGACCAGATACCGATCGTGCGACTGCTGCTGGCACTGTGGTACGCCATCATCTCGCACTCGGATATCGTCTGCTACTTCGTCGTTTTTCTCAACCAGATCATGTCGGCCACCATGCTCTCATTACCGTTGCCACTCATGGTCTTCCTGTGGGGCACACTCACTGTACCGCGGCCCACCAAGACCTTCTGGGTCACCATAATCGCATACACCGAGGTACGCATCCTCAGTTGCTGCCTTTCTGTGGGCAGTTTACGAACAACAGTGGAGGTGTTGTGATTTATTATTGAAGGAAATAAATCAGCTCCAGTCCAAAATCAATATGTTTTGTTCTCCTATTTAACTTATCTTCTTAAGATAACAAATTTCTCTTGTTAATTATTCCTTTCTGTCACTCAGGCAATAGTGATCATCAAGTGCATGTTCCAATTTGAACTGCTACCATGGAACCAGCAAGCAATTTTGGAGAACATGCCATTCTATCCACCACGAATAATTGGCATCGAGAAGAAGCATAATTATGCAGTTTACGATCTCATTCTCCTTCTCATCGTTTTCTTTCACCGGTATAAATATCCCTTAACTATTTCTATATTGGCTTTTGATTTCTCATTATTTCTCCTCTTCTGTTTGACTCTGATTATTCTCGGTTAAAGGAGAGCTACATAAGTATTTTTTACAGGTTCATGTTAAAGTCCCTGGGTCTGTGGAAGTCTACCGACGAGCCCGTCATGTTCACACCAAATGCCGACGAAGCATTTGAGCTGGAATCGGATGGCGAAGGTTTGTTGAAGGTTAAGCCGTCTCCCAAGATCCCGCTGAAGAAAACATTCAAGGAGCGGTTTCTGAGCAAGACTCGGCCAGAAAAAAAGAAGCCTGCCATAGACGTGACCAAAGAAGTCGGCCCTAACGACATCGTGCTCAGCGATCAAACTGCCGGCGAAGACGAACAAAAGATGCTGGAAGTTGGTGGGCTCCGGAGAAGATCTTCCGACATCAGGCATCTGGAGAGTCACTTACGGTAAGGGCACTCATCTGTCAGCCGGCAGCTGTCCAATGTTGGATAAGCTTTTGAAGGCTGAATGAGAGAAGTGGGCCATATCATGAATTTATTTTAACTTGATTTACAGCAAAGTAGGAATAACAATAAATTTTAATGGTTGGTGGGAATTAAAAACCAATGTATATTATTAATATTATAATTATCTTTACAATTTGGACTGGTAGAATGCAATCTCCTCTCACTTTGTAAAGAAAGAAATTTAAATAAAAATGAGCTGAACTTATTAGGTACCTTGCAATAAGGTTCTATATCCTCCCTGCTCTCATAAACTGAGATCTCTGAAAGAGTTGAAAGTTGAGCAAAAGGTTAATGAACACAGCTGAAAATCTCAAATTCCTCAAGTCCACATAGGAGCTGAATTAAAAGGTGCAATAGCAATGCGCTTACCTCGTATTTCCATGTAGGCGGCACCTGCCGGACAGCAAGATTGCGCTGCGAGCGAGCCCGGACGCTCGTCGCGTAGGCAAGAAGCTCAAGTTTGATGAGGGCAGCATCAGTGAGCGGTTTGACGGTGAGGCCGGCAGCAGTCGGCAAAGCATCAGCAGCAACCGCTCGCGCAGCTTCATCATTGTGCACACGGAGAAAGACGACGTCTCTGACCATCTGCCCAGCGCTGTCAAGAAAGTGTAAGTATTGCCGCCACTGCCACATTCAAGTTACAGGGGCAGAGTGTCCACCAATTTTAGGCCACCCTACAGACATCAGACAGAAGTGTTCGGGTTATAAAATGTGACAAAACATCAACAAGTGTATCTGTGTCACATTCAAATTGAGAGTAATAGTGCTGAAGTTCAGTTTTGGCAACTATATTTGCACCGGAATAGACACACAGAAAGGTCATACGGACGTGCAACTTCTGTATTGGTGTGTTATTTATTTATCAGGGTGGCACGGTATTTTGATTCCCTGAAGAACTTCTTCATGGACTTGCTCTCTCCATATGCAAGAGTCACTGCAGATGTCTACGCCTACATGTTCATCTGCGACTTCTTTAACTTCATGGTCGTCATCTTTGGTTTTGCGGCTTTTGGGGTGAGTTCTGTTTTTATTCAAATGCGGATCGCTTTGTCCAGGGCTAATGACTTTTGAAGTAGGAGCTAGGTGGGAAGACGTTTGAAGTTAATCTTTTTCTAATAGGTATTTGACCTTTTGACAATTTAATGAATTTTGTAATTTTCCTCATCCCAGACTCAACAAGGAGACGGTGGAGTTTCGGCCTATCTCGAAGAAAACAAAGTGCCTGTCCCATTTTTGGTGATGTTGATTCTTCAGTTTGCTCTGATCATTGTCGACCGAGCACTATTCTTGCGCAAGTTCATCCTCGGCAAAATCGTCTTTCAGTTCATTCTTGTAATTGGGGTACACATATGGATGTTCTTCATTCTACCAGCTGTTACGGAGAGGTGAGTACAGTACATTCATTGAAACACTCAATTATCACAAAAACAGGTACCTATCTACTACTTTGTACAAATTTAATTTTGCCATGGATGAATCCAAATCTAACCAGATGTTTGAGATGCTATCGAAAATATTTTCTCGTTTTGACGGTAGGCAATTTAATGCTGCGCTGCCACCCCAGATGTGGTACATGGTCAAGTGCTTCTACCTACTGCTATCAGCATACCAAATCCGTTGCGGCTACCCAACCAGGATCCTCGGCAACTTTCTCTGCAAGCGATACAACATGATCAACATGTGCCTGTTCAAATGGTGAGTATTCTAATGCATGCTTGCCTGAAATTACATTCAAGAATTAAAGCAACCATCTATGCTTGCAGTCATTTGTTGTGAATTTTTACTTATTGTGTACTATATGAAACAAATGTGTTAGTTTATTAAATAGTCTTCGTTGCATTGAAACTAATGTTGTTGGCATTCCCTAGCTTCATGGCTGTGCCATTCCTGTTCGAACTGCGTGCGTTGATGGACTGGATCTGGACGGACACGTCGATGACGCTGATGGACTGGCTCAAGATGGAAGACATATTCGCGCACATCTTCCAGCTGAAATGCGCGCGCCGCATGGAGTCAGAGTACCCTGCCCCGCGAGGCGAAAAGAAAGCACCTTACATGAAGTACTTGGTTGGTGGAGGCGCCCTGTTCCTCATCATCGCCATCATCTGGTTCCCGCTGGTGCTGTTTGCGCTCGGAAACACGGTCGGCCAGCCAAACCTGCCTTACGACGTCACTGTCACCTTGCGCATCGGGCCTTACGAGCCCATCTACAAGATGTCGGCGCAGCAGAGCAACATCAAAGGGTATGTCAATGCCACCTACCTGGTTGTTCTTTAAACAACTGTACGGAATTTGAAAATTGTTTAATTGCAACTGGCTACGAGGTATTTGAATTTTGAATTATGCTTCTGAAATTCTATGTTGCAAAGCAATTTCCATTCATAATTATTTACTAGGAGGATGAAAATTTTGATGAACTTAAAGACTCTAATTCAAAAAATGAAATAAATTCAGCTGCAAATCCTGGTTTATTCAGATTCAACACAAACCAGTGGGCAGTGATGGCCAGCAATTACAAGACCGACCGTGCGGCCCAGACGTTTCTCTCGAACTACGACTACTCCGATGCGGCGGCGATCTGCCTCAGCGGCAACTCGACAAACACGTGGGGTATCTCCCCGCCCGACCGCGCACGCCTCATCAAGGACGTCAAGACAAGTGAGTGCCGATGTGATACAAAAACCAGAAAAACAGCGATAGTCTGGAATGGTAGGGGCGACAAAGAATTGAACGCACCTATCCATTTGGATAGCATCTGTTCTTAGCATCGTAACATGCCAAATGATAATGCCGATTTCCTTTCATCCGTATTCATCAGGAAATGCTTGGCTTGGAGAAAAGCTGATTTCATATCTTAACATTGCCCTGCATTTTACAGATGCGCCAATTATAATCAAGTTTACGTGGGAAGTGTCGCGCAACAGCAACAATCCTGCCGTACCAGGCCACGCTACTGAATCACAGGTAGAAATCATTGAGCAACCGATGACTACTGTCATGTGATTACCCTCAAGTGGCCGTGAGTTAATCCAGTGCTTCGAATCCTTTAGGACCACTACCTAGACATATCGGCGAATGGGAGTTTGCATCCAAACCGGCAGCTACTGCTGGACATGCTGAACGGGTCATACGATGCCGCCCCCATTCTCCTGCAAGATATGTTCCCGAAATTCGTCAAGGTCACCAACCGCGGCAAAGCCACAGTTGTTACGCAACTGATGAAGGGGCCTCGTAAGTGAATCCCTAATGTTTGTACTCTCATTAGTGTTGTCAATGTCAGGTTATGTATCTAATTTTCCAGTAAACAAAATACTTTTTTTAGAAGTACCTACTTACATTTAGTTTCAAACATAATATACTATCATGCTACTATATTAAATCTCAGTTGTTATTTGATCACCGACTATCTAGTATTCAGGTCTTGAGCTCTGCATGGGTGTACTTCTGATTGCGACACATAAAAGCTATAATATATAATATTTGTAACTATAAACTAAGGGTACTAGAAAAATGCTAAACAACTGTCAGAGCAAAATGTAACACCAATTTTGCAGGCAAGATCGACTCATCATTCCGCAACCTGACACTGAAGCTGAGCCACGCGGAGACGTGCAACAACTGTTCGGTGCAGTGGTGGGAGCTGACGGAGCCCAACACTGATAACGTCTTCGGCAAGTTCCTCAAGAAGCTGCCGTTCGTCGACTGTCAGAGCCTGGTGCTCTACGTTTTCAACGACAAGGCATTCCCCGAGGGACTGAACTTCATTTCCGGTGGAGGGTACGTAGCACGACGTTCACGCAGCAAGCGCGTGAGATGCTTCACAATTTATGTCTGGGGCCACCTTTGTTTCCGTTCAATAGAACTCAATTTTATTATTCGTTTTTGATAAGTGTATATTTTTAATGTGATATTTTTCACAAAGCATAAATGCGGTTAAAAATACTGGTTTAATTTCTAGGCATCCAATCTTAAATTCAATATCTGTATTATTATTTTTATTAGTATATTTTAATGTATTTTTATTTTTATTTCTTCTATGATCAAGAAATGGAGGAAATTTTGTATGTATATCATTTATCTACCATTTGAATCAACTTGAAAGACGAATATCAATTTCTCGAGCTTTACCAATCTATCTATGATAAAAGTATACAGGGATAATGCTAATTCTTTTCAGAGTCTCGCAGTGAACTAATCGATTGTTTTACAATGCAACATTTCTAGCATCATCAGCCTATACGTCGGGTTAGTTTTAGTCGCTTTCCGATTTATCCGAGGCATGTTCGGCGGCATATCTATGAGGATAATGTTCGATGAGCTGCCCTACGTCGATAGGATACTTCAGGTAGGCTCTCGCCAGGCACATAATGCTGTCTGCCGGTAATAATCTTGTGTTTGTCGTTGCATTGTCAGAATCATTGGTCTGTACACGACGATGGTTCTGATCGCAAGTAACGTAATCCGCGGCTTCTTCACGGGGATCTCGTTCACCATCATGTTCGACGACATGCCCAATGTCGACCGTATCATGCAGGTATGTTCTATCGCAGGTAGCTCTCCTCCATGGCCGACCTTTTGCTGCCAATACCTAAAGTCACATTTCTCCAGCCTAAAGTCACATTTCATGTCATGTACCTACTTACCAAATCTTCTGGTTCTTTACCTAGGTTATTCAAATTGTGATATTGATTTTTACATCCACTTCGATTTTTCTCTAATGCATAGTTTGGAGAGTAGCTCTTTATTATTCACGCTCTAACGTCTATCTAAAGTTTGATATTTTCATGCCATTATAACCACTCATTTTCTGGACAAGCTTCCATCTTCCATGCTCTGTTTAAAGCTTACATTTCAATCCATCAAAGAATACTGGAAAGGTGTACATCATTCTGCTAGATCCTTATAAATGCACCCTATTTGTCAAAAAATGAAATCAATTGCAAATATTTTCTAAAACAGGTAGTTATTTCTTGCTTTCTGTGTTGCTTTCGGACAAGAATTGAGTCAAATTTTATGTTTACAAATGCTCGATCTATGCGCCTTTGCTCTGTCTAAAGTCAGCGTGTACAATATTATCTAGGTACCTGTGTGGTAGTACCATATTATGATTGTATATTATGAGTAGGTAATAAAACTTATTTCTACTGAGTACGTGCACCAGCTAGTGATGGCCCCTTCGGAGATGAGAAGGTAAGCAAGAAAGTAAATGTAGCATTGTGAAGTGTCTTGTAAATTAAAAGAATGCAAGCCAAACCATTTGGAAGCCAGCCATTTCCCCGGGTAAGTGTAGTTATTGGAAAGAACTTGGTGTAGATAGATCTGTACTGTAAATATTTACTTGATAAGCAGGCAGTCTGAATTTCATACATGCACTTTTATAAATTGTCACAATTAGTGATAGAAATGGCTTTAGTATTAAAAGTTCTAGAGCATTACAAACCTACCTACCAGGGTGGTGATTGTGTAAAAATATATCGGTCGGTAGATAAGGGTAACCGATCGATAGCTTAAAGTTGCCTGCTTATGTCAGTGGGCCGTGCTACCGATAAACATCGATAGGTATACCTCATCTATAATTTTACTCAATCGCTACTCTGGTATACCTAGGTTACTACCTCAAATAAATCCCACCATCAATAGAGGTACTTGTTTTACACATCTGTCAGCAATAAATCTTACATCTTTATGGAATTAAATATAATTGTTGCATCTTAAGTTCTCTGTGCTTTGTGGTTCTTGGCATATGATTAGCAGAATGTTGGTGAATAACAAGCTAATTTTCAAATAACATACCATTGGGTTTAAAGTTAGACAGAGCCACAGCGCTAATGCTAGGGTGTCTGCGTAGCCACCGAGGCCGCAACCCGAAGTGTCAGTTTCTCTCGCCAGATAGAGCCAGCAGCTCTTCCGGGCGCTTTATTTTGAACGTGGCTTGAAAGCGGCGATTGCTATGATGTAGTGGCGCTGTAGGGTTAAATAGGGGAAATCTTGTCTGTGGGGCGCAGACACTTTGGGTAGCGGCCTCGGTGGCTACGCAGACACCCTAGCATTAGCGCTGTGGCTCTGTCTAGCTGTACACCCAATGATACTCTATCTCATATCATAGCATATAAGCAGTGGCGTAGCGACCGCCCCCGCAGACCCTGCGGTGCAGGGGGCGCCGAGGTCCAGGCGGCACCGGCGCATAGCGCCAAGCGCCTGACAATGGGGCCCATTTAGGCTTCTGCGACACCAACGTATCAGTGCCATCCACGGCGGGAGGCGCTATGACGCCTCCCGGCTGGGAAACGCTAAAAAGACCACCTAAAGAAAGGTCTCATGGGTGCAAAATGACCAAGAGGTTGACGCGCCTTAAAACCCCACTATTTATTCTCCAGAAAAGCCTCATCCAGAACCGCCAGCTCCCTGATCTTTGAGTCGTTCCTCAATGTACCCAGCTCACTGTCATACAACAACCGCACCACACCACCGATCATAACGTCCGAAGCCTCATCCCTAGCTGCTAGCACCTAGGCCATCAGTTCTTTAAATTGTTCCTCAATGCACGCAGGCGTGGCCTGTGCCCGCGAAACACCGGGCACTTAGTACGATATCTGGCAGACTGCCCTCGAAGCCCGGGGGCCCCGTGAGTTTCCGGACTCCCGGAAACGCTCCACAGGACGACTTTTCCCTTTAAATATTCAAGGCTATATGTCAAAATGTTTGTGTCGCAAGGGCAGTTCCTGAGTGAAGAGATACTATGCCACCGAAGTCGAAACTAGAGCCTGCCTCCAGCAATGCATGGTACCTCAAACATATACTTAGCTTGTTTCCAGAAGTATGCAAGAGTCGCCATCAAATATTTTGCGGAGGGGGGGGGGGGGGGGGGGCGCATCATATTTACGCTACGCCACTGCATTTAAGAAAAATTTGTTCACATCTGTCAAACTATCCACTGCACGTAACATGCTAATTTTTCTAATGGTTTGTGCGCAGAAAATACTAATATTGACTGTTGTTAACTTTAAAAAATAACTGTTATACTCATTAAAGCTACTATTTAAAAAGTAAAATATTAGGATTGAAAATTCATCTCTGTTTCTAAAAACAAGTCGCTTGTACAAATCAAGTAAAACAGCCAGTAAAAAATTACTCCTATATGAGCATAGCTTTGTAGATATAGAATTGTATATTTTAAACTGTATAGGTACTGACAATGTACAAATACTTTATTGTAATGTACAAATACTTAAATATCAAAGTAGCATCTATCTATAGGCATTCTAACGCTTTGTAAAATCGCAGCCCCAAACAATTGTATAAGAGCTCTATGCTAATCCATGTGATTTGCTAGCTCTGCCTGGACATCTACCTGGTCCGTGAGAGTGGGGAGTTGGATCTGGAGGAAGACCTATTCGCCAAGCTTGTGTTCCTATATCGCTCTCCGGAGACGTTGATCAAGTGGACCCGGCCTCGGGAGGACGATGAGGCCGATGGGGACGAAGGTGGACCTCCCATGGTTGCTCCCAACTAATCACAAGTCTGGGAGACGAGGTAAGCTTGAAATCAAACAACCATTGCCATTTTGCAGTGAAGTGGCACAAGAGCTATGAGACCATCCCACAATATATAGGTCAATATTAAAACTCTTATTTGCAGATTTATAATGCAACATCCCGCTATGGAACTTCAACGCAGGGTTGTACTTTCGGAGCATCCCGCCTCCAGGTAAATCAGTCCCTGAGGCATGGCAAGCCTCGGGAGTCGAGACTCATCAGAACTACGTAACATTTGAAAAAAGCCATTAGGCTGTCGGTGTTGTAGAATGAAGAAGGCTCAATGGTATTCTTATGCCTGATACAAAATTTATATGGTAAACCAAAATAGTCACGCCACAATGAGGAAGTGTATGGGTCAAGGGCCAGTTGTCATTGTGAAGAGCATTGTTTCAAAGTTAGCACAACAGATTAGCATGATCAGCGGTTGGGCCAATCGTAAGCTTAGAGCCAGGCTTGTTGCTCTGCCCTGTCACGGTTGGCTTGTCCATGTCTTGTCAAACTGCTTTCCTTGAGAGAATCGCTGGTGCAGCGTTATGCGCTGGGCTAAACCCACCTTTTCCACATGTCGTGTACAGAAAATTTAAATATAAAAAAATTTGTGTAAATTGTTTTAAAATGTGTTCCTAAAACCTAACCCATTTTTGTTGATTACCCTATCCCCCCTCCCACCCCCCCCTATTCCATCCCCCAAGTATCAGTTGGGATGCCGAGACCATGCCATGTCGTGATGCCAAGACCAAATCTTCAGTCGAGAAACCAATGCTGGTGCATGGAAATCGATCGCAGTGCTGCAATCACCCTGGTAGCCAGCTGATGAACTCTAATTTTTATGCGCAAGTGCAAGGAAACATCTCTTGTACGTTATCACCTCAGCTGCTTTTATCAGACGGTGTAGCGCAGTGGTAGCGAGCCCAGATGGTATCACAGAGGTCCTGGGATCAAAGCCCGCAGATTGCAAAAAAAGCTGTGCAAAAAGTATAAGTGCAGGGGGCGGTTTTTTGATTATTATAAATACAGAACCTGATAAATTGGTAGCAAAACACTGCCTAGGCTGCCAAGAGTCGGGATTGTGGCATTGAAGCCTATCGGGGTCTTCCCCTACGGGGCACGGCGAAGTCAGGCCACGTCTGTTGCCACCACTGATTTCAATATCGTATGTCCCCTATCGTCCATCGTCAGATCTCTGTCGCCACCCACATTGCATCCCGTAGGGGTTGCGTGGAATTACGGGAGCAGTACGGTGAACACAGGGCGACAAAACTCTCAAGAGTTGTCGAAAATCCTCGCCGATGCCGGGGATCGAACCCGGAATCTCTGGTATACGAAGCGATACCAGAGGGTCACGCCTTAAACCAATGGACCAGCCTGGGCAGATATCAGTAAATAACAAAGTTCATCGCCTCGCTGATAGATCGCGCCCAGAGTGCAGGGTAAGTTCACAGCATGGCTAATAAAGTGCGCTAATAAAAGTTTCGGCAAGGTCCTTAGATCGCCTTGCGGCGGCGAGGCGGAAAGGTGTACGGGCCTTTGTGTCGGTACAAACAGGCGTGATTTCACTTAGCTGTGTGTGGTGGAGGTGCCGGGTCGGTGGAGGTGCCGACCTCGAGGAGTTCTTCGGTCACGTCTTGCTACGCTGAAGGCGGCGAAGGTGTCCGTTGCATTCAACTGCTAGAGTCTCGGTTCCCTGAACCCGGACAGCTATTCCAAAAACGAGGAGCTATTGAGCTCCTCGAAAGAGCTATCAAAGGTAGATTACACGAGGAGATTTTGAGTTATGAACATTTTGGCTAAAAGACGCTGTCCTCTACGATTTTTGCGCTCAAATTTGAGTATTGCTTTTCGCCATGCAAAGGGTGTACATTGGGGTAGAATTTCTCGGGCAGTCTGCACTCCTCTCTTTCTTCCCAGTGATAACTTTGAGAAAAATCGGTCCAGCGGTTAAACTGTTAAAGTTGTATCAAATCTGAGTCTCTCATCGTGTTCAGGGTGGTCAACAACTCCTAATGCCAAAGTATAGGCAAATCTTCATGAATCATGAAATACCCAAAGGGGTACTGCACCACGTATTTTTCGATTTGAAAACCGAAAATTCGAGCAGCTATTTTCGTCGCGCAAAGGGGTGTTTTTAGGGGTTGAGTTTCATGGGGAGTCCATTGCACGCAGTTGTTTTCATCGCATTGCAAAATTGTGCGAGTTATTCGCGATTTAAAGTTAGAATTCGAACTAGCGGCCAAAGTATCAAAGTTGCGTCAAATCTGTGTAGCCCATCGTGTTCAGCGTGGTCTACTACCCCATAGGCCAAAGTATGGGCGAATCTTCAAAATTCGAGAAAAACCGTGATGTGTGTGCATCACGTTTTTTTTTTCGATATTTTAAGGTCAAAATTCTCGACTAATTAGTTTCACCCCACGAGGGGTGTTTTAGGGGTAGAATTTCACAAGAAGGCCAATGCACCCATCCGTAACCGTCTTAAGCAAAAACTGTCGGAGATATTCACGACAAATGAAAGTAAAAAAAGTTGGAATTTCGAACTACTATTTTTGGCCAACAAGGGATGAAAATAGGGATAGAATTTCGTAGGGAGTCCACTTACACGTAGCTTTCCTCCCGAAGCAAAACTGTGAACGATATTCACGATTTTCACGATTATTCACGAAATCGCTTTCACGAAAACATTTATAAAGAAAAATTTGGGTAAATATAAACATCAAAGCGGTAGGTATTGCAATATAAACAAACAATATATATTTAAGTGGAATCTTTTTTCAAGGAAAAGCACTACGAGGTATATGCAATATTCTCTTAAAAATGCAATTGTGTTGGCAAATCTATTACCCAAACGCTGAGTGTGCATTATTTTTTGAGACCATGGATTGATCAGTGTAATTGTTTGCCACATTAAAAGATTCTGTAAGTTCATTCGTTCTTGGGAAAAGTCAACTTGAAAATGCATTTTTAGGAAAGCGATTTTTCGAACGCTGAGTGTGCATCAGTTTTTGAGACTGTGAGGTGATAGGATATTATCTGTGTAGTCGTTTGGCACTATTAAAACTTCTGTATTCCATTTTGTGATCAGAAAATACTGTTATGTTTTTTCTTTGTATGCAACATTTTTGGCGGGGTGCACTATTTTATGTATGGTGTTGGTGGTGGTAGTAGTTTCACTGCAACGTAAGTTGTCCATAACCATCTCTAACATCCAGTCATGGCTTTGAACCTCTTTGCATTATGATTACACAGTAACAATATATTTAATTAATATAACTTTTTGGAAACATGTATCAAAAATCAAAATCGTTCTTTTCAAGAGAACAAATATTTTCGATTCCAGTAACGGTTCCATTTCTGGTTTCTAGATTTTTTAAATATCTAGGTGGCTTGCGGCTTAGCTTCGATCCCAGTCATCGGCACTGAGTTTTGCCTAGGTTGAAATTCAACAAATTAAATTAAAATGAAACAATGTTTTATATAACATTTTCTCACAGATATTCCAACTGCCTAGTTAGCTCATATTGTACTAGGTTGGCAGTGGTGGCCCAGGGTCAGGGATTGGAACCGGAACCCAGAACCGCTTGGAACCGCTTGAAATCTGTTACCGGAACCCCAACACAGAAAATAGTAAAAACCGAAACTGGAACCGAAATAAATAGTGAAGGTTCTGTTTCGGTTCCAAAAGGTTCTTTTCAGTTCCAAACTTGGCCGACTTTTTAATTTTTATGCCACACTAACTGTATTTTTTTAAGATTTGATATGATATTATAGTAAAACTTCAAAATTTATGTTTATTTCATGTGTAAAAAAAAGTATTTTGACTTGTTCTTCAGGCTGTTCGTCTCTCCCAAACGTATATAATGCGTGATTTCACCTGATACCAGCACCACACTTGAGCGATATATTTATTATTTTGTATGTACGTTCGTATAATACGTACGTTTGTTTGATAAGTTATAATAAGACGGTATTTCTTGCTAGCCATAATTATCTGGGTTTCAGTGCCTGCTGGGAATCTCAATTCAGAGATATAGAGAAGGAATTAGCTGCTGCAATGTCGTGTGAAAAATGATGTTCCGAATTAATATTTGAAAACATTAGCGAGAGAGAGTGAGAAACGTAGCACAGCGATGCACCAAAAATAATTTTGCAAAGCTTGTGGATTCCGTATACGTAGTGAAGCTGCAGACTCACGACATCTTTGACAATAATAATAACAAAAATCTGTTTTAGTTAATTACTTGTAGGTACCAAAATCACTGATCACCCTGACACATGGCCGAAACAGCATGTCCAAAGAAAGTTAGTGCTTTTAAAATGGTTGGTCCTAAGAGTAATAATATTATTTGTAATAATATTATAATAATATGTATTTTGTGCTTGACCAACAACATATTGTGAAAATAGTAATTATGAACAATGAATATACCTACCAAACATGTCATGATGACAGCAATAAGGCAGTGTACTTTATCTTATCCCAATCACTGTGAAATTGATCTTAAAGTGACAAAATAGTGTCAAAAAAGCAATCTCGGAACCAAAGAAAATATGTAGGGATATATATATATATATTTTTTTTTGGAGTGCATTAAAAAATTGAACTTTTTAGAGTGCATAAAAAAATGGAACCGCTTGGAACCGTTAGATGGAAACGACTCAAGAACCGGAACCGGACCCTGCACCCTTTAAGATCAAATTTGTTGGACCGGAACCGGAATCGTAATGAGTTAAGGTTCCAATCCCTGCCCAGGGTGAACCTGGTTCGAGACCGCTTACAGTTGCCAATGGCTGTTAGTTTTATCTGATCTCTGCAGGCTTAAGAAGAAGTAATTACTTCGCCATACACAGAGCTCTTACTGGCTGCCCTATTGCAGGGATGCTGACTCCGGATGGTGTCTTCCGTCACAGGTGTCTCGGATTCCTCAGGAGTCCCAAGGAACCCAGACACCAGGGAGCACTCACTACCAAACTAGAAACTAGGCAGTCTTTTGGCCGAGTGATATAGATTAGTCCCCACCGCTAGGCCCCCAAATCCTGCGTTTTAGCTGTGTTTTATAGCTAAGTAAGTTAGGAACAGTTCCGAGTGACACGCAGATTTATGTGACATTGAAGACGTACTAACTTGGGGGACTTGTATTAAAGTTGATATCAAATCGAAGATGCTTTAGTTCAATGATGAGCTACCTGGGCAACTGCAGCACCCAAATTAAATTCCGTGAGCCGTCGAACTTAGTTCTTAAACCGACTCGGGCTGGAATCAAACGGTCTCCACCGGATTAAAAGATGAGAGAGCTTGCAACACCAGGCCATACTTGCTTCTGAAATACTTGAAGCTATTGTGTAAAAATTATTTAAAAAATTGCTTCGATATTTACCCCTACACTCCTCTCACTTTGGTATGATTACAAGTCAACATGCCACATCAAGCATCACACCATTGGGTTTATCCAATATGAAGTCAAAGGCACAAGATAAATTTTATTTCAAATTTGAGAGAGTTGTTGGCTATTGAGCAGAATTTGCTTCAACAGCGGACACAGCCTACCGCAGTCCAGGTTGAAAAACGCACTCACGCGACTTTGAAGATTCACCAGTGAAACGTCCCCCTTGACGCAGACCTCGGCGACGCAAAGCATCACGACCGGCAGCACCGCATTGACGCACTTGGCGGGGGCAGGCTGAGGCAACGCTGCTTTGATAAATCGCAGGCATGCGGCCAGCAAGCTTCGTTAGCGAAACGCCACTTCGAGGTCTTGGAGAGGCCCAAGACCAAGGTCCAAAAACTTCCCCCAGTCCCAGAAAGACACCGCACCACACATGAGGTTCAGGCCAGGCAAGCCGGGGTCGAACCGGCTGCTGGGGCGTTGCTCTTACTGGCGACATCGGGGCCCGGGTCTTTGGACAATGGACTATATCCCCTAATTCTCCCCTAAATTGGGAGAAACATAAATTGTTTTAACCAGTATGGGTTAAAATAACACCAATAAAAATAACATTAATTAATTAATAAATAAATAATAATAAATAATAATAAATAAATAAATTAAATAAATTAAATAGCTTTTCTCCAAAATCTGGGGCACTCAGCTTCTTTCTTTGGCTAATTCTTAATTGACAACCACAAAACACAAACCTCCTTACATGCAGCGCACCATTTCCCTCAGTTGCCATTGTAATTTATGCACATTTTTTTTACATTGAAACAAAATGTTTTATTGAACTTCCTAACTCAACTTACATTATTTGATAACTTCTTAAGAATAAATGGCGTCAAAAGAGTTAACTTCAATTCAATTGTATTGTTGTTCAATTGGAGAAACCCGTGTACATAAATTATAAATAGTATGACTAGAATGGTAGAGGAGCACAGCAATTAAAAATGATTTTATGATAGAAGATACTAGGTACACCTCATGCCTTCAGAAAGGTTTGTCTGAAAAGAGCATAGGCAGGCCAGGTACCAATCAAGTGACAATGAGCACATGGAGGCATGGTAATCTAGTTTTTACAAACAACCTTTGTTGTCAAAACTCAGCAAAAGACTCATGAATTTTATTATTTTATTATTATGTACACAAATTAGCCTCCCAAAAGTGTTGTCCATTCCGGGATTTGAACCCGGGTCCCCAACTTTCATGAATTTGTTCTCTGGCAAGCTTTGTATGCAATTCCACATACTCCCACTGGCATAAAAGTTAAAACACATAATTTTATAGTTAGAAGAGAAAATAAAAAACTTCTCTAATCCTCTCTTTGGTAAAACTTCTGATACCTCTTTTCTTGATATTAAAGAAAACATGATGGGGTGACGCAAGATAACAAAAGCAATTGTGAAATTGAAATTAATTCAGATTGCAAATAGGTACCAATTTTTTTGCAAGTACCGAAAAAGTAATGCCATAAACGTTTTTCGTATTGAGAAGATGCATAATTTTCTTCTAGCTTAAAAAATATGTATTTTATGCCATGGGACTAGCGAGAAATCTATTGCAAAACTCCAGTATATCAATTCATCGCAAATTGGTATATTCTCATTTCACGGAGCGAGGCAGCTGCTGATAAGAAAACCGGTTTGTCAAAACGAGATAAGGACCCCCAAGCATGTCTTCCAGTTACTCAATGTGCTCACCCACATGGTTGGTACTTGGTCTACCTAAGCTTTTTTCAGACAAATTTTTCTGAAAATTCGACTGGTCTGCTTTAAAAGTCCAGGGGGCAAATTACAGAACGAAATCTTACCGTAAAAAGCTGTCTTTCCTTAAAGTTACGCAAAGTTTCTGTAATTCGCCCTCAGAGGTGTCCCTGGATACCAAAGTACCCATATACCACACAAAAATAGTAACAGTTGCTAATTTGAGTAACTGCTTAGGTACATTATATATAAGCATAAATGGGTACATTTTATGGTAAACAGTTAAAAAGGTTAGGCAACTTTACCAGAATGATATTATGACAAATAGGGTGATACACTGTTGTCAATAAGTTCATATTTAGTGACATCATGAATCATGATATTGTGGATGCCTATTGCATCACTCTTTGTACCAATATCAAAATTATTGTTTTTTCTACAGTGGAAAGTTTAAGAGTGAAATTAAATGTTTTATTGATCTGTGGTAGGTAGGTATTCAAATTTATTTACCGATTGTTAGGCCTCGAATGGAAGTTCTAGCAATTTTTGTCAGGATAAGGCTCACTTTGCCATAATGCTGGAGATCTATTGTTTGTTTTTGGTATCACAGGTCTTCCAGCAGCAAAACTAGCTTCCTTGCAGATACAGGTAAACAAAATCACTTCTTGTCATTGTCTCTGAACAGAATACTGGATTTAAATTTTAAACAGTCTTCAAAGACAAAATTTCTCATCCACAGGGACATAATGAGACATATAATTTTGATTTAAATCTTCATTGCCATCAATCGTAATAATTGATGCCTGATTCTGCCAACAAACAACACTGCAGCACTCAGTTTCAGAGAGCTGTTCGCTCGTTGTAAACAATTACGGCCTCGTTATCGACTAGAGAGTCCGTGTCCTTGTGGAGGAACTGACTACGAGACTTGCTTAGTGCTATGATTGCAGCCTCGTCGTTTCGCATCCTGTTCTTGCGCTTCTTGCTGAAGTTCACCTGGCGGGAGACAAAAATACATCTTAGCAAACCATCAAGGTATGGAAATATGCTTCACTGTCATTAAAACTTGGTATGGAAAGTCATAGTTCAGACAAAGTACCTTCTCATTTGGCAGTGATCTCTTGATTGCTTTCTACTTTCTCTACAACTAATTACCATGGATGCCAAGCGCTGCCAATTATTTTGGTTCATCACTGTTAGAAAATGACAAGTTTCAAAGACTTTTGAATAAATATTCCTACAAGCTCCAAGAATCTTTTTAAGGTAACATTATTATGTTCTTCTTCAAAATACAAATACCATACGGTCATCCCTACTTAACATTAGGGATTTTTGAGTGCACAAATACCTATCCTAAAATATTGTAACTATTGTCTTATTCGGTTTCGTAGTATATACTGAGTGTACACCAAGTGCAGTTGCGTGTTCGATTGCGGTGTCCCTCTGCACAAGTGCACACCAAATTACGTTTGATCGGTGGCACTCGGTGTACACTTTCCAGCACTGACAATTTTGACGGTGTAGGCCAGAGTGTAAACCTGTCACTCCAAGCGATTTCGCCTATGAGATGTGATTAGGTTGATGAGCTAAGATTAATTAGATGAGGTCATACAATTTCCAAAAGCTCTGGGAAATTTAATTTTTTGAAAGATGGTTTTAAGTTTGAACCATTCCTAGACTAGCTTTGTCAGCTTAAATATACTATTTTCATTTTTAAGTTAATCAGGTTAAATGTGCTGTGTTGATTTCATATAATGGATTATACCAAAAGAAAACAGAACTGAAAAGATTAATGTGGCTTTGTCAAAATAAAAAAAAGTTCCAAAAACAAATCCGCCATTTTTCGCGTGCTCTAGGAGGCTACACTAATTTTGTGCGGATATTTTGTTGGGACTGCACTGACAGCTGCACTGGCAGAGAGCATGACGTCACACTGCTCTTTCCAGTGTACACTCGGTGCATCCCAACCGAATTCGTCATATCTTCTTCTTATTGTTAACGAGCTTCTACACAACCTAATACACTAACCACCACTAATTTGACCAACGTAGGTACCTTTGCGTAGAGGTCGTGCACATTGTTCTCGGTGGAGAGCGGCCGTGGCCGTGAACGCACCCACGCTGGCAGGCTGCGGGTTTTGAGCGTTGTCTCGTCCGCGTCCCCGGGGTCGTCGAGTGTACGGCATCGGTCAACGTCATCCAGTACTGTTAAGATGAATGAGACTGTGCACAGAGCACGGGAAAGGGAAGTACAAGGGCAGGGCAGGTAAAACGAAACCAAATTAGAAATACGGATGAATAAATCATAAGAGGAAAATAACTATTAGAAGAAAATGAAAACGTTAAGGAGCAGAACAAAGCTGCAAATTGTACGTAAAATAATAAATACCTATATAATTGGTAATTTGCTTGATAGAGCGACAGAATTCAATGTCCCACAGGGTAAAACCTTTGATTACTGCTCCGGTATGGGATAGGCAACTATAGTGTGCCGTGTCAGCTCTTACTGCATTCACGATGTATGTTGCCGTTTTTACGTTATCTTAAAAGTGAATAAAAATAAAAATAAACAAATAAGGGGATTTTTTGGCAACTTCTAAAATTCAATGTATTTATTTGGAATGGACTAGTATATTTATTATCTTTTAAATAGCAATACATAACGGCATGATCATGGTATAGACTAGAGTTGATCTGACCGAAGAAGACAGCTGGTAAGGCCTATACTTTAAGGTTGCACAGGATACATACAGCCATTGGGTTTATAGGTTATACATAGCTGAGCTAGTTGCGTATCCCGGCTAGCAATGATCGAAGGTAAAACTAAAAAAATAAATAGAGAAAATAAACATTATAAAGAACAAAAAAAAAATTATCAATCCTACCCAAAAGATGTAGGATGTAGGGCTAAAAAGAGAGTTATAGAAATTACATAGATACCTACTGTACTGCAAATAAATAATGTACCAAAAATCATTAGCTAAGGACAGCACCTGTGGCCAGAAGCATTTCCTGCAGGGATTGAAATATTTGTATTATCTTAATGTGCTTTTTTGTGTGCAAAAAGTTGCAACTGTTAGAAAATTTAAAAAAAATACCTTTAATAATGTGTTTACTATGAGTTTAACGGACCAATTACCCATTAAAATTAATTTTTACCGTAGATTCGTAACTACAGTATGAATAGAAATTGACCTATTTTGATGAATTTTCTGAACATATGGATTTGTAATTAATTATCTAAGATATATCTGGCTTTTCACGCGGCGCAATCTGTGAGATCTCTGTACAGCGACTCTATCCCTCTCCCTACCGAATCTCCTTTCAGAGCGCTGTCGCTGGCGCTACGGCTCGGCACGGCACACTCAGAGCGGCACTGCATGAAAAATATGCAACACGCTAATTACAGATCTAAACAAAAAATTGATCGAAGAACCAAATTATTTCAACACCGAGGAAGGATGGAGGACTATGCTCAAATTATTTTAATGTTATCTGGCAAGAGGTTTGTCTAGGTGCTAGGCATAAAAAAAGGGCTATGGATGGGTTACTACCGCCGTTAACTGCCGCTAGAAATATCTAACGGCAGTTTGTTTTCTAAGCAAGGAAGCCGAAAATCGTGGACTTAGGGAACTTCTGAACGGATGGCAGTTTAATGGCATTAGTTTTAATAAATCATCAAAATTGATAAAAAGATCAATTCAAGAGGTAATGGTCCTCTAAGCAAACTATTTTTAGCACACTCTATGCAGAGCAACAACTTATACGCCTGGCTCAGCTAGCTAAGTAAACCCTCCACCCAGCAGACCACTGCAAAGAACTCACTGCTACTCGAAGCGAACTGCGCCCGCTGCGCCGAAAACTCAGAGATCTCCGGCATTGGATTGCGCGGGTGTCGGCGGTCGTGCGCGACGGCGAGGTCGCACGACGCAAAGCGGATGGGCTGACTGAGCGGCCGCTTGCTGTCTCGGGGCGGGCTGCGCATCCGTCCCGGCTCCACCGCGTAGCTGGCCGAGCGAGACATGGCGCAGACTCCTCCGCCCGGGACGCCCAGCACGCGGCTGTTGTAGAACCAGTGTGTGCCCGGGTCGTTCAGCGGCAGCGCGTGCGGCCCGCTCACCAGTCGGCTGTTGTACGCCCAGTGCCCTTTCTTGGGGTCAGCGTACACGGCGCACTGGCTGGTAACGATCGGGAAAGAGCAGCAGATGAAATACTGTGTCAAACATTTTGCAAAAGCCTGTATTTTGTTTGGGTTTGCAAGCTTCTTTGTACAGTATTGACTCATTTTGGCCAAATAAAAATTTTCAGAGTACCTAAACTAATAAATTTAAGAAATCTATCACAAAAAATATCATTAAAAAATATATTAATATAGGAAGAAAACATTCAGAAGAAGCCCAGAAATGAACATTTGATTACGTAGTCATAATAAAGTAAAATTTGTTTATCAACAAGTGACTTTGGCAAGGCAGCAGGCAGATGTACTTACTTGTGGTATACCGGGATGCTCGCCCTGTGTCGGCTCGCCAGCTCCTCTGAGATTCGCGTGCCTGAGGAATGAGAACGACCACCAAATCACATTGCTGCACCAGAAATTAATGGAAATATAATGGGATAATTTTAGTCCCTTTCATATTAGCTTAAGGTATAAAAGTCAACAAGGACTAAAAGCTATAGTAATTGGCAGTTTCTAATTTGAAATTAACTAGTATCAAATAAATTTCAAATTGGAAAAAGCAAAGTCCTGAAGCTACCACCAAGGGAAGCAGTTTTATTGATTATTTCCTTTGCATAATGACATTAGCGATAATTTGAATTTTAAAAGCAATGGTGTGCTACATAATCCTAGTCCTACTTCATTCTACATAATGCTCAGCAAATTGAAACGTGAATGTTAATTTCCTGTCCTACACATAAAAGCATAGCAAAAGATCAATTTATTGGCGCTAATGACAAATTTCAGCTATACTACACTGACGAGTTTCAATGCTCTCAGCCATAAGCAATCACTAGCCATATCTGTGGTTTGGACAGGTTTTAACAGTGAAGTTCTGTCAAGTCTACCAGAACCTTGAACCAAATCAGAATCGCATTGGGACAGCAACATTTCGTTCCAGTCCAGTTGTTCCAGTAGTAGTCTAATAATACCCTACCTGAACCCAACTAAGAACCCAGCCAGCCAGTCCTGTTATTTAGGCATATCAACCTAATAATCAATCTAATCAACCTAATCAACCCTTCAACCCATTAACCTAATCAACCTCATTGGTAATATCCTTCTTCAAAAATGGTTAATTAAATATATTGATTAACAATTTTCAATTTTCAATAAGAATTTTGATTCAAAAACCATTTGTGATTAGAATGTGTGTTTGATGTCCTGACATTACATGCACCAAAAGAAAAACGTTATGTCAGCTATGTCGATTTTCAAAAATTCTCCGAGACACCTGGATTTCACACTTTGTGTTTGACTGTCGAGGTAATCTGATTCCACTTCAAAGATTATAAACACAGGTTTGTGAGTTGTAAATACGATTTTCATATGTTACAAAGTGTGCAAACGGTTCCAAAAGCTCGGCACTCACAGTACGACTTGTGCCTGCGAGGCAGGACGCAGCACCGCCAGGCGATGGCTGCGCAAAGGAGCACGAGCAGCAGTGCGCAGCCACAGACTGCGCCCACAAGCACTGCTAGCTGGTCAGCGGGGATGCGCCAGGCACCCCAGCGCCAGCCTGGGGCCGTGGGGGGCGCCGTTGACGCCAGGCCATCCTACAAGAGGGAACTGCATGTCAGCGGGGCTCATGCACGGTCCCATTCAGGGGCCAGCTCATCGAGGGGGGCCACACAGTCACACGGGGTGCAGGAAAGACTCTTGGAAGTGGGAGCCGCCGTCGGTAGAGCCCTGCGGTCGGTGGGAGACAGCTGAGTCGTTTAGGTTGTGGGCACGGCATATACCGAAGTACATTGCACAACTTATACCTAATACCATGGGGGTCAGAACAAGCCCAATCGACCAAAAGTGTGCTCGTGGATTTTTAAATTTTTTAGGAAAATTCAGGGTTATTCCCCTACCTTTACTGAGTTCAGAACGTTTTTTAAAAAAAATTTGCGACGAACCGTTCTCCAGATAGAGCCCCTCAAAGTACAGAGAAAAACGAATATTTGGCAGTTGCAGTGTGTCACAAAATCCAATGCCGATTCTAAACCGTTAAAGATATCAAAAAACTTCAGAGAGATCATTTGTTCGGAAGATATTTTTTTTCTATGAACTGTAGCTCAAAAGTCAGAATTTTTACTTTTTATAGGGTAATTAGAAGGTCAAAACGTAGGGTAAATTTTTTGAATTTTTGCAACTTCAGGGTGCATTCTGAACAGCAAGGGATGAAAAACGGGAAACGATAAATTTTTTGTAGGTACCCTTCATGTAAACGAATGTTAACATATTGGTTTCGATAAGGGTTTCTACCACCTTCATCCCTTAAAAAAATCATGAAATTCGAAAAAAACCGAAAATGGCTGTTTTCAGGGGTGTTTTTCGTCAACTGGGAGTGAACTTAAAAAATTGAAAATGTATGGATTATGTGCTTTACTATTTGAACTCAAATCCCTGAAAGTCCCGATTCCCGTATTTTATTCGTTTAGAAGTTACAATTTTTTTTTAAGGGTCTACTGCCTTCAAATTTCATGCACAATTGCATGGCGTGTCGGCGAGTGGCTTACGTGCAGACGCGGATTTAAGGTTCAAAAAGTGGTCAGAACAACTCCAGGGGCCCCGAGGCCCTTGCGATAGTGTGTTCTGACCACTTTTTGAACCTTAAATCCGCCACTCGCCGACTCGCCATGCAATTGTGCATGAAATTTGAAGGTAGCAATCCCTTAAAAAAAATTGTAACTTCTAAACGAATAAAATACGGGAATCGGGACTTTCAGGGATTTGAGTTCAAATAGTAAAGCACATAATCCATACATTTTCAATTTTTTAAGTTCACTCCCAGTTGACGAAAAACATCCCTGAAAACAGCCATTTTCGGTTTTTTTCAATATGTTAACATTCGTTTACATGAAGGGTACCTACAAAAAATTTATCGTTTCCCGTTTTTTATACCTTGCTGTTCAGAATGCACCGTGAAGTTGCAAAAATTCAAAAAATTTACCCTACGTTTTGACCTTCTAATTACCCTATAAAAAGTAAAAATTCTGACTTTTGAGCTACAGTTCATAGTAAAACAAACTCTTCCGAACAAATTATCTCTCTGAAGTTTTTTGATATCTTTAACGGTTTAGAAGCGGCATTGGATTTTGTGACACACTGCAACTGCCAAATCTTCGTTTTTCTCCGAACTTTGAGGGGCTCTATCTAGATAACGGTTCGTGGCAAATTTCTTTTCTAAAACGTTCTAAACTCAGTAAAGGTAGGGGAATAACCCCCCCCCCCCCCCCAGCAGTAAAGCAAAAAAGGCAAAAAACGCAGTAAAGGTTCATCCTCTTCGGTCGAGATTCGTAAATGAAAAGTTTAAAAAACGGATATTTGTCGATTTGGGTGAGTTTTTAAAACATTTCTTACAAAAACACTGTGTTGCTGAAGGTTCTAGCCAAAGTTCAGACCAAAGAACCATAGTATATGATTATTCAGCATTATTGTTCATATTGCTTCAGATTGACACAAAGTCTTCAAGTGTTACTTTGGTGCTGTCTTAATTTAGGTGATACTGTTAATCTGTACACGAAACGCATCTGATTTATGTTCTGTCAAAAAGCGCGACATAGCGTCGGTGGTCTCATGACAAAACCCAGCTACGCCTGGTGCGCAGATCGGACTTCAGGGGGCGGCAACACCCAGCAAGCGGCCAGGAAGATTGGATGGAGCAGTAGACGCTTGCATGATGTCATCGCAGCCTGTGGAGTGTGTCCGGAATTGTGCTGGACATTTCATTTGGGTATTTTATGATACGCATTACAGGAGGGTTGTGTCATGGCTTTTCCTCCACGAGTTCGGGGATTGTTTCTGATTGGAGATTAATCTGACATCTCCTCGCTTCTAAATTCTACTTGCAAGATACAATTTTGCGAGTTCCAGAAAAAACACATTGGCCTTGCATGTCTGTCAGGCTTGAAATGTACCACGTTCGTGTTCAACATTTGCTCTCCGTTCACAGCACACCTCAACATACCAATAACCAATGCGAATTTAATTTGAGAAAATATTGCCGTTGCCGTGCCTTCTGCGATTTTTTTATTAATATATTTCGTGATTTCTTCCTCAGAAACGACATCGATGGATTCGACCCGTAAATAAATATCGTGGGCATTATTGAATAGGTCGGACCCAAGGTCAGACCGATTTCTTGTCAAGTGACGGACAGATGATTAGAAATGATAAACTAATCATCTCCAACATGAAAACGCCAGAAATAGATTGGTTCGATGAAAAAAGCCAACCCTTCACATTTGACGAATTGCAGCCCACACCCCTATAGCCGCGCGGGTCTACTTCGTTTCGCGCTCCTCTTTTTCCACCATGCGATCTCTCGTTACGGCTAGGCCAAACTGGAATCATATTTTATCTTTCTTCTCCTGGTGCGGAGTAACAAAAACAATGATGAAAAGTCCGAGTAAATTAGAAGAAAGAAATTACACTTTTATACTCCTATACAATGTTTCTTTCTTATCGTTTTGACCCGTCGCTACACCTTATACGCTTATACTTTGCTTCTTTTACGACGCAACATAATATTGTCACGACTCTCTCGCCGAGCAAGTATCTTGTAACAAAGATAATGGCGAAATCTCACTAGCGCGGTATGTCATGTACGTCCGTATAATCGGAGGCGTTTGTCGAGCAGGCGGCAGGCCACGCGGCCCGCAGGCAGTTGTTGCGGGGCAAAGCGTTCGTCGGGGACTCCGAGCCACATCGCACTTACATCGTCCGGCCACATGCGTGCGGTCAATGTGACGGACTGCTGGAAGACCCGCGACTGGAAGTGCCCCCGCGGGGCCTCGGGCACGTCCTCGACTCCGTCATCGCCTGGAACAGTCGGATACAACCTTTTAGCAATCTCGTCTCGTCGCCGAATCTCGCGTCCGGACTGCTATCTGACAACTTGCTCCTGCTCTGCACACCTAGATTGGACTTTTTGTTGCTATAAAATATATGCTCATGTTACTAATACGATATTTCGAGAGTATTAAATAGTTCTGAGTAGCTTCCTGTTAAGCATTTCGGCTAGTAAAAAAGGACAGAGCTCACGATAATTTCCCACGCAAAATATAGTCTCGGCTTTCGGTTCTCTGCAGTCTGCAGGTTTGTAAGCTGGCGAGCTCACAACACAATACAATGGGAAAGGATTTCTTGACGGTTTGAGATGAACCATGTAATTTGTGTTCTCTACGTAAAAGTCCCGAGTCCGAGTCCGACATAAGCCATCACTGCACGGGTTTGATTTCTTTGGGGCTTTCGTGTGATGATGCCGGTCCGAGGCCCACACGTCCAATAGCTGTAAATCTGTTCCGTTTTATTGCCGGAGAACTTAATGGTTAACAGGTAGCAGCCATGGTGCACACAGAGAATACTACGAACGGTCAAACAAGAAAGTAGCGCGTGTATTTTTCGACTAACAAAATATGCTTGTGTATGTATAGAAAAAAATTAAAATTTGCTGATAAGAAGACCTTATTTTGCATGTAATAAAGGGATTGTTATCGTCTGCAAGGTGCGCAGCAAATCACGTTCATTGCATTGCACGAATTATATGTATTTTTTACGATTCGCCAATTATTAATTCAAATCAAACGTGTGACTATAGATAGTCGGTGCCGTGTCAGCTTGGAACATTGTCGACCCGCTGACTCCAACCTTTTATTATCGAGAAACGGGTTGGTCGCGACATCGACCAAGTCACAAACAATTCAGTCACGAAGTCGTTGAGTTATTGGTTACCTTAATACATGAACCTTCTGTCAACTGGAGACAAGGCTGAAATATGCATTTCCCCAAATAGCCCGCGGTGTTCAAAGATAAATTGCGGTAGGTCAAGTGACATATTTCGCGCTAAGCCAATATTGGTATCAGTCGATCCTCCACTTATACCTACTCGACACTTGACAAATCACTCTACTCGGTGTGCCAATATAGTTATATACCATACCGTGTAAAACCACCAATCGCCAATCGCGCTAGCACACTCACCTCATTTTCATTCATCAACAACACCTCACATCCTCAACTTGCACTTCACTTAAGATCGCGGCGAGAGTAGGTTGCAATTACCAATTATCACCGAAGTGCCACCGTTTTCTAGAGACCAGCTGGTTAGCTACAGGTGCGTCGTTGTTACTTTTTACACGTTAATTTGTAGTGGGACGTGGATGTTGACTAAACGACCAGCGCAGGTTGACTAAACAAGCAGCGGACGGACGACGATACAATAGCTAACCTTGGCTCGCGTCGGAACACTTTCCATATAGTGTCGGTGTGTATGTACGATAACAATTCGATTACGAGCCCCCCCCCCCCCGCCACGCCCCCGCCACCAGCCATCCCGGTCACCGAAACACAGCGCCGTTATTGGCACCTGAGGGTACCCACCCACACCTCAGCACGACGCTGCGGTCCCGAGCGAGTCACGGTAATTTCAACGCAGAGAATGTGTGTGCTGCGACTTGGGATCGGCACAGCAAAACACGGAATCGATCAATCGAAGACACCGTCCTCGCGGGAATCGACATGACGCTCTCGTAACAAAATATGACCTCGTATTCGATTCTTGTGAGAAAATATCACTTATTATTCAATATTCAACATTTTTCATGAGTCTACTGTCAACGCCGTGGAAACAGCCACGTCACTCGTGTAGATGAATGCTACGCTGGCTGCGCTCGCCGCCGCACTTTGACACGTCGACCAAGGCTCGCTGTAGGGCGGAAATCAGGCAATCGCTCAGATTCCGCACAGAGCCGCGTGGAAAATTGATGCAGCCAGTAAGCGGCGAGTTCCGGGATGCCGCGCTCCGAGCGAGCAATTTCCTCGCGCGAAATCCAATTATTTGCACAATTTCCCGCCGCCCGTGACCAATGATTGGAAGTTAAACAGCCAAACGTAAAATCGTGTAGCGAGGGATGCGAAATTTCAGCTCGTCTGCCGCTTCGAACTGCATGTTGCAGGTCTCTTGAGAAAGATGTTGCAGATTAGCAATCCATTGTCAAAGTACATACGTATAGAAGTTGGTGCTACTGCTAGGTACCTATTTTTCCCTCTATTCACTGAATTTTCCTGCTGGTGCCAGCCTTCACTGGAATTGATAAGCCTAAACCTTCCATTCCATGCTCGTATACCGCACAAACGCACGGAAAACAGATATTGGGGAATCTTTCGGGGGAAGTCAATACCCGTCTCCCGGCAGACAGGATAATCAGCCACAGCGCTTTGTCCCTGGAGCTTTGAATCCGCTTCCTTGGCTGGCTGAATAACAATTGCCTGTCGGGACAGCACCTTGCCCGTTTCATTAGTGGCCCTTTGCATTGGGACTGGGACATAAAAACAATCCATCCCAGTGGCCGCTAATGAACATACTGGCATAGCCAGTGGTATACTAATTAACAGTGAAGTGGCGAAAAAACGAGACTCCATAGTAATTAAAACGTCGCGCGATAAACTTTTCGAGTGCTTGCATAAAATCGAGGGACCGCGCGAATGAGCCGTAATTATGTGCAGGGACGTGATTGATCACGACCCCTTACTCTCGAAATGCGCGAGGCCTCCTGCAGCCTCCAACGCAGGAGTGGCGCGCGCTGATGTCACGAGCGTGGACGCTGTTCTTGAATATCTAACCGAGTTCGAAATTGTGCGAGCTTATAATTAACTTCGTGCAGCAAGGATTATGGGACCCAGGTGGGTTTTACGTTTGGATCCGTTGGCCAATTTATCGCGAATCGCGTGAAAACATAGCTGCGATTCATTAAAAGTCTTCGTGGACAGGCGATTTGAATGCTTAGTAGGTACGTGCGAAACGCACCTTCCCCGCGCTCGATGCATCACTTAGCGACCGTGAGAACGCTGCAGCTACAGGAAAAGGAGGAAGAATAAATACATCTTACGTAAGCAGTTTAATGGTTCAAAAGGAGCCCAGTAACTTCCAATTCCTTGATCAGACGATCAATTATTAGCGCCGGCGCGTGTATCCGCTCCGTCCATCTAGCTCGCACCCATACCGAAGAAATATCGCCCCTCTCCTCTCACGCACACGTGTGTGCCACCCCCTACACGTGTGCCTACGCGTAGGTGAGGAGGGGGGAGGCGTTAAGACAGGAAGGTAAAGAACACGTGTCTTAGCACCAGGTGCATACATAATCAAGTCAGGGTAGCTGCATCATGCATGGGTCTGGCACACGGTGAGGGCATTACTCCTGACGCCGAATGCAAGTCAGGGGTAGGTGGCCGAAAGAGCCCCCCGTGAGGCATAAAGGGTAATAGCGCCCTAGGGACCCCCCCCCCCCCCATCCAATGGTACAGCACCCTGAGGGTATCGACCATGTGTGAGTGTGAGATGTATACATTACTACGTATACTAAGGCACACCATGTGTTGTGTGCGTGTATGCGCGCGTGTGCGTGTGTGTATATGTGATATCAAACATTGATTACATGTGGTGGACAAGAACAATTTAAACGCCAGACATCAACGTCGGAAACTGCGATGGCAGCACGTCGCCTACTAAATTTTACACTAAAACCGTGGAACACTGGGATTTAATGCAAGTTGAAGTCATTAATTTACGAGAGACAAGGAACAAAATTAACGTGAGACCCTCTGAAGAAGTTGTAATTAAGTTTTTAGGTGAAAATATTTAATGTAATTAATTGTGTCCCTTCTTATTTGCACCGAGTTAAGGTCAAAGGAAAGCTGGTGCTCATCTCATTCCGCCGTCTGGAAGTTTGAAGTGCAAGGACAGAAGTAAATTCCCGTGTCCAAGTGATGCAGACGCTTTGTGCTCTAAACGGAGCGGTCTAAGGGGCCCCGGCAACCCTTCAATCCAACTTTACTTACATCCCCGGAACAAGAAGATTAAAGTGGACCAGTGCTAACAGAAAATAAAAACCACTGGAACAACGCCGTGCAGCGGGAATGAAATGGAGCCGACCGTTTAGCACTAGCCAAAGTCCAGCGTAGCTGAGTTCGTGTTCACTGAATCGTCTCGCCTCCATTCTCAATCCATTAAACAGTTAGCGCGCGCCTCCGCGCTTTATGGCCGACGCAGACGCCGACGCAGACGCCGACGCCGACGCCGACGCCGACGCGGTGGGCGCCGCGGCGCTCACTAATGACATTCGACCCGTGCCGCGATCTCCGATCATAACTCAGCGACTAAGGCGGGCAGCTCCCGGATAAACACGACCAAGTGGAATTATCGGTACATATACGAGCACGTGGGGCGCGATGCTGCGTAAGCGAGGGTGAAAAAACTCTGCACAGAGTTGGTAGACACGAGAGATCATCATCCCCCAGTGCAATTCGTGCAACCCATATCCGGGGCGGACATCTCTGAGATAAATTGATTGGTTTTGTGGAAATAAAATTGTCTATCTCGATTAACACCCGTCGTTGGGGGAGTTATAAAAAAAAGTATATAAAAGCCATACCACTGAGCAACACTCGCTGCTAAAAGATAATGCGGGGGTTTTACGGCCTGGATCATGCCGAATCAATGAGCAAATGACCCATAAATAATGAAGCTTATATATAATACATATATAGCAATATTAATACTTCAGTTCAACAAATCATTGGATTACTCCACAAAGTAAACAGTCCAAGCGATTGGTCAAAGACCTATAAACACAATACAAATATGGAAATATCTGCGGCGAACACAAATGGTTCACGGTGGTGTGGCCATCTTAATGGGAGGTAATTCATCTCGGGTTACCGATGGTAACAGTACTCGGTGCCTGCTCGAGCGCTCCTGGACACAGACACGCGGCAAACGGCGCACTGACCATGCCGCCTCATAGTGGTCAGCTCAATGCCTGCTCGAAGAATGACGGCCAGTTGCCAGCGAGGATCCATCCCGGCAAAGGGGGCAATTGCATTGTCATTATGACATGTTACCCTCATACCACAGTCACCTGAACACGCTCTGCGGTGCTACCTACTTTTCAGCGATTTCATGCTATATTCTTTAACTCGACTTTAGGTACGTTGTTTGGTATATATATTATATATACATTTCTGAGGAGTGTGGGTAAAATAATATTACATTCTTGTCTTTTATTACAAAGCAATAACGTGAACGTCTGTAGTCTTGCCACAAAGTGATGCGTTCTTCTCCCTCTGTCAGTCATCCATGCACGAAATCTCCCACACGGGCTCAATATATGGGCTAAAGCCAAGATACAGTACTACCTGTGGTACTACGTACGTTCCAGCTTGAAGAGCACAATTTTTTCCCGGCCCGCCCTCAAATATCATCTCCTCACATGCTCAGCCATTATTTCCGACGGTTCGGTGGTAAGTAATTCCAGGATTGACATGCTCCGATAGCCAATGCTCTGGATTGCCAATGCTATAACAGTACAGCGGTGACTGATTGTTCTCGGGTTTGGACGTACGGTAGGCACCAAGCTAGCCGCGCTCCTTCCGGAGTCCGGTCACCAAGAGGTCCTCCTTGGGGTCTGGCGATTGGCTCAAGTGCTGACCACGTCCAACAGAACTCGGTGCTCTGCGAGTTGCGACCCACTCCAGTGCGCACAGAGCTTTGCGCCACGGACACGTGCCACGATGCGAAATTACGGTATTTTGCCTTCGCACCTCATGCCTAATGTCCTGGGACTCGGGACTCGGGGGCGCCGACATTTCGACACTTACAGGACTTACTGGATGCAAGCCCTTATAAATTGGAACGCGTTAGCCTAGCGTGCATGTGATAATGTTCTAATTCCTATGACATTTTGCTGAATGTCAAAGTAATTAACAAGTCTGGAGTTGATTTCCGAAAGACTGTACGAACCAGTTATTGCACTCCCTCACCCGAGAACACATATTTTGAACGTTTTGCGGAACTGTCGCATTTACCTATATGTATAAGACGTTTAAGGCACTTCAGTATACAAGCAACAAAACAAACGTTTGGAAACTCATAGGTGCTACATGAAAAAGAGTCCCGATGGGCCCTATTTATCATTAGGTGCTTCGCTAATAACGACCAAGGGTTAGATTGTCCAATTTAGCTTCCAACATAAATCAAAAGGGGGGACTAAGCCGAAGTAGACCGCTTAGTAGAAGAGTAAGCGCAGTATACTGTACAGGCAATTCGCGATTCGCTTACAACCGGCGCCGGCCAGAAATCCGAGCGTCGGCGTCGCCGGAGTGCAATGAGTTGGCAGACACCCGTCGCCAGTGAGTCAGCGACGTCGCGACGCCCACGTGGCTCGACGCCGAGGCTCACGCAGCGGCGTCGCCATGCCCATGAGGGGCAGAAATAAATGCAGGCAATTGCACCCTACCTGTAGTCTGCACTCAGCCGCCGAGACTAGCACGAGTATGTATCGATTGGAAGGTAAGTCAGCGCTGGATTAATCAACTCCGTGCCACAAAGGGACAATAAAACCAAAGTGGCGTTCGGTAAAAAAAAGGGCGACTGCCTAAAAGCTTAGAGCATTGTTACGCGAGTAAATCTTGGAATCGTGACGCTCTGCCGCATTCCATTATATTATAACAACAAAACATAAATTACATTTTCGGGTATATATGTGATGAAAACGCCAGAAGAGAAACGCTTTTGAAAATGATATTGCTTGAAAGCGAAACGTGTTCACGTCAGAAACGACATGATATGTCGGCGATTACATTTTCCATTTCACTATAAATTTCGTCGCAAAACGTTTCATCTTCATTAAATTTTCCAACATGCAGCGCTCACAATTCTGCATGACTAAACGCGAATTGAAAGCGCAGAATTTCGCCTGTCACCGCCACAGACGTTCAAGTGTTGACTTCTCGCGACCTGCCGGGAGTAACGTCGCAATTGCTCGCGGTGGTTTAGGCTTAGAGGTTTAGGGGTTGGGATACCCTCTTGTCCGCCAATCAAGTGAAGCACCCTAAACGCAAGTGCCGCCCTCGGCTTACTCGCACCAGCGTCCACCGCCCCCCGAATGGCATGTTACCATAGCAGAGCACCGCATGGGTAACCCTATCCCGGTTGATTTGAGGCCCTGTGACGCCATGCCGCCGCCGCAAGTCATGCTCGGTTGGCGAGGATAGCGTGTGGTTGACAATGCTGTTCGGGCTGTCGGTCGGTGGGGTCAGGAAGCTCATTTGATTAATTCCAGTCAAGGTTTATAATCAACCGGGTACAACGATTGTGATTAATGAGCGAGCTCACAAATGACACAAAACCGAGAGAAACCAGGCTTACAGACCTCGAACTTATTTAATCATGAGAATGCGAGAAGAGTTGGTACGGCTGCCGGAGCTTAGATGGCTGTCTAGCTATAAAAGTCCAAGGGGTGATTAATGACAGGTCGATTTAAAACTAGGAAACAAAAAGTAAATATCGTTCTCGTAAGCGGCGTGTCGATTCGACGCCAAGATTATGACCGAGTTCTATTCTTCTTGGCTAATTGCTCTGCTCCCGTGTGCGTAAAAGGCCCATTATCTCCAAGATGCATAGATAATTGTACGAATGACACAACGGGCGGCCGGGCATGGGCAGGGTGGCGGTCTACGTCGGCTCGCTCGCTTTCGTCTTCAACGGATCCAAACACACAAGGCCCAAAGCTATATAGGCTTAATAGTATAAAGGACACTGCACCGCTACATCGATTACGAAAATACGAAGGATTCGCCATTGGATCCTTCCTTGTGCGTCGCGCAAGCTACGTTCATTTTTTGTCAAAGGCTATTCAGACGCACGACAATGGCATATAAATAATCTGCCATTAAAGTAAAACTGTGTGTTTCGAGCGAGAAGCTAGAGGGATTTGGCAGCGCCAGGGTACGCCATAGGCCAGCAGAATCCTTTGACTCTTTATTCCCGAAGAAGCCTCAACCGCAAAAACAAGAGTCCGTGGCCGCACACGGAACGCCGGCCTCGGCATCGGCGTCGGTATAGGCGTCGACGTCGGTATTGGCGACGTCACGCTAGCCGTTAGTTATTCATGGCGGACCAGCGTCTTCCTGATGGCAGATGAAACTGCTGATGCACCCCGTTTATCGGCGTTGTTCATCCTTACGAAAACACACCGACCTGGGCTAATTCATAATTCACCTGGAGGCAAGTATCGATTGTCAGACAGGAATTCGCCCAATCGGCTTGTTTCTTCGGACCCCGTGGACTCGGCAAGTGTGCACTGAATACGTAAATGAAATTACTACAAGACGGCGGCGCGATTGAATTGTATAACTACTTGAAAACAGAGCGCGGCACGCACCCCGAGTAGCCTGGTAATTTTCTTTTAGGCTTGCGTAATTTATAGTCACTCATGTACTTACTTATATTTTTAGAAGACGGCTTTCGAAGAAAGTGAGTTTGATTTATTTCCGACAAGGTTTCGGTTGAAATTTGCGAGCTACGATTCTGACCCAGAAAGCCATCATGCGATGCATAAGTTAATCCCATACACATTTCAACTAGGATTCGAACTACACATAGATCGCCTAGCTGGCCAATAACTTATCGTTCAGAAGTAAACGATAAAAGATAGCCGGATATTTCCGGGACAGCGTTATCGCCATCGCGTCGCCTCGCTTCGTTTCGACCTCGCCATTCCCAAGTGAAAAACGAATCGCTGAAAATGAAGACGCCAAAACCTTCGCTGGCTTGGCGTCGACATATTTTCACTCGAGAGTCGCGCGAAGCAAGGATGGAGGCTGCTCGTTAGGCGCTCTTGGATCGACCAGTCCGTGCAGTGTCCCCTTTCCAGCCGTTATCAAGTGATAAACCTACATGCGCTATCAGCGACATGCCCGGCAGAGTTGCAAGGATGTTGCGACGTGCACTTGCAGCATCATGCGGCACAAACACAATGATTTCGTGTTATCTCAGGTGCAGGATGAGCGACGGGCGAGCGAACGCACGCTGATCGCCGTTGCGTCACAGCACATCACGTCCGGCGTTTCTCAGGTGTGGTTCCAATGCTCCAATGTTCCAAACCGAGCGCGATGCCACGCAGGCTCCCACATACAAGCCAAGCCACCATCGGTCGAGATCACCGAGTCATCACTCACTCAACGCACGGCGGCGGCGGCGGCGGCGATTCCCGGTCGAATTACCGGAAGTGTTGCGTGCGGGCACACGCCGGCGAGTCGGCTGGCTCCCGGCGGGGCTTTTTGTCATTTTCTTCTGCAGCCCTCCGTGCGCGGGCTAAACTTTTAGTACACTACGTACAGAATACATGGGTACTGGCTTTTATACCTATACTTTATGATTTTAGTGAAAGATTAATCATTTTAGTTTACGATAATAAATCGTGTCGTTACACCGGCGCAGAATTTATAGGTAATGGAGTCTGGTTGGGATAAAATCACAAAATACGTGCGCTCGTCACGAAGGCTATTATAGTTTGCTAATATAAAAGCCGAAGACAGGTGAATTGGCGTGGCAATTATTTGCCTAATCATTTGAGTAGATTGCTTATTCCGAACTCCGAAGGCATGTTTGAGGTTTATTGTTCGGTATATAATATGTAAGTACGCAGCTGATCATGGCATTTACCGTTTTGTGGGGGGCGATGTTAAAAAATATATCAAGGTAATTGCCCCAGGTAGAATAGGTACCTATAACCCGGGCAAATTGGAAGCCGCAGTTTAAGCACCACACAAAAACCACCAAAAACAAACCGCCGAACGTAAAATTGCCGCATTACAATCATAGTTTTATACGACTATGTTGAAAAAATCTTAGGCACAGCACTACAAAAATTAACGACACCCCATTTTAATTGACCGATAAAAGTTTAATTACAAACTTGGTAATGACTTCCCGCATCCACGCACGTAATGATGGTACTTTACCAGATGGCACTTGGGAGTTGGGAGGCACAAACACTGGCCCAGTTCGCCGTTTGTCGCGCGGCAGGCACAATTACATATAAAGGTAGGCTCGTCACCCCAAAAAAAAAAAAAAAATTCCACCTTCCTGGCTGCGCGGCTCCACCACTCGGCAGTCGACACCTCGTTCCACTACAATCTGCATAATTGCAAACTTTCCGCTCACTATGCGAATTGACGGGCCTATACGAATTGCTCAATATCACCCTGCCCGACAGCCAGTTAAGGACATGCAGGCAAAAGCAAAAAAATCAAACATTTCATCACGAGTCAACTCAATATTGGTAATTACCTTGATCGTAAACAAGATCCTGATAAGGGAAGTACACCTCCATAGCACGATGCGTTCACCTGGCGCTTATTTCAACACGAGCAAAGTCTCCGAACACGGATCACCACCGCACGAATTCACCCCATAACTTAAAAACACCAACCCGATCACATCGGTAAAACGTGACTTTTTAAACGAGAGCTCGCCGATGAGCGTGTTCAGCCGATGGTGGTCACACCTGTAGACACATGCTCTCCGCTCGAGGTGCGCGAGCCGACTGCCACTGCCAGCCAGCCACTGCCGACGCCGGCCGCTTCAACGACGTCCTCCTCTCCACGGGTCTGCTCGACGTCGCGACGTCGGCACCGACGCCGACGCGCGCCCTTTCAATGGGCGCCCACGAGAGGGCACCACGCGCCCACGACGACGCCGACAGGGTGTTGAGTGTGTAGGGAGTGGGGGTGGGCGGACGGCCGGGTGGGTAATACTTAATCAATGAATGACCTACCCACTATGTTATGTGTTACGCCGAACAGAGTGCTTTGAGGGTTTGCAACCCTTTTGCTTGGTCGACCAAGATGGTACATAGAAACGCACTCACGGCGCCGACGATTTTCGTATAGGCGCGGCGGCAAAATTAATATAATGACTTTCATTTTACCGTGAGCGGTCGATTATAGAGAGCCTTTCATTCATAGTCTTGTGAATTTAGGTGGCGAAAAAGTGCACTTCCGCCATCCGTTGTGCAAAGCTGTAGTGGGTGTACATAGTGTAGCACATACACCTATATTACACAATTAATTTCTCACTGCAAGTAATTAATGCTGTACACTTTCCATGCTTGCTGAACCTATTATTAATTTCAGTTTTGAATAATGAATACATTAGCCAAGTTTATTTTGGCAATTACTAAAAATGAATTCGATGTGAATGCATAAGGTCTTGGATTGCATTGTCTTACGCCTTTTGTTATACCTAGTAAAATTCGAACGAGTTATTAATTAATAGCAAGCGGTTCTTGTCCGCAAGAAATATACAGTTTAGTTCTTGAAGCACCCTCGACATTTGGCAGTGCAATGACTCGTGGTGAATACTAATCGAATGAAGAACGCATCGATCTAAGACGCTATTCTAGCGCACGGCCGCTAAGCGTGATCACTGGTATTTAAGTACCTGTGTGCTTGTGCAATTAAGGCAATTAAACGATTAGCTCAAGGGTACAACAGCAAAATGTGCTATTTGCTGTGCGCTGCACTCGGCTAGTTATTCGAAGTGTCCCTTCAAGGCAGAACGACAAGAAGTTTGCTCACTTCGAATTACTTTAGGTGTTGATTAGAAACAAGATTCATAACTAGTAATTAGCATGCCAATTACTTTGTCGAATCACGTTGCCCAAACAGAATGACGTAGTAACAATTCCCCTGTGCGGCATCATTGCTAGCCGAGCAAATTTCCTCGCATTGAGTCTAGGTATACGACTCATCAGTGGATGGGAAATACCGCGGGGCTGAAAACCCGATGTATTTGAGAACGTCCCCGCGATTGGTTCACCGCGATCAATCGACCGTCATCACTGAACGCCGTGTACTATTTGCGTAACGCACAGCACCGTGTATTACTTGTACAGTGTACTGCACACTCGCACCGGTTACCAGCATACATTTTAGTTCGTACACCTAGGAAACAAATGACCGATTCCCACCGCTATCGCATTCGCCATGCGTGATTGACGCAGCCATCCAAATATTCTCGACCCAATTCCTTCCGACAGCGCAGACTAGCTATCAAATAAACACATGCACACTGTGTGAGTGACCGTGCCTCCTAACTGTGATAGTCTGCCTAACTGACCGTTACCTCAGCTAACCTCAGAATTCCCATCCAAAAACCATGCGCGCCAGATGCATTGTAAACTATTTGGCAAGATAGATTAAAGCTCTAGGTAAACGTAATTAAACGCTTAACTGTACCTACCTGTCCACTATAATTGCTACTCGAGCCGGCACACGAAGTGGGATCCCATAATTAAACTAACAACTTGTTTCACACTAATTTGTGTGCCTCCTGCAACACGGTTGAAACAGTTGAGTTATGTCCTATGGTTTCGTGCAGAAGATCACGACCAGACCGCGGGTCCTCCAGACACCTGCTAGCGACGAGCGTGGACTGAGCGCCGCTGAGAATACCCACCGACCTACGGGAACGCGGGTCCCAACCTTTGGTCGGTCGCCCCCCCCCCCCCCCCTTCCCCTTTGTGCACCAAAGGGCGGCCGCACCTGCTTAGCATGCGGCATGCGGGACGACGACGCGAGGCATTGCAATCCCAACGTGCGCACGAGGTCGGGGGGCGGAAATCAATCGCGGGTGGGGGCGGCGGAGGCGGCGCTGATTGCGGTGCTGCTTGTTGAGTCAATCTGTTGCCATGTTTCGCTGAGCTGGCGAACAGCTGACGCCGGCCGCCGTGTGTGTCCTTGGTGGCCCGTACGGAAAACTCGGGGGAAATGACGGGGAAAATGCGTGTAAAAGCATAGGAAAATTCCGGGAAGTGACGGGCGCTGACGTAGGGGACGGCGCCTCCACGCAATACGTCACGGCGCACTGCACCTTGAATCCATGTAGTCACAGATATTGAACTTGATTTGATGTCTCTGATCGTGTAGATGTCGTAAATGTTGCGAAAAGGGGTTAAATTGGCCATTCGAGACCGACGTGATTGTTCATCACGAAATAATGAACAAGAATATAAGGGCACTATAGAAGTAATTTGAAGACAGGCCGAATCAGAAGACGGGCCTTTAAATCACAAAAATATTTCATTAATAAGAAAAAAATAAAGCACGTTAGCACCTCATGAAGAGAGGTTGCAAATTCGGTACCTGTATAATATAATGTGTAGGTATAGGGTTCTCATATTCTCAAATAGGGAGAGTGGGACAAACTATTTTCATAAAAATGTGCACATCAAGATGGGGATCGGGGGGGGGGGGGGGGGGGGAGAGAATCCAAGACTGAAAAATGTAAAGGTTTGTATTCTATTGCTGCACCAACTAGCTACAATTCTACAAAAGAAGATTTTAAAAAAAGTGAAAATTGTATTAACATTTGATTATTTTGATAATTAGATAGGTAACTATTTTTGCAACTAACCGGCCATCTAACCGTGGTTCTGAACCACTCTGTCATACCATTTTCGCAATATTCATTATACCGAATATTTGTTAATATTGGTTGCATGGAAGATGAGTAAATTTATACTAAATATTCCCCTTTTGCATTTAAACAAAGAAAAAAACATAGAAAATGCAAACTAACATACCTACTTTCATGCATTTATCTCTGGAAAATATATTTATTTTGAATTTACACAAACTCCTGAATCTGTGTGTATTTGCAGGCAGAAATTTCCCTGAAATGCGTAGATTTGCACCAAATATTACTGGGTATTGAAAGCTGATTGAAAATTCCTTAGAAGGTTCTTAAGCCTAGACTTTCATCAAACAAATTGCAATCAGAAAGATTTATACCTATACTATTAGTAATCCTACACAAGCAAATTCACAAAAAAACTTTAATGAGTAAAAGCCGTTGGCTGTACCTGTACCTTTCACAATCAAACAAAAAATTACAATAGGTAGGTTCAGTATGTATAGGTAACAATTCACAAGTTTGATCATGGGTTTGATATTGCACAGTGATAGCTGTTATCACTCACAAAATATGGCAAGAATCCATGCTAGAGGATAGAGATGTAAATCGGGAATATTACAGTCACCGGTAATATTCTGGTAATATTCCCGAACAATTTTACGGCAATATTACCAAGATTTTAAAATTATTTGTCAAAAACAGTTAAATCAGGATATTTCTGTTATATCTACCCAGTGCTTTTTTGTGCCGGAACGCACCGGAACGCCGTTCCGGCACCTCTTTTCGGTACTCTAAAAGAAAAATTAAATATCGGTGGGAATATCTGCCATCGCTGGCAAATGTATACTCCATTTCATGTTAAGAAGAAGAGTGTATTTGCTCCTTCCTCGTGAGCCCTCGGCTACTAGACATTAGCTGAGTTTCAAAACATAGGTACAAGCCATGTCTTGAGCCAAACAAAAGGCTCTATGGCCATGGGCAGTTTTGAAACTATTTGGTTGTGTCTAGCAGCAGAGAGTCCACGAGGAGGATGCGAAAACACTATCCTCCTCAACGTGAAATAAGGTTTAGTTCGTCCGTGTTGTTTTTCGTGTGCCCGTGTGCTTACCAAGTTTTTGGACATAGGTAATGAAGAAAATTGCTTTTATTTGTAATTTTCTATGATGAAAATTGGCGTTCCGGAACCTTTATTTTTACAAAAAAAGCACTGTACCTAACAAATGATTTAATTTACCTCTGTCCATGCAAAGAGCATACCTACCTAGGTACATGGGTATGCTAATGGGTGATTCTGTGGCTTCTGTCCCTAATTGCTGGAAACTGTTCGAGTGATTGATCTATTTGTCAACACTTTAGTAGTTTGATAGGTATTTCAATATACCAACTAAGACTAACACTTGAAAATTCCCGTGAGACCTCATAAGTTTTCAAACTGTAGAAGGTCATGGCTGAAAGAATTTTTTTTTAATTTTCAATCTCACCAGATTTACCATATTCTGGTAAAATTCCTGGTAAGATTCTCAGTAATATTACCAAATTTTAAATGGCAGTAATTTTACATCTCTACTAGAGGAACTGATTACAGAAATCAAAAATTAAATCCAATTCCCTCGATGACTTCTTAAAACAAGGTACATGGTACATGTCATTGGGCCATTTACATATGAATCTACTCACCCTGTCCATCAGTGCTGGATGTTCATTGTCTTGGGCTCAACTCCATACAAGATCCATCGAGCAATTTCACCATAGGGTGTACGAAAACTCTTCACCAACAATTCGTCGGAAGCTTCCGGTGCTGGTGGGTGCCGGCTCAGTAGATGCACCGCAAAGAACGTCCTCCATTGGGGCCATTTAGCATTTCCATAGAGTTGGGCTCCCAGGTTTTCAACGCCAAACAGCTTCGGAACTCGATGTACAAGGCTTGGTTCTTTCTCTAAAATCTGTTGAGTGGGTAGCTGTCCAGCATTCATGTACCATTCCCTTGGATGGTAGCGGCGGTAACAATTCTGCCATAGCTTTAAAAATCTTGCATCTTTATGGGCAACTAATATTTGTGTTCCGAGGTAATCGTTAACAGGCCACCCAACAGCCATCTCAAAGTGCAAGAAGTGTGTGAGTGGTTTGAGGATCAAAGCATCTGTGTCAAGGTATATACCACCGTTCTCCATTAAAATATGAATCCTAGCTACATCTGATGCATGGTAAATTGAGCTTAGTGGCTGGCCATAAGCATGAGTGGGTCTTGCAAGATATCTTAGCTCTAGTGATGTGTTCAAAATGTTAGTTTTTCTAAGTGCTAACCAATATGCCCCAGATAGTTCCAGTACGTCGCTGTGTACCAAAACCTTCTTTGGCCGTTGTATCTAAAATAAATCGTAAAAATGCAGTTACACCATTGATTCGTTTCTCACTATCTAAATTTGATCCCATATAAAATTCTCATTTCCCAAATAAAGGTACTAAAGGTAACTAAGGTATAAGGTAATAAATGAAGGTAATACCTTCATTGCAGACAAAATGCTTAAAAACGATGTGAAATCCAAAGAATCTCTACCAAAGATCACAAAATGCACAATATTCGGCACAATTCTCTCAACAGATCCCGAAATGTTATTAAATCCCTGAAAAACACTCGTGTTTTGCTGAAGCAAATCATACTTTCGTGGTAATTGTGAAGCCAAAATAATGAAAATAATTAATAATAAACTCAAAATCACGAATAGACGAGCGAACTTGGGTGCCATGACACCAGCGAGCATGTGCTGTGCTGCTGCCAAATACCTACTGCTTTTGCGGCTAGTTACCTTTGCGGCCAAATGCTTTGTTCATTGTTTGCCTCTGCGGGCAGTTGTAAAATTTTTGTTCAACCATCAAACGTAAACATGGCGTACGTACTGGCTCCCGAAATTCCGGCACCGGGATTTTCTTTCGATAACTGTCTCAGGTAACTTAAATGCAAACTGAAAAATCTCGTTAATCTTCAAAAAAGCAAATAAATCTTTTTATTGTGAATATTAGAGACCATTCGGGATTATACTAGGCTAGTTATCTGCAATGCCTCGATGACGTTCTGCACTGTCATTGAGATTTGGTGATTCCTAACCAACAATAATTGTATCACCTAAATTATTATTTATTTGTTTCCAGAAATGCAAAATATGCCAAAGCTGGCTATACCACTCCGGGAGCAACCAAAACAGGAACAACCATTGTGGGAATCATTTTCGCTGATGGAGTAATTTTGGGAGCTGATACTCGTGCCACCGAGGACACCATTGTTTCCGACAAGAACTGCAAGAAAATTCACTTCCTCGCTGACAACATGTACTGCTGCGGTGCAGGAACTGCAGCTGATACTGAGATGACTACTCAGATAATTGCTTCTCAGCTAGAACTTCATCGTCTTAATACTGGCAGAATTGTCCCTGTAGTTACTGCAAACACGTTACTGAAGCAGATGCTTTTCCGCTACCAGGTATAAAGAACTACTGGTTAAAGATGGTTCATTGATGGTTGGTTGGTTGATGAACCTTTGTATTGATGTTATCAACATAATATAATATTTTGATACATTGTCTAAATAAATTTTTAAAACTTCCAGGGTCACATCGGGGCAGCTCTTGTTCTGGGAGGCGTTGACAACAATGGACCGCACCTCTACTGTATCTACCCTCATGGGTCAACTGACAAAATTCCGTATGCGACTATGGGGTCAGGTTCTTTGGCTGCCATGGCGGTTTTTGAGTCTCAGTGGAAGCCAAACATGACTGAGGAGGAGGGAAAGTTACTGGTAAGAAGGCAAACAAGTATCAAGTGCTAATTATATTTAATTCTACCTATTTATATCAACTGGCCACTTCTGCTCTCTAAATTGTTTGATAGTGTTCCCAGTAAATTACTTTTCCCATGCAAGTCCAATCTCCGCTAGTGCTAAACCTTGTTCTATGCTACCGGCTACTAGCTGCAAGTGATACCAGATCATATAAAAATTAATAAAAATTCCATTACATTATCAGGTTCGCAATGCTGTGGCCGCTGGCATTTTCAATGACCTCGGTTCAGGCAGCAACGTCGACTTGTGTGTGATCCGCAAGGGCAAGGTTGACTATTTGCGCACATACGAAGAGGCTAACAAGAAAGGTCAACGCCAGGCTTCATATAAATACCCGAAGGGAGCAACCACAGTCCTAACTACGAAGGTCATCCACTACAAGGACGAGGCAGAGGGAAAAGCTGAAGGGACATCTGACGCTATGGACACATCATCCTAAATATCCAACCGGTTTTGAAATTTGTGCACCTCAATGGCAACGGGCAATAAAACATTGTCTTTCTTTTCATACATGCCAACGGTTTGATTATTTTATCCCAGGTTTTCTGACATCATTCCTAGATAGGCAAATAGAGAAGGTACATTGTATTTGCGAAAATATTTATCCAGTCTTTATAAAAATAACACACACCACATAAATTGAGCATTAATATCAGGGAGTTAAAAAATATTTTTACAGCAAAAAAAACATGCACAAAAAATAATATATATATACCTATATAATAGCCAACTGTACTCTTATCCTAATTTTGCTAAAATAGTAATGGCTGGAAGATGAAACCAATTAACTTAGCATGACGAGTATCAAAATGGATTTTTTACGTAGGTAGCACAATAATGCTAAGTCAACATAAAAAGGGTAGCTTTGTTTAACAGAAAAAGTTCATTCTAGCTAATACACTATGCTAAGACCTAGACAACATTCTAAAACAATATTAAAGTGGTGCTGATCAAATTAAAAAACTACCGGAGTACAATATAAGTAATGATGGAGGAATTAATATCAAGGCAAAACTATCAAAGCATTCATAAATTCTACTAAAATTTTGTAATATCAAGTCAGTAACTATGAGCATCTCTTTTCATTCCAAAGAGGAGCACTTGCCAAAGCCTTGCGTTGGACAAGCTAACTTAAAATTACCGAGAAACAGTTAAAAACTGGAGGCATCATTTGGGTTACCACATTAATCTTGGGATCAAAAACAACAGTACAGTCTTCTGCTCAATGGCCTCGACCCCTACATTTCTAATTGTACAAAATGGCAAGCAAATGCATTGTCTACTTCCGATGTATAATGAGGTCCCACGAGTCCAGCCAACGCAACTGACGAACGTCGTCGGCAGACAAAGGGGTCGTTCCGTAGCTGAGCACTGAGAACTCTCTGAACGTAGCGAGAACCGATAGCAGCCAGCATCCCACAAGCGCTTTGAACACTAGGCCTAGAGTCCGACGTACTGCTCCAGGGCCACTGGCAGGAGAAAAAAATACTGGTCAATTCTTTGAACAACAGGCAATAATCGAAGTGAGGCAAGCTCATTCTTAAGACACGGTTCCTCTTGGATTGGTGAATAGTACTACCACAGATGAAACTACCGAAATTATCAACATTGTTCACCAAAGTTAACGAGTCTACTCTAAAGCTGGAGCAGTCACCCAGTAAGATTACCCGCATTCCCTTTCCAACAAGCTGGAATGATTGCCCCGGCAGTCATTGGATGGAGCCACTGGTAATAAAGCTATCTGTTTCACTTTCTCTGCCAACCATCACTATGCAGTTCTCTCTGTATTCTCTCATTGGAGCACTCACCGCGATGCCACCCCTCCCCGGTGATTGCCTGTTATGCATACCTAAGCTAGAATATCTGGGCAGATTTCATCTGTAGTACCAAAGGTACTATTATAATATAATGTAAATGGCCCCCAGTGATAATTTCCAACTGGATGCATGGCAAAAAAATCTAGACAATGAATTCACTTCTCACCTTATAATTTTGTATAGATGTTCAATGAGTGCTGACAGGAGAAGAACTTTAAAAATAAACGCTGGTAGATAGTGGTGGAGGAATAATGTTTGATCGACAAAGAAGTAAGGCACAAAGTGGAACAGGAAGCCTCCCAAAAGAACTTCTCCAGCCGATTTGAAGCTTGTCCAGTTCTCTGTAATGCAAAAATATAGTTTTAGTTCCACTTTTAAACCACAGCATCACTCAACAAATGGTGCTCCTCTCTCCACGGTGCTTACCTTCGGAGATGTCATAGCATTGCCTTCGACGACGTAGAAGGTAGAATGCTAACATACTGCAGTAAACTACCAACCCTAGAGCACCAGTTCTCCACAGCATTATGTTGCCGAGAAGATGGATCTGAGCGTTACTTGTTGAACTCACCTGAACAAAAATCACAAGACAAAGGCCTAAATAATGTTGAACAATTAATAACACAAAATTGTTATCTACCTACTAATAAAATATTGTAAATTGGCTTGGTAAGATATTCAGTTCAGTAGATTGTTTTTACTATCGTTGTGGCTTACATTGACTTTCAAATTATGTTCTTATTCAGCCTTGGAGTGCCATTCCTAGCATTCTTGGCAATTCAGTCACAAATGATGGTAAAAAAGAAATATTGACTAACCCAATACGCCATGCCACGAGTCAGCATGGGCCATTCGAATGGGTCGCTGCTGTACATGTGGTTCTGCACCTTCTCTGTGGTAGCGAACCACATCTTCCACTGCAGCTCCATCAGCTTGTCCCAGAAGCTCATGGCAGTCACCTTCATTGGAATCATCTCTGCCATCACCAGTTCTTTCTCGCGGTCTTTCAGTTCTTGATCTGTGGGGGAACGTTTCTATATGAGTTGGGGAATTATACCAAGGACCGAACATGATTTTATATCAGCAAAAAACAACATTGTGGAGAAAAGTACAGGAGATAAAATGTGAAATATCTAAGGAATACGTGAAGCAGGTTCCTTTATAAATTTTCATCCAATAGTCTTCTTAAACAGTTTTGTCAGCTTTGTTATCCTATAGTTACTTAGTTTTTATATGCAGTGTTGAACTCACTCCTCGTGTATCGATGTTCCTCTACGTTCCACACATTGTCGTTCTGTTTGATAACCTTGTCGGCAACGATCTCGTGCTGGTTGAAGCCCCACTCAGGCAGCTGCCTGCCACTAAACTTTAGGGCAGCACTAGTGTTGACATGAACCAGTCGCACCTGTAAGTGGGCACACAAAGCGTAAGCACAATGGTGCATCCTACACATTTCGACAGCATCACAGAATCTTCAGCACTTACCAGAGACTCGATAGTATGCCAAATTTCTCCAACTTGTTCGTGATTTGTGATTTCGACTCGCCACAAATTCTGTGCCTCCATCGAGATGTTGTAGTCAATGTAGCACGATACTTCCTACAACAGATAAAGCACTCGACTTAATTTTTAACGAAAATATGGAAAAAATTATTTTCTGAAATGTGTGGTGGCCAAGGGGCATTTAATGTCGTAGTCTTCTCTAACCAAAAGCGAACCATTCTGTACCTGGTTGTTGGGAGTGATAGGTCCAGCCACATCGTGAGAGTTCAGTGCTCTGTTAGTGATGCCGTGAACGAGCTGGATGATGTCTCCATGCTTGATTTTGTCAAGAGGCTCAGAGACAACTATGTCGTTGCGTTCTGGCCGCTTAACGAGCCACCAGTTGTTCACATCTTTGTATGTGTAGCACGTCACCTGCGGGCCATCGGGTCAGGAATTAATCAAATTAGTAAATTGAATTGGTATTGGGGATGGCAGGGGTGCAGTGCCTTCCTCCCCTCCAACCTGCAACCCTTGGGGGCAACCAGTGGGCAATTAATTTCTTTGCTGCTGTTAAGAGTGTAACATAAATCAGCCTTGAAGGAATAACACTAATTTTTGTTCTTGCATGAAAAGCGCAAAAGCACGAAAAATCAATAAGAACTTGTCGGAAAATGTGAAAAAGAGGTAAAGTAGATGAATGCTTTTACATAATTTCAATTGGCATAAAAAGCACAATTTTGACTAAATGGTTTTGCTCCATTGGCTGTGATAGCAAATTTGCAGTAAGAAGTCCTAGGATCAGTGGCTTGCAACCCAAGTGGAATACGACCTATACCAACGAACCCAACAAATGGCAGTTTGACAGCTAACGGTCCTCTTATACTTGCACAGGTGCAGGCATACCTGTTGCTGGTGCGAGCTGCCCCGCTTGTCGGGGTAGAGCACGGGGTAGACAGCAGCGTGGGAGTGCAGCCAGCACGGGGTGCCGTGTGCATGCCGCAGCGTGATCTGCGACCCATGGGCTACCTCCAGCGGCTGGCCCTTGGTGATAGATGCCAGGCCACCCTGAAACAGGCAAGAAAAGTTGGAGCGTGTCAGCCAGATTACGTTGATCCATACTATGTAGCGATTGTGTCTTGTTTAGCTTGCTATCTAGATGATGTTTCAAGCAGTCCATTGCCTTTTTGAACCAAGGTTACATGGCTCATTTTTTGTGACTGACAGGTAATCATCCACCAGCTCTCTCAAGCCACGGCACTTGCTTCTATATCTGTGCTGTGATTGTTGTCGAACATTGTGTTTACTTTCAAACTGCATAATTGATTATTGATATTTTATTTTCGTACGTTGCCTTTTCGTCACTGTGTTACTCCTGAACATTCGCCACAACGCCTTAACACACGGCCTTACACCAGGTTCACTTGTATGAAAGCCACTGCGAATACAGGCAGAGAACAGTTTGGATGGATAATAGCAGTTGGAAAGAATGTGTTTTGTTGCAAAATTTAAAATATATCATATTAGGTAAAGAAATTTGTGTCTCCTTTTCTTGAACATTTTGAAATAGTTATTTTGAAAAATGTTTTATCAATTGAATTACAATTTGCTTATTACTCTTGATAGTTGATTTGGTTCATATACTTTAAAATCTCAATGTATTTTTGTGTATTAGCAGCAAATTTCATAAATATGCAATCTTGCAACAAAAAATTTTTCTTTATATTTGTGTGCACGGGCATTTTCATAATTACTGCATGCAAGTAGATAAAAATGATTGATGAGCGTAGCGAGCGAAGCGAGCGAAGCGAAATCATCAATTTCACTACTGCTAAAAAAAACACTTGATGTGTGTGTGTTTGTTTGTTTGTTTGTTTTTTTTGTATGAGTGTTTGCGCGCGCTCTACAGGCCAAACGCCTGCTTCGATTGGGATGAAATTTTCAGGGTGTCTACTTTTGTTCTCAACTTAGACCCCCTGCCTTTTTCAAGAAAATCCTCCACACCATACACTTTCAAAGCAGAAAAAAGAGCAAAATTCGACAATTGGGCATGTTTCGAAAAGTACGGAAATTTATTTAAAAGTACGTATTTTTTTTCAAATGTTCCCAATTTCGATTTGCCTATAGAAACCATCGTAACCAAATCGAAACATCACACCAGATTTTTCCCAATAAGAACCATTGGGCATGAGTTACATCTATGTATTAACATGCACAATGCTCAATGTTCTGAAAATGAGCATATTTCCGCTACCCGACAGCTCGGACAGAAACAAAGAAAGGTCAGAATCGTTTACATTTTCAAGTGATCAGAAATTTTGAGAAAGCAATGGTCCGGCTTGCTGCTCCATGATTTTCATATGCTTTTTGTCGCAACCTTTTTTTGCGCTATATACAAACCGCTACGCTCATCTTCAACGCAACACAAATTGCGTTCGCCCTAGTAGGTAGGTACATTAATACCACGTGAAACTTTATCATGTCACTATGTCCTTTATCAGTTAGAAGTTTTGAAAAAAATTATTTCAAACTGGGATTTAAATGCTTAAAAAATGTCTCACTGGTTTGAAACTTTGCATGGAGCCAAAGGCATTAAACACGTACCTCTAGACTGGCCTGGAATGCACTGGTCATGACGCTGTCGTGGGGACCGGCCTTAGTGAGCACGGCAAAGTGCACGAAGAACACGGCCAAGTAAATACCGACCGAGACGCCCACCACTACCAGCATACGGGCGATAAAGTGCAACAGCATTTCGAGGTCTGAGTGCTGTTTGTTAGACAGAAGGCGCCAGTAGGCCTGCGTCAGGATGCCAAGACCCAGTAGGTACGACAGGATGCCCACATGCTTCACGCTGCAAACAAAAGCAGTTTCTTAGACCGTCTGCCTTTACTGCCTTTACAGCCAATATAAATTAAATCCTTATTTTGTTAATGCTGATAAAATTATTGAAAATCAAAAAATCAAAAAGAAGAAAAAGGAAAATGACAAGGTTGCAGAGTTTTTGCAGAGTTTTGGCCATCCAGACATTCTTTGTAGGTAACCTAAAGTTTATAGGTATCAATTTCCTTGTAAGTAGGTATACTTGTTGTTATTACTTAGTATGTGCTTGCATATGTAACAAAGCAATTATTGTTATAAGTAATTATTGTTATGATTAAGAATCTTAAGAAGGCAAAAGCATGAGCAAGCATTATAATGCACAAGCATTAAAAATTGTCTGTACATCAATTTGATATTTATGACAATAAACATTATTATTATTTTTTTTTTTATTATTATTATTGTGTAACTACTTAGAACTAGAGCTGTTATGCTGACTAGAAAAGCTAGCAGTGCAACTTTTATTATTATAAAGCAGTCAGTTTGTTGTGTGAGGCAGCACAACAAACCTTTGGTATAAAAGGCACATGGACTCAGTTGTCAGGAGGGAGTTCTTTGGTGAGCTATCGGGACCATGTGACCTCTAGTACCAAGAGGTTGCCGTGGCGACCTGGGTGAGTTAGTTTATAATTACTTAAATATATTCTAAGTTAATAGCCACCATGCAATAGATATTTCAATGTTCATATTTGTAAAATGAAGTCATGTCATCAAATGTCTGACTTAAAGATTAAATAAGAAAGAACAATTTAACTTCTTCAACACATTCCATCAGCACAGGAGCGTTCTCCACCTTACCCACCTCCCTGTGTTATCCACTGATTAACTTCAGTATATATACATACTTTGATATAATCTTAGCACTAGTTTAAAAAAACCAAACTGGGTATTGAATTCTAGGTGAAGCCTAACTGGTTTCCCAATGTTAATAGTTACTTCTCTAGGGTTAATGTGCTTTGTAATTTGTTTTGCATTCAGATTGTTTAAACATTAGATTTTTAAGATGTTTGTGCACTTAAAGGTGTGTGGTAGGTAGTGAAGAAATTGTTACCACATGGCGCAGGTGAGAGATGCAATCCCAACAACCAGCCAGCCCCACCAATCAGCAGAGAGCGGCTGGGTTTGGTATCGACGGAATTTCACCAGACATAGAATGCCGAACACCGAGAAGCATAGGAGCATCGGTTCCATCAGCACAAACCGCGACTGGGTCAGCAACGCATTGTCTACAAATGTTGAAAACAAAGAATGTATTTTTCTACTTTTCATTTCACTCAATTGATTCTTTCAATGTGAAACATGCCAAATGAATAAAATCTATGTCAATGAGTGAAGCAAAGGAAGTGGGTTACTATAATAAAGTACCACAGAGTAGCAAAAAGCCAGCTATGATGGCAGTCCACTGCTTGAATCCCAGCTCGATCATCAAGTGATATGCGGACGGAATGATGAGACTGCCGCATACAGCCGGCACCAGACGCATTGCAAACACTGGCACATTTTCCGAGTAAGCACCACCAATGCTACCAAACGTGTAGTTTCCTAACACACAAGCAATGTAAATTCAGAGATGTATTTTACACAGCAGTAAATAGATAACAATGTATGACGATGGATTGAGTGTATCGTTACCATCAAATCCAGTTAGATAAGCAACACCAGCAATTAACTGTTTCCCAAGTGGAGGATGGGCATCATAGAAGAATGTTCTCTTCATGTACATGCTTACATATTTTCCATAGTGCAGTTCATCAAATCTGAAAGAAAATAATGGAACACGAGCTTGTAATGCAATAATTAAGTTATACCCACAATAATAGTGAAGAGTTTTGAAGCTTCAAAGTTTCTATGATTAGTTGGAAACTCACACTATGCTGTGCGGCTCTCGTAGTTGGTAAAGACGAGTCCCGAGGCCAAGGACAAACAGAAACAAGGCAACAATATCTAGCTCAAAATTCAAATTGAATCTCAAAGTTGATGGAAGCCTATCTGCAGAATTTTGGACCATTTCCGTTCGCTGGTTGTCCTTCTTTCCTTTAACAACATCTTCACCCTACGATAAACAGATATTTTGTGGTTAGGGGTGTCAATAACTCCCAGGGTTGATACAACGTTGAATAATTTTTCACATCATCTTCACCTTTGATCCCTTGGACATGATTGAAGGAAAGTAGGTCTTTAATTTCTCAAAGTGATCATTAAAACATTGTGATACTTTAGGCAATACCTCTTCTTCTTCAGGGATGGTTTCTATCGACTTGTGTTTAACCATCTTCTCTACAGCCTAAGCAACAGACGGATAACACTATTTTTACCCTAATTAGAATTGCTAATAAAAGTAACTAATTACGCGCATTGAACTCTCTGTACGGCGCTTAACGCCAGATTCGCGAGCTACCTGGAAAAGGTGACGCAAGCACTACAGACCCCACAGCCAACCACAGACGACTGCTCAGCCGAGCCGTAAGCCGACTCGGACTAGCATGTCTGGTAGGGCCAGGAGGTCCGCGACGGTGCATTCACCTTCGAAATCCGATGCCCTCGTGGCCTTGCTGCCTGAAACAGGTTTCGGGAATTTTTGTCAATTTTATTTCTTTTCAGTTTTAACAAATATTAGAGATATATTTCATTGATCTAAAAAGATGAGCGTTCGTTCTTAGCTTGATGGGTACATAGTATAATTTTCTTGGTCACGGCTGTACGGCTGTACTACTGTAACCAGTAACTTTAAAGTGCCTACGAGAGCATGGTGTTGTTGTGTATCGCATCTAAATATAAATAAATTGCGATCCAATTATAGAGACCTTTGGTGGATTTCGTAGTCATTGTTCGCAAGTGGCATGCGCATTTCTGTGTTTTCTCAAAAGCCACGTCGGAGCTCAGCAATATCATAATAATGATATAGTTCCGATTTTAACCAATTTGCATATTATTTTCTTGGTGGAGATTGTCTTCGAGATTAAGTCAAAATATTATTTTGTCTTTATCCACAGCGACATCACCTTGAGACAACTTTACGTAACACAATACTAAACTTGATCTTTTGAGCTCAATAACAGGTTTTGGCCTCACTTTCGTTTGCTGGACCAACCTAGGACCAATGGCCAAAACTCAGAATCATGAAATTTATTGCTTGTCCATAGATTGCTTGTCTCTTATGTTGGACAAGCGGAGGGAGAAAAGTAAACAGAAATAATTGAAATAATTGTTTACAATTTTTACATGATCGCCCAGGTGGCATTGAATTTGTTCCCAATCCAATCCTAAACATTGGAGTGAAATCCCACCTATATTTTCACCTATCAAAATGTCCTTTGGCATGATTTCAATCACATGTTAAGGTTTGGCTCGAAACGATTATTAGTTTTCCTAAATATTTCTGGAACAAATTAACATCGGTCTGTCTATTTAATTTTTTTGAGGCGGATGAGCCAGATCGATTCCAACGAAATTCCCACACTACCTCACACACACCAGCAAAAGTTTGCCAAGTCACGTGCTATTCACGTCAGCTGACGTTCATCGTCGCACATGGCAAGTACTAACCTATTTGGCGGCAAACAACCTGTTGATTATTTGGAGCAGTTTTGTAGGTTTTGTTCGGTTCGAACCGAATTCGCAACAAATCGAGCATGGCAACAAGCGATTCCGAGCAGAGTGGAATTGTGATCTGCCCGATTTGTGAAGAAGAATTTCCTAGTGATGAAATAGAGGTTCATGCTGACAGATGCAGTTTTTTGAAATGTGTCTCAGACGAGAGCACCAGTGGTTCAAAAAGACCTGTTCCACCTCCCATCACGCCAAGTCCAAAGCCAGTAAAACGTTCTAAGAAAATGCAAGAAAATTCGCCTGGATCTAGCAAACAAAATACCCAGACTCAAGCGCAGACAAAGACGTTCACACAGACATTATCGCAATTGAAGAAAGTGGAATCTTCCAGCCAAGCAATCCCACTGGCTGAACAAATGCGTCCGTCACATCTCAGCGATTTTGTTGGACAAGAGCACGTACTCGGCCAGAAGAAGGTCCTTCGAACATTGCTGGAAAAAAGAGATATTCCTAGTATGATTCTGTGGGGGCCGCCTGGTTGTGGCAAAACAACTTTGGCCCACATAATTTCAGCGCAATGCCGTGATAGTCAGTCAATGCGATTCGTCAAGCTCTCTGCGACAATGGCTGGAGTAAATGACATCAAAGATGCTGTTAAAATTGCAAGAAATGAAATGACCAGCTTTAAAAGACAGACTATCCTCTTCATGGATGAAATTCATCGGTTTAATAAGTTGCAGCAGGACATATTTTTGCCGCACGTGGAAAGCGGAGCCATAACATTGATCGGTGCCACCACAGAGAATCCATCTTTTAGTCTCAACTCTGCTTTGCTAAGTCGCTGCCGAGTTGTTGTGCTCGAGAAACTGCAAACCGATCAGCTGGTGGCAATCTTGCTTCGAGCTGTGAAGGCTGTTGGGGCACAAGTAGTTGAGACCGGACACAAAGAACCTGCAGGTGGCGATGTTAAATCAAAAATAAGGTAGGTAGGTACCTACTGAACAAACTTATAGTGCAGGTGTAATTGATTGGATTTTGATTAACATTATGCCATTGTTCTAGAGTGCTGATAGAGGATGGCACAGTTCAATGGCTGGCAGAAATGTGTGATGGAGATGCCAGAATTGCTCTCAATAGCCTGCAGCTGTCACTGCTCTCCCGCAATAGGGACCCTGAATCTGGAGTTTACTTAGTCACTCTACAGGACGTTCAGGAAGGAGTCAAGGTGCCTCATAATAAATTTTACTAGGGCGAACGCAATTTGTGTTGCGTTGAAGATGAGCGTAGCGGTTTGTATATAGCGCAAAAAAAGATTAAGGCAAGAAGCCTATGCAAATCATGGAGCAGCAAGCCGGACCAATGCTTTCTCAAAAATTCTGATCACTTGAAAATGTAAACGATTCTGACTTTTCTTTGTTTCTGTCCGAGCTGTCGGGTAGCGGGAATATGCTCATTTTTAGATCAATGAGCATTGTGCATGTTAGTTAATACATAGATGTAACTCATGCCCAAGGGTTTTTATTGGGTTTTATTGGGTTGGTTTTTATTGGGAAATATCTGGTGTGATGTTTCGATTTGGTTTCTAAAGGCAAATCAAAATTGGGAACATTTGAAAAAAATATGCACTTTTAATAAAAAAATATCCGTACTTTTCCAAACTTGCCCAATTGTCGAATATTGCTCTTTTTTTCTGCTTTGAAAGTGAAGGGTATGGAGGATTTTCTTTAAAAATGCATGGGGTCTAAGTTGAGAACAAAAGTAGACACCCTGAAAATTTCATCCCACTCGAAGCAGGCGTTTGGCCTGTAGAGCGCGCGCAAACACACATACAAACTAACAAACAAACACCAAGTGTTTTTTTTAGCAGTACCTAGTGAAATTGATGATTTCGCTTCGCTCGCTACGCTCATCAATAAACATATTATTCCAAAAGTGCCAGCAATTCACCAATTGTTGATTTATTTCACCCCATGCCCAATAGAAAAAATTATAAGCTTCATAATAGTATCACCTCTGGTAACATCCCTTCGCTTTTCGTTACAGCGCTCTCATCTACTTTATGACAAGAAAGGCGATCAGCACTACGACATCATCTCAGCGGTTCACAAGTCTATCCGAGCATCGGATGAAAATGCGGCCCTGTACTGGGTGACTCGCATGATTGAGGGTGGCGAGGATCCGCGCTTCATCGCCCGGCGCCTCGTGCGGGCAGCGAGCGAAGACGTCGGCCTTGCCGACCCAAACGCTCTCTCGGTGGCCGTCGCCACGATGCAAGGCTGCCAGTTGCTTGGGATGCCTGAGAGTGACGTCCTGCTTGCGCAGTGCACAGTGTACTTGGCTCGGTCAGAACCTGTTATTTATTGAGTGCCAGTAAACCACCAGTGATCACTTTATTATCATATTGATAAATGGTGCTAATGCAGTGGTACTCGACCTTTTTTGCCTTGGGCCATTTAAAAGAAAAGTGTGACCACAGTGGGCTGCTAAGGGAATGACATAAAACTCATGATTTGCAAGATAGCTTTGTGTAAAGTTATAGATGTTGAATGAGCTCTAGTAACTTTTACTTCACAAATGATTGACACTGCTTATGGCACAATAGGAAGTTTCGGGGTCCAATCACAAAAAAAATTATATTTATGCATTTTGTGGTGCAAATCTATGAATTTTAGGGAGTTTTGACCATATAATTAATTACCTAGAGAATATGCACTTGTTAAGGTGGCCAAGGAAATATCATATTAATGCATTGTTCAAGGAGGGATGCATGCTAAGTTAGCAAGTAAAATGCATTAATAAATTTGAAGGTGGGCCGCAAGAATATGAGTTGGGCCGCAGGTCGAGTGCCACTGTGCTAATGTATGTGCATGTATGTGTGTATCTACTCTAAAGACTGGACTCGAATTGCTTAGTACCGATTGTTAATGAAGTATTAGCACAAATTCTTTCCCTCTCTTGTTTTATCCAGTAGAAGAGGTACCAATAATTTTAAAGAAATAATTTGGCATGTTCTTTATCCAGAATTTCTTCTTCTTTATGATCAGTAAGTTGCTCGGCTTGTTGCTAAAATGTCTCTCAGCAATCATAACATCATAGATTAATGAGTTACTCAAAATGTTTCAGGCCCATGTTAGAGGGTGTTCTTTAAATGGTCCGCGCCATTTGCCGATATTTGGTCTAGTTCAGCATCTTGTTGTTACGATCGCTATTATTAGCGCTCTCAACACTCTCAACTCTGTGCAATTTAATCAATTTAAATCAATCACGAGACCGCGTACCGGACAATTCCAATGTTGCAATTTAAAATAAATGACGTGTACCTAAACGGGTTCTTATCTGAGCGAGCTTGGAATAGGATGGAAGAGTAGGTAATATTTGACCGAACTTGATATAAAACGTTTGGCTGGCCACATACAATGCAGGAGTGTTATCATTTCAGAATGGATATTGGCATATAAAATACTATTTCACGTAAAAAGAATAAAGAATAAAGGGCAATTCAGTTAAGCATGTTATTTGGCTAAAAACGAGAAAATCACTGAATATTCTAACTTTTTCGGTGTGCATCTGAAGCATACGCGTTTGGACAAATCAACAATTATTGCCGGCAAACAACACAATTCGGGTTGGGCTGGTCAATTGACAATAAGCAAGCCAGGTTGATTATAATTCATTATTGTTTATTGTTTTAAATATATATTCCGTTGAAATTTTTCTATCAATCAATATGCGGACACAGAATACGAGTATTCGATAATTTGTATGTTTCCGTAATGGATCCTTTGCAGAGCAAGTGCACAGTATGTACTTGATGAGAATGTATGGCAAACCAGTTTACTTATCAGATGGGATTCGTCTCGTGAAAGGAACAGTAATGGCAAGAGTTTTCGACTCTTTGTATGTGTTTATCCCATATCTATCCTGGCCCAAAACGTGTAATTTTTGGGCTAGCAGTTCAATTTAAAAAATTCTTGTATCTTATCTTTGCAAAATATTCATTTGTTCAGTTCCTTCTGCAGTATTTTAGAAAAAAGTACGCTTCCACTCTTCGATTTATTTTAATTGCCTCTGTTATCAATCGATCAAATTATCTGTCGTACCGGAGGGAGTCCCTACCTTTCTGACGGCTACCTCGCCCAGGCGGGTCGGAGGTTATTAGAGGTACCTAACAAAGCAATTACGAAAATTAAGTAAACTCGCACAGTGATTACTTTCTTTTTCGCAAATGCCGAATAAGTAGTGTAATAAACGTGCGTGCATTGCGAAGTAAATGCAGGGAGCTTTTCAAATTTTATTGTAACTTAAAAATTACATCTTTTAGACCATTGAAGTGTGGGAAATCACAGTGCAAAGCTCAATAGCATCCTGATTTGAAGCTTGATCGATTTTTTTTTCGTTTCACATGGAGCAAGGCAATTACCTACTGATAATAAAACTGGTTTACGATAACGAGATTTGACCCACCAAAGCACATGGCATCCAGTATCTCCATTCGAGAGGGAATCCCCATAATCCGCGACCCTTTTTAACCAATGCACATATTATATCGACTTAGAACGCATGATATTGCAACAGCGTGATAATGCCAATCGGAAGAGCTCGTCTATATAAAATGATGGGGTCATGAGGCAATCGATTCGAATTGATTGACTTGCACAGAGAGTGTTACCGACAGGTACCCCCATGTTGCAGGGATGCGAGAAGAGCGCTAATAATAGCGATCGTAACAACAAAATGCGGAACTAGACCAAATATCGGCAAATGGCGCGGACCATTTAAAGAACACCCTCTAACATGGGCCTGAAACATCTTGAGTAACTCGTTAATCTATGATAATATGCATGCATGTGATTGTAATGTGGTGCCAATGAATATGCATGAATAGTAGAATAAAAAAATGTAATTACAGCACCAAGGACCTGTATATAAACCTGTGGTGATGCAAAATTAACCAGCTACCCAATAACTACTGGCCGATCAGTGAGAACACGACTGCGAGGCCCTGAAGATCGCAAACCGTCACGCACTGGCTGGCAAATTATTTGACACTCGCCCATATCTCTCTTTCTCCCTTCAGAGCTCCAAAGTCACGAGAAATGGATGATGCATTGAAGCGAGCAAAGAAGTGCATCGCAGATCACAAGGGTCCCCACCCCAGCGTACCTCTCCACTTGCGCAACGCCCCAACGCGTCTCATGAAGGACTTGGGATATGGCCACGGATATGCCATGGGCCACAAGGACGAAACCAAGCTTGACTACATGCCAGAAGGACTAGAGCATGTCAGCTTCTTCAATTAGAAATGTCACCAAATGTCAATTGTGCAAGGCTTGCCAGAACGAACCTTTCAGTTCAATTAGATTTAATGTGGCTCTGTACTTGCAAGTTGCGTCGTGGTTCCATTGGCCACATGAGAAGCATCGAGATATGCTATAACATATGCCGGGCACTCTCCTATAAGACAACTTCACTCCAGAGATGCCACCAAACTATTTCGTCGAGCCTTTAAGTTCATTTGCACAGCGTAACGCTGTCGGACAGGAATATAGGAATTCGGAAGTATTAACACATCAAGCATTTTTTCCTATTTATTCCTGTAATGTACAGAATATTTGTGTTCTGACAAGGTGAGATGTGCAGTAGTATATGAAATTGAACCATGATACTATAATGATCAAATTATTTTTCTCCTAGATATTAGTTCCCTCCAAGAAACTGATATTTACCTTAACTCTTATTGCATGGAATGCGCCACAAATATTCAATTTTCGGTCAACATTCCAATTTGGTTGGCTTATGATTGCCAACCCACGTCTGCTCATACATTCGGCATCAAAAAATACATTCGGCATCCTACTTATCTCCGCGAGCACTGGGTTAGGTTACTTTCCTGTCACTGTGAGCATGCCAGTTACAATTCAATTAATGGGTTCAGATATACAGAAAGAATTGAAATAATTCTACTAGACAAAATATACAGGAAAAATAACATTTGCTAACTAAAAATGCAAATAATGGAGGGCTACGTATATGTATCCACACAAAGACTCAACGTAGGACTATGAAACAGAATGCAATCTAAAGAGTTAAAATAACCCACTCCAGCACTGTGGCCAAGTTCAATTCATTTATAAATAATAAATATAACTCTACTACATAATTCTAGGCCTGTTAAATATGCAAAAACAATGTTACACTTGGTGCAGAAATAAATGTCTCAGTAAGTAGGTATCTGTTATATCTACATTTGATATACTTTTTAAAAAGTTCAAGAAAATGTATCCTGTTAAATGGTACAGTTGATGCTACGGCAGGGTAGATATCACGACAAATGATCTAAAAGTTTAAAATCTATATAAATTATTTATTTGGTAGACCTTCAACTACCTTAATGGAATCAATGGGGCCTACTCTATATTTTGAATAAAAACAACTTTTGGGAAGAAACTGGTCAAGTGAAAAAAAAGAAAGTTTTGTAATACCTCATGTTTCATTGATAAAGGTTAAAACTACTAATGAAACTAACAATTTTAGTCTAGTTATAAGGCAATGCCATACTTTACGTCACAATGCATCGGATGCATCGTCAGTTATGTCAAGATCATCAATTCAAGCCCATTAAACGATTGTTTTAGGTTGTGAGAATATCTGTTACAGAATAAATGTTTTAATCAATTATCTAGTTTATAAAAGTTGTCACTTACAAAATAATTTATCAAAAGATGCCTGCTGGCTTGAATTGGGGCTCTTGGGTAACTTGTCGTATCTGTCACTGTCATGCAAGCAAGCCTTAGAATTCCTCTTAGAACAGATCCTTGTGGAGAGAGGACAGCTTTCATTAAAAGACGAACGACTTGGTGGCCATGTCGATTGCCCAGTTGAACTTGGACCGTTGAGTTTTGTTATACACCTTCTCGATCGGAACGCCGAACTTCTTGCACCTGAATAGAGAACATTGTCAGTATCTACGACAAAAACCTAGACCAGCAGAGCATCATCATAGACAAACGTATTGCAAGGACAAAGGGAGAGGCTCATTGGGGTCTTTGCTAGAGATGCTAGGTCCAGGTTCCCAGGAGTAGAGAGGATGTCTGCTGCAGCATTGCCAAGTTAACAAGCTTGTAATTGGAATGAGAAAGCTGATGGTACGTTCTATATCTATTACGAAGATTTAGACTCACCAAGCTACAGATATCCGCGGGTCCAAATAGTTAAGCTTGGACGTCCCTAAAGCTATGTCTTTGTTCTCTTCTTTGTCTGTTGCTTGAAGATTTAGTTTATCCAGCTGTTCCTGGAGGCGTTCCATTGCCTTCTTTCTCTTTTCCACCTCACTGAAATAAATTAGATCACATCAATTCCTGCTGACCATTTGCTAAATTTTGATGAATTACCTACATCTGATACCGATAATGAATGGGAAACTTACATCTTGTTTCTTGCAGAGTCTCCGCGCTCCTTCTTGGCCAGCTTGTACGCCTTCTCAGCATCCCTCACAGCTTCTTCCTTGGCCAGGATTTTTTCCTTCATGTTCCCCATCGACTTTTCGTGTGTTTTGGGCACGGCACGCTGATGGTTACACAGAATAGCCACGGCTCGATTGGCACGGTTGTATGCCAGAATCTGTTGAAAAAACGCGTCCTCATCAATTGGCTCGCTTTACATTCAATTTTGTGTGTTTATGGAACCAACAAAACCTACCTTTTCCTGGACCGTCATATCGGCCTCTGTGAGCTCTTCGAGCTGGTTTTGCAGAGTTATCGAAGCGTTGTAAGTACGGAAAACCTTTGCCGATAGCCCAGGCATCAGTTCTCCTAAATGTTTGTTCATAATGCCAGTCTAAAACAAATCACAATTCTCACATCACCAGGAACTAGAATTTTTTAGAAAGGTATGTAATATGTAAAGACAGAAAGGTATAGTAAAACTCACATTAAGCCTATCGAAAAGATCGTCCCCTGGATCTTTGTTCTGCATAAATAGCTGCAAGTTCTTGAAAACCCTCTTCTCGACTGACACTTCATTGTAGTAGCGAATGGAATCTTTACCAAGAAAGTCGAACACTACCACATTTTTCTTGCCTGTACATAAAATGCATCCATAGGTAGTCATAATTCACTCTTGAAATGATAACTCATAATTTAGGAAAGTTAATAGAAAACCAAAAGCATTTTTACCTCCAAGCTCCTCTTGTAAGGTAATGTGTTCATAGCGCAACGAGCAGCAACCAACGGTATCTGCCTGGTCCTCGTCTTTCTCATTACCCGCCCTCAATGCAAGCTGCAAAAATAATTTGGAAACAAACAGAATCAAATCAGGATCAAACTGATCAAATATTTGTATCATAATGATTAAGGGCATTATGTCTATTTGCACCAAACCTCACCTTGTCAATAAAGTAAAGAGCAACAGCCCTCTGTCGAATCATCATCTCCTTGGCTTTCCAGTCATCCTGGTATGTGTTGCGAATCTTTCCAATGCATTTCTTTAGCTCCCGTGCCACTTCATACTTTTGCCAATCCTTTTCACCCTTCAGTTTGGAGGAAGGATTCAACATGACATACTTCACTTGGCCCTGGACATTTTCACTCCAACTTGCCAGCCAAGTCACAGCGTTGTCGTGACGTACCTAAAGGTTCAAATTGAATAAAAACCAGATCTGCTTAGGGACCCCAAAAGTGACAATGGGATGGAAACCAACCTCTTTCCACTTGTGTCCTTCAGGTGCTTTGGGATACTTGGAGTTCTTGCTGCAATTGATGATGACTTGTTCAGGTACTACTCTCTTTTTCAACTTTCCCATTTTGGGATGTTCACCACGGCCTCTAAAGAGCCCAGGAGGCTCGATTCGGAAGTTACCGATCTTTTCCTTGTGCCCATCGATCATGCAGAAGCCATATTCTTTTTGAATTTCTTCGTTTTTTTCCTTAATTACCTACGCAGAAAAAATCCAATTATCAGTTGACAGTAAATGAAAGGATCATAGAATTAACAAAATTCTTGAACTCTTTCCTTACTTTTTTCTCCTCTTTAGTCATTGCCTTGCGTGCTTCTGTTTGAGCTAGAAAGTATGCAGCTATTTGTTTGAAATTGCATTTTTTGAGATCTTTGATTTTTTCACGCTCACGATCATTCATCACACCACGCCAGTCTTGAAAGAAGTTCTTGTTAAACACCTCCTTGCTGGTATAATCATGGTCTATCATTTTAGCATAGAATGTAGCCACTTCCTCGGTAGCAGGTGTTAGTTTCATCTCCTTGCCGTCGTAAGAGAACTTGACATCTGGTGGAAGCGGTACATAAGCAGGTGCAAACAATGGCCCGAGATGTTCGAGGAATTTCCATTTGACTCCATCCTCTTTCTTTTCTTCTTCCCACCTGTGTAAAGAGGGATACAAAAGTTAGTCTGAACAAAACAACAGCATACTGTTGTACTACTATTACTACTATAGTACTACTCCAACAGATTTATGAAACACAAGCAATTTGATAATGGTTAGGTACCTGCACAAATCGGTCCAATTTCTGTTGCCAATAAAACTACACACATTATCAACTGAATTCCAGTACTGCGCTTTGGAAGTGAAGCGGGATGTTTTGAATACGACACACTTAAAAGTAACATATTTTCTATCAATTAAATATTTTATCAAGTTAGTTATTTGAACCAATCTTGAAGTCAATAGCAATGTATTCATCTAGTGCAACTTCCCATCAATGCTTCTGGGGATGCACCATAAAGCTAGTAAACTTCATTGCGCGCCATTTTGGAAATTGCTAGTGTGCTGCCACAAGGTGGCAGCACATGAATAAAGTGGTTAAGTCAGGCATATTCAAATTACTGCTCACCACTTCCAAACCTCCGGTTCTTCTTCCTTTTTCTTCTTTTTGGTAGGACTATCCTCGGGTTTGGTGGGCTTAGTAGTCTTCTTTGCTGCTTTCTTTGCCTTTTTTGCAGGTTTAATTTCATCCTCTGAATCTTCGGACTCGGAAAGATTTCGTTTCTTGGAAGTCTTCTTTGCCTTCTTACGGGCACTCAATGGGACATCATCCTCGGAATCCTCTTCGAGTTCCCGTTTAACTATTGAGCGTTGAGCCTGAACATACAATAAAATGAATCAAAATGGGCATTCAAAGATACTATAGATACAGTTAGTTCAGAAAAATAAAATAACTATAACCCAAAAGCAACAACTTAAGACAGGTAAGTGCACAAAAATACATAATCATTTATAAATTCAATGCCATGACTCATATCCTTGTAAATACAAACATTGGTACTGTAATATTACCATTGAGAAAGAATGCAACATACATGCACGTTAAATGAAAACAAAGATATATAGTCAACATCAACTGATCGTGCTCACGTACCAACTCTGAGCTATGGCGTTTGTGCTCCTGCCTCTGAGATCCCCAAAGTTCCCCCGTAAAGAATCATGAGATGCGAGAAGTTACAATAAGAATAATACTTTAAGAACTCCTCTCATCTCGACACACGATGTGCAAATATTTTAATTTACAACTTTTTATAACCACCACCAATAGCCATTACCTATTGAATTCAAAATTTCAAAGAAATTTGCAATTATGATATTGCCAAGTGATCACTGTATGGAGTAATTTCGGAAAGTTTGGCGTGAATTGCTGCGAAGGGCAGAAAACAAAATGCCCTCGAAGACATCAACTATGGCTCCTCCGGCTGACACAGAAAAGGCTATTGGAACTTGGAAGACTCAAATAATAAAAAAAATTATACACTTTTCTTCTGCCATGGGCTATAAAAAGAAAAAAAAATCTTTCATCTTAGCACAACTTGTATCAAGATAGGGGAGCTTTCAGTTTACAATAACTTAGTACCAATAATTCATTTAACCACAATGAAAGAAAACAAAATTTCATCAAGAACGTTGAAAACAATTGGATTTATAAGGTTGGCTGCACTGCTAGGGGTTGGTGCAGAGGCTAACGCGTGAACTTCCATTCAGTAACAATTATTAATGTAAAAATCTGGAAAAAAGCTATAGGCCGAGAAAGAGTCAATTGATGTCAGATAGTAGATTTTAAAAAACAGTATCTACATCATAATTTCTTCAGCCGTAAAAGGCAATAATGCACTTTTTGAAAACGGACTCCTCCACTTTAGCAGGTAAAATAACGCTACGCACCATCCGACATCAAACAACCCATCAACTACACGTGTATTTTATTCAAAACCTCTTTGTTAGTAATTGCAGCCAGAAGTGAACCTCCGCGTACGACGAAATCACTAGCATTTAGCTTCTAAAGACAAAATATATATTTTCTCTATGGATTTAAATATATTATGTTGTTTATTATTTCTTACCAATGGAATTTCTTCCTCAGATTCATATGCCTCTTGTTTGACAGGAGGGGCAATACTGTCAAATTCCAGTTTTATTTTCACATCCTCTGGTTCTAGTTTAACTTTTGGGACAGATTTCTCCTCGACCTTTTCTTTCTTTTCCCTGTGGCGATCTTCGTCCTTTGATGAAGATGACTTGGCTGTAAAAAAAGTTTTTATATATTTTATTCAAAACAATCATATGCTATACAGCCACCAGGGGCGACGGTCGGTACCTACTGAATATTCAGAGATGAAAGCGAACAATATAGGGATTTGTAAAGCTTTGAAAGCAGAGTTTAATAGTTGGCAATGATTAGGTAGTCTACAGAAAAAGTGCCTCCAAAATTTAGACACTTGTAATGAGGCTATTATTGCACTATTGCACAAGGCACATACTAGGTAAAACTAGTTAAATCCATTTAAATAATAGTTAAAATAAAAGCTTTAAAAATACAAATTTTTAGTTAAAATCAAAACTTGTAATTTGTTGCCAATAATTCTTATATTAGCTATCAAGTCTCCATTTGATTCGATATTATTAGTAAAATTCCACACCCCAAGCAAAAAAGAACCAACCCTTTGTTAAGAAGCTGATAAAAATCACAACTCAGTTGGAAGCTTATCTTATAACATTTGATAAATTTGCAAACATAAGGAACATTGCGAAAGTGGTTCAGAACCGTGGAACAGATGCATGTGCCTGCGGGTAGACAAAAACCCGTAAACAGCTGGAAGTTAACCTACATCATAGAGCTGTACATTTAGGAAACAGTAGTGTACAATCGATAGTTACCAATACTAGTAACATCTACTTACATTTCTCCTTACTGTCTTTGCCATCCTTAGACCTGTGTTTGTCCTTGCTGCTACTGCTACTAGAACTTGGTTTCTTGTCAGAACTAGAGCTTAATTTAGATTTTTCCTTTTCCTTGTCTCGACTTGAGGATGAACTGCCGTGCTTCTCCTTCGTGCTACTTGAAGACTTATCCTTGCTATGGGTACTGTGCTTTTCTTTGTCTTTATGAGAGCTCGAGCTTGAACTTTTATGTTCCTTGTCTTTGCTGGAAGAGCTTTTGTGTTCACGGTCTTTCTTCTCCTCGCGGTGTTTCCTGTCTTTATCCTTGCTGCTGCTTGAATGAGAAGATCTCTCCTTATCTTTACTACTGCCAGAGCTGTGTTTATCCCTCTTTTCTTTATCCCTTTTTTCATCCCGTGACTTGTCGCGAGTTTTGTCTTTCTCCCGGTGCTTTTCTTTATCCGACCGATGTTCTTTTGAAGAGGAATGCTTGTCACCGTAACCATTGGCGACACCATTTACCGCTCCATGACCTTCCCCTATGGAACGAATAAACAAGCATGGTTCTTACTTGTTAGGGCTCCATCTTATTTGGACATTAGGTTATGGTCAAAACTATTTGTAAAAGATTAAAATTATTTAAATGTATGCCACTCACCTCCCAATGCAATGTTATTAGAAATAACATTCTCCTTAGATGTCTTCTCCTGTAGAATGATCAAAGTGACAATAAAAATCAGACTAGCAGCATCACTATAATAATAATAATGTGATCAGTTTACAAAAATAATAACAATCAATAAAAATTGATCTCAAAACTTGATGATTGCAAATAGAAAGCGACATTTAACGGCTAATAAATATAGGTAAAGCCAATGCTATTTCAAATTATATTCAATGCTATGCCATAGACGCTTTACTACGTGGGGACTTGTCCTCCAGACGCCATTTTGGGACTTAGAAAATTTTCATGCAAACCCAGCATCTATTATCTTGAATATCGAAGAACAACGAAATCATAGAGGAAAAATCAATAAGAGAAAAACAAAGCCCTGACAAAGTTTCATAAAACAGTGTAATTACCACGAGAGCAGTCGCGTCACTAGCGTCGTTTTCTGAGCTCATTGTACGGGAAACTCAGCACAGTAACCGACCAAAAAACGACAGAGTCCCGGACGAGAACAAGCCGAGTCGAGGCACAGACGCGTCTCAGAAACAAAGTGCTGGGATCGAGTAGTGCGCGTGCGCGCGTATGGCATTGCCCTCGATGCATGAAATTCAACTTGCAACAGCGATCATAACCATTTTTTCGTCATTGCAAGAAACTGCGGACGTATTTTGTTCGGAGCTATCACTGCGTTTATTAGGGATGTATTATTTACTCTGCATGGCACATATTAAATTGTTCTGAATATGCATTAAAAATTAAATGAATTAAAAAATAATTACATTTTGTTTTCACACCAGAAACAATTGTCATCAGTTTACAAAAATAACAACAATCAATAAAAGTTAATCTCAAAACTTGATTATTGTAAACAGAAAATTGTATTTCACGCATTGACATCAAGGGAGCTCTGCTTCAATTTCCACTATTACCCTAGACTGCTCATTGCCTTCAAAAAATCGTGACGCCACGAAGACCATCGAAGTGGTTACCAACGCCAACTATCTAGCAAGCCGGCAGAGCGAAAGGACAATCTACACGGCGTATTGGCAATTAGCAGTGATTTTGCTCCTAAGAATAAATATTTGGTATTCTGAATTGGTTTATAATATGTATGGACTGCTGACTGCATTAATCACCTACCGACAAAAACTAGTTTTTTAACACATTATAATATTTTACCAGTGCCAATTTGAAACGCATGTGGTTTGGAGTCATAATATTATTTAGGAATAAAAAAAATTTAATTCAGCAAGGAATATTTATAGAAGCAAGGGTAAACATTACTGTGGTAGGTAGGAAGGTATTGTTGTTATTTATAACATTTTAAAATTACAATCAGATCAATATATCAGAATTCAACCAGAAAAATAAATATTAGATCATACCAAATATACAAAATTATAAAAGATTTCAATTAAGGTATAAAATAAAAGTTATGCTGCCTGAAAACCAAACTATCAGTAGAGATAGTCTGTGTCTCGGCAAGAAACATATAATCTAATGGCGTTTTTGGTTGGTATGCTTCAAGAGCACTAGGTAATCTGCCGTCGTCATGCTTGCTCGCAGATTTGCTGTCAGAGCGATCTGAACCGAAAGCGCAAGGGTAGCTCTGCTCAGATTAGCCAGATTTGGGTGCTGATCTGACAAAATTCTTGGAGCAAGAAAATGCTCTCAGCAACCGTACCAACCGAACATTCAATTATCACTCTGGAGCACTCTGGTTTGATCATCTGAACATGCAACATGATCTCAAGAGCACTCTAAGTAACCAACAGAAAACGCCGTAAGTGATCTGTAGGTCCGTATCACGATACATACGATTTAAATAATAATTCCGAGAAGCCAAAGAAGTACCTCCCACTGAATAATTAGTGATCTCAAAGCAAAACATTTTACCAGCCCTTCACCAAATACCACGAAATCACAGAATTGACAACTTTATTTTGTCATTTTCTCTCTTCTCTTAACTCTCCACCGATATCGGCTAGGTCGAAGAGGTGGCAACATCATCCTTGAGGTCAAATTCAGGCTTGCCGTCAGAACTCCAAAGAGTCTTGACTTTTTGAAACGCAAATACTAAGTAGATTGCTAAGAGAAAAAAATCAACATAAAAATACAGTAGTAAGGAAAACAATTAAAGAGCAACAAACGGCAATCAGTAACTTACATGCCGCTTCCCACTCCGACTTGGAGAGCGTGCCAACTTTGCGATGTCCAGTACTATTCTGCATGTACTGTTGAACATGTTCGTAATCTTCAGGAACCTTTCCCAGCAGAGGGGCTTCGTGAAATGGAGGGTATGTCTGAAAGAAATGCACCAGACCAGCGTGAGTTACCCTTCGCTCCAAATGGTTACAGCTTGCGGTCAAAAGCAACCCAAACATTCCCAGCAATTACCTCCAAGGCCTGCATTTTGCCAAGTAGCGAACGACCTTCTTCTTTCTGTCTCTCGTAGAAATCTGGAAATCGCTCCTTAGCCACCAGTTGCAGTCCAAACTTTTTGGCAAGTCTACAAAGACCGATTTTTAAATGTTAGCCATATTTACTAATACTAGGTACCTATATAGTACCTTCTTCAATTTAATTAACGGTACCTCAATAAGAATTTTAAATCAATAGATTATTGGTTTACCTGACTAATGTTGGGAAATGAACCAAAAATTCTGGGCAGTCCACAACGCCCTCCAAGTGGAAATTGTATTTTGCTCCAAACAATGGCAGAGGGCTTGGAATTTCACCGGTAAATGTCACTTTGTAGAGATCATTACCGAATGTACCACCTTCTGATTTCTGGAGGCGACTCCTGATGAGTAACACAAGCAATTAACATGTGGGTACCAGCACTGCGATTTCGTAACTCTGACTTCGCCGTTCTCGGTTAAAAGTTAAAAATTTTATATGGACAACACTAGGGATTTTATCCATCAGAACCGAAAACGGCATGACGTAAAAGTTACAAAATCGCTAGGCAGAGGCATAGCAAGGGCAGGGGGGGGGGGGGAGGCATGGGGGCAAGATGCCCTGGGCGCCGGCTGAGGGGGGGGACCGAAAAGGAGAGAAAAGGTGAAAAAAGAAAGGAGAAAAGAGAGAAAAGGAAAAATTATAAATGAAAATGAATAAAGTAAAAAATAACATAGCCACTTGATCTCTTGATCCTGCCGTCAATTGTTGTCAAGTGGTGCACTTGTTATTGCATACCTATTATGGGACTACCCCAAATGCTCTTCATCGCCTTGAAGGATGATCTTGTGCGCGTTAGGCCTAGGGGCTCATTGAACCGATTTTCCCCAGAAATATAAAGTGTAAGCAACAGAATGCTCTCTGCCCTCGAAAAAAAGCACTAGTGCTAATGATCATGCATTGCAAAACTGCTCGCAAAAAGGTTTTCCTTGCGCGATTGGTCGCGAATCTAGTCACAAAAGGATTAAAAAGATCACTTTCTAAATTAACAACCCAGTTATGAGTGACCCTAGAATTTTCGTAGAATCTTCGCCAATGAGAGGGGGGGGGGGGTCCGCAAATATTTGGGTCTGCCCAGGCGCCCATGATCCATGCTACGCCTCTGGTTGGTACCTAGGTTGTAATTTCTCAGGTTTCCACCCTCTACAGATGGGTGCAACCAGCACAGAATGGCCAAACCAGAAAACAAACAAAATTATTGCTACACGCTTGGTATTTAAGCAAAATATATGCTATTTCGAGGATAAATTTTTATAAAATGCCCTTTAATTGCTTTAAAATGATCTTACACAATCTCGTAGGCATCAGGCATGGTACCGATGAAGTATCCTCCAGGCTTTAGACACTCAGCTGCATTTTGAAGCATGCACTCTGCCTGGGGAAGGCTCTCAAAACAGTAGTGGAACGCAAACTGACAGCTGACCAAGTTGAGCTCCATCGAAGCATCTTTGTAGCGTTCACGAAGTCGCACCTTTGTACAGTCGGCCGCGATAAACTCGGCAGTGAACACCGGATTGTACCTGCAAGTGCCAAGTGGAATTTTCAAACTCATGCAGGAGTCAGGACACTTTTTAAATGGATAGATAGTCTGTTTAACAGGCTTTACATGATGTTATGGTTCATAGTAAGGTACCTATAAATTTTAAGACTAATTACAAAATTTAAACAATGCCCAGCTCTTGGACAAGTGGGAAAAAAAATTTTTTCGGAGTGAAATTCGCTGATCATCCTGGGGGGGGGGGGGGGGGGGGGGCGATTGTGTGACTTTGTGATTTCAAAATCGTTCGTTTTAATTTTCACTGCTTACCTATGATTTAACATGGGCACTGGGCAGTGCTTCGAAAAAGAGCGATTTTGATCCAAATCGAATGTTAGTTATACAATTTCCCCCCAGGTCTTAAAATGTTGACATGCCAATCAGCAGGTTTTGTTGGGTAACTACATGCATTGAGAATTTGAGAATATTCCTAGATATGATATGCTATAGTTTTGTGTAGGTAAATCGAGTCATCAGTGCTCTGGCCAAAATCACACTTCTGTCTGCATGTCCACACAAATATTTAGTATCAAGAGGTAATTGCCCCTTGTATTGGTACTTGGCAATTCAACAAAACTGGTAAATTAATTGAAATGCATGATGGAAAATTGTACGATGTTATAGATAGCGACAAATAAAATATGCATACTTTACAAGCTATAGCATACCCTCGTTGATTTCTCCCTCTAAGGTCATTATATCTGCTCTGGCATTGTTCAACAGACGTTGCTGCAAGATCAGTGCACACGAGATGAGTGGCATTGCCTCGTCTCCATTTTAGAAGATCGCCTCCTTTGCCGCAGCACATGTCCATAACTCGTAGTGGAGATCCGTGTGTTTTACCGGAGCAAATTTTGCCCATGTACTCATCTAGAAATGAAATGATGAGCATGTGATGCCTTAAAAATAGTAAGTTTAATTCAAATGCAGAAGTATAACTTACTGATTAGCATGCTTTTAACCCAATTGTTGAAATTTCTAAGATAAAATATCCGACTCTTGGAACGTTCAGCTAAGCCAGTTTCTTGAAGTGTGTTGTAGTGATTAGCTACTACTAAGCCGTGTCCATGCGTGCTTGTGTCATCTTCTCTTGTTTTCGTAGACAAGTCTGAAGGAGATGAGGAGTCATTTTCGAGTGGCTGTTCAGCAGATGTCTGTCAGGAATCAACACAAAATAAATAGAATGAAAATGTTATTGTAAGACTTGTTAGCTCTTTTATCGCAAAAAAAAATTATGCTGTATTTACCTTGATTTTCTTTTGCTCGGAGTTTTCCAGATCGCTTGACTCTTCGAAAGCACGTTTCAGAGACGTGTTAACGGCCTCGCCGGTAGTCTCCTTGGTGCAATTAATAGTTTCGAGACATGCTGGCAGACTCAAATTGGCTGTCGGCGTTGAGTCACTGGCTATATCAGCTGCTAATACCTGTCCTGACATTTTTCTGGAAATATCAATCTAAAGGTGATGGAAATTTGTATGTCCAGCCCTAAAAACGAACTGATTGTTAGAAATGGAACTGTGTTGAAAATAAAACATAAGATCTAGCAAAAACAACTGTTATAAGTGGAGCATATCTAAAATGAATATCATTTTAACAAATGATATGAGTGTACACTCCTAATCTGTTCCTAATGCACGAAATTTCAAAATTTAGCCGACTGCCTCACAAAATGTCAAACTTGGAAGACTCACCGAGTCGGACCGCAGGCGCAGGCTGCAGTTGTTACTTCTGCGCAATACATTCCGCGCACGGTGGAAGAAGTCCCGGGTTCAGTTCTTGGTTGAGTGGTTGGGGGCCAGTAGAAAGTTAAAAAGAAAGAAAGTGATTGGATTACTGCGTAAATCGTCGAAAATGGATCAGTCATAAAGTAAAGTTTTAGGACATCACCGAAGGTTAAAACAGCTAGCAACAAATATTATGAAGCCAGCATAGTAAAGTGGTGAAAGAAATACGGAGAGTATTTGGGTTGGTACCAACCTTGGTACCAAGGTACCTACATAACCTATATTAGTATCTACTAAAACTGCTGCACTGAGATCGCACAAGGAGAAATTTTTTGATAATGGCAGCATCAACTTTGATTGGCACTTCAAGATGTATTTTGTTAACAACGCGACTGAGTCGCTCCATTTGCCCCATGGCAATCCGTACGATCAGCCTGTTGCCCGACAGACAATGGCATACCTCCTGCAAAAATTCATCCTTTTTACCAAATCCCCCTCCCACTTCCTTTAACACTCCTGTGTTATTTTCTTTCCACAAACAAAAGATCCCAGATTCCATAACGCTATCTCCGATTTCCCGGTTTTATTCGACACAACCCGAACCTGAAAAAAAACCATCAATAATTCAACGATTCAAGCAGATGTACAGGGACTACTGGTACGTGCTTGTACCCGTCCATGCCGCTACTTCGCTTTGCTGGTTTGGTGGATTTTACTACTGTCTCCAAAGGTAATATTTTTTAAAGTACTGCATTCTTTATAGAACCAATAATGCCTAAGGGTCAGAACAAGCCCAATTGACCAACAGTTTGCTCGTGGATTTTTGATTTTTTAAGGAAAATTCAGGGTTATTCCCCTACCTTTACTGAGTTCAGAACGTTTAAAAAATAAAAATTGCGACGAACCGTTCTCCAGATAGAGCCCCTCAAAGTTCGGAGAAAAACGAATATACGTGGCAGTTGCAGTGTGTCACAAAATCCAATGCCGATTCTAAACCGTTAAAGATATCAAAAAACTTCAGAGAGATCATTTGTTCGGAAGAGTTTTTTTTTTATGAACTGTAGCTCAAAAGTCAGAATTTTTACTTTTTATAGGGTAATTAGAAGGTCAAAACGTAGGGTAAATTTTTTGAATTTTTGCAACTTCAGGGTGCATTCTGAACAGCAAGGGATAAACACGGGAAACGATAATTTATTGTAGATACCCTTTATGTAAACGAATGTTTACATATTGGTTTCGATAAGGGTTTCTACCACCTTCATCCCTTAAAAAAATCATGAAATTCGAAAAAAACCAAAAATGGCTGTTTTCAGGGGTGTTTTTTGTTAACTGGGAGTGAACTTAAAAAATTGAAAATGTATGGATTATGTGCTTTACTATTTGAACTCAAATCCCGGAAAGTCCCGATTCCCGTATTTTATTCGTTTAGAAGTTACAATTTTTTTTTTAAAGGGTCTACTACCTTCAAATTTCATGCACAATTGCATGGCGAGTCGGCGAGTGGCTTACGTGCAGACGCGGATATAAGGTTCAAAAAGTGGTCAGAACACACTATTGCATGGGCCTCGGGGCCCCTGGAGTTTACGGGTGGGGGGAGTGGGGGGGGGGGGGGGGGGGGGGCATGCGCAAACAAATGAACTATTTAACTAAATAGTCAACTCAAAATACAAGATACACACTATGCGAGTTTCACGGGCTCGCATGCGGGGCCCCGCATCGATCAACTGCAGTTGATCGCTAAAGTTGAAAGAGTTCAAAGTTTAAACTTGCGGTTGAAAGTCAGGCTGAAAACAAAACACCACGTAAGCAGGGGTGGGTCAGCAATCCCGCAAATGCGGACTAGGACCCTTAGGAGAGTATCTCGGAGGCCCAGGGACCTCGCTGGCGAGGCCCCTGAGCTTGCGCCTGGGGCCTGAGGCCCGCCTGAGGCCCGCCTGGGAACGTGCGTCCATGGGGCACTGCATTCGAGCCCGTGGACCTTGCATAGTGTGTATCTTGTATTTTGAGTTGACTAATTCCCCCTTGCCCCCCCCCCCCCCCCCCCCCCCCCCTCCCCTCATCCGTAAACTCCAGGGGCCCCGAGGCCCATGCGATAGTGTGTTCTGACCACTTTTTGAACCTTATATCCGCGTCTGCACGTAAGCCACTCGCCGACTCGCCATGCAATTGTGCATGAAATTTGAAGGTAGTAGACCCTTTCAAAAAAATTGTAACTTCTAAACGAATAAAATACGGGAATCGGGACTTTCCGGGATTTGAGTTCAAATAGTAAAGCACATAATCCATACATTTTCAATTTTTTAAGTTCACTCCCAGTGAAGAAAAACACCCCTGAAAACAGCCATTTTTGGTTTGTTTGAATTTCATGATTTTTTTAAGGGATGAAGGTGGTAGAAACCCTCATCGAAACCAATATGTAAACATTCGTTTACACGAAGGGTACCTAAAAAAAAATTATCGCTTCCCGTTTTTCATCCCTTGCTGTTCAGAATGCACCCTGAAGTTTCAAAAATTCAAAAAATTTACCCTACGTTTTGACCTTCTAATTACCCTATAAAAAGTAAAAATTCTGACTTTTGAGCTACAGTTCATAGTAAAACAAACTCTTCCGAACAAATTATCTCTCTGAAGTTTTTTTTATATCTTTAACGGTTTAGAATCGGCATTGGATTTTGTGGCACACTGCAACTGCCAAATATTCGTTTTTCTCCGAACTTTGAGGGGCTCTATCTGGAGAACGGTTCGTTGCAATTTTTTTTTAAAACGTTCTGAACTCAGTAAAGGTAGGGGAATAACCCTTAATTTTCCTAAAAAAATTTAAAATCCACGAGCACACTTTTGGTCGATTGGGCTTGTTCTGACCCTTAAAACCTTTTGAGGGACTTGATTAATTTTGTTAACAGTGGGGTGGATGTCGTTGCTATTCTTGAGAGCTGGCAAGTTAGCGAGGTCGTTCTAAATCCTCTTCGAGAATCAAATGCAGGCTATCTAGCTATTGCATACGCCCTCTACAAAATATTCACACCAGTACGCTACACGGTTACATTGGGTAAGATTAAATACATTTATTCAATTCTAATACTGATAACTCCAAAATGTTGTGGTTAGGTATAAACAAGAAGTAAATATTCTAAAAATGTGTGTTTTTTTAGGTGGTACCACACTGTCAATCAATTACCTGAAAAAGTGGGGCTACATAAAACCAATACCTTCAAGAGACAAGCTGAAAGAGATGTACCAAGAGCGCAAGGAAAATCTGCTCGAGCGTCGAGATAACATCAAAGCTGAGCTGAAGGAACGAAAGGACCATATCATCGAGTCGGTACGAGAAACTGCTGAGGAGCTGAAACACAATGCAGATCATCTGGAAAAAGCTTCAACTCTTGCTGAGAGTGAAAAGAGAGAGGCAAAGTAAACTCATGTTCACATTAATGTTACATTCCTTCGGGATTATGCATAGGTAGCTAAAATTAAAATCCATTACGCTGGCTTTGTGGTAACAAGCAGCGTCCCAAAAAACACATGTTGGCTTTTTGAAACCAACTCATATGAAACACATACCTAACTTATTTGATTACAATAGGAATAGGAAGTCACATACCAGATTGAATCTTAGTGCCGTTTTTTCAGAGGCCCGTTAAAGGAGTTCTCTCACCTTCAAAAAAGTTGTGCTCAGATTAAAGATTTTATATCTTTAAAATACAGAGGAAATTAAAATCTTAAAATATTTTTAGTCCACTAAATGCCATTTTGTCTAATCTTTCCAATTTCAAAATAAAATTTCAAAATTGTAATATCGATTCCAAATTTTAATATTGCGAAATGATCGCTGTCAAAAGTCAATACCAAAAGTTTGAAGTGAGTCAGTGCTTCGAGAAGGTAATACTGGCCAAAAAACGATTCCCAGAGCCCACGATGACGTCATAGAGGGCTCCACATAATTGCTGTTTGTGGCCTCAAAATATTTTGAAATTCTTTTTGCCTCTGCCATGGGTTATAAAAAAATACAAATCTAGAATCTGAGCACAATTTGTGTGGAGATGAAATATGTCTTTTTAAATACTAACGGTGCATTAGCTAGAAAATAACAATCTGATTGGTCACTGCTAAGCAACAAGTTAGCAGACCGTTAGATATTTAACGTGCCACTGAAAAATTAGGGCGTATTGAAAATACCTATTAGTACTTATATTATTACAGGGCTGAGTATTTGCCTGCAGTTCTATTCACTTGCCAAGATTTTCATCAAACTGATCACACATCTTGTCAAAAAAAAAATTTTTTCAGTTTTAATATCCTTTTTCGAATTCAATTACAAAAAAAATCAGTGGCCGGTTGCAATGCTGAAAAATTTCCAATCTAATTTTACCTGTTTATTTCTGTTACTGATGAGCGTAGCGAGAGAAGCGAAATCATCAATTTCACTACTTCTGAAAAAAAGCACTTGTGTTTTTTTTTGTATGCGTTTTTGCGCGCGCTCTACAGACCAAACGCCTGCATTGATAGCAATGAAATTTGCAGGGTGTCTACGTTTGTTCTCAACTTAGACCCCATGCGTTTTTCAAGAAAATCCTCCACACCCCTTCCCTTCAAAGCAGAAAAAGAGCAATATTCAAAAATTGGGAAAGTTTGGAAATTTATTTAAAATTTCGTCATTTTTCCAAATTTTCCCAATTTCGAATATTGCTCTTCGAAACAATTAAAACATCACACCATCTTTGTTGACTTAAAGTTTGTCAGAAATTTTGTCAATTTCTTGCATGCAAGTTATTGAAAGTAAATCCGCAACTGAAATAAATCTCCAAGGGTTTATTTGATGAGTGAATCAAAATCTTCAATTTCACTACTGGTAAAAAAAACACTCCTGTGTGGTTGTTTGTTCGCGCGCTCTACAGACCAAACGCCTGCGGAGATTGCGATGAAATTTTCATGGTGTCTACTTCTGTTCTCAACTTAGTACCGCTGCGCCCATACGCTCAACTTCAACGCGAACACTTTGGCAGCGTTTCCTAGTTAGTAGATAGGTACGGGAGTAGACTAGGTATACATCGTTCAATTTTTCACTCAATACATTGAATTCAAGGTTGAATTAAATGCATTGAACCATCTAAACCAAAATTGAATTCAATGTTTTTTCATTTTGGACGTGTTCCAAATATCGTTCAAGTTTCCTTTCAAGAGAAGGAAGGGCATGTCACTGCCTTGTAGAAACATTGCTTTTGGAAGGCTGTGCCACAATTTTCAATGACTTTAAAACATTAGCTCTGTTTGGTTGTCCACAAAATCTAGATGATAACTAGATTTCTTGCTTTTGTTTGTCCAGGCTAGATTTAGTTTACTGCATGATTTCCTATGATGACGTCATAACGGAAACCGAAATCTAGTTAATTACAACATTGCATCTTGTTATGAACTGGACAACCAAACATACTTATTGAGTTGTGTAAACAGCTCCTGTCAAGAGCAATCAAGTTTTATATCAACATATTGAATTCAACCTTGAATTCAAAGCATTGTGCGAAACATTGAACCGTGTAAACCTAGCTTAACTTTGAGAAAGGGATTTTAACTAGATGCATCTCGTGAAGCTTTAACAACTACTGTTCTTTGTCAAGGCTAAGAAGACAAGGAATCGACTCAAAAAGAAAAAGTGAAAAGTAAAATCCTGATATGGTTCGGGACCGGAGCCCGCAGGGGCGGGATCCCCAGAAAACGGTGGCGGGAACTACCAGTGCTGTGAGCATGAACTGACACTCTGTTCTTGCAACTAGTTGCCCACAAGAGTTTTATATTTAATTAATAATAATTAGCTATTAAGTTTGTTTTATAATATGCTTCTTTTTTGAGTGACTTAATAAACAGTACCTATATTACGTTATGTAGATACTAATGTCTAACAAGAATTGTGACTTGATTTGTGTCCCGTGCAATAATATTTTTAAATGAAAACATTGATGTCATATTAATTTTAAGAAAAGGATTTGAAACAAATGGAGATGAGAATGTTTATTTTGGATGAAGACAATACAGGTTTGTTTTCACATTAGCTTCAAAAAATGTATATCGCTATAAATGATATCACAGCAAAACGCATATTCTTAACAAACTGTTGGCCTGCACCTTATGTAGATTGGAACTAAGAGGATGTGCCAGCATAAAATGGCTAGGTATAAAGCTAAGTAGTCGACATGAATTACTTTGGAACAGCAAGGACACTGTTCAGAGCTGAAAATGGCTACAGATCCCGCTTCAAGTCCCGTTTACCAGGCATTTGCACCATATTACTTACGCATTACATTCACTGGTTAGTGATTAGTATCAAACTGGGAAATGGAAATAAAAAGCTTGGATGCAGAAAATATCCTGACTCTTAGCTTGTGCACAGCTTAAATTAGTGAGGTCTATGAAAGAAATTTACAAGTGAAAGCTTGTATAGAACTTGCCAATGTTAATGTTTCTCATTTTCCAACTTTAACTATGCCTTATCAATTTAAATAACAATCTCTTCGCTGCAAAAAAATGTAACCGGGATGGTTACTACGATCCGTAGGTAGATCAAACCGAGTATTAGAAATTGACGTCTAGATACACTATTTCTTTAGAAGCCTCAAATTAAAAATTTAAGAAGGGCCCTTTGAATGGAGGAATAATTTTGATTCCTTTCGAATTGTCTTAACTATCTCATGATATTGTCACAAAAATTAATCATTGAACTTAACAACTAAAATCCATTCGCAATTTGAGAAAGTTGACGCGTGATGCTCAAGCCAAGTATTGGTAACTTGCCGACACCCCCTGGAATGCAATAGTACATTGGTTTTAAAATCAAATATCACTTTCATCAAACAGCTAAATATACCCATAGTGGCTTCAACGCTTCCAACAACTTACCTGTAACTGCCGTGGGTGGTGACTCAGTCGCTTTATATGACAGGACCGACACATGAGATGTCCTTCAAGAGGGTAGCACCGTTTGTCAGGCTCATCAGTCAACTGCATGCCACAATCCTGGAAAGTAAGGTCATCTTTTGTCAGCACATGACATGATGTTAGTGGTTTGTAAGAACTAAGATGAATGAATAAAAATATTACATATGGCTAAAGACAATGAAGAATTAACAGTTCTGTCACCAAACTGTAATATAGCGCAGGCTGTACATTTTTTTATGAACTTGGACCTAGCAGATTTTCCGTGGACAGACAATGTGTCATACATTGTCACAAGCTATGACAGATTATCTGCCCAAAAGCTGTCCAAATCATTGAATAGTACAACCGATCATGAAAATCACGACACTAGTCACATCTCACCTCGCAAATGTAACAGTCGACATGGAAGTCCTTGTCCATGGATACAACGCGAACCGTCTCCTCGGTGCCCTCAACTGGCGTTATGCCCTTGGCGCAGGCGGCACACTTTGGCGCAAACATGCGGTGGTAGTCGTTGACACAATAGATCTTGTTGTCGACGTCGACAGTGAATGGTACGCCATCCAGACACTCGTTGCACACACAGCAGCGGAAGCAGCCTGGGTGATACGACTTGCCCATCGCTTGAAGGATCTGTGATTTGGGCAAAGACCGTGGGCGATAGTAGTTTACATTATAAAAATACATGCAAAATTGAAAATATTAATCTTTTTGAGACTTAAAATTGGCAGGTACTAGTATGACATATTTCGTTCCTCAATTTTTAACGAATTAAAAATTGAAAACCTAGCGTAACAAAAGTTTTTAAATTTTGGCACACAAAATAGGATAAAATAGCAAGAGTACCTTAGCGTGCCGATCATACAAATTCAAATCATACAGAAAAATATACTTTCTAGGGAAAAAATGAATAAATGTAAATTGTCAGCACACCATTAAATAAGTTTGGTTAACAGGTATTGGCAAGAATAACTACCATCTCCATGATGAGATGCCCACAGATGGCGCACTTCTCGGCCGTCTGCTGGAACCCAGAGTAGAGGTAGTCCTCCTCGCAGTAGACCCGCCCGTGGACGTTGTAGAACGCCTTTCCGCGGAGCGCACGGCCACACGAGCAGCAGATGAAGCAGTTCGTGTGGTAGAGGTTCCCCATGGCTTGGCACGCTTGGCCCGCACCCGTCACCTTGTCGCCGCACGTGTGGCAGATGCCTGTAGCCGTGGAAATGGCTTGTTTGAAACTACAGTCAAGCAGGTCAAATGTCGGACATGTCGGACGGCTGGGGATGCGTACAGATAATTGCGTTAGGAGATGAATAAGCCCTGCGCTTGCGCAACAACCTGCGAGAGCCAATCGTGTGCATCGAATGGGGTGCCAGACTTGCAAACTCTGCATCCCCAGGGTACCTAGATAAAGGTTGATACCCCCCCCCCCCCCCAACTATGATACATATATTTCATTTAAAAGTGTGAAAATTGAGTTTGCAAAAAGTGCACATTTTAAAAGTTTTCTGTTGACGTTCTGTGACCTCTAATAAGGAAGTCGAAGAGCTCTAGGATTGGATTGAAAATTAGCTCGAGACAAGTCGAAACTTTATAGATTACAATTTTTTATCAATCTCGCCGTCCCAACATCTTGATAACTTGTTTGACAAGAAATCTACATAAGTGCAGCGCGACAGTAACGAGCGACCGGCACGGTCATAATGACATGTAATTAGTAATTACAATTAGCAAGGGGCAAGACGAACGGTGAGCCGCGGGGGACGCCATGCGCCATACGAGCGTGCGACGTCGCGGCGGCGGCGGACGCCTCGCAGTGCGATGACGCCCTCGACCACCCTGTCTCAGCGGCGGGCGCGATCAAGTCGTCACGGTGGGTGAGCATGGCCCTGCCAGCGCCGGCACACGCTTAGCTGGCACGAGGCGAGGTGCAATCGCTCCCGCCACTTGGAAATAGATCCGACCGCCGCAGCCGCCGCCGCCGGGACAAAATAAACACGTCGGGACGACGCTCTCTAGCACAAGAGCATGCCGCTGCGCTGCATTGTTTCATCTTCACAATGAGTGATTGATTATAAATAGAACTTCGTTGCAGTTAGACGCCCGTAACGATGTAAACAATCGAGTTTCTATAGTTCTGACGAAGATTTATCGATTTGAAAATAGTTGAAGCCGGCTCTACACTCTATACGAAACGAAAATAAGATTTTCAATTCGAAAAAAACGAGGCCAACACGGGTTAACCGCGCACCGACACGCAATGCCGGGCGTTGTTCACAACGCCGTCCGAATGTGCCAACAGTTGCAAGTGTTTCAATTGAGAGCACGTCATTTCCGAAACGAGCCGCGCACCGAACTTCGACGTCGTCCACACGTCGGTCCTCCACACTCTGACGACGGCGTCGCGAGTCCCCAAAAGTCAGTCGCCCGCCGCGGCAGCCGCCCGTCTTCGAATGGCCTAATCGCGTGCGTTTCAATCATTCGCCAGTCGCATTGCTTGCCGCGGTTTGTCACGCATTAACGCACACCACAAAACGCAGATGATGATGATGATGGTGACTGAGATGACGAGCACACATGGGTTGGCTCGCGAGACGCTTCACAAGACTATGTGTAGTATACGGTTGTACGTTGGCAGACCAGGAAAGAGAGCAACAATGTTCCCGAGTTAATTGCAAACACTGGCTAACGGCCAGATGGCATCACGGAGCCGCCATCGAGGGGAATATGTAGGGATGATCGGTTAGGATAGGGATGTGACCCAGCCGCTGGTCGACACTCAAGATCCCATAATGTTTTGGCGGCAGGGCAGGGGTGACCACCGCGAGCGCGCGGATCGCTGCAGCTGTTAATTGATCGCGAGGAAGGTGACGCGTGGTCCTCACTCCGTACGCTGTCCCCCTGCGGTGACACCTGGCCGAAACGGTCGTGGGAACCCGTCAGGGGGCTCGGCAGCACACGTGTTTGTGTGTCACAAGAAATATTCAGCAGACTCGTTCGTGATTCAAGCGCGCATGCTTGCAAGCCGCTAATCACTTGGCTGATTCTATAACTTTATACAGAAGGGTAGACGGCGAAAGGCGGCTCGTTGTGTCGACGGTCAAATATTACGTCACTAGAAAACAGTCGTGGGAAACTGGCCGACCAATCGTTTCCCAAATGAGTCCGTCCAGAGGCAGACCAAATGTCAACACTTTACACATCCCTGACAAGAACCATCTGATTCGATATCAACAATAGCACGCGTTCATTTCCCTCGGCCAGCGCCGGCGGAACGCCCCCTAGCACCGACGTCTACCACCCCTCGCAAAACACGCTGCAGATAGATGAGCCCCGGCAGGCAGCTAGCGTCGTGGGACGGCGTCGTGACGCGACCGACGCCGACAATGAACGGACCGATACTAACGAACGCGAAGGCGACGGCGACGCCGAAATAGTCGCGGCCCGATGACAGACAGACTGCAGCGCGTCGACTTAATGAGATAGACGGGCGTCGTTTAAAAGGTCAATCGCGAACAATAGCTAGTGCAGGAGGTTGACATTTCTCGAAGGGGAGTGATCAGGAGACGGCGGCATGGGTTGATTGACAGCCATATAAACTTGACGGTTAAATGACATGTAATCAAACAATCAGAGCGATCGAATGTATCGACTTTGAACGTATTATGTGTGAGCGGGCGGTTATTTGCGAAGACTGTCATTCCCCAATAGTTTGGACCTGTCACAATTTAGAGTGCTTTCCCGCACTTTGCGCAGTGTACGTGCGCTGTGCGTTTGTATATTGTGTACAAGCAAATGTTACACGTGAATCACAACTCGACACCTCAATTCCATGCTTAAGCCGGGCACATTTTGGCGTTAGCAAATAATGCCAGGAGATCTCATCACACGAATACCACTGTGTTGCTAAGAACAGACTGAAAAACATCTTGAAATAGAAGGTCCCACGCAAGATAGCGTGCCACCGAATCACTCTCACAGGATCAATCAAATATCCTGCCGCCAACTCACAATGCACCATCAGCTTGGTCATCCTTCCCTGTTTGCAGTCACTTCGGGTCCGTGCTTCGAGCCCTGCACATCACATTCGCGGTCCGACTTCCTCTTATCTCTGCTCCCGATTCGACTGACTGATCCACAGATCTGTTCCTTGGCGACGATCAACAAAAAACGACCGATGGCGGAGTGTCTCTCTACAGTGGGGCCTGCCTACGCAAGTGACCACGCCGCAGCATGCGCCGAAGGGACAAGTTATGGAGATTCTTGTGTAGGCACAACGCGAGCTGTAATATCTCCAGCAGGCAGCACGCCTAAGCGGACGCAACGCACTTAAATAATTCAAGACTGCACCCCACACAAAGTAGTAATATGCGAGGCTAGCGAATGATTTACTCCGAACGAAAAATTAAAGTGTCAGAATACGCTGGATTCGTGAAAGGCTGCAGGATCTGATCGGCTTTGAATCAGGTGGGCGTTATGTCGTACAGAACAGAGTCCCACCTAAACGCCAAGGTTCACAATATTAAATCTACGCTATAGGGACCTTAATTGCGCTTAATTGATTTCATAATTTCGAGTCGGTTTTCACCCCACGCGGCCAGACCAAAGACGAATTCGACGAATTTTCTTTTTCGAGATCGTCCGACCAAGGTGTCATTGTAAAAACGCTTCGGTGTCGACCTACGTCGAAGAAATTTGCAAGTCTAACGACGCTGGTCTGGAATTTGGACACGAATCTGCATTGCGTTAATTCATTACCATACCTACCGGGCGTCGGAGGAGGGAGACCCGTCAAGAGTTCATCCTGGACCTACTAGTGCATTCGTCGGGCAAGCGACACAGGAAGCCGGCACAGTAATGTGTATAGTGTGAGAAACTGGTGTGAGAGTGCAACGCCTAATTGACCACCGCAGCAGACACATGACTTGACATGAGAAAATACGATGAAGTTGCCTGAGTTCGCTCATCTTGAATATACCTCCAATTATCATCGAAAGACAACGCCGAGTTCTCTATAGTTACTCTCTAGCTAGCAGTATGGAAGGCTGACGGTGGATATACCTACGTCCTACATTGTGAGGTGCCTTGTAAGTTGTACCGTACACAAGCCGTTGGAAAATATCATGCAGCAAGATCTTCAGCAGCCCCACATCAACGGAATCGTGCTGCGGCTTCAAGAAAGGACGCCGTGATTCTAATACTAAAGGCCGCCTTAGGGGTATCGATGGCATGGGACGCGATCCCGTGAGGTGCGTTCTTCTGCACGCATGATTCCAGAGAGATGTGTATCAAAGATCAATCATGTTCTAAAAATTTTACATGGCTAAAAATGAGATGGCTTGGGGTGCGATGAACAACAGATGTTAATCGGTATCTTTATTGCCTTGCCTAGAATATGGGTAGACCGGTGGGTATTGTCCTTTTGCGATTTAAACGATTGATGTGGTATCAATTAATGACAAAGATGGGAGGGTAACTTGTTTGAATCTTTAGCGGAAGCAAAAAGGTGTGGCTGAAAGTCGAAAATTGCTTCGTAATACGTTCAGTATATTAATTCTGATTGGCATTGAAATCGTCGCAGTGATGTTGAGCGTTGACTGGGGAGTTGGGGATGGTCTGAGTGGGACCTAAAAAGCTTTCTCGTGGTCTCGGGCCATTCGTTATCGGAATTCCGCATCGCGTTTTATCTGAGAAATGTGCGTTATCAATGAGCAATGACACGCTAGGAATCGATAACTCGAAGGTGTGTCTCTTTAGGAATGATTAGCGGCCTCCCGGCAGGAAATTCTGATTGCGCCCAGAAGATGCAAGGGCCAAACGCTAAACTAATTTAATTTGATACCCGAGTCGTAAAATGATAATCTGGAGAGGTTGAACTCGTAAATTATCCGAAATACAAGTAGAAGATGTTAGATGTTCGACTGTGTCCAGCAGGAAGATTTCGAAAGCTGCGATAGAAAATCACATGCCTTTAAAGCGTCCGTGAATGAACTCGAAGAATATGTTATTATCTTTCATCTTTAGCGCTATCATGTTGAAAAAAGTCAAAGGACCCCGACAAAACAAATTTATAAATCGCCAAGCCAGTTATACAACAGCAATTATACGATCGGCATCCAACATCGCGATTCAGTATCAAAACGAAATAGTAAAAAGAAAACGTGTACGTACAGAATTGAAGGACAAGTGGCCGCTTCAACCTTGGGTCCTAGCTTTGACCGCAACCTTTAAAACATCTCAAAATGTGTGACCAATAACTCTCACGCAAAACAGAGACATTTAGTACGCTTCTCAATGAAGACGTAAAATGTACGCATACGTTAGAAGACGTGTTTGTGTAATATTGTCAGCCTGCTGTCCTTACCTAGATTACGCCCTCGAATGTAGGACAGGCAAATCGAGTGACTCCCAATGAGACTTAAGTATCTTTAGAGGTTTAGATGACAGCAGGCTATCACGTAGTTAACAATGCAAATACCATTTCGCAACATCCACTTAACACTTCAAATGGATTTCAAACCTACGACACCCCCTAAACATTTACTTGTCATAAGCAGGGAGTAAATATTTGGTTTCCTGCAACAATCGTTATTGATAACATAAACAGCTATGCTATTGTGATTTAAATGAAGTGTGTTCCAAACTGAGTGTTTAATTCGATGCACGTACCCCATGGGTAGGCAACTCGGCAAAATGCATTATGACATGCCGTTGCTACACATGTTAGCAAGCGCGGCAGCGCCTAAGTAGTAAGTAATAATGGTAGTCGCAAGACTTGTTCGGCCTATTGTTCTCATCCTTCCATGGCCACAGCGGTGTGAATTGCAAGCCTGGCTTTGGCTGTGCTAACGTGACCCCACATTGCCACATGAGCTTACCTACTGGCATGCACCATTTGATACAAGTACCTACTACCTATAAGCCAGCATAGCAGGCCTGGTACCTTCATCCAAAGCCAGCATCTGTTCAAGTGTGAAATATTATGCTTCTTACACTTCCCTCTCCCTCTCCCACATCTGTGTGTCATTGAGCTAGATGCCAAAAGCACTGACAGGTAAGCAACTTGCAATTGTTTGCCAACTAATTCTAGAAAGCTCTAAAACCCAAAAGATGTTATAGCTGTAGGCACCATTTATATACACTTTGGCTGTAGGTATGGTGTTGGTTGAATCAAAGCTCCTATTTTACTCCCATCCATCACTCATCATCTTGTAAACTGGGGGGAAATAAATTTACAAGATAACAATGTAAGCTCACCAAAGTATTCCCCTTCTTCTTCTTGTTTTTCCATCTCTTCCTCTAGTTGCCGCGTAAGCTCCTCGATTTTTCGCTCGGCCTCTGTTGGGCCCTGCACAGCGAAAGAACGAGAATTTACCACCAATCATAAAGTAGGCACCTACATATTATTAGCAGTTCTCAAATGTTTCTGACAAGTGATGAAAATCATGATAGTGCTCGTTGCAAATCGTCTTAGTGTCTTACCATTGGCCTGGGAGGAGTGACGTTGTACGGCAAAAGATTCTTCCCGCTGCCGCACATGGCTTTCACAGTCTTGCAGTTTGCCGTCAAGTCCTGTGGACGGCCCTGCGGCACCGAGACCGCGCTGGCGATGCCAGACGTAGCCCCGCGCTGGTAGCTGGTCGCCAACTGCACGTCAGCAACGCCCTTCGGGGCAGCAACCGGAGTGGCGTGATAATAGTTGGTCGATACGGGCTGCGGTGCTGGCTTGGTGGTTGCATTGTGGAACCTTGGCAGCGCTTCCACCACAGCCGGCTGACCCTGTGGAATGCTGTAGTTGCCCGTTGCAAAGTATGGCCCGTGTGGATTCGTTGGCGTGTGGTTGGCCGCGTAGTTGGGCGGCGTCGGTACGGTCGGGTAGTATGGACCGTGAGGATTTGCTGGGATGTTGGCATTGCCCGGGTATGGCGGGGGCGGGTGGCTCACAGATCGAGGGGATGCCGGCTGCGCAGATATGGGTGATGTGAGTGCAACCGCCATTTGACGATGTTCGACATGGGAAGCGACTTGAGGTCCAGGTCTGGCCGGCTCGTAGTTCTGCGGAGGCTGTTTGTATTCTCGAGTGTTGTGTATCTCTTGGATGTTCTCGTACACGGGAGGTGCTTCGTATGGGGGATATTCCTTGGTTGGACCGTACTTGTTCATGCCGCTGGGCACTTGCGGCTGGGCTTTGCGATAGCCAGAATCATAAGTCCCTTCCACCATGCTGGTGCGAGGGCTGGAATGTTTAGAATCCTGAGAGCCAAGACTGGAATGTGGGCTGCTAGCTGAGTGCTGGTTCACGGGAAGTTGATGGTAGTACGGAGGTGTTGCTCGAGTGCCCGCGTAATAGTCTATGTTTTCGTAGAGTGGTGATGAGCTGTAGCCAGGAGGGCCGCCAGCTAAACTGGCCCTCGGACTGTTGGAATGCTGGGAGTCTTTGCTAGAGCCACTGAGACTGTGAGTGGGGCTGTGAGGGGTCATGCTGACATAATGTCCGTTTTGGTGGCTTCGCCCTACGGGGCTCTGAGCCTCGGCTGCCTTGCCTGATGTTAGTGCGATTGATTCCACTTGTTTCGGCGTTGCGAACTTTGAGGACGCTATAATGTTTCCTCTTTCGTATATTTTGTAATCCATGGGGTGGTTCTTCGAAGCAACTCCCGGATCGGCGGCAAAGCTTTCGATGGCACCGACAGACCGGTTTCTACTGTCCTGCCGTTGATGATTGCCATTACTACTTCTTACAGGAGAAGCAATATTACTTGCAGGAAGTGACCTTGACCCTCCTGTCATGATTGCATATCCTGGGGGAGGATTATTCCCAATTCCTGACATAGCTGTACTAGACAGTGACCTGCCGAGGTGATCTACTGCCTTGGGCATAATCCGACCATATCCTGATTCTGGGGCGATCACTCTGTGGTTACCTCCTCGGTCACCCAAGTTTCTTGATTCAGAGCTGAGGTCATCGCTGATGTGCAGGTAATTCATCTTATGCAAATAGGGATCCATGATGAAAGCACAGTGACGTTAGAATGAATAGAAACTATGAAGAATAAACAGTCTGGTCACGATAAAAATCAATCTACCTATATACTTTTCACACCTTGGTGAATCTTGGATGTTTTTACAGAAAGATAATTCCATTGTTTGACATCCATGACTTGGACCATCAATAATACAACTGTCAACTACCGAATAAGTATAAGAAATCACCAAAATCAATAGACAATTCACTTTAAAAAAAAACTTCACTTACACATGCACTAAAACCACACTTTGTTTAATTGGCGTTCCGAACAATTAGTTAATAAAAATAACATAAATGACCACCTGTACCTTTGACGTTCACAGATCTCAAGCAACTGAAAAAATAGTCCCAAGTGCGCAAGCTTACCAGATTCTTGTCCTCAATCCGCATTGGTCAGCATCTCAAGAAAGTAATCCCGATGACGAGCACCACGCGCCATTTATGATTGAGGGTTGAGCTCGAGTGGAATCAGCCACAAAAGTAATGCCTTCAGAGAACCTTTATTTCCAGTTTTAACAATCAGTAAAGTTATTGTACCATCGTAATATTATTTCTTGGACCATATTTACATCGATGAAGGAAAACCTAACCCAACCCGCTTCCTTTGTCGATGATATTTATGTGTGTAACTGCTAGTGAAACGTATTTATTTATGGATGGATAAAAAATGTGATCACAGGAACTGCAGTTTGTTACGTTACTAGTACCAAAGGCTTTTTACCGATATATAATATTTCGATAGAAACCTCATCTTAATAGTGATTTTGTCAGTGATATTTATAAAATCAAGTTGATTGCTACATTGCATCCTCAGGTATATGCCCTGAACAAGAAATTTGTATTTTCATGATAAGAGTTATCAATAATTGTCTAAATTCCCACTTAATTTGTGCAAAACATACATGTAATTTTTTGGAAATACACATTGGAAAATTCTCTTTTCTACTTAAGTCCACATAAGTACCCTGTCTCTCAGTGGTATAAGTAGGCCTATACAAGTTAGGTAATGCCCTCTAATTGAGTGTGTGTCGCTAATCATAATTTAGCTTAAATTTATCATTATTCATTACATTAGAATAACAATGATCTGCTCATACAATCATGAAACAACTCATTGGCAAAGTTAAAACCACTTAAAACATCACAAGTAACGAAACGGCATAATTGGGACACAAAATAACAAACACACACCAAGTACGAGTTGCTTAATCCAATACAAATATGGAGGACATCAAGACAAACAAAATTTTACTGCATTTTAGAGTACAAACCTACACTGATAAAAATTTAAACCCAAATTCTTTCACTCAACCATAAAAAAAGCAATTTTGATGTATGCAGGCTGCTACGCAAACAAGCTAACAATAACCAGGGGTTGAAGCTAGCCAAGCATATTTGTGTAAAAAAATTGATAAATTATAACGAACCCAATTGGCTGTTGTAACCACTAGTCGAACGCTAATAGTAATAAGCAGGTATTAAACTTGAAAGCATTGCAATTGTAAAGATACTAGGCTAAACAAAAAACAAAACAATAAAGCTGCGTTTACAGCGATGCAAAGCGACGGCGTCGCCAACCGTGTCGCTTCGCAACCAAAAAGATAAACATATTCCATGTCTGTCAAAGCGAAGCGACAGGGTCGCTAAGCTCTGTGACGTCACCGGGAATGGCCTTCTGATTGACTGTTGCTTGCGAACTTGTCTACGACGCCGTCTCTTTGCAACGCTGTAAACGCAGCTTTAGAATACAGGATAATGGTAAAAAACTAGTGAAATAGTCTAACTAGAATGAAATGGTTCAACTTCAAACACAAAAATATAAATTTCATTTTTTCTATGGTACAGATCTAATCTGACCAGACAGTGGCAAATTGCTAGACAAAGTTGCTGGTTAAATTATTCCAATGTTAAATATTTCTTTGGAAAGTCGCAATGAGCATTCCGAGCAAACACATGTGCTCGCATTACGACTAGCAAGAAATGAACTGTGTAAAAAATAGCTTCAACTCAAACTCAACACACAACGCATTCCGCAGCGTTTAAAGTCACCACCGCCGATTTCAAAGAGCCTCGTAAAACGGGCCAACTTACAATGCACAGTGAACATCGTAACAAGTGCCACCGGACTTCGAAAGTGCTTTCTTCCATCAGTGGAACTTTCGCTTCTTGCCACCTGTTAAGGACATCGGACAGAGTTAAATAAATGTGTAAAGAACTTCCCCAGACAGAAAACATGATATATACCTTTTAAAGTTTCATTATGCAAAAGGTTGAATTATTCTTTAGTCAGGGAAAGTTGAGACTTTGCAGCAATGACATTGATTGAACGATATTTTTGACTTCATAGCGTTATTTTTTGTGAAACAAATCTTTTGAAATAATATATTAAAATAACTCAATAAAATCGAAGGTTAATGCATAATTGCCAGATTTTGAAACTGCTCGACACTTCTACAAGTATACAGTGAAGGAGAAGAGGAAATTTATGATATGCTCATATGATATGAGCATGATCTGCTTAATCAAACCCTTTTAAAAACAAGAGAGAACTCGGATATAAACGAATATGTTGTGAATGTAGTATAATGCATATATTTTCAGACTCTGAGGTAAAAGAATTTTGGTTAAATTTATCTGTCACTCTGTCAATAAGGTACACGTTCGGTTCAGATCGGTATACAGCAAATCTGCGAGCGATCATGACGTCACAGGGCAGATTACCTAGTGCTCTCGAAGCATACCAACCAAAAATGCCATTAGAAAAGCTTTCATGCACGAATGAGGTTTTAATTTTGGTTGTATACATACAAATGGCACTGGCCAAAAATTCAATGCTTTTGTTGTTTGAATTGTTTTTAAGAGATTTGACAGATAGGCACAAAGAAGCTATAATTTGGCAAATATACGGCTATAAAGTCACAGTAAGTACCAATATCAAAGAGAGAAATGTGAACTAGCACCTAAAACAGAAGCAATGATTTGTCTAAAAGTATTTCCATTGCAGTAAAAATATTTCTCAGTCTCTCAGTATGTTGGAAATCCAATTTTACCGAACCGCACTTTTAGGTTACATAATAAAGATGTCGACGGGTGCTTCACGCAGCTAGTTGCCAGAAGAAGTGACTTCTTATTTTCCATCAACCATGGTCTACATGATACTTACATACTACTGTCCCGGTTAAATAACAATATTAACAGTTCCAAATCGGTACCCGCGATTTTTTGTGTGTGCGCCACTGTGTCAGTCAATAGTCAATATATTACTTTGGTTGATTCGTAAATCTAACCTGTCCAGACATGTCTCTTAGTAATTTCGAGTGATTTGTTGGCGCAACTAAATCATGTCTGCCAGTAACTTAGCTGGTACTAGTGGATCATCAATTCATTTTTATTTTGATTCTTTCTTTACAAATAAACACAAGGGCATTTTATGTTTAAATTGCCTTGTAACTAATAGACTCAGTACATTTGGTGTTGGTGAAAATTGAACCTAGGTACTAAAAAAAAAGTTGTTTGAACACTAAACATTGTCCCTCATTTCCAGAGAGCAGTGGGCTTAGATTTTTAAATAAACCTTTATTTGTAAGGGGCGAGGGGGGGGGGGGGGGGGACGTTCAGAACCCCGCGGTTACCCGGGTATTACACACGGGTACAATTTTCAGATACCGCCAACGTTTGTATTACGTAACATCCGGGTCATTCCTTTCCATTTGAGGAAGAAACTAGCCAGCGCACAGGTTCCGAACGGTTGAGGAAAAGGCCTTGGACAGCTCACCTTTCTTTGCCTTGCCTCCTTTGCCACCCTTGCCTTTGGGTGCCTTTCTTTTCTTGCTGGCAGAGCCACCTTGGCCGGTGAGCGCCGAGATGTCGCTGAAGCGGGTCAGCTCGTCGCCCAGCGAGGCATCCGTGGTCAGCTTGCGCTCCGCAAACCGGTCCTTCTTCGCCACCGTCAGCCGAGTGAAGTACTCCTCTTCGTAGCTGGACAGGTTAATGTCACACAGTTAGCACTTGAACGGGAATATTAGCATTACCCCAGTAATATTAGGTTATTATGTTACAGACGGTACAATATTATGGCATTTCAACATGCACAGTGATGGTGACACTTTGAAATGCCTGTGAGACTAAATAAATTTGTTAAATACACAGATTTGTTATTTAATTAATTACACATTTATTTATTTTAAATTTTTCAATATAACCCTACCATTTCACCACATTATATTATAGTTAATATAATTGGCAGGGATCCTAACTAGAACCTGAGAGAACAGATATTTTTCACGAAACTGGAATTGTTACTAATAAATAATAATGTTCCAAGAACTAGAATTGGAACCGGAACTGTTATTTTGATTGAACAATATCAGTTCCTTAATGGTTTTAAAAATGTTCCAAAAGTTTCCTTGAACTTGGAGATTTGTTTCTCTTTTGTTGTTTTGATATGATTTTTCAACATACCCGAACCAAAACCAAAACCTGAAAGAAAGGTTACTTTTGTGGAACTGAACCGTTACTCGTGATTTTTTAAGAACCGGAATCGAAGCCGGAACTCTTAGATAGAATTTTAAAGAAGTAGATCTGTAATCTTCAAATTTTATTCAAAGGTTTTGATCTCCAAGATTACTGGTATAATTACTCATTTTTAAACTACTCTTATTTTATATCCCGAAGCATTAGGTACCACAATGAATTTTTTAAATTTTCAGAACCTAAAGCAATGCACTTCAATTGTATCAGATATATCAACGGTTTCCAGGAAGGTCATAAGCGCCAAAAGTTAAATTGTACAGGAGCCGTTAAAAACACTTTCTGATCTTGGTTTTGTAAAAGTTATAATTAGGCTGTTTAACAGATAAATTATGAATAGGCGTTTAAAGTGGCATTTGTCACGAAAGACTTTTTGCCCACATGATCAGCTGTTGTTACCACCACCCGTTAACGATCTATCTTACGCAATTACAACTTTTTTACTTCAACAGTCACGACGTTTGGCCTGCTAAGAATTTCCATGCAAAACAGAAAATGTAGGCGCTTTCGACTTCCGTGCCGCGAACCATCGAATTGTAACCAGTAAATAAGTTGCTTACAAGCTGAAATAAGAGATGAGAAGATGGCCGAAGGCACCGTATCTACCAATCGGTTTGGGCCATGAACAAAGGTTAGGACTTACTCCTCTCGAGTGGCCCGCTGCTTCGTGAGCACCGCCTTGACAGCATTGTGCTCGGATAGCTCGACGGGCGTGTCCAGGTACTCCTCGCGCAGCTCCTGCATCATCGAGCTGCCCATCGCACGCCGCTTGGCACGCTCCAACGCACGCGCCTCGCGTTCCACGCGGGTCTCATCCCCGTCTGCAATCGCCATGAGGCACACGTTAATATGACAGAGATTGGTAGTGCCAACATAGGGATGGCTTCAATTCCATTTTTCTTGGAACCTAGTACCCGACGCAAGGAATTGGTTCTGAAACCGGTTCCTAAAATCTCAAAACAGTATTTTATTCTGATGAAATGATTTAAATGATAAATTACTCTTTTACTGTGGTTTCCAAATCCCTTAAATATCTCTGTCTGAAATACATCTATCCTCAACCAAGAAAAGAGTGAAATCTGTGTGGTAAAAGCAATGATGAACTTGTCGGTTCAAAATTGAGCGTGAAGTGAGAATAAGCTTACCATAGTGCATAGCTGCCAATTTAGGAGGAACGTATACTCCAGTCGCTTTCTTTTCATCGGCTGGCTTCTCCTCCGTTTCACTCTCTGATCCACTCTCATCAGAGCCTTGAATCTGTCGAAATAAGAACTCAAGACATCAGCATTTAAGATCTATTTAGCTCACTTGCAATAGCCCAGTGGATAACTGCAAATATGTGGTGATGCTGACCTTGCTCATCATATTGACTGGGTTGGCACGGTAATGGCTGGGATCGGCTTCGCTTGCTTCGCCCGTAGTTGCGGTCTTCACCATCTTGTCGATCTGGTACTTGAGCTTGTGTTCGATCGGTCGCATCTTTTCCAGGAACGTACGAATCTCCACCAAGCGATCTGTATGCAAAAATGTTTATTTGCAGAGGTGGACTGGCCCTGTACCCAGGTAGGGAATACAATGATGGATCCCTGTCAAGCATGTGTTGCATTTTCTTCCTGGTGTGACTGGCATCTCGACCTCTCTGTTTATTTAAGCAACGGAATGGTGTCTGATGCAGCCAGCATTTATCTGGCACAAACCATTGAATGGTGAAAATTTCATGGATACAACAGAAGAGTTATCCATAAACTTTGAGTGTGCTTCAAGGTTAGCAGATAATTATCTTTCATGAGCCACTTATACAAGTTAAACTTTTACAATCAAGCTACGAATTGATCCCAAGTTATGATTCTGATTGAAAAGTCAAAGTTGTCACTTTTGTGAGCTTCAATATTTTCCCTAAATCGCTTGGCTTCGTTGTGACTAGCATCTCGACCTCTCTGTTTATTTAACTAACAGAATGGTGTCTGATGCAGCCAGCATTTATCTGGCACAAACCATTGAATGGTGAAAATTTCATGGATACAACAGAAGAGTTATCCATAAACTTTGAGTGTGCTTCAAGGTTAGCAGATAATTATCTTTCATGAGCCACTTATACAAGTTAAACTTTTACAATCAAGCTACGAATTGATCCCAAGTTATGATTCTGATTGAAAAGTCAAAGTTGTCACTTTTGTGAGCTTCAATATTTTCCCTAAATCGCTTGGCTTCGTTGTGACTAGCATCTCGACCTCTCTGTTTATTTAACTAACAGAATGGTGTCTGATGCAGCCAGCATTTATATGGCACAAACCATTGAATGGTGAAAGTTTCATGAATACAACAGAAGAGTTCTCTTTTAATCTTATTTAAATTACGAAAGCTCGTAATTGGCTATTCATTTTATTATTATGTACACAAATTAGCCTCCCAAAAGTGTTGTCCATTCCGGGATTTGAACCCGGGTCCCCAACTTTCGCGGCTGGTGCTCTAACCGCTGAGCTAAATGGCCATTAAATTTGGGAGAAGTAATTTGCATACAGGGTGAGAATTGAATGTCCCCATGGGGGTATGGTCCAGAGTCTACGAATACTCATAGTGGCTCTGGTACCGCGTGATGCTATACTGCAACCACATTTTACATTCAACCTCGAGTAACTCCAATTTAACGTTGGATGCGTTGAATTCTCTTTTAATCTTATTTAAATTACGAAAGCTCGTAATTGGCTATTCATTTTATTATTATGTACACAAATTAGCCTCCCAAAAGTGTTGTCCATTCCGGGATTTGAACCCGGGTCCCCAACTTTCGCGGCTGGTGCTCTAACCGCTGAGCTAAATGGCCATTAAATTTGGGAGAAGTAATTTGCATACAGGGTGAGAATTGAATGTCCCCATGGGGGTATGGTCCAGAGTCTACGAATACTCATAGTGGCTCTGGTACCGCGTGATGCTATACTGCAACCACATTTTACATTCAACCTCGAGTAACTCCAATTTAACGTTGGATGCGTTGAATTCTCTTTTAATCTTATTTAAATTACGAAAGCTCGTAATTGGCTATTCATTTTATTATTATGTACACAAATTAGCCTCCCAAAAGTGTTGTCCATTCCGGGATTTGAACCCGGGTCCCCAACTTTCGCGGCTGGTGCTCTAACCGCTGAGCTAAATGGCCATTAAATTTGGGAGAAGTAATTTGCATACAGGGTGAGAATTGAATGTCCCCATGGGGGTATGGTCCAGAGTCTACGAATACTCATAGTGGCTCTGGTACCGCGTGATGCTATACTGCAACCACATTTTACATTCAACCTCGAGTAACTCCAATTTAACGTTGGATGCGTTGAATTCTCTTTTAATCTTATTTAAATTACGAAAGCTCGTAATTGGCTATTCATTTTATTATTATGTACACAAATTAGCCTCCCAAAAGTGTTGTCCATTCCGGGATTTGAACCCGGGTCCCCAACTTTCGCGGCTGGTGCTCTAACCGCTGAGCTAAATGGCCATTAAATTTGGGAGAAGTAATAATAATAATAGATAATAATAATAATAATAATAATAATAATAATAATAATAATAATAATAATAATAATAAATAGAAGTAATAATAAAATGAATAGCCAATTACGAGCTTTCGTAATTTAAATAAGATTAAAAGAGAATTCAACGCATCCAACGTTAAATTGGAGTTACTCGAGGTTGAATGTAAAATGTGGTTGCAGTATAGCATCACGCGGTACCAGAGCCACTATGAGTATTCGTAGACTCTGGACCATACCCCCATGGGGACATTCAATTCTCACCCTGTATGCAAATTACTTCTCCCAAATTTAATGGCCATTTAGCTCAGCGGTTAGAGCACCAGCCGCGAAAGTTGGGGACCCGGGTTCAAATCCCGGAATGGACAACACTTTTGGGAGGCTAATTTGTGTACATAATAATAAAATGAATAGCCAATTACGAGCTTTCGTAATTTAAATAAGATTAAAAGAGAATTCAACGCATCCAACGTTAAATTGGAGTTACTCGAGGTTGAATGTAAAATGTGGTTGCAGTATAGCATCATGCGGTACCAGAGCCACTATGAGTATTCGTAGACTCTGGACCATACCCCCATGGGGACATTCAATTCTCACCCTGTATGCAAATTACTTCTCCCAAATTTAATGGCCATTTAGCTCAGCGGTTAGAGCACCAGCCGCGAAAGTTGGGGACCCGGGTTCAAATCCCGGAATGGACAACACTTTTGGGAGGCTAATTTGTGTACATAATAATAAAACAGAAGAGTTATCCATAAACTTTGGATGTGCTTCAACTTAAGCATATTTATTATTTTTAACAAACGAGATGAATTTATCCACGCTACGATTCAAGTTAAAAATAAATTGTTTCTTTGTCAACAAGCTTCAATATTTGCCCTAAATCACTTGACTACCTATGTTTACTAACAGAACGGTGTCTGATGCAAAGCAATCATGCAGCCAGTATTTACCGGACACAAACCATTGAATAGTGAAAATTTCATGGATACAACAGATTCAATGACACCTTAAGGTCTGCCCACAATCGATCTAGTCGTAAGCAGATGTCATAAGCAGACGTCATAAGCGCAGTACACAAGGAATAGCAGGCTAGTCGTAGTTAAATAGCGCTCACAATTGACGGATTGCGACGGAGCACGGGACAAATGACTGCCGGACAGATGACATATATGATGGGTTGATGAAGGAAATTCAGCAAGTTTCCACTATTTAAACTATTTTATTTAATCGCTCAATTCGTTGATAGTTAATGTCGAAGATAAGCTGTGCGAGGACATGAAAATGCATCCGTACCTAAGTATAAATTTAAACTCTGAATGAAGTGCAGATTTGCATTAGATTTGGTAATAAGTGACAGATTTGTTGGGATAGGCCAGAAACAGTATCTTTGGGGCCAGGCATGGCTATCTGGCGGTGATTGGATGCTTGCCACTGACTTTCTCGCAAGGCTACGCATGTCGTAAAATTAAAATTGAACCAATATTCACTCCACTTGTGTCGCTGTGTCGTTACGATGACTTGTGTTTGTTATGGCCAGTCTCACATGAAACTGAAGATTGAATTTGTTAACTCATTCGTATTATTTCATGCGCTTGCGACGAAGTCAATTGTGGGCAAACCTTAAGGCAGGCACAGCAGATGTCATTAGAAATTGGAAAGTTAGCTGAAAATATTTACCTATTGAAGGATCACACTCAATTTTACTTCCAGAACTCTTCCGTAGTACAATGTAAGTGATGTTGATGAGATAGCTTAATAGCATGTGGTATTTTACCTCCAAGAAGCTTAAACCCTGTAAGAAATTACCAAAAGGTTATTGTACAAGAAGGTATAGATGATAAATTTTTCAGTAATTTTATAAAAATAATTTACTAAGGAATTTACCTTGTCTGTGGAGACTTCTCCCCGCTTCACCTTTGCTAACATGCCATCGACGAGCTTTGAAACTTGATTAACGCTGTCGCTCATCTCCCCCAAAAGTTGAAAAGCCGCAGGAAGATCCTGGGCCACGATTTCTTCTAGAGCCTGTGAAAGTAATATAATAAATATAATTGAATAGCAAATAATCTGTGATTATCAGATCCATTTAATGTTTAGGCATTTTTAATGAATCAGAGATGGAAAAAGTCTGCCATCTTGATGGAAAGAAGGCTGAAAAAACACGACAAAAAGAGCACAATGTTTTGAGCATATCTGAAATATTGACTTTCATCAGGATATTGTATGAAAGAGCTTTCGTACCTGAACCATTGTGAGTTATTGTGTAAGCAATAAAAACACATTCCTGCTCACAACTGATTAAATAACATTACTAACACTTTCCACGTGCACCACGCTCGAAACCCACTAGTACAAACTGCATACATGCATGCACTAGCGCTCGCGGCGTGTCTTGACAACAAGGAAAATATTTTTGGACGTGGTGGTGGTGATCATTTTCTTGAATTATTTTATTTGTGGTTGAATTAATTCTGACACTCGAACCAACCACCAACCGGCTTGGTGTAGATACAAACAAATAAGTGGCCATGGATAGAATGGTACGTATTTACTGCGCTAATTATAATTATTATGTCATGAAAAATAGTCGTGCTACTCTCCAGTGACATGTCAACTAAAAATGGTATTTAAAAAAATTTTAATAGCAATACTTTTACTGTAAGTTTCTAATGTATGTTTTAGGCCGGGCAGAGGTGGAAGTGTCTCTTCCTGATACTCTCCACGTGGATGTGTACGATTGAAGGATTCTATGTCCCCGGCGTAGCACCCGTCGAATACAAGAAAGGATCGCGGATCGAAGTTAAAGCTGTCAAAATGACGAGCATACACACTCAGCTCCCATACGAATATTACTCGTTACCGTTTTGCTTACCAAAAAATGGAACGTTAATATACAAGTCTGAGAATCTAGGTTTGTTGCTATTGCTTATATTTTAAAGTTTTTTTTTTAACTTGTCGATGTGTTCGGTGCAAATAAAAAATCGGATGATTTCAATTTTTAGGTGAGGTATTACGTGGTGACCGTATTGTCAACACGCCATACGAGGTACAGATGTCAGAGGATGTTAAGTGCAAATTACTTTGCCACTCGCCAAATAGTCCAATTAATTGGAACATTGAGCAGTCGTTAAAAGTTGCAAGCCGCATTCAGCATGAATACAATGTACACCTGTACGTCAAACATATATTATCATTGATTTTTTCTGTGGTGTGCACTTTTTAGCTTTCAATGGCACTAATATTTACTCTGAATTTAGACTCGTGGATAATCTTCCCTGTGCAACTAAAGTGATCCACACGGAATCGGGAGACATCTCACACGAGCATGGCTACCAACTTGGGGGGCTGACCAACGATGGCAACCGACTGCGTGTGCCGTACATCAACAACCACCTAAAATTGATTCTTCACTACCACATGCATGAGTAAGAACTTGGTTTAGTGTTTAATTGGGGATAACATTGCACATTTACCACATGAATAAAATATAAAGATACATATTTTATATGCTCACATGCTCTGGGTACCTAGTAATTAATACCTATGATACACAAAATTAAATTGAATGGATAAGAATGCACAAGAATGCACTGGTGTTCAAAATTTCTAGCTCAAATTTGAACAACGATTTGAAACTATATTATGTTTAATTTAATTCAAAGATATTTCTCATCACAATGGCTATTTTTAAAATCCCCAGTGGCATGTACCGAGTCGTGGGCTTTGAGGTGGAGGCACAGAGCGTGGATTCAGCCCAGCTAGCGTTCGAGGGCGACACGTGCATGTTCCCGGAGCGGCCCGACAAGCAGTTGGTGAATGTGCGAGGCGGCACACGACTGTTCTTCACATACTCCGTCGAATGGAGGGCGTCTGATGTCAGCTGGGCATCGCGGTGGGATATTTACCTCGGCATGACCGATGTACAGGTCCACTGGTTCTCCATCGTCAACTCCCTGGTCGTGGTTTTCTTCCTTTCTGGTAATTTACAAATTGTTAGGGGATGACTATTTTACTGAATTACATGCAAATGGCTTCAATAAGTTTCAGTAGAAGCTAAAATAGCTTACATTTTAAGAAAGTTGAAGTACCTAGGTACAGTTTTATTAATGGAAGTTGTAGAGTTGCTCCAAAGCATTAAAATTTATAAAAAAAATATTAGCCTACTCTTAAAAAATAAATATTTGGATAGTTAGTTTGCAGTTAACAGCTTCTAGCCATTATACAGTGACCATTATAATTATAAAAATAATTTGACTCCCATTCAACACAGACACATTTCAATTGACCATTAAACAAGTTAATTGTTTAAGTCTTTTCTTTAAACAATTAGGCATGTAATGCCTTCATTCACAGGAATCTTGACGATGATAATGGTCAGGACTTTGCGGCGCGATATTGCTCGATATAACGCCGACGAGGGCCCGGATGAAGCCATAGAGGAAACAGGCTGGAAGTTGGTCCATGGTGACGTTTTCCGACCACCGCGTAACCCCCGCCTGTTTGCATCTGTCATCGGCAGCGGAATACAGATTTTCTTTATGGCACTCATCACTATATGTAAGTCTAGCAATAATAATTTTAAATAGGTACCATTGAAAAGTTATTCAAAATAAGGTTACCCAGATATTCTACCTAATCTACGTATGGCTACGGCAATAATTTGACGTTAGTAACTTCGCCGGGAGTCGCTGGGGTGCGTGGCAACCTGTTTTAACATAATTTACCAGGCCATGGCACAAGGTCAATTATAATCAAGGGATCGAATGTTCCTGAGGTGGTTACAGTTATGGCTTCATCTACAAGGCCATGGCTCAAGGTCAATTATAATCAAGGGACCTAATGTTCCACAAGTGGTTACACAACAAACTGTGGTCCATCCCTTGACTGCCGGAAAAATTATTATTGCAAGTGGAGGGCTTTCCTGTAGCTGCTTTAGCATAGTGCCTATATCCTGTTATTGATTGATTGTAAATAATTAACTTTCTTTTAGTTTTTGCGATGCTGGGTATGCTGTCGCCCGCGTCACGAGGTGCTCTGATGACAACGGCCATTTTCCTGTACGTGTGCTCCGGGCTGGTAGCCGGCTACTTCTCCGCCAGGTTGTACAAGACGATGAAAGGCCGACAATGGAAGCGAGCTGCATTCCTCGTGAGTTTACCTACAAATAACAGCTAGTCACTTCCTACATACAGTTTGGACCAGCTGGTTTCGGGGCATTTCGTTGGGCAATAACATCGTGAAATACCAAGCCAACCTGGTCCAGACTGTGGGCAAGTGGCTCAGAGTTTTCAATAGTAGGAAACTTCCTAAAATTGATTATTAGTCACATTGCAGAAGTTATAAAAATAAATATCGTTTAACAGCAACTTTTCCTCTTCTGTCAGACGGCAACGTTATATCCTGCGATAGTGTTTGGCGTGTGTTTCTTCCTCAACTTCTTCATCTGGGGTAAGAACTCAAGCGGCGCGGTGCCGTTTGCTACAATGATGTCGTTGCTGTGCCTCTGGTTTGGCATTTCGCTGCCGCTGGTCTTTCTTGGGTACTACTTTGGCTTCCGCAAGCAGCCTTTACAGCACCCAGTGCGCACCAATCAAATTCCTCGGCAGGTTCCTGATCAGCTGTGGTACATGAATCCAGCACTCTGGTTAGTAAATATTGTGTATCTACTTTTTAGCAAAGCTCTTTAAACCCTTAACGAGGCAGGATATGTAGGGGCAAAATTTGGAGAATTTTTAGTGTGCATGGCAATGCTACACAGACATGTAATGAACAAAAAATTCAAACATATATTTTTTATTCCTGAGATTTCAGTAATTAGTTAAAAAACAAACCCAGCAATTTTGATGAATAACGCACGCTGTCTTAGTTAAAAACAAAGGTACAGTAGTGCTAGCCTTACTTTACCACAGCCTGGTGGAATTTGAAGTAAAATATCTTTCGACTCTTTAACATTTGTAAAGAGTCAATGGATTCATAACGGTAATGATAAATGCTTTGGTACTCTATGATATGAGATCCCCAGAAAGTGGACAACTCAAATTAATTCTAGTGTAGCAAGCATTTGATCTACAGAGTTCACACAAACACAATACTTTTGCTTTTTTTTTGTTTGGGGGTAATGCAATCGAAGATTTTCCTCCGCATACTACGCTCATCAATGAATTATTATTTTTTATTTGATTGCAGCACTTTGATGGCTGGAGTGCTTCCATTCGGAGCCGTCTTCATCGAGCTGTTCTTCATCTTCACGGCCATTTGGGAGAACCAGTTCTACTACCTGTTTGGCTTCCTCTTCCTTGTATTCTGCATACTTGTAATCTCATGCTCGCAAATATCTATCGTCATGGTCTACTTCCAGCTTTGTGGAGAGGTAACAATCTTTGCATTCTCTTGCTATAAAAATATTTTAAAAAGTTACTTGCTTTTAAATTTTGGCTAGGACTAGAATTATGCATGATTATGCATAAGGCTTGACGATTTTACTAGCATGGCTAGTTTACCAATTCCAGGCAAATGTGGAATTTATATGGATCCAGCACAGTTAGAAAAGCAGAACTGTGCATTAAATTTTGACATGGTACTTTGAATGGTCACATTGAAGGCAGGAAAGCACAATCCAAAAAAAGGCCAGCAGAACACTTCTGCAAGTGCTGAAAGGGTTTAGCTAGTGAAGCTGGAGTTGTCGTTGACATGGTTTTTCCTGCAGGACTATAACTGGTGGTGGAGGAGCCTGCTGGTGTCTGGAGGTTCCGCAGTCTACGTGTTTGCGTACGCCATCTTTTACTTCGCAACCAAGCTAGAAATCACCGAGCTCATTCCAACGCTGCTCTACTTTGGCTACACGTTCATCATGGTCCTCACGTTTTGGCTCCTCACTGGATCAATCGGCTTCTTTGCTGCCTATGGTTTCATTCGGAAGATCTATGGAGCCGTCAAGATTGATTGAATAACCCACAATCTAATCTGTGATTGTGATTTACTATCGATTCCAATATGTGAAAGACATTAATTCCTAGAAGAGTGGTTACGCACGCCTCTCTTTCTTGCGACATAGACGGGACCTTGACAGACCTTGATTGATTAGGGAACTGCTTCATGGTTGAACAGAGTATACGTACTCTGTTCACGGAGTGAATTACAAAGGACATGTTTTGATCTGGAAGTGAATGCTGATGAAAAGAAGTACCAAATATATGAACAAATATTAAAATTGGTACTGCAATTTGAATGAATTAATCTCGGTGAAGTTGACAAAGTTGAAGAAGGCGGGAAGTTTGCTCAAGCAGTGAACCTGTGTGCTACTATTATTGTAGAATAGCAAGCTGAAATATTTCACCTTGGAAAATGCATAACTACATGTACCCACATTATTTAATGTTGAATATAGGATAGGTAGTATTTATAATAATTGATGAACTGAATTTGAGTAGACCTGTACCATATTATTGTGGTACTGACTACTTTTTCACAAATTTCACTTGCTGTCACAATATTTAAGTAACTGTTTTCAGTGTTTTATCTACTATCTGATGCCTTGATTTTTTGAAATAAATGTATGGCAAATGTCACTACAACACAATAATTCATTTATAGTGGGAAAGTGATTGGCAAGGCATGGAGGCCCAATTAAATCGGGTAGTGCACAAGGTAAGAAATTTGCAATCCTCTGCTATTCAGCAAACAAATTAACTATAATTACATTTTCAGTAAAATCTATAATATACAAATCTGCACAAGCTTCGCCCATTTGCAATTAAAACTTATAATTTTCGTTGCATTGCAATTTATAATATTTTGCATCTGTATTGAACAGACTCGTGCATCATTTTTCTGGAGGTAGCAATTTAAGTTGACCTTGTAATACCAGCTCGAAATAAAGTCAATGTAAGGCTAGACATCCTCTATTGACCTACAAATTGTTTGCATGTTACATTAATGGATTTGTTCGAAATTCCACTACTGAGGAAATACCCCTCCTATCTAGCCCTATTGAGTAGGTAGTCATCAAAATACTATGCCAGGTATTTTATTCTTGCTCACTAAAGCTGGATTTAACAATGATCACCTAGTGAATCGGCGTAAAACTCCTATCTACATTCCATAATAATATGTTCAATATAATAACTTTTGTGATTCTCATACCGTATTAATAACATTCTCCCAAAGAATAATAAATATCTATAGGTCACATGATAATAGAACAGACAGGCTTACAAAATATGAAATATTTTATAGCAGTGGAACAAAGTATGCACCAATGATACTATATGCAGGTACCCAACACTTGGCAACCTACGTTTTTGGGTAGGAACTTCTACCCAAAGTACCTACTGCTTAATACCTACAGCGGAACCCCTTCAGCTCAAGTTCCGAATTCACAAATTACACATTTGGTTCTCGTTCTCCTTTGGTCCAGACACTTCCTTGTACCTCCACATACTTCACATGTCCATATTTTAAATTATAGCTTACAGTCTGGTACTTTTTATGCTGGAAAATGTGTACAAACAAGGTGTTACATTGTTTTTCTTATTGATGAAGAGGGGCCAACCTCAAGTTTTTGTTTGTACTTGCAGAAATATATCTGATACTTTAAAATGTATGAAATTAAAGACTTCAAACCTACAACTTTTGGACAATTTTTGCATTGAAATCAATGATAAAATCTTTTATATATATATATATATATATATATATATATATATTTCATTTTCACATATTAATAATTGAACCAAATCTGCGGTCAAATGCTATGATCACTCATTGCAAAGATTTTTGCAAAGATTTTTGATATTTCATTTTCACATATAAATAATTGAACTAAATCTGCGGTCAAATGCTATGATCACTCATTGCAAATATTTTTGCATGTGCGAGAGCCTATTTGATTACGAAACACTAGATTCTACCTCTTAGCCAGAATGCCCTCCTTCAGCAGACTCTGAAACAATTGGATGACCATGATATATTGGTCACTCATCAGTCATCACTCACCACCTACAAAGATCTAGTAACAACCTGATTATCTGAGATTTAGTATTGATATTGGATTCCACTTTGCCTACCTCTAGAAGCTGGTAAAACCAAAGTTAAATGTTTGGGGAGCAAGATAAACAGGAGAGGCTATGCATCTTAACTGTAACTCCATTTCAGTAGGAATGCTGTAGAAGCCCTAAAGCCCGTCATCCAAGTGCGTCTTCAGATGCCTCGTCAGATTAATGGACTGCACAAACGCCCGGTCGCACTGAGTACACTTGTACGGGAAGTCTTCCTTGTGAACGAGGAAGTGCTTAGCCAATGCCAGCTGCTTGGTGAAAGTCTTAGAGCATGACGGGCACTCGAAAAGGGAGTTGGCCGCCTCCGGCACCGCTTGCGCGACAGGCCTCGCCGCAGCTCTCGTCTCCGTCTTCACAGAGTATGTCTTGGCCGCAGGGGCCTTCGCTGTAGTCGATGTTTTCTCGACGGGTCGCGGCGACGCTGCCGCCGCTCTCGTCTCCGGTTTCATGGGGTACGTCTTATTTGTGGGCGTCTTCGCCGCCACCGCCCAAGCCTGCTCCTGTCGAGATACGTCACGTGAATCACTTGATGTCGAGGCTGAATTCTCGCTGTGCTGCTTCTTGACATGCTTGCTCAGGTTGCTTTGCGTCGGGTATGAGTTGGGACACACTGTGCAACGGTACGGCTTGATGCCCTGGTGGATGCGCACGTGGCTCGTAAGGGAGTCGCGCCGCGCAAACAACTTTTCGCAGTGGTCGCACTTGTAGTTCTTCTCTCCTGTGTGACACCTGGAATGTCGGATGAGATCACGCTGAACAGAGAACGACTTCATGCAGAGCATACATGTGTACGGCTTCTCGAGTGTGTGCGTGCGCAGGTGCGTGGTCAGTGAACCCTTCACTGTGAACGCCTTATCGCACATGTGGCACTTGTAGTCCTTCTGGCCGGTGTGCGACTTCTTGTGCACGGTGAGCGAGCCCTGAGTCGAGAACGACTGGTGGCATGTGTCACAGGTGTACGACTTGCGCCCGAGATGTGTCTGCAGGTGCCGGTCGTACAGGCTGAGAGCGTTGAAAGTAAGCGCGCACGACACGCACTTGTACTCCACCTTGATAGCGGGCGTGCCGTGGGTCTTGACGTGAGCATCCAGAGTGTTCACTCGATAGAACGTCTTCGGGCAGTAATCACACTTGAGGGGACGAGGCTTCCTCTTTGTCTTGGCTGCACCGGGTTCCTTTTTGACCGCTGGAATCGTTACCATCGGCGCTTCCGTTTGCGGCTCGCTACCTTCCGACGAAATGATTCCTTCGGAAATGGAGAGGTCGAGAGCCGAGTCGCTGTCGTCACGGTAGACAGTCTCTACCCTGTCGCCGAGATCTGCGTTCTGTAGGCTACTGGTGTCGTCTGTATCGTCAGTGGACGCCATTTTGTTGGGGGACTTCTTGTCGTCTTCAATGGTGATCACCTCTTCCTTTACGGGAATTATTGGGCTGGATTCGGGGGTGCTGGCAGAAGGAGAGTCAGGCCCGGCGTTGTTGTTGTTGTTTGTCTGCAACAAGCAGCTCATGTGATGTGGTTGTCCCCATTACTTTATTGCAAACAAGGCTTTAAATATGGCTCACTTCTAATAGGCATGAATGGGAAATATTCCAATGCTTGACTCAGCCTGCATGAGAGATTTGACACTTGTTTTCAATGTATGTAATATATTTGCAAAGATGCCTGTACACAGCTTGCAATGCAAGTAAAGAAGAATAATATATTTACAATCTACCAACTTCTTAGCAAGGTTGCTTTGATCAAAGGATAAATCTAGGATTTTAAAAAATCTGGCTATCTGATAAATCTGATGGGCTCATGATAAAAGGTCTAATGTAGCTGTAACAGGAGGTAGTTTTCATTCGGTAACTGCATTATTCAGATGGACACAATGATAGCTGTGCTGCTTCCATAGGTGCAACTGAAAATTCCAGGCATTGCTACCTAGTGCCTTTTGTATTAGTTTCAATCCTTTCTTTGCGATAACTTAAAAACTTTACCCGTGTGACAAACTGATCATTTTTTCTTTCTTTCACAATACACTACTTTTGAATATGAAATATTACGGAATATTTCAGAATTAAATTCAGTATTTAATTAACTTTGAACACACCAAAGATGATAAGACCAATCAGATAGATGGAAAAAACTATGCATGCAGAGTAACACTGCCTGTTCCATTCAGTGGTGGCTTGGCTATGGTAATTTTTAGCTAGTGCTAAAGGGTGGGTGGGTGCCTGGTTGGCTGGCCCTGGGGTGGGTGTTGAGGGATGGTTGGCTAGGTGGCGACGACCGGTAAGTAAAGAGTCCACGTCACGGGGTTGTCTAAGCCACGTATATACCGAGCCAGGAATGAAGCCATGATCATGCCCATGTGTATACATTATTACATTTTATTAAAGCACATAAAGTATGGAAAGAGCTGATGCTTCATTATTATACTTAAAGGAGCCCTCCAAATTGCTTTTTAAAGTACATGTAGTGAATATTAGGAATAATCGCACATTTTTGTTTTGGCGCGGCACCTCCTCGTGACATATCCTTGGGGAACGGCTAGCGCCAGCAGCATGCGCTCGGCAGCGCTACGCAGTATCTAATATTAGGCCCATAGCTTTCGCGGCCGGGTCGCTTGTCGATTTGGAGTGAAAATGGCAGGACCTCCATATAGAATGGATCCGAAGTTCTCTCAAACAGAAATCGCAGAAAATAATGTTAAACTAGCCGAAGAAAGGAGACGAGGAGAGTTATTTGAAGGGCGGACAGGAATTACCTTTTGGTTTCTGTTTTGATTAGCACATCAACTTTTTTTGTCATTGCATCGATCGAGTCGTGCTCAGTAATGCACTCGCCTTCCTGACACAACACTCGTATTTGAGATGGATCTTTACAACAATTAAATGTAATGTCGCTGTCCATTGAGATGCAATTGCCACTGCGTAGCGCATGCTGCTGGCGCGAGCCGTTCCCCAAGGATACGTCACGAGGAGGTGCCACGCCAAAACGAAAATGTGCAATTATTCCGACGCAAAATTTTTATTTCAAAAAATTCTAACGGGATGTATAATTAATTGGTATTCTATACACTATATGTTCTTTGAAAAGCAATTGGAGGGCTCCTTTAACATGCCTACAAACCATAGCTATTATTAATAGAAGAATCTAAGGAAATTGTGAGTTTGAGCTACAAATCAAAGTATACTTGTTATTTTGTTGTAAGATTCTTATAACAGAATTATTTTTGGTCTGATAACTCTAGCAGCTACAAAAAATATCCCCCCCCCCCCCCCATTCGATTGAGGTGGGTGGGTGTTGGGGGATCTAAGGAACTTCCTTAGCCTTACGGTTACCTTCCAAGTCCCAAGCCGCCACTGGTACCATTAGTCAAAACTGTATTGGTTTTGGACTCCTGACCGCCCGGAAATGGCAAATGGTCTTTACACAACCCACAACGGAAAAGCATCAGGACCTCAACTTGTAACTCGAAAAACCGTAATTTTTTGCCAAACCCCCAACCCCAATTTGAGAATTTTTAAAAACCTAAACAACGCCTGAACCCTTAAGGTCTTTCAAAACCTAAGTCAAAACCAATAAATATTTTTTGGTTTCTGAACCCCTGCAGAAATTTGCCAAAATACGGTACACAAAATATCAGTGAAAGAAAAAATGTTTTCCCACTGCAATCTACTTTTCATATTATTTTAAGTTTGTTAACACAATCCAGTTTACAGTAGGAATACTTGCAATGTCTACCTATTCCTAAATTACTTAAACATATCCTAGAAATGGGTTCATTAAGATAGTTTTGAAATGGGAAATCCGGCAAGCCAACTTTTTTTTCACTGACAGATAACTCGAGGAAATAATAATGAATTATGCCAGCAAGTCATCTACAGTCATGTTGGCTTTACTTTACCACAGCCTGGTGGACTATGAAGTATCATTTGACTCTTTACCATTTGTAAACAGTAAAATGGTAAATGGTAATGAATAATGATAAATACCATTTTTAATGGTAATGATTAATGAATAATGATCATTTCACTCTTTGGTATGGTACTCTATGATATGGGATCCCCAGAAACTGGCAACACTCAAATTAATTCTAGTGTATTTTTTTGATAAATTTGGGATAATACCACTTCTAAGACAATTGTTCAATAAATAAATATAGGGAATGCCTTATAGCTTGAAAAATAGCAGCCCTACAGTTTTTTGACAGCCAAATAAATGAGTTGAGGCGTATCCTAAACCGGAACTCGGTGTCTTGATCAGGATAGCCGATAGACCAGAGGCAAAATTTTATTATCGAAATTTTATTTCCAATCCCCTAGCAAACTAAAAAAAGAGCTTGGAATTGTATGTATATGCATCTAACACAACATCTAATAATCTTATTTTAGCTACATTCTTTTACCACATTTTACACTGGAGATCTTGGGTGGGCAGGTAGGTAAGTTACAAGTCAGTAAGCATTTAACTAACCGCAGCAAAGAGAATAATCTCAATTCTCTACAACACTAATTGATGTTGAGTTGAGGCATGGATACAGCCAAGCCATAATATATTATACTCAATTCATATTTTATTAAAAATGCAGTTAACTCACAGAATAATAAGCTTCGCCCGGTGATCCTTCTACGAAATGCAGATTGCAGATGTAAAATTTAAATCCAAGACAAAATGTAAAATGCAAAGTTTTAGATTATGTTAATATGGTCACTTGATTTGTAAGCAGGTAGATGTCTTCCTTTAGTTTCAATTAAATAAGGGAGTATTCCGTTATTCGAACAGAACGCACAGAACGCTAATTGGTTCATTGTTTTGCCCGACATATACGTCACCAAACGCACTGATAATAACGGAACGCAGGTTATTAAATGTCACAGAAAATATCACGAACTTCAATTTTAAATGTAATTATCATTTTTTTTAGCCAGTCTCCTAAAATATATTATTGAATGTATGCAAGCACCTAAATTCCTGGTTTTAGTCAAATGAGAGAAGAGACGCCAACTTCAACCACTTGAAGAAGTTGAAAATACCACGCTTTATAGACAACGCACAAAACGTTCGGCTTCATATGCCGATCGTTTTGGTCGTATTCACAACAAACTAAACAGAAATAACGGAACGTGAAGGCCGTGCGTTCTGAGCAATCGGCCACTATTACGGAATGAATTTTGACAGTTAGCGAACGGTGCATTCTGAGAGAAAAACGAAATACACCCTATAAATATATTAGTTTAGGTTACTCATATACTTACGTGAATTGTCAAAATCTTCCCAGTTAGTCTTGCATGGTCAATAAGAAAGTATATGTTAGCAAAACAAAAGCATATAGTTTTACTAGTACAAATTTAGAATACTAGAGCGTTATGAACAAAATTTGTGTAGCGTTGAAGATGAGCGGAGCTGTTTATAGCAGATAAAAAGGCAAATGAAAATGGTCACCAAAAGTAGTGATACCAATATTGGGCAAAGGAAATCTCGATTAAAAAAGGTTGAGAAAATCATGCATCCTCATCATCGGAGCAAGCGTTTGTGCAGTAGGTAGAGTGGGCGCGAACACAAAAACACCATATACGTCAAGTGACTATTTGGGGGAGGGGGGGGGGGGGGGTAGTTAAACTGAAGATTTTGCTCCGCTTGCTACGCTCATCAACTACCTGTGTCAATAGACCTAGTCTGCTCGAGCTTCCCGTGACGTCAGATGGATCCGTGCGGCACATATAATGTGGATTTATCTGTTGGTGGCCACCACCCGTCATATCTAAATCCAAACTGCAGCCCAAACAAGAAGTCTTTGAAACAAATTGCTGTACTGATGACGCCAACATTTTTTAAACCCACAACCCAATATTTGAGGCTATCTTTTTACTCCTTTCCCAGCAATATTCAGCTACAAAAAATGTTAAAATAGATGCCAATTACAAGGCAAGTCTAGTTTGCAGGCAGGGTAGTGCAGACTTGTTGTTTTTTGGTTACCTAACTTAGGTACGTCATTTAATATCCATTGTTATATTTATAAGCAGATTTGTCATGAATTTATTTGTTTGAAAACAGGAATTTGATAGGGTTATCACATGGATTTGATCAATAAATAAGGGAAACAGTGTGTTTTCATGTTGGTATTGACAGTGATGACTTTAAGACATTTCAAGTGAGCATAGAAGGTGTGAAAGACAGTGTAAAAAATGCAGGAATACTCTACGCTCTGACTCTACTGATACGCGGAAAGACTTGTGCTCATCAACGCTGCCGCCTTGAGCAGAATAGGTCTATTGGTCAAGGAAACTAGATAATCTTAGGGCCAAATCTCTTTTGTAAATAGTTGTTATTTTCAAATGTTTTAAAATAGCTATTTTGTAAGCACCAAGTGAATCCAAATCTAAGTAATGGAATGAGTTTGTTAAAAGATTTCATGGTCAACCTCACTGCAAAAATTGACACCTATAGGTAGAGAGATATTGTTATTAGTAGGTAGAGGTTAGTAGGTACTCCATTGCAATAAGTTTCTACTAACAAGCTACTAAAGCCCCCACGAATTTTCTTACCTGGCTTATAAATTTCCGTAAGGTCTTGTCAGAAATGAGGCACTGCCTTTTAAACTCGTAGCCAGCATTCAGCTTTTGCAAACATGGAACACACACCTGATTGGGCAAACCGTCTCCTTCCGTTACCTGGAATAAACATTGGAATTAGACAACATTTACATTTTGGAATATAAGAGCAAACCATACATAATCAAAAACAAAAATATTGGAAACATATTTTTAAAGGAATTGTGCAGCTGTTCGAAACCGGTAAGATAAATATTGGGTGAGGTACCTACCTATCTATACCCACAGGGAAGGTGGTATTTTGTAATTTTAGTAGGTACGTAGGTACAATGACCAGATAATTTTCAAGATTTAAAATAATTTCAGTGTTTTTGGTCATGTAGTACCTAATTGAATGTAAAAATATAATTTGCACTTCACACTTATGTGTACGTAGGTAGTATGTGGGGTTTGCATGTATAAAACGGCACGCTTATGACTTACATCAAGCTCGGTGACCCACTTGATTCGAATAGTCATCGATACAGCACTGTCTTGAGAACTGTCGCTGTGAATGTTGAACGTTTTCAAGCCTTGCTTCAAGCAAAGGCGACATATTTCGCCCCAAGACATTGCGGACTAGATTGGCATAAACCGAGTGAACACCTACGAAGGAAAAAACCAAAGCGTTACTCACCGATGCACAAGTCGACTGCAGCAAGTGGACAACTATACTTGGGATTTATGTCATTTATTTGTAATTGTACATTTTCTGTAGTGCATCTATAACCAAACTTCTCGCTCTGAGATGCTTTGCTTGGAGGGCCACAAGCTGGTAGCATCTGGCCCATCACACATTTTAGAGACAGGGTTTGGGAGCACTTTTGTGAAATTGAATTGTTATTCTACCTGCTATTGTATGCATTCAAGGGTGAGCTTTGTGGCCAAGAAGCGACCGCCAGTCCAATAAAAATGCGTAAAAACAGTCCTGACCTAGGGGCTAACTTTAGGGGGGGCAGACTTGGCCTAAAAATGGGTGAAGACGGCTAGACCACTGAACTCCACGCCCTCTTTTTGACGTGGGCCGAATCATGAAATACATGGCCCTAATTTTACTAATAATTATAAGTTGATACATTTTGTATTATCAAAAACAAAACAGTCATATTCTCGTAGATACTACCCACAAGTTCTTGAATTTATCAACAGCAACAAGTCTCTGTACATGCCATGCACATGGCAACGGTGTATCATTTATTAGCGATTATGTGAATACTTGATATAGTTAAACCCACCATTTTTAACCTAAAACTAGCTCTCACCTCTATTATCAAGTTCGCAGATTGCTAACTCTCGTTGCTACGTGCTTTCAGAATCTTTAGATTTGCTTCAATCACTCCCCAATCACGATATTTCGGTGAAAATACAAGAAGTTTCAGGGCGATGCACTTTCAATCATGGCTACGCTACGCACCACACTGCTGCGTTGCATTAGCTATAGCTTTAAAGTTCACGGTCTAGCGGTACAAGGCGGAAATGATAATAGGTACTATAATATGCTGGGCTAACTCTACAAGTTACAACCAATGCTCGATGAAAATGTTATGATGCAGTCACGTGATAAAGAGGTGGATGAAATTACTCCGTTCAGACAAATCTTAATACGTATTTTCTTTTTATGATTTCAAGACAAGCTGTCGGAAAGTTTTATTATGACGTGACGTACTTTACCTACTATTCTAAGTTATTCCTATGCTCGCTCAGCCAAAAAGGCCATTCACCCGGCCCTTTGTATTGGCCCCTGTACCCGAAGGTTATTATATAGTATCTTTGCCTGTACCTATCGGTGAGTCCTCCGGCACCACCAGTATTAATAAGGCTAAACCGTTATAGGTAATTTCGTTTGAGGTCTTGCAATTCTATTTATATTCCAAAGTAGGTATAATTATTCTTTGCGTCAGAAATGTTCAGTGGCCACTGAAACACTTTCCCCATTGATAGAAAAAACTACTATCCCGAAGTGAAGTTGGACACCAAATCACCGCCCCCCCCCCCCCCCCCTACCCGACCACCTATTAGGACCGATAATTCGGATCTCAAAGTGCAGAATTCTAAATATATACATTGGTAATTTCCTATAGGAGCAAGTCCAAAATCACTGCTGGTCGTCAATCGCCTCTGCTTTTCCCAGGTCAGACTCAGAATTATCGCCACCATCATCTGATTTCTGTGAGAAAATTACGAACGAGGCTTTTTGGAACAAGTCCCAAACACCAACTCGATACGAGGTCAGTGCCAACATCAGTCGGTCAAGGTACCTGTCCTGGCTTTCGACTCCTGCGTCCTGCGTCCTGCGTCCATGAAGGTGCTGGGCCGTTTAGTGCAGACACTGCTGCGTCTGCTAAGTATGCCGCTGGGATAACAATTTCCCAAATGAATGATTATCTCACCTTTTAATGTATTCAAGATACATATATGACAATTAAATAGTTTGTGGATTAGCGTACAGCTGTCTAGATCTGAAACAACTAGATATGGAAAGTTCATACACATCATGCAACATTGTAAGAGCCTAAAAGGTATATCGAAAGTATCACAAAGAACTCGGCTCCTCCACCCATATTAGCCCGTTGTAACTGGTAAACAACGAGCTGCAGCGGCCGACTTTGCTCTCTTGTTGCTTGTCGCGTTTGGAGGCGAGATGAAAATAGGCGAGTGATAGACGACAGTGCGATAACAGAAGGAAAACAGTGGACCGAGAGAGGACTGACTGAAGTCAGAACGCACATAACATTGTCTACGGCCTCGTATTTCGGAGCCATACCTCGGTTCATTTTCAAGGTACAAAATGGTCCAGACTCAAGAGAGAGGTGGACCAGGATGCAACGAAGAACAGTGTAGTGTCTTTTACGACTTCTCGAGTGACCACATCTGTGTTATTGGGATTCAAGTGTTGGAACTTGCTGAATAAAAAGAGGCTGGTGTATAGCAGTCCAGGAATTGGTCTGCCCTAGATACTTTTTTGCATATATGCAAAACTACTGCAGCTTGCTAAAACTATTGAACTGCATTTGTTTGTGTTGTTATCATGATATACTTTTTTCAAATCATACCTTTTGATTTGGTTCATAAAGGCCCCAGGTTGTGCCTTTCTACCTAACTGCATACATTACAAACTATTCAGGTCATCGGAATTTACTTCCACGGCCTAAAACGTACCATGCACCTTTATAACCAAATTTTGAAGGGACTTAAGAAATATTTGGAATGAAATTTAAAAAAAACATTCGTAAATAGTAAACAGTACTTCATATCATGAAGTAAATTGGCTCATATTTGTTTCTACCATTACGTTCTATACTAAAAGCCAGCCATAGAAAACGCTGGTCCACAACTGCATGGTCGGAGATATTATCATGATCGGAAAATCGGTGAGAGGACGTGGCCGCGTTATTTAGTGCCATTGAATAGTACTTTTAGAAGCTTTTCTTGTGACTGGCCAGAAGAGACTTCGAACTGAGTGAGGATGATCAAGTAGGTCGTCACGCCTCCTACAATCTGCAAAAAAGTGTTCGAGTATATTAGTTAGTCCAGGTCCTCGCTCTGAGTCCGAGTCCTGTCTATCGCGACTCACCGCGTAAATCAGGGTCGCATCAATTGGGAACATTTGGCAGGCTGTGAACTGCAGCTTGTAGTGCAGCAACTGCAGCGAGAATAATTGCAACTGCGAGCAAAGAGATGAACATGAAATCAGACTTTGCTTTCTCCACGAACAGAAACGCATGCAAATAGGGAGGATCACAAATATTGTAGGTATAGGTACCTTTTCTTTGACCGCATCATATCTTGTGTGCTGGAGGAGTTTATGAACGTAAGATGCTGTCTTGTTAGCCTGGACCAAAACATCGCATTTTAGAATGTGAAAATGGATTCAAATATTGATTGGACATAAATATCAACAAAACACAGAGCATACAATATAGGACGCCTAGAAACGGTACATGGGCAGTGGCGTGCTGAGGCCTTCGGCCAAGTGGCGCGAGTATGGTTCACAGACACCCACCCACCCCAGTGAACTGTCAACGGTGGGGGGGGGGGGGGGGGGGGGGGGGGGTGATACAAAAATTTTAAGTTTTTCGTGTTTTTGAGAAAATTTTCGGATTTTGTGTGTTTGGACAAGACCGTACTTAAAGTAAAGCGCCAGTAGCCAGTTTTATTTTAGCGCCCATATCGAAACAGTGCAGTGCTTACCAATTGTGCTTGTTGAACTGGTTAGGGTAAATACTGATTCAACTTTGAAGTGTTGGCGCAATCTCAGCCAACTCCTGTTCACAGCTTTTGGGACTTTTGGTATAGTTGAAAGTGCCAATTTTGGTGTCTCCATGTGTTTTGGAGGTGTACCCCAACCACCAAGCAACCAAATTGACAGAGGGTTGGTTACCAGAAATGTTTAGAGAGAAGATGAACTTGGTTCAAACTCAAAGTAGAGATGCGAGAAAGCCCGAAAGCCCGGCTCGGGCCTAACTTTAAAAAAAGTTTCGGGCCCGGGCCGAGAATGTTCGATTTCGAGCCAACCGGGCCTGACTTTCGGGCTTTCGGGATTTTTCGGGCTTTCTCAGGCTTCGCGAATTTTTCTGGCTGTTAGTAAAATTTGAGATTTTAAAACTTATCGGCATCAAAATTAACTTTTGACAATACGATAATACGTGATAATACTGAACCACTATTAGACAGTGCCCGCATGTACACACTCTGTACTCTGCACCTTCTCTTATTTTCACTGGTTTAGAAGAGCCGTGTTTCATTCTCAAAGAAGCTATCCCCTCCTGCCTCATTCCATGAATCCCATGAATCACCTGTTCAAACCTCATGCACGCGTATTCATTGAATCGATCAATGCCCATATTGTGATAATATCATGATATACATGACGATATTTGAAGATATCAAATGACGCTATTTTATCTGGCTGATCAAAAAGCTATGTTAATCAGGATTTTGGACAAAAGGTATGCGTTGAGTTAACTAGAGTTGTTGAAACTATCCTTTCGATGACTCTTTCCACCTTTTTCGAGCTCTTTTACGTAATCCGCGCTTTTTCTGGCAGTTTTGAGCCCTTACGAGCTTTCGGGCTTTTTCTGGCTTTTTCGGTCTTTCGCGGGCTATTTCGGGCTCCTTCGGGCTTTCGGGCTTTTAGGGCTATCGAGCTTTTTCGGGCTTTCGGGACTTTTCGGTCTTTTTCGGGCCCGTCGGGCCGACTCAACTTTCTGGGAAAAAGTCGGGCTGGTTCGGGCATCAAAAAAAATCTAGCCTCTCGGGCAGGGCCGGGTCCAACCCAGACTTTTCGGGGCCGGGCCGGGCCGGGCTGACGAAAATTTAAAAAATCGCATATCTAGTTCAAAGGTGCCTATAGAGTCACAGACATAAGGGCCTAGTGAATTAATCAGCAGAGTTTGCTAAATTTATATCGCCAAATTTACACGCTAGTGATCCACAGCAAGATGTCTGTCTCAACTAGCATGCTTTTAATCTACCCCTATTGCTATCCTTATCGCTATCCCTTGTAAGTAGCTGCATAAGGGCAATAGATTCTGGCTATCATTTACCCTCCAACACCTGCAAGCTCCTGGGTCCCGTTCTGGGGACCCAGCATCACATTGTCGGCACGCCACTGTACATGGGTGGTAAATGTAGATATTATAACGGTTATATGTTGTATAACAGTATAACATACATGGACGGTATATGGAACACAAGACGGCAAAATTCAAACGGGCGGTAAAATACACTATTGGACCACATCCAATTCCATGATGGAATGGTATATACAGAGAAGAATATTTTCCCATGTCAACATGCAAATAAGCAAGTACGGAGGAGAAATGAGCAAGTAGGTAACTCCAACCCGGCACCTCCACCGGAAGACACCCGGCATCACCTCGTTGGCGCAGAGGGTACATGCGACCGCCAGCCAGACCATCTGCACGGAGTAGAAGAAGAACACGCACAGCGAGAAGATGCCGTGCACGTACAGCAGCCTCGGGAGGCTATCCCTCCTCGGGGTGTCGCGGACGACGCTGTTGAGACGTGTGATCATTGTAGCAAACGCCGACGCGATGTAGAATAGGGTCTGGAAGGAGTAGATGGAGTTGTGTTCCTTGGCGAGCTCGCACAACTCCTCGTGGCTCGTTGAGAAGAAGTCGACGTTTTGAGGCGTGATCGTGACCCTTGGTTGTGACTTTTCGACCCAAGTAACACCGCTTCGGCGATTGGTTTCTTCGAGGATCATGCTTTCTAAGGAGTCGTTGAGAAGTTTGAATCGCGTTCGGACTATCATCACACCTTCGATGAATTTACTGTGGAATACAGCACACAGTAGCTTTGGTACGAAATAGAACGACCAAAATAATTGCCACCAAAAGGTGTTCATTAAAATCGTAAGGGGTGAGATAGTTGAGTAAATGTACACGAACGCCCCTAAAATGGATGTAAACACGAATGTTGCTTGCCAAATTGAGAAAATCCGCTGGCCAGAATAAGGTACAACTATCTTCATGGTCTTGAATTTCTTATCGATGTGATCGACCCTTCGAAAGAAAATGACCACCCTCTTCGCCGTGAAACAACCTCTTATGAGGGCTAAGACGCAGACTGCGAAATCAGCATGGTACTGAATTACAATGACGCTGGCTACAATGGACACCGCAGCCAGGCTAGAATCGGTCACTTTGGAGTGGATCGTGATTTTCAGCGCCAACACCGCGAGAATTACGAGTATGGAGTACGCGTAGCCGGATGTGGAGAGCTTGTAGTGGCGTTCGCCTGGTTTCTTGCCCTCGAGGTGGTACGGAGACAAGCCTATCAGCTTGGAACAGTAATAGCAGATCTCCAGGGCAGAATAGATATCCATCTCGACGTGCGACGGGCCAATATTACCTCCAGCCGAGACCGAAGTAACGCTGTTTGGAAAACTCAAAGTATTTTCCTCGCGACCCAAAGCAAAAGTCCGATGCTGCAGGTTGGCTGCGGCTGTTTTATTCCGCACTTATAAAATATTTCCTCTGCATTGAAAGAGCCTACTTATAAATAAATTGATTGCATAATAAGTGGGTAAGGGATGGTACCTATACTTCGTACCTATAGTAACGAGTCCAAGTGCACATTGTTGAGTACATTACGATGATAAATTAATCGCCACTTCGAATTTAAATAAATAATAATATCTGGACATAGGAAGTAGGAGGTATGCAATTTTATAGCGAGACGTAATTAGTGCATGACATAACTGCACACAGTACCTACGTAATCAATTTGAAAATATAGTCCAACAGATCGATTATAAAATATATTTGTTTTGCTTGATGACAAAGATATTTATACATAAATGAATTTTGAGTTGTTTGACAGATCACCAGCAAATGAAGCGCACGCTTATGTTTAGGCTCCCCCCCCCCCCCCTCCCACAACGATCACGACAATTACCATTTCTCACTTATGCCATGAAGAATGTCAATTGCGTTCGTAAATACTAAATTAACGAATGAATTTATCTTCAATGGCAATTAGCAGAAGATGATTGCGTATAAAATTGCAAGTTGAGATTGAAACCACTCCAAAATCAAAATTATCTTCAAATGCAATTATAGTAGATTGCATAGAATACATGCAGCGAAATCACTTTATCACATTTAAGTTGAGAACAACTTCCTGTCCGCAGTGTCCGTGCATTTCCAGAAATAAGTATTTGTGATCTGTTGGCCTGAATGATGTCAAGATAGGACTATACCAATCAATCTCAATGAGATAAACTTTATAGATAATCGAACATTACAGCCTTATGGGTTCAATCAGCGCGCAGGACTGGTGAAGGTAGCATGTCATAATTTGTCTTTAAATTATTTACTAGCAAGATGGCTTGTCAAAAGCTGTTACACGTTTTCGTTGGAGCTGTGCTCTTGTGCGCTTTGGGATCAAAATCTCTGGATATCGTGGGTGTAGCAGGTAAGTGACATCGTAATTATAGAATGTAGAGGTATGCTTAGAGGAATGAGGACATAATGGACTTAGTACCTGAGTCATTGCATAATGTGGTAAAAACAACATCCTCTTTGTCGCTGCCACAATAGCGGCAAGCGGTGAGAAAAGCAAGAGTCCTAAGAAAGAGCAGGCTGAAATGCTCAGCAGCGTTCCCCATTTGAAAATTCTTGCAAATCAATGCAGGATATATTACAAGATAAAAATACATTACTTTTCTTTATGTCTATTATACTATTCTACAATTAAATTGGCACTTGGCCGTCGGCGTTATCGCACATATTTGGGCGAATGTTGTATCACTAATTTTGTTTTGCCAATGAGGGTCAAACCCCAAATTTAAGACAAATAAATTGACCTCCACAGTAGTATAGTTGACAAACCCTACGATACTGTGTACATTGTAACGGATTGCAACAACTTCCCTTCTCTGAACTTCTCCAGTAATACATTTTAAAACTGTTACAGCTGGTTTTGAGTTACTTGTTTGAAGCGTGCAGATATTTCATTCAATTGTGCCGGTCTTATTTCAAATAGCTTGATTATGATCTCAAGCACTATCAGAAATCGGCACACTGTTAATGTATCAAGATCCATGCCAACTGGATTCAGCCTACAAACGATACCTACAAATATATAGTCGTTTGGAGCACAGATAGGGGGTTACTTTGGAGTTTGGTTCGTATCTAAATTGTAGCATCTAATATTTTACTGCAGCAGGCAATCAACGAGATTAACTATTTATCGGAAAAACTTGAAAGCTTTAAGCATTCACGTGCAAAAATATGAAAAGTGAAAAGATTGACACAATATTTAAACAATCGGAGTTCAGCTTTGGGCAGAATAAACCTTCGATGTGTCCCGGTCCACGCTTTATAACTCCTACGTCTTCGCTAAGTTGATTGCCTTTTATAACATGGAACGTTTTTCTTGATCGATATCACAAATTATATGTTTTGTTCTATGAATCAATTAATTATTCACCCTAATCCCTATAACTGTTTTATCTACTGGAAGATAAAATTTTTCAAATCAATGTAATATCAGAGATAGCATTTGTCGATATCTGTTTACGTATCGCACCTATGCCTATACTACGTCAACCCAAAAGACTACGCCAATGCCGATAGGATAGACGACTATGGGGTACGGAATTATTGATAACCGCAATATATTAAGACCTTTTTTGGACGGAATGGGGATATATTCAAGACATTTTTTTTAAATTAAATGCAATTGAGGAGGGGGGGGGGCACATTAGCAAATATTTCCTTTCGAATGTTGCGTGTTTCTATAAATAAACACCGCAACCACCTTCACAGTTCACACCATAATGAATTTTATTCTAACGCATCAATAGATGCTAATATTTTTCGTGCTGTTCGAAAACTTACTGTCTATAAGCATGTTCTAGATCATAATCACATTTGATTACTAGTATATGCTTATGCTTCGAAACATTCACAATTAGTTCCCCTTTCTTTGCTTCGGTACCAATATTGACTTGATCGCTTGATCGCTACTGCAAATATGTTTCGTCCACTATGGGTACTCTGACCTATACGAATTGAATTTTGTTGGCGAGCTGAGTTTTTGATCTCATTTAGATTCAAATCTTTTCGCTTTCGGCACGGAACTTTTTGTTGGATAAAAGGCTGCAAAACACAATGGTCCTGTTCCGAAACCTGCTGAAGCTACTGCGCAGTACTGAGCTCAGTAGAGTTCAGCAGATTTGCGGGCTCTAATGGCCACTGTATAGGTTTCGGAACGGATCTCAGTAAGTTTTGTTACTGCGCAGTAGCTTCAGCAGGTTTCGGAACGGATCTCAGTAAGATTTGTTACTGCGCAGTAGCTTCAGCAGGTTTCGGAACAGGACCATTGGAATGGTTCGAACCTAGAAAAATCCTTCCCACTGACTCAAGGTCACCGATGCACTCGATGGTTAAGCGGGCATAATTCATTCAAAATTAAGAGCTGAGCAATTTTGAACGACTCCTAAGAAGTCAACGAAGCCTGTTGGTGCCAATTATTCATTTCTTATTTTGAACGAAGTGGAGTCCTACAATAATTACAGTGCAAGACAGATGATAAGTTAAATTGGAGGGATATCGAACAATTATTTGTAACTGACATCGGCATCACTTTGGTACCACCTCAGATAATGTACTGGAGCTTTATCTAGGACCTGGCCAAACACTTCTCCCTGGTTGCAGACTGGCCGCAGCCGCCGCACCCCCTAAAAGTGGTGTGCTACATAGCGACATGGGCCAACTACCGTGTGTCCCCCGTCGACTACTTCATCGGCGACATTGACCCAGCAATGTGCACCCACCTCATGTACGCCTTCGTGGGGCTGGACAACGTCACGTACACCATCAAGAGCCTGGACCCCTGGGCAGATCTGGACCCCGAAGAGGGCGGACGAGGTACAAAAAGAGGCACACAAAAGAGCCAACATGCATGCTACTCTTCATTAGGTTGATGATCGACTTTGAATGTTAATTACAATGTTACAATTACAATATTGCCCACTGATGGTTGGTTTACAATTTTCTCAACTTTCGGAGTTTAGTTATGTGACATGGTAACAACCATTTTGGCATAAAGTTAACTTTTTGTTTGTTTTTTGAGTCAGTCAGCAATAATAATATATTCTAGCCCAGGGTCAGATTTGGGGAGAGTGATAAAACTGGCAATTATGATGATTATGGAGAAGCTTTGTGAAATGATGACAAAATGCTCGAACTCAAACATTATTAAAATATTGTCAGATTTAAACAATGTCGCAATCGGTCATTGTACGTACATTATTAGTTTGTATTTCTAATACCGTAATGACAGATGACACATGTTTCTAAATCCCCAGGCTTCTTCCGTGAAATGACTGGCTTGAAGAACTCGTACCCGCACCTGAGTGTGTTGCTGGCGATCGGTGGCGACGGCGAGGGCTCAGTCAGCTATTCGGATATGGTGTCCGATCCCGATAGACGGCGAGGATTCATCGAGAGCGTCGTGCCGTTCTTGCAGTAAGACATTATAGACGTCTATACTACATCTTTTCATACATTTTAATCCAGAATATTAATTGACAAACACTCTGAATACACGTTATCTCGCTTCCAAAGGAAGTACGGATTCGATGGTCTGGATCTGGACTGGGAATATCCTGGAAAGCGTGGCGGTGTTCCTGAGGACAAAGAGAACTTCGTCGCCCTGTGCAGGGTAAGGAAATTACATTCCCCTTTAAATGATGACGTCATCTCGCTTATTTTGATGACTTAGATCAGGCGCGTAGGAACGCTTTTCAAGTTGGGGGGGGGGGGGGGGGGGCAAGCTGCAAGACAGACAGTGGTGAAACCCGGACTGGGGGGGGGGGGGCTTTATTTTTTAAAGCAAATCTGAGGGTTTGAGATAAAATTGCAGCCTGGGAACATGGGGGTAAGAAATATACATTTAGAATACTTAATTTAAAGATATCAAATTAACGCATTACGAAAATTACTATCACGTTTTCTGTGATGCCTGTAAATATCGCACATCGAATACAGCAGAGCGTCTTGCCGTGGCGAATTCCAGCTCTACACTAGCAATACAAAATCCTTCCTCTCCCTCTCCCAGTCTGGGTGCATGTATGACTCAGACTATAACATAAACAGTGTTAGTCTGCATTTCTGCTACTGCTATAGTCATATTCGCGTGGAAGTGATTTGTTTTTACGAGTCAAAATATTTCGTTCAACATCAGCTAAGCAGAAACACTAGGTATACTCAACTCTGAGCAGCAGACAAAATGAATGATTTCAACTATAAAATTTTCCCCCCAGTTGCCCCCCTATGCCTAAAAGTTGGGAGGGGGGGGGGGGGCATTGCCCCCCTTGCCCCCCCCCCCATGTTCATACGCCAGTGACTTAGATATATGATGATGTCAATATATTCGAACCGAGAGTCTGAATCATTTCGTCCCTTGACCTTGGCATGGCTTACAAGCAATTTGATTTGACTGTGGCTTCAGGAGTTACGCCAGGCCTTTGACAACCAAGGAGGAATGCTCCTGACCTCCGCGATCGGGGCAGGATACCAGACGATCGACATCTCTTACGACATTCCGGCGTTGGGACAAGTCCTGGATATCCTTAACGTGATGGCCTACGACTACCACGGCTCATGGGACAATGTGACAGGAGTGAACGCGCCGTTGTACCCGCAGCCCGACCGCTGGAGCGTGGTAAGACTTAACGCAGATCACGAAAGCGAAATTTATCCAAACCTTCGGTGGGGGAGTTGTGGTAACGGCCAAGTCAACCAATGGCGATTACACTTATCATACTATAGCATTTACAATGGCAAACAAAATGATACTCTCTCATTCTGCATTGTTGGAAGCAAAGCAAATAGCATTAGACAAAAGTATGATTCGATTTCAAAAAGGAAGCAACATATATACAAAATATAGTAGCAAAATATATGGAAAATAAAGTGATCAACGGAAGGGCGTTGTACCAATGGCAATCTAATTGCAGGAGGACACTCTGACATACTTGAGGGACGTGGGCGCACCTCTCGAGAAGGTAGTGCTGGGCCTACCGCTGTACGGGCACACGTTCGTGATGCACGATGACTTCAATGGGTTCGGAGGCTCCTGTGACTTCGTGGGATTCCCTGGGGATCTCATAGGCGCTAACGGGTTCGTCGGCTACCACGAGGTGAGACCTCGAGACCAAATGGGCTATTGCCCATGATACCTCGTCACATTGTGACCTTGAAACACTGGGACCTTGGTTTAAGACCTTGTTGATATTGTGACCTTGATTCCTTGACAACTTGACACCTTGTCACCTTGACCTTACACGCTACAAGGAAACTGGCTGGCTTGTAATTCAATTTGTCCGATATCTAGGCTTGTCGGAACGAGCAGAGTGGTCAGTGGGCGAAGTTCTACGACGAAGCCACCGGAACCCCATACATGATCAATGGAAATCATCTTATTTCGTACGACGACGAAGACAGCATCACGAAGAAGGTACACTTGAACAAGCGGGATGGGAGGAGATTGATGTGCTTCCAAACGGAACTATTTTCGCCACTCATTGCTTTTGGTTTCAGGTCGAGTTCGGAGTGCGTTTCGGCGTCGGCGGGATGATGGTTTGGTCCATGGACACAGACGACTTCCGGGCTAGCTGCGGCGGGATAAGATACCCTTTGATGACGCGACTCAACTTGGCCATCGCGGAGACTCTGGGGACGATGGCCGAAGAATCGGCGGCGCAGTTAGCTGAAACCACCACGCTGAAGCCGACGACTACCACAGATAATACGATAGGTAACTAGAGGGGCGCGTAACGGACAGACGGACTGGCATTTTACTCAAAGGGTATTTATTTTCTGGACACGCAAAGGAACTCTTTTGCATATAATGTGGGTATAAAAATTATGACCGTTATATTGGTGTTATAAATTGTATATTGGAAAATAATAATAAAAAAACGCATTTCTTTACCTACATTGTTAAAATTATTATTATGTATTTACATATTTATCAAATTTTCCTTTAATAGTTCCAATCTAAATAGAAATAATCTTGGAAAGATGAGCGTACTGGTACAAGATGCTTAATAGTTTACCATAATCAACTATATGACCTTCACAGATACAAGTCATGTAAATCCAAATAACGACACTAATTGGTATCCCGTGGCAGGATGGACCAAGCCGCCCCACGACCGCAACGTGATCTGCTATGTGTCCACGTGGGCCAACTACCGACCCAAGCCGGCCGATTTCATCATCGACAACATCGACTGCACGCAGTGCACGCACCTCGTCTACGCCTTCGCTGGACTGGACAACGAGAATTATACCATCAAGAGCCTGGACCCGAACACCGACCTCGAAGCTGGTGGGGGGAAAGGTACTCAGAGATTAGATTTAAAACACTCACGTATTTTTGTGATTGATGGTCCAGGGTCATGACTGCATGACAAGTTGATTCTCAAGAGGAGTTATAATTTAGCAAAAGTAGCAGATTCACGAGCAAATCACGCTTATTGTGAATTATGCTGTGTTTCCAGCACAATGTTTAATACTTCATTGCTTTTATCATGATCAACTTGCCAATATGAATATTATAATTAATTGATGAGCGTAGCGAGCGAAGCGAGAGGAGCGAAATCTTCAATTTCACTACCCCCAAAAAAAGTCACTGTGTATTTTTTTTTTGTGTTTGTGCGCGCTCTACAGACCAAACACCTGAACCGATTTGAATGAAAATGTCTAAGTACCTACCTTTGTTCTCAACTTAGACCCCCTGCGTTTTTGGAAAAGATCGGTTCAGAATATGTTTAAGAAATCAATTTTTACGAAATTTTTCGATTTTTTCAAAATTTTGAATCTCTGTAAATTCAAAAGATCTTAACATGACTTCACCAAATTTTCTAAACATGTTGACCTTGTACATATTTATCATGCCTGCAAATCTTAGGTCGGTAGGTCTTTCCAATTGGTGTTTATTAGCATTTTTGTTGTGTTTTTTCGTGATTTTCGGTACTTTTTGACGCCTGAATAAATTTCCATCGTCACCTTGGTGACCAAGCTTTGTTGACTTGAAGTTTGTCCAAGGCAATGATTTGACAGATACATCAGAAATAAGTAATTCTCATTTATGGAAGTAATTGAGTCAATTCGCATTAGATATACATCTCTCCCTTATAATAAGAATCCTCGGGCGTAATTCACATCTATGTATATATGTTCAAATTACTCAATTAGCTCAAAATTAGCACATTTTGGCTATCTGACAAGTTTAGAGAGAAACAAATGATGGTCATAATCGTCTAAATTTTGGAGTGATCAGAGTTTTCGAGAGGGCAATGGTCTGGCTTGGTGCTCAATGGTTTTCATAGGCCTTCGGCCTCCACCTTTCTATCCGCTGTATACAAACCGCTACCTACGCTCATCTTCAACGCAACACAAATTGCGTTCGCGAAGCCCTAGTAAGGTACCAAGCTTTGAGCCACATCAACAAAAAGTGCAGCTAAGTGACCAAATATGCTCGATCCCATTCCCTCATGCGATCAACTATGGCTTTAATATGATCAGCGTTGTCATAGGGGTGCGCAGGGTGGGGCGTAGGTCTGGACCCCCCCACCCAATGAATTTGGATCACGTTTTTTTAGGTATCGGACATTTGTGACGGTGACGGTGATTTTTTGTTTTAAGGAATGGATTTTCTGTGTCGGTCGATAATTTTCTGAAATGCCCCTTCCAGTTTTCCCCCTTATCCAACCCTGCTGTTTGGCCCCACCTAATATGGGACCCTGCGCACGCCTATGAGCGTAATGATGATTAGACCTCTTAAAAACCAGTTTATTAGGAAATGAACACCATTCTACACTGTAGGTGCCCGTGCATTACCGAAATATAACAAGTTAACGGTCTGCTATAGGTTTTATATTCACTGGGCCCTTGATAGCTACGATACCATACTGTGGGTTTTCGCAGGATTTTACAAAAAAATGACCGGACTACGAACCAAAAACCCGCATCTGAAAGTGCTGCTGGGCATTGGCGGCTTCAGCGACGACCCAGCTGTGTACTCCCAGCTGGTGGCCAGCGCAACCAGGCGCCAGGTCTTCGTCTACGACGTCATCACATTCATCAAGTATGATCCTGTATATCTTATGGCGTCTTTGGCATCCCTGAAAATCTTTTTAAGCCAAAATGAAAGTACTGACCGATGAAGTTTGTCGTTCCAGAGAGTACGCTTTCGACGGACTGGACCTGGATTGGGAATACCCTGGAGAGCGAGGAGGTGTTCCCCAGGATAAGCAGAATTTTGCGAAGTTGGTGAAGGTGGGTTGATGCAGCAGTGCAGTCACATATATTAATAGATTACTTTCTTAATCCTATATAATACGTTGCCAAGTGTCACTTTTCTTAGGTCTAAAATTCCACCAGTAATATAACTGGGTTTCTTTCAGGAACTGAGAGCAGAGTTTAACAACCATGGACTCCTCCTGAGCACAGCCCTAGCGGCTAATCCAAACGTTATGGCGACCGCCTACGACTTCCCTGAACTGGCAAAATACATCGACTTCTTCAATCTGATGGCGTATGACTACCACGGTGCCTTCGACAATTTCACTGGGGCGAACTCTCCTCTGTACTCGCAGCCGGACAAGTTCAGCGTCGTACGTTTGTCAATTTCATCCTGATATCTTAAGAAAGTTTCTCTGTGCATAGAAAGTAAACTTGAGCGGACGCGTACTTTTGCAGGCGGACTCCTTGGAATACATGAAGCAGGCTGGAGCACCACTTGATCGAGTCATGCTGGGGTTGCCGATGTACGGCCAAACCTTCATTCTGCTTGACGCTGAAGCGAACGGCGCAGACCAGTTAGGCGCTCCTTGTAACAACACTGGATTTGACGGGACTTATACTAAAGGATCATATGGATTCCTAGGATACCAAGAGGTTCGAAATCCTTTATTCTCATTCCTAACTTCGCTCATTTTAATGACCTAGAAATGTAATTTCAAAATAAACGCACTCCCTCTGGGCTTCTAGATTTGCGCCAATCTGAAAGACTCTACATGGATCCAATACTGGGACGAGAAAACTGGCACCCCGTATATGAAACGTGAGGACCGTCTAGTTGCATACGACAACGAGGAGAGCCTGGATAAGAAAGTGGACTACGCGCTGAGGTTCGGCGTCGGAGGAATGATGATATGGTCAGTGGACACAGACGACTTCAGAGGAGCCTGCGCCGACAACAAGAAGAACCCGTTGGCGAAGAAGATCAACAACGTAATCATTAAGACATTGGAAGACATGGAGGTTCAGACAACGACAGACGATCCGGGGACTACCATAGAAGAGACGACGACAGAGGTGGCGACAACGACTACTGATCCTTCTGAGGGTATGTTTTGTCCCCTGATCTTGATTAGTCAGTCAGCTGTCTGGGTCTTACAAGAGACTTAAAAGTGTACATTGTTCCAGAGTGGACGCAGCCTCCGCACAGCCTGAATGTGATCTGCTACGTCTCGACGTGGGCGAACTATCGACGGGTGCCGGGCAGCTTCCTGATCGAGCACATCGACCCCACGCTCTGCACGCATCTCATGTACGCATTCGCAGGACTCGACAACAAGACCTACACCATCAAGAGTCTCGACCCCTCGACCGACCTGGAAGACGACGGCGGAAAAAGTACGTCTCGCAGACAGTGCGGTTCTTGCAAGAAGGAGTTTCAAATCTTTAAAAAAAAGTCGTAATATCAAATCAAAACTAACTATATATATATATATATATATATATATATATATATATATATATATATATATATATATATATATATATATATATATATATATATATATATATATATATATATATATATATATATATATATATATATATATATATATATTCTATTATTCTATATATATTCGTATTCTCTTAAAGGTTCTGCTATTATGTTCTCCGGTTAATAAGAACACTGTCTCTCATTGATTCTCGGCAGATTTCTTCAAGAACATGACACGCCTGAGGAACGACCACCCACACCTGAAAGTCCTTCTCGCCATCGGCGGTTTCACCGAGAACTCGAGTGATTACTCGGACCTCGTGTCGACTGCTGCCAGGAGAAAAGGCTTCGTGGACAGCGTGATCAAAATGCTCTTGTGAGTAGCCAATGAAGCAGTTATAGTCTTCACTACCAATTTACTAATATCAGACTGAATGTTCTTAGCAATATTTGTATGTGTTTTCAGGAAGTACGAGTTTAACGGATTGGATCTGGACTGGGAGTACCCCGGAGAAAGAGGAGGCGTCCCTGCCGATAAAGAAAACTTTGTGCTCCTTGTGAAAGTAAGCAAGAAAAAACACCATGACCTTTACGAGATAATTACGAGATTAATTGATATTGATATTTATATTGATATTGATATTGAGATGTTGATATTTAAACTTCTCTTATATCCTGTATAGGAGCTGAGCGCGGCCTTCCAGGTCTACGAGTTCCTGCTCTCTTCTGCGTTCCACGGTGCGGGCAGGGTGATGGCGACGGCCTACGACTTGCCCGAGCTGGGAAAGTACTTGGACTTCATGAACATCATGACCTACGACTTCCACGGCGCCTTTGACCGGCTCACAGGAGCCAACTCGCCGCTCTACAATCAAACGGACAACTACAGCATCGTGAGTAAATGATGAGTCACATCTAGCCATTTGAAATCGGACTAAAAAAATATTTTATTTTCGATTCTTTTACGACAAGGACTTCGAACTTTGTTGGAACACCATAACCGTGTAACTAGTAAACGCAATACAACTCTAGTATAGTCCAATCCATTGACTGCAACCCTCCGTTGAGAGAGCTGACCAGGCGGCCACCATTCTTGCCCTGTGCAGATGGACTCGCTGTGGTACCTGGAGACTGCCGGCGCGCCGATGCATAAGGTGATGGTCGGGATCCCGTTCTACGGCCAGACATTCGTGATGGACGAGGACGACGTCCTGGGGTTTGGCAACCCCAGCTCCGACGAGGGATTTGCCAGCGCTTACACCAGCCAAAAAGGATTCATGGGCTACCACGAGGTACTAGACAATCCCCTTGAAAGCAGGTACAAATAAGGGGAACGCATGGAGTCGCTTGAATTATAATACGGCTGCCTGCTCCATTTCTTTGTAACAATAGGATTAACGTATGCCAATTTAAAACATTCAACATTCAATTTAAAAAAATTTCAAAATTACCCTAGATTTGCCTTGAGAAGAACGAGCTCGGCTGGAAAACGTACTGGGACAACAATACAGGCACACCATACATGGTCAATGGGAGGTACCTCGTCTCGTACGACGACGAACAAAGCATTGAGTTGAAGGTAACAATTCCTGTTATATTTGAACATAATCTAAATTTGAAGAGTGCCAGCACCGACATACTAGTCTGATTTGAACCTGACCTGTCACCGTTACCCTTGTCTTTTGTGGCCATGTCGACCTTGTCCTTTGTGACCTTTGCTAGTGACCTTCATACCTGAACAATCGAAAACTCTAGGGAAATCACATTCCCATCTCCTTTAAAGCTATTCATTGAGAATAATGCTACGTTTATTTGATCAAAGACAAATATAAAAAATATAGAAGATCAACATAGTTTACTTTGTTTCAAGGTCGACTACGCCGTCCGCTTCGGCGTTGGCGGCATCATGGCTTGGGCCATAGACACCGACGACTTCCAAGGGCACTGCGGTCCCCAAAAGTACCCCATTCTACGACACATGAGCAAGACCATCGTGTCAACGCTGGCATCCATGGAGGCCGCAACCTCCACGGAGGCGACCACCACTGAGGAGACGAGTTCGACCTCCACGACGACCGCGTCAACCATCACGCAAACCAGCACGTCGACCGAGACCTCGCAAACCTCGACGTCGACCTTGACGTCGACCTCGACAATGGCGACGACCACCACCAAAGACCCCAACGGGTCGGCTCATGTGTCTGCAGCCTCCGTTTTGAGTCTCTTGTTGGTGGCCTGGGTGCTTGCCGTTGTCAGTTAGGTCTATCGACTATCAAACTTTATTTTATATAATCTGATTATTTTATTTACGTAAATTTTTATTTTTTGTATAGGCAGTTATTTGTGGACAATTTTTTTCTCACATCTAGATTCTTGATCAACATTTTAGTAAAGCCTATACATATTATTATGAAAAGAATGTGGCGGTAATGCAACACATGATCTTAAAAATCTAATTTCGAAATGTCGTAATGTCGCAAGCAAAATATATGCAGTTTAGTTATGTATTTGTTCCGAATGAACAAAAAACATAATGTTGAGAGATAAATGACTCAAAACTTACATATAGCTTATTTAGCAGTATAGGTATTAGAAACCCATATCGCTAAAGTTTGTAAATGCTCTAATGAGCCTCATAAGTAGTCCAAGTCCAATACTAGCAAATTGGATGTTTGGTGCGAAAAATATCGTGTAACTATAACCGAAATCTGACAAATAACATTTTATTTTGATCAGCAACGGACAACCACATTTGTTGTGCCGTTTTTGGATGGCAGGGAGTTGACGGAGCCGAGCCAAAAAAATGCAATACTCTATCATGTATTTGTAATTTCTTATATTTGTAATTTGTGATGGTTACAAGAGTATAGGTTTGATGTGATAGGTTCATTTAGAACATGCTCCTATCCAAGCAATCGACGTGATTGATGATGATTGATGATATAAATAAAACACCCTGTGTCCCCAGCGAAACCATGCAGAAATGTGTTAACGATTTCAATTGCAAATAAAATTGTCCCAGCACCCATTCAGTCCTTGACTAAGAATGATAATACTCACTATGGTTACTCCTAAAGCATAACTCGGTTCGTTTTGAGATATTGTGGATGTGCGCGCAGGCCGCACTAGAAACTTAATTTGAAAATATTTAACCAGTTCTACTTAATTTTAAATATTTGTGGCGTCCCTTCAAAATATCGTTATAAACATGAGATGGTATGTTTGAAAATTACGATGCACAAAATAAATTGTTATCAGTTTTTTTTAGAGTCGGTAAAACTAGAACGGAAAAGCTACAAGATAAACATCAAAATATGAGTAAAACAAACAGGCACTACCTGGCGCCAATATAACATCGAGACTTTCTATGCTGTTGATACAGTTTTCAAACAATGCTAACTGCTACCTGGTAATAAAATATTCAACATCCACATCAAAAGGAATTTTTAAAATAATTCTAGAATGATCACACCACAAACAAATGCATTACAATTGTTTTAGAAGGCTGCCATCATGACTTTAATACGACTGGTACCTACATGGAAACAAGTTTCTTCTGCGAATCGATTCCCATAGGTAATATTGCCATTCAGCAAGTTCAGTACCATCACAACAAAACAATGATTGGTTGCAGTTGCTTGAGGCACTTCATCTAATTGCACTTTATGATCTTAGAATATATATCTGCATATTCGTATGGGATCCGTCTCGAACCCAAAATAATTGGTAATTTATTCAGAATTAATTCCACACTGAGAAAAATGCGGGAAAAAAGTTCCATCTTCGAAAAAAGATCCATCATGAGATCACAGAGCTCAGATATACAGCTCGCATCTCTTATTGCAGAAAAAATTAATATTTGACCAAACAAATTGAGGAAAAGTTGGAAATTACTCCCACATTTTTGTTGCCTTTTCCGTGTGTTTCCGTGTTTCCAAATTTCCTATATGAGATCTTTTGTGTGTTTGATGAGCGTAGCAAGCAAAAATTCCGTAAAAATTGATTTATTAAAAAATTTCTGAACCGATCTTTTCCAAAAACTTGGAGGATCTAAGTTCAGAACAAAGGTAGGTCTTCTGAAATTTTCATCAAAATCGGTTCAGGCGTTTGGTCTGTAGAGCGCGCGCAAACACTCACACAAAAAAAAACAAAAAAACAAACATAAAACATACACAAGTGACTTTTTTTTGGGGGTAGTGAAATTGAAGATTTCGCTCCGCTCGCTTCGCTCGCTACGCTCATCAATTAATTAAGATCACAGAAGTATTGGTTTGATGCGACAGGTACCTACTCCAAAAAAGTGCTCAATCCAAGCAACCGACGAGACTGGTCATATTTTAACGATTCGAATCGGAAACGAAATTGTCATCAGCACCCATTCAGTCTTTGACTTAAAATGCAAATACTAACTGTACTACTCCTACAACCTACTCCTAGTAAAACTCGTCCCCTTTCGAGACGTGGAAATGCCCGCAAGCCTCACTAGACACCGATTTTGAAAACTTCGACCCAGTTCTGCACAGTTTGCAGAACGCATAGGAAAAGTTCGGCCACACTGACAACGGCACTTTTGGCTATCGCGAATAAGTTGGGAACGATCGCAAAGAGTGCTACTGAGTTCAACATTGTCCCTACCGCCGATTGCATCCGCTGCAACCTGAAACAAAGATGTACATTGTTTGAACTAATGATAAAATAAAAACACGTTTTGACATATTTTTAGCTCATCCAGACATTAAAATTTTAAGAGAGATTTGTGTAAAGTGTAAAGTTTACTAAGTGATCTGGCCAAGAAAATGTATGGGGTGGGAGATTTTCCCCCGGCCTGGTCGTACCTACCTGCCTCACCTCTAAAATAGGAACAGTGATCCACACGTTTACCTCTTTTGCCTGGCTAGGGCCTCTGGAACATGTTGAGGATCCTCTTTGGCCAGATATTTGCGAAGTCCGGGGCTGGCGTTCTTGCAGAAAAGGTCCCAATGCAAGACCCTCGCATATCGAAATTAAACAACACATATAATATGTCCTTCGCTTCAAGCTTCGCCCACATTTTCGGAAGATTTTTCTGTCTACTCAAAAAATATTTCTATGCGTTCATCATCTTATGTGCTTTCTTGTACTTACTGACCAAACTAGAACAACGGAAACAAAGAGAGAAATTAAAATAAACACATTTTCAAGTCAAATTTTAATTTGACAAACTAAATTTCTTTTGCTATGGTACGCTGGTACCGAAGTATACCTATACCTGCTAATCTATAGCTATATGGAAATCTGGTTAGAGCACTTCACTAATCACTTACGAAGGTTCCGATCCCGTGAGGGAAGCGCGTGAAGAAAATGGACGACGAAGCTGTACAGAAAAAGCAGCGCCTTGGTCGAGGTAAACTAAACGTTCGAGAGGTAGAAGGCGCTGGAAGACGGCGCCTTCGCCAGGTAATGCTCGTACGTGCTGACGCTGACGAAACTACCCACGTGATGCAATTGCTGGGCGAGTCTGTGTAATTGTAGACGGAAATATCGCACGATTCCAGTCTGGAAGTAAACAAGACAAAAATAATATTTTAAAGTTTAAACGTCTGCACAACAATACAGAAATATTTATCGACATTTGGGTGCCGGCGAAGTGGCGTTATTTTTGGTAGGCAATCGGCATTGATTCTTCCTTGTTTCTAAAACAGTTTCTGAATTGTTTAAGCTCGACATCGTCCTCTTTACCTGCCTGGGCAAGTAAATTAGCATCATCAGCTGTCGTTGATCGTTAACCTGTTCTGTGCGATGTCCCAGGCGGAGGAGATGATGCCATTGATGGCCACATCGCAGGGCACCATACCATCACAGAGCGCAGGGTCTCGGCTCGCGGTATCACCCGGAGGAACCCAGTGAAAACTCCGGTCATGATGCTCCCCGGACCCAAGTAGTTATCCACCCAGCCCGGCTCGGGATCTTCGCCGAACACACGACGATGGCGGGGCGGACGACCCCGATTGGCAGACCCCGCCGTTCTTGTTCACCACGTGCTCGCCGATCGCCCAACAGCCTGGAAACGGACTTGCAGATATAGAATTGATCTCAAATTTAAAAAATAAATGCGAATGAGGCTGGAAAACGCTGTTTGGTAAATACCGATAAATAACAGCTATTTCATCTATTTCCATTAGAGTTTTGATATTTTCAATATATACTCGGTAAGTTTATTGTTTGTAAATTAGCGCTAAGCGTCGAGGTTATAAAACATATAAATCAATGCTTTCGAGTTAAAATAACATATTTATACATATTTATAAATTGTAGATCCAGCCTTTAGCTCTCACGTAACGATGAAATTTAAATGACTAGGATCTGAATACTAAATCACTAAAATATTTCTAATCCGTCAATTACTTGGGCGTTTGCAGCCTCAGTTCTTCAGAAGGCATGTCTCCGCCATGGCGATCGCCGAGTAGCAGTCGAGAGGCGTCTTGTAGAACCGCTCGTCGATGTCCTCGAACGGGCAGTTGGCGTACGCCGTGGACACATGCACCACCGCCTGTCAAGCGAGTCAGCGTGAGTCAGCGTGAGTCAGCGTGGGTCGGTGTCTGGTCGCTGCATCCAGGCAGTGCCATCCTGATCCTGCATCCTGCGCCAGCCTACCTTGAGGTGCGTGCACGTCCTGCAGAGGGCCAGCACCTCCCTGGTGGCTCGCACGTTCTGTTTGACGGCGACGTTGAGCTGCTCGTCGAACCGGACGGTGGCCGCCACGTGGAACACGACGGTCACTCGGTCAGCCAACAGGCGACGGTCGTGCTCGGTCAAGCCGAGGCCCTCCTCGCTGATGTCGCCGGTCACCTCGATCAGCTTGCTCTTCAGCTCGGTCCCGCGCTCCTGGCGAAGTCGGTCGAAGCACTGGGCACAGGAAAAACAATTTGACGTTTAGAATATCAACTAGGTCACTCTAACGGTTGTAATTTCAAAATAAGGGCCCCCGAAAGTTGGGCCACCGCGTCCCTGCGTTATTTACAATTTCAATTTATTTATTGTCAACAATCAATTAACATGATTTTACAGACAGTGTTTGCTTACAATTTACTAAGGGGTAAACTACAATACTAAAGATCTACACATATTATAATGAAATCATTAAAAATAATTACAAACGAGTGACTTACGGGCGAGTTGACGAGGTCGTCGACTCTCTCCTGGACGGTCTTGCCCTTCTTGCTCCTGACCAGCATGTAGACGGCGTCCACTCCGGGACAGGAACGGACCAGCTTCTCGACGAGCACCTTGCCCATGAAGCCAGTGGCGCCCGTCACGAACACACTGCCGCCGCTGTAGAACTGCTGCAGAACTGTTTCTTGGACCGGCAAGCCATCGTCGCTGTGTTGCCTTTGAGGTACTGGAGTCAATAGTCATGACCGTTATAGTCGATGGTGTTTCTGAGAGTGCGAACCACTGAACTCGTTACCTGGTATTTTTTGGCGAACAACAGTCATTTTTATACCGATAGGAATTGATTTTCGCATAAATAAATGATGTTTATATTGTGTTGTTATATGTTGTTATATCTATGTTGTTAATGTTGTTAATGTTGTTTATATTATGCTAATGATTTTTGAGATGACATGCCACTTGAATAAAGACGCTGTGCGAACATTTTTACCACCAGATAACGAAAAAGAAAATGTGAATATCAGTCTAATCTTTTGTCATCACGAATAAATCAACTTCCTTTTCCTCAAATTTTCATCCGTCACATTTTTTAGCTCCGAAGTGCAGTGACGAAGCTTGCAGCCAACGATAGCCACAGCGACAATAACTTTTTCAATAAAAGTTTTTAATTTTATGACGAGATGTGACTAATGCAGCGCAATCAATGGAATAAATCTACTAGTAATTGCAAAAATTCTCCTCGATCATCCGAAATAAACTCGCTACTGTTATGATAGGTGCGAGCCTTGAAGGCGTAAGTAAACCCACCCATGGCAATCGAGAGGTACGAAACGACGCGACGACGTCTCCGTAATTTCGCGTCGCTCTGCAAACATTTCGACACGTTTCGACGTCGACGTCGAGGTCGAGGTCCGGTTCTGGCGGACGCTTGCGTGCCACAGCGAGTGAAATTGCGACGGCGCTTCCAAGCGGTCTACTCCAGTCCGGCACCGGCCTCAACGAGGTGCAGCATCGCAGCCTTCGTCTCTGAGTAGCAGCCGCACGTGGCTTTTGGACTCGGGTCAAGCCGCTCCTGTTGCTCAACAGTCAATACACTAAGGTAGGTCAGTTTTTTATTTGTGTATTTTCACCGTCCATCACCCGTGATGCTGAAAAAATATAATTTCATAATATATCTTCGAAGTCAATTTGTGACGGCGTTTTACAAGATAACCTAAGGTATTACATATGTTGCATAATATGTTGCATATTCAGTCCGAATTTATTTTCCTCGATCACAACTGTCTTTCAATAGATGTCTTTAATGTAGGTACCTACCTTTTCAGAGGTATGCAGAAGTACTACAGGGGTTGGTGTTTATATGATAATATAATAAATATATGGAACCCCCTTTGCAGGTCACGTCATATAATTGATCTTAAATACATAATCTTGTAAAGTAGCAAACGGCTGTGTCCCAAACCGAGTTGCACTCGAGGTTCAGTATATCGTTCGAGCACTGGGCACTGGGCACCAATCCAAAGGTTGACACTGATTTGACCGCAGCCACAATTGGCTCCCTCCATTGTGGACCAATTTGTTCTGTCCGCCTCCCTGCTGTAGTGCGATATTGACAATTGAACGCTTCAATCTCGGGTGGGGTTCGAGGCGTCGTGTAGTCGGCTGGGACCAACTTGCTCTCAGACGTACACATTTTTATGCGTCTGAACTTGGCATATTTTTCAGGCTATTTTCCAGGCGCTTCAAGACCACAAAAATAGTCACCTATTTCATCGATACTGAGTCTGTCAATCAGTCGATTTTATTTTATTTTATGGAGTGTGAAATTGAAGCAAACTTGATTGGATATCTGCAGTAGCTCGAGAAAATCGTTGTATTTCTGTTTACCTGTGATTGGTTAATGGCGCGATCCTCTAGCACCAATAAACAGACAACAGTTACAGATAGGGTTTCGAGCACGTTACGTTACAACAGTTATTTTATATGGCTGAGATTCAAAGGTGTGATACCCCTCGCATTTGTAGGTAGAGAGAAGTAACATTTACGAGAATGTGATTTTGCCTTGCTGCGATACGCAATGCAATTCAAACTTTATTATTGATGCTCAGATATATTTCGAATAAAACCTGAGCACAGCTGAAAGCTGGTAAGCCATTCATCCCACGATTCCTTCAATTCATTACCACAATTTCCCGAAGAAAATCATTTACATCTTACGCTCTGAAATAAAATTCGCAATTTTCCCAAACCACTATATAAGCTGTGGATTTATGACCGTTAGTTCAAGGATACCAGTGATATCTTCTATATTTATTATGTATATATATATATCCGAAGGCGGGAATTATGTTCCACTTCAGTAATGTTTTACGACGAAATTAAGTCATATACCGACAGGGTGACTTGCATCCTGCTAGAACTTACGTTTTCCAGACTACTCGAAATTTACGACTGGAAGAAATTTTCAAAATCAATACCAATGATTCCAAGTATACAACACTAACTCATTTGAAATATCCCTGACATTTGGCAGGAGGATTTGACCAAGATTCATGTGTCGGCTCCACCACCTGGGAAAGACTTCGAGGTGCTATTCCAATTTCTTTGCTAGGGAGCCCGTCACGACGCCTGGCGCCGAGCCACCGCAGACGGACGACGCCTTCGTCTCCTCGACGCCGTCATGAGTTTAACGACGTCGGCTGCAGGTAAGCACTCCATCAGACACCGAGGGGTGTCCTGGCAAACGACAAGCTCGAGCCATGTGTGCCCCATTTTGCATCATGTGTGTTGCATCCGCGGACTGAATCATTAAACCAACAGCCTGTTAAAAGCGTTGAAGTGCGCCAGAACGCAGTTAGAACTGGTCGAGAGTTATTAACGTTGGAAGTACTTGCTCTTCTTTATGAGTGCTTTTCGTTTTGTGTGTAAATATACAAAATTCTTACGTTTGTTATTTCGCAACTGTAAAAACAATTACAAGCTGATACTCGCCAGGAGAATGAGCTACGTGTGAGATTATACTTCTGTTGTAATGTAACGATGAAGGCTTTATGAACGCGAGTTTAAAAATATACTCTTCGCGGCTTTCATAAAATAATTGATCTGTTTTCAGAGAGCTATCCGGTGAGGAAAAGTCCAGATGGTTTCAGTAAGGACAACCGATTTATTGTCGATCTTATTTACAAGTGCTATGAGAAAATGAAACGAGTCAACCGTACCAGGAACGGTGAGGACATTTTTTTGTGTGACATGATGATATCACGATGTACGAATTGTGTCAATGACTAAGTAACGGGTTCGATTCTTCCAGGTACTGACTTCTGTCCAGTGGCGTTCGACGGCTATTCGTGCTGGGATGCGACGCCACTGGGCGAGACGGCCCACATCGCCTGTCCATACTTCGTGACGGGGTTCGATCCCACGAGTGAGTCATGCCTTAAGACAGTGGAGGTGCCGGGTTCTCATGTCTATCCCCACCACGCCACTGGCAAAGCGAGATGATGCGCCGCTGTTGCAGGGTTCGCGTTCCGGCACTGTCTTGAGAACGGCTCCTGGTTCACACACCCCGAGTCCGGCAAGGAATGGTCCAACTACACAACCTGCATCGACGTGGAGGACCTCGAGGTAAGCCTGAAAGATTTTCCTGATGCCTACCATTTATTCAAACAGCCACAGTTTTCGAATCTATGAAACTCTAAGGTCACTTGCAAGCAGTTTGGCTGGTACGCCAGTATTCTAGCCAGTACGATCTCTCAATTGGCTTTTTTAAGTTTCACTGTCAAGATATCAAAAGGTGTATCCATAGGCGATGTGTGCACGACATGGAATACGTATTAGCGAATACGTATTCGCTTACACGTTATTTATATGCGCTACATATATGCGAATATCGGCTCTTATATGCGAATAATAGGGTGAATTTATTTAAAAAAAAATCTCTCTTCAATCGGAAGCCAAGAGTGGTATCAGAATTATTTATTTTCTTCTTATTGTTTATTTCCAATACGACCGTAGAAGTGAATGATACGTCCTAGGGGCGAATTACAGAAACTTTGCGTTACTTTAAGATACGTGAGCTGTACGTCGTAACTTTTACGCAAGCGCTAAGATGGACAGGTTAATTCGGTATTATAGAAACATTTTGTCACTTATCTTATAGTTGCCGTCAGTCAAGCATCCATTGATTCAGTTTGACAGATACCTACGTTACGCCGTGTTCTGGGGGCGAATTACAGAAATTTTGCGTAACTTTAAGAATATTGAGCTGTTTACGCTAATATTTCGTTCTGTAATTAGCCCCCTGACTATAGGTACTGGAAAAGATAAATTTTTTTTTAAAACCTTGATCCTACAATTATCACCCTGCTAAGGCGGGATATTACGAAAATATATATTATCTCTACAATTGGTGACCGCGGACGGTGGGATTTAAAAACATTTTGCCGTCTCAATGGCCAGCTACGTCATCCCTAGAAGTGCAAAGTCTTACGATTTCCCTGTTGTTGCTTTCAGTTCCGCCAAGTCGTGAATAAACTCTACATCGCTGGGTATACCATCTCAGTGATCACCCTTCTCGTCTCGCTCCTCATCTTTCTCTCATTCCGGTAATATATTCAAACAAAGAAATAATTAATCGCCATAGCCCCGAAACTCCATATCTTGACAACGCCCTTGCTCAATAAGAAGAAGCTCAATAAGAAGTAGTGCGCCGTTTCAGATCTCTCCGCTGCACTCGCATTTTCATCCACGTCCAGCTGTTCACGTCGTTCACAATCAACAACCTGATGTGGATCGCCTGGTATCGGCTAGTGGTCGACGACGCCGAGGTGGTGCGAGGAAACAAGGTGCCACGCCCTTTCCTACATGCTTCACTGACAATGCCAGCTTGACGAGACCTCATTAGTGTCCAGTTTCCTGGCGTCATATCGTCGCACCCTTCCCTCCCACATCTTAACCCCAACCTCCTTGACTCATGCTCGTGTAAAGATGTCGTGATCAGGAGAATTTGCAGGTTACTTCTGACATTTACAGAAAGATTATATACTTTCGTAAACAAACGATTCTCGTAAATTCTTGTTGGCATACAACGACATAAATATGTGAAGTATTGCCGCAATTTACGAGGGTCGAGGACATTCAAGATTTAATTCGTATAAAAGCTCACTACTGAAGCGAAACGACTAAGAGTGGGTGGGGATATTCAAAGATATTAGGTAACTATGTGACCGGGGTTGGTTTATGGGGGTTGGTTAGTATAGCGAATGAAAGTTACGCATACATAACCAAGGTTCAAATGCCAAATCCACAATGTCCCAAATATCCAAAGCCGCAAGTGCGATTACAACTAACTACTAAATGTACAATATCAATCCCGTCGCTCATTGCATGTGTTAGCCTAGTGTGACCAGACGTCCCGGTTTTCCCAGGACAGTCCTGGTTTTCAGGTCCCTGTCCCGGCGTCCCGAGAGACACCACCCGGGACGCTTAAATGTCCCGGTTTTCCAGTCATTCCACTTGATTAATTTTATCTTTTTTATTTCAAATAATTTATCTACGTACGATCTTTTTTATTTCTGTGTAGTGACTTTTCCAAGCAATTGGTTTGTGGATATAGTGTAGTTAATCATAATAAACGGCCCACACCCTCATTAAACCCCGTCTGAATCCTTACGTGTTGATTTGTTTTATGGTTGTTGAGGTAAATTGAATGTATAATTTTTTGGATTTCCAAGAGATATTTCGAGATTCTGAGGTATTCAATTGGTTGTCAAAAGTGTGAGGATTCCTTTGATATTTTTTTCGTCGCGATCAAATAACAGGTGTGGCCTGGAAAGTGTATCCAGTAAGAGGTAAATTCTTAGCAGGAATTGATATATTTCAATGTACCGGCGAAACAGGGTTGACCTAAAACGCTTGTAAGTAATTGACGGGTGAATTTTTAGAAATGAAAATGGTTCATTTGGTTGCCAGGAGTGTGAAGATTCCGAAAATATAGGTTTCCCCGCGATCCGACCAAAGGTGTGGCCTGGAAAGTGTATCCCGCACGAGTTTAAGGAAGAGGCCCGACTTCACAGCTCAATGAACAACTTAATCTGCCATTATTGTGTATTGTAGGGGTCAGATAACGGGAGTGGGGTTGCAAAATTCGGTAAATTCGGTAAATTCGACTAATTTAAATCATAAATTTGTGAGCGGTGGGGGGGGGGGGCATTGCGTTATTTTCAGCAAGGTGCAGTTTCGGCACGTTACGGCCCTGAGTGTATGGGTATTTGCCCCCCCCCCCCCCCCCTCCAACCGTACGAAAATGTCCCGGTTAGCCACAAAACGCTACAACATACATAAACATGCATCAACATGCTATCGCTGCAAAAGTGGTCATCTTGTAGATTTTATCGCCTTGCAAACGAATACTGCGACGGTGAGGTGCCCAGTTTCTTCACGTGGTTGTTCTGCATGTGTGGTTTCCAACTATACACGTGGTTGTTCACACGCGTGGTTTCCAGCTTCATGTGGATGTTTTGCAGGTGTGGTGCCAGGTTCTGCACGTGGTAGAGCCCAATTCATGGGGTCCATCTACACGTGTTTGTCCTGCAGGTGTGGTGTCAGATGCTGCACGTGGCGGTTCACTACTTCATGGGGTCCATCTACACGTGTTTGTCCTGCAGGTGTGGTGTCAGATGCTGCACGTGGCGGTTCACTACTTCATGGTGTCCCACTACACGTGTTTGTCCTGCAGGTGTGGGGTCAGGTGCTGCACGTGGCGGTTCACTACTTCATGGTGTCCAACTACACGTGTCTGTCTTGCAGGTGTGGTGTCAGATGCTGCACGTGGCGGTTCACTACTTCATGGTGTCCAACTACATGTGGATGTTCTGCGAGGGTCTGCACCTGCACATCGCTCTCGTGGTCGTGTTCGCCGCCGAGAAAGTTGTCATGCGCTGGTTCCATGTCATCGGCTGGGCAGTGCCACTGGTGCTCACCACCACCTACGCCACTGTCCGCGCTAACACGGCGGACGCCACTGGGTGAGGCACAAGCCGAGGTATTCATTTGGTCGTCTAACAGGAATGCGTAAATGGATATTAATAGATCGTCTTTAAGAAATTTTCAATTCTGTTACCTTTGATACCGGGCATGTGATGAAAGCATTTTCATTAAATTATTATTGCCATTGGATCAATCCGTGAATTGGGAAATCTGGCCTTGGGACTCAATGTTAATTGTAGTTTTTAGGCGAAAATGAGTCGTATTTATTCCATTATATTACAGCCAAGCTGCCTATAGTCGGTCCTTACCAGAAAACACATGTTTTCAATCATCACTGACAGGGCGTTTGGTCATCGGTTGTCAGATTCTTCGTCCATTTTGCTCATTTCCATTTGCATGTCAGTCCTGGAAGGAAATATTTAAGGAGGAAAGCCGGTAGAAACAAGTATTTTCTGGTTAGGAGAGGACCGTTTCAATTATATACTGCCATTGACAGTTGACACCTTATTTAGAGCAAATTTCAGTTCTAGGTAGGTTGTTGACGAGTAGTGGAATTGCAGAGACGATCGATAATTCTTCGCGAACCATTCAAGTTCAAGAACAATTTTTCATTCCCGATTTGTGTCCAAAGCTTTATCACTGTTTTCAAATAAACATCACGGATGTACAGAAAAAATTAAAATAGTTTTCACGATGCATTCTGAATATTCCATTGTTTATTTCGTTACCTAAAACTTGTGTTATTTTGTGTGTAGAATATTTAAGAATCACTAGCAGTCACCAGGTCACACAGCTCGATATTTATAAGGATTTTCCGATAATCTAGTCCAGACTAAACCCATAACGAAGTGGAATTTCCTTCAGATGCTGGATGCACGACAGCCTGACCACGTGGGTGCTGGCCGCGCCAGTGTGCGTGTCGATGGTAGCCAGCCTGTTCTTCCTGGTGAACGTGGTGCGAGTCCTGATCACCAAGCTCCATCGCGAGTCGGTGCCCGTGGGGATCCGCAAGGCGGTGCGCGCTACCCTGATCCTGGTGCCTCTGTTCGGGATCCAGTACGTGCTGCTCCCCTTCCGGCCGCTTCCGGGAGAGCCGGGGGAGCGCGTCTACCAGATCGTCGCTGCCGTCGTCACATCGATGCAGGTTAGCCTCAGCTCTGATCATGACACGATCAAATCTCTTGAGACTTGAGCAGAGTTGATGTCTGATTGCTCAATATGTATATTGTGCCGTCTGTGCCGCGTGAAGTCAGTGAATATTTGCAACAATATTGTTAGAGAAGGCAAGTCGCAAGGGGACTGTTCATATTCCCCCAACTTTCATATTGTGGTGGAAAACTCTATCCCACCAAACACCGTTCGTTGTACCAATTTTAGCTTGGATTTGCTCGAAATACAGCCTTGGGTCGCTTGATTTGAATTTCTGGCCAAGAATTTGCCGTTATTTTTACATTTTCTGGCTGGACTTTTCCTCTTCCCTCTTAAGTAAAAACGCTCGCTTGAATGTCATCCCATATGCATTTTTAGATCTGGAGTTTCCGATGAAACTATATTACAACATGTTATTTTAATTGATTAGGAAAATAATTATTAGTTTCATTGGTATATGAATTGGTTAAGTATAGGATCGGTGGTAGGATACAATAAAATAAAATAAAATAAAAAGGAATACCAATTAATTGTATTATCACTGATGTCACATAATATTACGGTTGAATATTGGTAACAGATTTGCTACCTGCTAAAAAGCATTGCAGCCAGCTCAACAATTTAAACATAGCAGAAAAAAATCAATCTTCGTAAAAGTTGATTGAAAGAATAAACAAAGCATTTACAGGAGAAGTCGTTGATCCTTTGTCGTGTACACGTTTGTTTGTTGCTGTTTATGCTGCAAGAAAAAATAATTGCCATAAATTACTTCTGAAAAAAACATGTACAAACAGTCGCAGCTCGCAAGGCATTAATTTCCAAAGGGTTCAAATGTCACGGCTGCTTCATCAGATCTGTTGTTGTGGTGCCAAGCCAAGAACGTACGAAGCGAACCGAGGGGAGCCCCGGACGAGTTCGCTCCGCTCCCAATTGCTGGCGACAGCCGGAGCGCAGGCACAATTAGATTCAAAATTGACTCTAAATGACGCGTCAGAAGTTCGTTACTTTGTTGCGCACTCCAAGCAAATTGCATGAAAGTAAAGCAAGTCAAAAACCCAATTTGTCAGTTTCAACCTCTGGCAAAGAAATAGCGAAATAGAGTGAACAGCGTAAAGAAAACTATTGTCTAGACTTAAATATCTCCGGCAAACTCCGTTGATGACTTCTGGGAAAATACAAAATAATAAGCAAAAAAAACAACTAAACAACCCGTGGAGCTGTAGCCATTTTATTGATTTTAAATAGTAACGAAGGAAATAACAAAACAAAATAAAATGTAATCGAAATCATCATAAAAAATATAATCACGTGAAAGAAAATTGTGGCCTGTACTCGGCAATGCCTATTGTAATAATTGTGCGTAGTACGAATTGTCATGAGTACACGGAATGATGGTCTAAACAGTAAGTCTTACCGCACTTCGACCGTCCCGGAAGGTCGCAAGTAGAGATCGTGTCACTGAAGTGCATGCCCGCCGGACATGCCTCCAGTGTGGATTTTCCCTTCTCACACTTGAAGAAGTGCGTGCAGTACTGTGGTCGGGGGAACGCTCCGACGCGGGTCACGCCGCCCGTTTTCGGGCATCCAGCTCCTGCAGGGACGGCGTCCCCGTGCGCGCCGTAGCGGCACGTAAGGATCACCAGGATCAGCGTCAGGACGAAAACTGAGCAGCGGTCGGAGAAGGCGGAATTCGTTAGATAACAAACTGATATAGAGAAACTGCATCACTACCAATAAACGTAGTACATTTTACCTCACGAATGTTATGAACAAAAAATATTATTTTAACAATGTTATAACCTTTCATGGCGAAGGAGTGCCCGAAGAATTTCACGCGAAATCTCGTTAAGTACTGATGTTCTCCACTTGAAATGATCAGAATTTATAACGTTTGTCTTGTTTTGCTGAACATTTTGCAGCCAGCCTATATTGCAGATGACCCGCGCCGATTATGCAGGTTGCACCAGTTCATCTAAAAGGCGTGATATTTGCCATCTGCGAAGCCTGTTGCATTGACCCATGAAAACCCCCTCTTTATCATACCACAAGAGAGTGATAGCTTATCGTTCAGCACGAGGAATGGTGATGTATGCGAGGAATGCATGAAGGTCGATTATATTTTGTCGAATAGGTACAGTATATACCGTCTATAGATTCGAGTGCAGTTGTAACATTTTTATTGGATTGAATGTCTTTAATTTTTATGGGATTCGTTTTGTTTATTTCTTCGTTGGTAATTTTTTATAGATAAGAATATATATGATGTACATATGGCAGAATTAATTATGAAGAATACATTTGGCAGACGTGTTTTGGAAGGTTTTGACGAAACAAAAAAATCACATGCCATTGGATAATATCCCCGGGACGGGAGACATTACCATTCCAGCAAATTCCACTTCAAATCTCAGCTATCAAAGTACCAAAACCTTGATATCTTTGGTTGTGCAACTGTAAATTACCAGCAGGATTGTTCCAAGCCAGAGCACAGCACACATGCTTGTTCGGCTTCGAATGTTATTGTATACCTAACCTGCGGTGTCCAATCTGTCCACAGGGCTGTTGTGTGTCCTGCCTGTTCTGCTTCGCCAACGTGGACGTGCACTGCGCCGTCAGGAGGATGTTCTTCGTCCTGAGCTCCAGCAAGGACACTCTGGCCAGCGTTCAGGACGGGGCCACACAGTCTCACACGCGAGACGTTCACGTCTAGAGCCGTACATGCAATGTTCTGCATGTCCTGATTCGCCAACGTGGACGTTCACTACGCCGTCAGGAGGATGTCCTTCGTCCTGGGAACCACCAAGGACATTCACACGCGACGCATATGTCTAAGAAATCAGGACTAGCTTTACGTTTGGTACTTATCTAGTCAACCAAACGCAAACCAAACGCATGGTTGAAGAGTATGAATTTAGTATAGGTGAAAGAATGTATGCAATGAAAATTGTTAATTGCGATTTTCTCGTCGAGACGTTTGGTCGTTGATCGCTGTCTTGACTTTGTGATGTAAGATATTGAAGTGCCTTTAATATCTGTCTAGTCTAAAAGGCTGTACGGGTTCCTTGTATTTCATCTGCAACTGGACACACTGGATATCATGCAAATAAATTAGTATGCCTTTAATATTAGTTATTAGTTATTACACATTGCTTATATCTCTTAGCGGAGAACTTTTATAAGGAAAAAACCCGAACAATCCTTGACCCGTCTGCCTCTAAGCATATTGGGCCCCATGTTTAATTGAAACAATTGAAATAGCCGTTATAAGTGACGCATTCATCACTTATAAATTGAGTGTGAGCTTTGGCTTGTTCGAGGAACATTACAAGAGTAAGCATGACCACGCATGGAGTTGTGATCGGGACATGCCTCGTTATATTTTCTTGTCTAGTATTAGTCAGTGGTCAGCAGTATGACGGTAAGTCACATTTTTTTCACTCTTAAGTCTCACTTATTTACGCGTTAAGTCTTTCTATAGCAAGCTCGCCATCATCATCAACGCATTTGTGTTTGCCCTTTCCTCCAGGAGTGGAGTGTACCACTCGGAGGGGCAGGCACGGAGTCTGCAGGACGTTCGCCCACTGTCCGCAGGCGACGCGAGACGTCAAGAAAGGCATCCGCCCGAAGATCTGCGGCTTCGTCAAGAAAGAGTCGTTTGTTTGTTGTCCTGACGAAGTGGTGCCACCAGAACACCGGAGAGTGAGCGAAAATAGTACGTTCGCAAAATGTTATTGAGTGCGTTCTCGAATCCATTGTGCTTTCCGATAATGAAAACATGTGAATAAGGGACCTTATATCTTCTAGTGACCTGGTGGAAAACTAGCATGCCAGCCCTTGCGTCCCCAACTGGCCCTACCTTAGCGTACACAAGATCTCGTTTTTCTTACCACTCGCTGTGCTTTGTGTTGCCCGCAGTGTGCTGGCGTTACTCCAGCCACGTGTACAAGACGTCGCAGGTGCCGACGCTGCTGCCCGAGCCGGAGTTCATCAACGAGACCGACTGCGCACAGGCGGGCCAAGAGCTGGTCGTCGGCGGCGTCGCAGCGGGCCCGAAAGAGTTTCCTCACATGGTAAGCATGCCATCGCCTCCCACGCCTCCCACGCCTTCGAGTCACGAAGACCGCTTTGTGGGCCACGTAAAGCATCGGGGTTTCTGTGCTGGCAGGTCAACCTCGGCTACGGTTTAGAGGATTCGGTCAGTTGGAAGTGCGGAGCATCGCTTATCAGCGAAAGATGGCTGCTGACAGCTGCTCACTGCGTCGCTGACAGGTGCGTTCAGTCACGTGCTGTATCATAATGCATAATGCCTGTTGTATTTGATTTTTCCTTTAAGTCATAATGCCCTTCTGCTTGAAGCCTGCAGGAGCTTCCTAGTTAAATTGTCCTCGAGGGACGACTGTAAATTTACGTGTAATCTGATTTTCGAATCAATCCCCGGCAGGTATGCCAAACCATGACATATGCATATGCAAACCAAATGCTCTTCAACATTTGAAGTCTCAGCCTCAGCGTCTGTACGACGAAGCCAGAAAACGTTTTGATTGTCGTCCAGGTCTGAAACTGTCCAGTGGGCGCGTCTCGGTGACTTGGTCATTGAAAGCGACGAGGACTCTGCTCAGCCGCAGACCATCAGGATCGTTGAGCGGATTATGCATCCGAATTACAAGCCGCCAGCGCTGTACAACGACATCGCGCTGCTGAAGCTCGAGAAGGACGCGGTCCTCAGTAGCTGGGTGCGCCCAGCCTGTCTGGACACCGACTTCCGCACGGTCACGGGCGACAAAGCTACCGCCACCGGGTGGGGGATCACCGAATACGGTCAGTGGAGAGAGGCGATGCTTATTCAAGGCGAGAGCGGAGATGAGGCGAGAACTACGTTCGTTCGGGCTAATGTAATAATTTCTAACTTGTTGTGGACGGTGGGACAGTTCCTACGAGTCGAGGCCTTTACGCGACGTCGATGTGTAGTATCTCCAACCAACATGGTGGAATCGGAACCAAGCAACAAAACAACCACACAAATCACAATCGAGTTATATCGTGCTTATTCATAGCGGCGGTCGCCGCAAAGACGTCTTTTATATAGCATTAATATATAACATCATCAAAATCATCATATCAATCATCGGATCATCATAAATCATCATCATCAATCAAAACGGTGTCCACCACTAGGCTTACTGTGCGGGACTCGGAACCCTTTGTTCTATTCAAAAATAGCCGCGGGAAAACTCACGAAATATTTAATTTTGGGTTTAATAATCTTGATCGAATATTTAGTTCATTTCTTTCGGGGCTTACCTTAAAACCTAACGCTTCGATATAAATTGCATACAGCCACTATAACATCATATTTTAGCCAAAAAGATTATAGACAAATTTCATCCGATTTCAAAACTCCTTTCGTCCGTCGTCTGCTAGTCTCGGTCTTTGTGTACACCGTCGCGTACAGAGAGCGCCACATGCTTACATTTGGTGTGAATGGTTGCTTGGCGCCCTCTATCTAGTTTTTTCGGAATTAGTTTCGGATCCTCGAGCGTGGTGCAGTCCGTCACCCTAACATAACGCTCCTGTTGTCCATTACCTTAACCATTACTTCCTCTAAGCCATCACGCAGTCGACAGGCGTGTGCAATAGAAGTGACAAAGCACTTGATGTTCCACACATCTTTGGTCCACAGCATGTGTAGCGTTGTGTAGCGGTCTGTACGAAGGCGGCTCCAGGCGGCATCACAATGAACCCAAAGTTTTGTGCATGATTAGCGATTTTCGCGAAAATAGGAAATTTGAAATAGTGATATCGATTGATTTGGAAGTTAAAACGTTTCAGTAACTCTAAGAAATATTGAGCTGTATAACAGAAAATTATTTTTAGATAAGAGGCCGAGGCTAGATATATGTTTAGGTGTGTAATCTTTGCGTCGCCAACCTTTGTTGACATCCAGAGCAAGTATATTCAAATAGACATGGCAGCTGCCGTTAAAGCATGATTTGAACAAGAGTTCAAAGAATAATTCACGATAGAGTTGTAATGAAATATCAACCATGATATAAGACCAGAAATTGACATCTTCAATTGACAAACAAAAATTAGAGGCTTGATGATTGAATAGAGGCCATATGCCATGCGTTTTGTAAAGGCAGCATCCAGAAAAAAGTTCAAAAATCGACATGTCAAATGACAGTTAGTTATCTGTCCGTGTCCACCAAAAAAACATAACTTGACCAAATTACTGTAAAAACTTTGTATACTCTACAGAAAATGCACTACAATGCATTGCAGAGAAATTCTAGCCTAATTACGAAAACAACACAACCGGTCACAGGGTTAGCGAAACCGAAACCGAACCTGTATTCGAATTAGTTTTGAACACTCGAACCCGAACCGGTATTATTTTTCGGGTATCACAAACCCGGCTTTTTATTCAATTTTGCAGTATCCTTTTAGGAGTCAGGCAATGTATTTTTGCGGAACTATACCATAATGTAATATTTTAGATATTTGCTACGTCAAAATACGGACATTATGACCCACGCTATTAAATGGGAAAAGGGCTGAAATCAACCCTAAACCAAAACAAGTTTTAAATCTAACGACGTCTTTTATAAATGTACCAGGAACAAAACTGCTAGCTATGAAAAGAACCGAAATATATGTATCAATGCGTCTTTACACAGTTTTCACTACCCCAGCAAGGCCGCCGAACTGGGTTAAATTACTTCACAGAGAAATTAATGCTTTAGATAAATTTAAAATATATCAAATAAATACGTCCCCCCCCCCCCCCTCCCCCCCCCCCCCACCACAGGAAGTGGCTGGAAGTAGATTCCTTATGCGAGTTTAATACAGGTTTAGCTGGAACTGTGAAACCTAAACTCGTACGGTTACACCAATATAGAACGGGTTCTCCTCAGATAGAAAGGATATTCTATCTGTATGTACACATTCGCATATTTTAGTTGGCGGAGAATAAAAGCACCAAGTTCAGCAGACTTATATCGGTAAGTGCACTCACCAATATAAGTATATTGAACTTCTGCGACCACTGAAGGTGTGTTGCGCCGGCGCGGAGATCAGGGACAAAAAGTGGTCAGCGACACTGTCGCAGGACTTATGGATAGCCACGGGAGGGGGGACGTCTTTATTTGATATATTTTAAATTTATCTAATGTATTAATTTCTCTGTGAAGTAATTTAACCCAGTTCGGCGGCCTTGCTGAGGTAGTGAAAACTGTGGAAAGACATATTGATACATATATTTCAATTCTTTTCATAGCTAGCAGTTTTGTTCCTGGCACATTTAAAAAAGACGTCGTTAGATTTAAAACTTGTTTTGGTTGTTTAAAACTTGTTAGGGTAGTGCTTTAACAAAATGATTTTATTTTAAGCACAAGTTTTTCATTTTGAGTTAATTCGTCATGGTAGGAGGATCGCAATAGTTATCTATAAGTGAACAGTCTTTCAGGACACTATTTACGCATTGCCTATACTTTACAGCAGCGGCCGCCAATCTTTTCGCGCATGCGGACCACTTATCTCTCACTTGTATATTTCGCGGACCACTCAGCACGTAAAATACTTTTGGCAGGAAATACGATTGCCTACGAAGCTAATGGGGGCCTGGGGGAGGGCCCCCTGCACCATGTGGGTCCGGGGCGCGTAGCCCCGGAGATAAATTGATTTCAGGAATGCATTTGGTGTGTTTCTACGCGATTTCAAACTAGTTTTTCACACAATTTTTATTTAAAAAAATTACGAAATGGTTGCGAAATTTAGGAAATGATGTCTTTAGCGCCCCTGTGCAAGCACGGAATAGACTGAAAGTAAAAGTCTAGAACCACCACCCGCGCAAATTCAAGTTAAAATTTGTAAATATTTTGTTAGAGCTATTTAACTTCGTAAATTAAATTAAATAGACACACTGCAAGTTAAAAAGTACATTTACAAATTTCTTTGCGGACCACCAAAACTTTCTCGCGGACCTCCAGCTGGCGACCGCTGCTTTTTACAGCACAGTTCGGTAAAATAGGAAATGAATAAGTAAAGTAACAACTATTAAGTAAATAGTGCATAAGAAGCATAAGAACACGACGGGAATAAGTTTTATTATACCTCCCATGGCGTTCGCTCCTGGCAGACGCGGCTTCTACCAGCAAGGTGCTGATGAAGGTCACCCTTCCGTACCGGTCGGCCCGAACATGCAACGAGACCTACCGTCAGCTGGCCAAGGTGTCCAAGGCCCTCAGGAACGGCTTCGACGAGGACACCATGATCTGCGCTGGCGACGAGAGAGCGGGAAGGGACACTTGCGCGGTGAGCCTTGCTTTAAAACTCTACATTCACCACACGGGGTCAGTAGTAGTCAGTGCAGGCAGAGGGATCGCATGGACATACGTAGCTGCAGCCTGCAGGCTGCTTTCTATTTCTCAAGGGCACAGACAAAATTTAAAATATGAACCCCGACGCCTTGAAATGTCAATTTCATATGGAAGGTCTCAGGTGATCGATCCCTTGCTATCCAGTTTGCGGGTTTTCGGTATTTCTCAAGGTCATTCCAAGGAAATAAAGAGATGGTTCCACCAACTCACGAAGTGCTGACTCCTCACTTTCTTATAATCCCAGCCCAGCCATGGACAAGTTCTCATGGTCTATTTGTATTAAGTGGCTCTGACGTTAAGGCCAATTCTCATGGCATGTTACCTATACAGTACAGCCACCAAATGAATGCATTGTTAACACGTGTTGTGCCCCTTAGGGCGACTCTGGTGGTCCTCTGCAGAAGAAGATCAAGAAGCCCATGTGCATGTACAGCGTGGTGGGGGTGACTTCGTTCGGAGTGACGGCGTGCGGGCAGGGTGACAACCCCAGCGTCTACACCAGGGTGTCACACTACCTGACCTGGATCGAGGGCATAGTCTGGCCTGACGAGGTGTAAGCCCCATGGTCATATGTCACGTGAAGCCCCGGAATCGAGGCGGTCACGCTGCTTAGCATTCTATTGGTGAGCGACCTCGTCATAGCTATTGACAGTACTAGGAAAACGCTGACAAAGTGTTCGCGTTGAAGGATGAGCGAGCTGGCCATAAGTCATAACGTTTCCTGTTTTAAAATTAGCCTGAATTAAGGTTAGTAACAGTGGTATAGTACTCAAGTAACTATTGGATTGGATCGTCAACAGTTGCGCCATTTGGTTCACACCAAAAAATCATTTCGTTCATTAGGTCCTTAAATCTTCTTCCCCTAGCTATGTTTCTGTTGTAGGTTATGTTTCTTTAGTTAACGAATTTCCACTTTTACCAAATTTTCAGAAAAAATATATACCCAAAACCGGGTTAGAAAATTTACATATATATGGTATCAACTGTGGGTTCAAGAGTTTGAAAAATAAACTAATATCGTAAAATTCGATTTATTAAAAAAGTTATCAGCCGATCTCTTTCAAAAAACTTTGAAGAGATTTCGAATATGTCTGAAAATTCCATCATAATCGGTGCAGCCGCTTGGCCGGTAGAGAGCGAACAAACACGCAGAAAAAAAACCCATATAACCCGGATTTCTTTATACCAGAAGATGATTTGAAGGCTTCGCTCGCTCATCCAATAATTTATTTATGGCACAGTATCATGAAATGCAGAATTCCCATATCTCATTTCACAGAAACAATAAATGAACCCGATTTTGACAACCCTGGACTTGGGTGCATTTTGATGTAACCGAATATTAAATATTCAATATACGTTACGAAATGTTTCCAAAAAATGCTGCTAACAGCTCGAAACCAACCAACATGTTTCCGTCCAAATAATGTCCCTTCCTTTTTTGGCTGTAAAAATATTTAAACACAAGTACCTAAATTAGTAGGTAGTTGCAAATTTGCAGCATACAAAATTTTTTTGTAAAAAGTCCTCTCTGGGCCCTAAATGTCAAGATTTACTATACTTAACACCCACACAATTTTCTGGGTAAGGGACAAGGGTGTCCTTTGTTTTGATAGACCAAAGCGTTTAATTACCATCTTGATTGGGGTAACAGAACAGGATAACATAGACGTAGAAATATAAAAGGACCTAGTACAAGGGGTTTTTAATTGCGCGGTGAAAATAAAATGAGAAATATCACCATTTTCATACAAATATCTAGGAGTTATGTTGAATCAAAAGATGAATTGGACACAACCTGTGGAGAGAATTGCGAGCAAAGCCACAAAAAAACCTCAATTTTGTTATGAGAAATTTAAAAGGAAAAAAAATTGATCGAGAAAAGCATGTCTATCACTGATCAGACCGATATTGGATTACGCAGGAGCTATTTGGTTGGGACCCATACCTTGAAATAAATATCCAAAAAATTGAAGATGTACAAAGGATGGCTACAAGAAAGGTATTGAAAAGGTGGAGAACATGGAATTGGCAAAATGAGAAATATGGTACAAGAAAAATACTATACGACAGCCCTACACAAACGATAAGAGAACTTGTGTGGCAACGCCCTTGCAGTTCGAAGAAAGATATCTAGACTTTGCAATATGTATATGGAATAGTATCAGGAGAGTGGACAGGATGGAAAGAATTTGACGTCAAATGAGAAAGAAGTAGAAGGCATGACCTTCCCAAGTGAAAGAAAAACAAAAAAGAATAGATGTGTGAAAATACTCTTTTCGGAACAGGACTTTGAAAGAAAGGAATGAGCAAAAGAACGGAATAATGGATGAGTTGCCATAAACAGTAAATGGCTATAGAAGAAAAATGGAAGAATTAAATACAGATGAAACCAAGAATATAGGAGATTTAAATTAGTTATAATTGTATACCTTGCCACCTTGCAAATGCATATTGTTCAAGAGAATGAAATATTAAATCAACCAAATCAATAATTGAAAACTTGGAAATCTTGGGCACAGCGCCTCGAGTCAAAAGTTCCGAGGAGGTGACGTGCTCCGCGACGACACCGTCGACACCGAAGTATCAAAGTTGCAAATAAAAAAGACAGCTACATATTAATAAATATTATGTTATATATTTATTTATCCATTAATATTATAATTCTATGTTAATTAAGACCTTGCAATCATTGCATGTTGCAGTAATTGAATTGCAATGTTAAAATAAAAATAGAATGGAAAGCAATGCGTTTACACCATGCCATGATTTCATGCTGCACCAAGGTTGCAGCACCTCCACAGATGAACGGTGCAGGCGCCTGTCGGTTTCGGTTTGGTACAGTAGTGGGCTGCTTGGTCGGCCTATCCTCCACTTCAAGTTAAGAAGGAGAGTGGATTTGCATCTTCCTCGAGGACCCACCGAACCACTGCTGCTAGACATGAGCTAATAGTTCCAAATCTGCGCATATAGCCTTTTGTCTGGCTTGTAAGCCAGACGTGGCGTGTCTGGCGTGGCTTGTAAGTATTGAAACTCTTTGTTCGTGTCTATAGCAGCAGCAGTGGGTCTTCGAGGAAGTTGCAAACCCACTCTCCTTCTTCACGTGAAATGGAGTTTAGAATCGTTTATTGTGTTTCCAGTCTATAAGGAATTCCTAAGTGTACAGCTTCACATCTAAAAAAAAAATATATACATTTCGAGTGAAAGATTGATGAGTGCTGAAGAGCAAATGCGCTAATTGATGAGTTTTAAGATTGGATCAAGTTCAGATGGATATCTAATTGGCATGACAAATTGAATGATCGCAGACTGTATTATCAATAGTACCTACTTTACAAGAGCATAACATATCTGCCACAAATTATATTGGTATCATTTGTAAAAAATATAATATAATACCTAAATAGGGAGCGTAGGTATACATAAAAAAAATCATCCATGTCAAAATAAAAATAAAAAATGCGAGACCTGCATTTATGGTCTGTGAGTGTGACTTGCTTGCCTTTAAAGGTATTTGGCTTACTGACACATACGCTCTTTGCAAGTTGACACCGTCGTCGGACATGTTGGAGGGTGTTCTTGTGCACACATTTGTATTACCAAGCCATACTTGCTGCATTTTTTTGTATAGTCTTAATAATGTTTTCAACCCACTTACTTAATCATTAAACTATAAAGCTTTACTTACATGACACTGGCATGTGTAAATAGATAAAGATAATCTAATCAATCGGCAGTGGCAAGTGTTTAATGCTACAAGGCACCTTGAATAAAAGTTCCACTAAATTTGGAGCAAAATTAAAACAACGCTGAGAAAGTATGCAAACTTATAAAATGCAACCTGGTATTGAGATTTCACACCAACCCACCCACAGCTAGTTAGGGAAACACAGACAAAGCATCCACTTTACTGTTTCGACAATGGTAAACTTCTAAACGACGTATCTGAGATTTTGCTACCACTTCGCGAGGTCTCCGATGACCGGCTTTTGTTCGAAATGTCCGCAATCGCCGTCTTCCAGTAACCACTCGTCTTCCTCTCAAGCAGCACCAAGAAGATGAACAGCACGAACCCTTGCATGGTCGCGGTGACGCAGAAGAGATAAGTTAACACGGCGTTCGTGGTGAACATGCCGAACATCCAGGTGAGTCCGAACAGGAAGAAGAGAAGAACGGTGGTTTTGAACCTCCGCATCGCGATGTCCCTGTCGGTCAGTCCATGGCGCTCCAGCGTCTCCAGTTTGCCCCAGCCACACCACGAGTGGATGCGGAAAATAATCACGACAAACACCACTAGGTTTATCGCCATGATGATCACGACGGGCGCTTGGACCGTCAGATAAAATGCTACTCCTTCAGGATAGCAGAAGTCCCTGATCCGAGCCGTTCCCGAAACTGTCGTGTAAATATGAGGGTCAATGCATAACGAGACAATTATTGGGAGCAGTGGGACGCCCCACGCAAACAAGGTTATCTTTAGCAGCAGATTAGGAATGGATTTGGCACCCATCATAGTGACCAGGCGCAGCAGCTGAAGAGTGGACATGACCAGCATCCAGAAGAAGCAGGTTAGCACCGAGTAGTGGAGGATGACGCCAATTACGATGCACCCGGTACTGTTCGGCGTTGTCTGCACGGTCTGAACTAGGAGGTAGGCAATCAAGTTAAGGGCGATCGCGGCGGACATGTGGAGGAGGATCTTGTTGCTTAGCTCGCGACGCCAGTGCTCAAACAAGATGGCTGTGAGCGCGATGGCGAGCAGGGCCGACATGGAGAACGTGCAACCAACCAGGGAGATGATGGTTAGAGCCTTCTTGTTCGCCTCGGACAAGCTGCTGCCTCCAGTGATGATCTCCGCGAAGTTGGTCAGATGTGTGCATCGGCAGACGTCCATGTGGTTGTCTGTGGCGTTCAGCAATTCACACCCGTCCGTCTCCCAATCGTTTATCGTGAAATCCCAAAAGCCGCACACTTTCTTGGTGGGTAAGTCAGCAAAAGGCTGGAATTCTATATCAATAAACTCTTCGTCGAAAGTGTGAGTCGATAAGTCATCATTTACCATTATTATGTTAATTATGTGACTGTTCGCCTTGTACTTGCTGCCATGCTTCGAAGGGAAGAGTTTTCCATTCGGGAAGACCATAAAAGCCAGCCGAGTGTGTCTCCTGACCATCTCTGACGACAGTATTGTCCGTACCTGCGTCTGATTGGAGATGCTAGCCAGGGTGGACGACCTAACGAGCTCCAAGACCAGCTCGTTGCTGCTGCCTGATGAAATGGCGATGCCAACGACAGTATCCGTCGAGCTCTGTACATCCGAGACGACAAGCGCCAAGTGGGTCTGCGTTGAGTTCACCACGTCACCGTACTCAATCACCATGTTGCTGACAATGGTCTCTAGGTCTTGTACAATTTGTGTCGTGCTCTCGTCGTTGCTGGTCAGGACTTGTTCGTCAAGTTTCATTACCTCGTTGACGACGTCTGCGATATCCTCAAGTTGCCGGCTAAGCACGGGAACGTCGGCCAGATTATCTAGGTAGTCACTGGCCTTTTCCAAAGTCTCTTTGTCATCGTCACCAGGTGTGATGGGGGACGAGCAGTCCTTCCACGTCTCGCTCCAGGCGGTGGGCTCCGTCCAAAAAGCGATTCGTTCGACGTCATGTGTGCACTCCCTCGACGTCAACGTTGTGCCTCCGTTCTTCTTATTGCGTTTCACCACGACTACACCTGCAGAAAGAAAGTCTGAGTCACTGGCGACAAATGTTACATCAATGACAAGCCGCTGGATTTGGAATTAATAGCGGCTGAAACTCGAATGATTTATTTCAAAATTCAAAATTCAAACTACTTTCAATTATTCAATTACACTCTACATCGTAAATGGTTAATGGGGGAAAATATTCAAATAATTCAACCAATACTGTATTTTCAGCGAAGGCAACGTTCAAGAAACAAAACGTCGAATAATTTTACGAAAGTGATTTAAACTATTTGTAAACGATTTGATGTAAAGTGTACATGACTTTTCGTATTCATATAATATATTGTAGTATATTCTATGTATAGTATATAACATCTTGTATTTTAGTTTTTAGTGCACGAAGAAAAGATAAATATCATGCCCATATTGAATCGAATTGAATTGAATTGAATTTATTTGAATACTTAACGATCCAAGAGCTAACATAATACAACACAATACAAACAATGCAATGCAATACAATCGAACTGAACGCTCATGCATACCATTCATTTCCAAAGACCGATCAGCAGGTCTTACCTGGCTTGGTGTCGGGCCAGTAGTGTTTGTTCCCCAGTGGGTCTTTGATTGCTTCCCCCATGCAATAATGGTTGCTGTCGATGCTCGTAATATTGAAGTAGGCGGGAGTTGTGACATTGTCGGCGTGAGGCAGGAGGGGATCTGCGTTCGTGCGCCTGATTTGGTACACCTGCACTTCTGTGTTTGCTGCCAATGTACTCGATCCTCCTGTCGGGTCAATCGAAGGGATTGTTTCAATACTTGTTGCTTCCGTTGTTGCTGATGTTTTCGACTCCGTTGTGGTTGATGTTATTGATTCCGTTGTTGTTAATTCCGTTGATGTGGAAGAATTTATTTCGGTTGTGGTTGAAGGACTGAGTGCTTCTTCCTCCGACGATTCTCCATTAGTTCTGCGCGAAGAATAAGCATCTTGCGTGGTGCCTTCCCTGGACTTTGCTTGAAATGAGGTTGACAAATTATCTGAGTCGGTTCTTAGAAGTCCATCATAAGCTGTTTGATTATTATAGCCATCTGTGATTCCTGGATACACTTTCGTAATGGTTGATTTCTGGGTTGTTGTTGATGTTCTTATTGTTGTTGTTGTTGGCGTTGTTGTTGGTGTTGTTGTCGGCGTAGTTGTTGGTGTCGTTGTCGGCGTAGTTGTTGGTGTTGTCGTGTTTGTTTCTGCTGGCATGGACAAAGAACTACCAGTGGCCGTCGTCGCATCGGTCGTCGTACTGGTCGTCACCGAAGAGTCGTGTGAGGACTCGGTGCTCACGTGCTCGATCGCCTCCACAGGGATGTGCAGAGCATTGGCAATGTCCCGGCGGACTTGGTCGACAGGCGAGCCAGTCAGCGCTTGAACGTGCGCCCAATATTCTACGATAGTGTTCAGAGGAGGCGGAGGTGGCCCGAATGGCGTCAACAAACTTTTTCTCCGCAGAATTTCGCACAGACCGCAGTTAAATGTGTGATCGCGACTGACAAATGTCATTTCGAACTTCCCGTCGTAGACGACGCCACCGAGCTTGTTCAAACCATTCAATGCGACCGGGTCGATCAATGCCAGTTCCTCTGTTGTCAGTTTCTGAAAAAAACATGGACGATTCTCAGAACAACTGTTCAGACTCATGTCAGTGGTTTATTTTAGGTAATGGCAGTGGCGTAACTAGGTATACCAGGGCTCCGGGGCAAGGATTTTCCAAGGCCCCCCCCCCCCCCCCCCCCGGGGGGGGGGGGGGGGGGGGGGGGGGGAGGAGCGTCCGCTGGCGACGGAAAAAAGCTATATTGTATAATATTTTGCACGACAAAAATTTTTAGTTTGTGTCAATCAATATGCCCGAACGCAAAGTCATTATTCGAAACCCGCGTCTACGAATGAAGGGACCTATTAAGTTGTGTTCGTGTTTACTCTACTGTTGCGACTGTATGAAACCCCTGAAGTAGAACTAAAAATTACGTTGAATGAACTGCGTTGCCAGAAATCTGTATAGTTCCGAAATTCCCATGTCGCTTATTTGTTCTAATGGTAACGCAAAGCAATGATAAATTGGACGTGAGTCGAGACTGGAGTAACCATAACATGATTTCGTCGGCCGGCGGGCCCCCTTAGTTGGGAAAACCTCTGGGCCCCGGGGCGGTCGCCCCGCTCGCCCCTACAGTAGTTACGCCACTGGGTAATGGTCATTCAAATATGAGAATCACAGATAGGCTAATTATGTGCATGTGCTTGGGATGGGGGTCCCAATTTTTAGCAACATGGAAACTGTCACCAGTTTTTAAACCAAGAGGTCAAAATGGAAGTAGGAGTTGGAAAATAGAACCGATATCTTTTCCCAGAAGGCACCGCCCCCCTGCAGTTACCACGCTGTAAGCAAAATAATCTCTACTCCCGGGTCTAGGTTTGGATTTACGCTCGGTATGAAAATTGGAGCTGGCGCATTATGATACAGCTATGAACAAATACCTCGTCGTCAATGCCGTAGTCGTTGATCCAATATACTGTGCGGTTGAAGGCCTTCTTCATCCTCAAAGGAATAACGGTGGTCGGTTCCCTGACGCACAAGTTTGACTCCCACTCATGTAGGGGGTCCATCCAAACCGCTGACCGCTGGACCATGTTGTAGGAAAAGTGTGTGTTTTTGCAGAGTTGGTCCATGGCCGACCAACTCGCATCAACACTCTCCACGGACCGGAAAGTCGAATTGTGGACGACAGGCGAGTAATAGTCCACGCAGATGTTGGAGTCGGACATGTCCGTCATGCCGGACAGCATCAGAGTCGCTTGGAGGAAGAGCCCCGTCCAAGACATCTGGAGTGAACACAAATTACGTCGTTGTAGCACTGTAGTTAGAGGCTAGAGTCCAGATATCACCAAAGACATTGTGTACACAAGAAACATGTTAGCATGTGAATCGAAGCACGAACTTGGTGGAAATGAGGCGTTGAAGTTACGAGTCAGCTATATGGTGATGAAAGATGATGAATCATAGATATGATACCTAAGGCATGTCTAGTGATGGTAGTTAGGAACATACGAATCATTTGATTTTTCTTTTGTCTTTAATTTCTACCAATAACGCTGAATATTTATCATATTTTTCACCAACGTTAATCTGATTTCAAAAGTTGAACTATACGTATAGTTCAACTGTAACGTTAGTCCTAGATCTTCCTGCCAATGCCGGAAAAATTTCAAGATATAATAATTTTGATATCCACTTCATTTCTGTTCAAAAACCTTGTCACCACACGGACTGAAGCTATAAGAAGAATTACTTTTTGATGAGTGTAGCGAGCGAAATCTTCAATTTGAAGAAAGAGAAAAAAAACATACACATTCTGCACAGTTGTGCTTTTTTGGGGGTGTTTTTTTTGTTACCAAAAAAAAAAAACTGTGTATGTGTATTTTTTATTTTGTTTTTTGTGTGTTAGTGGGCGCACTACAGACCAAACGCCAGAACTGATTTGAATGGAAATTTCAGGGGCTCTACATTTGTTCTCAACTTATACCCCATGCGTTTTTGGAAAATATCGGGTCAAAATTTTGTTAAAAATCTATTTTTATGAAATTTTTCGAATTTTTCCAAATTTTGAATCTCTGTATATTTCAATTGTCTTTACATATCTTCACAAAAACTTGTAAACATGTCGCCCTTATACATATTTATTATGCCTGAAAATCTTAGTTCGACGGTACTTTCCGATTGGATTTTATTAACATTTTTGTAGTGTTCTTTCGTGATAATCGGTACTTTTTGACGACTGAATCAATTTCCTTCGTTACCTTGGTGACCAAGCTTTGTTGATTTCAAGTTTGTCCAAGGCTAAGATTTGCCAGATATCAGATAAGTATACGTCATTTTGATTTATGGAAGTAATTGAAGTAAATCCGCGCCAGAAACATATCTCCAATGTAATAGAACCCTCGGGCGTAATTTACATCTATGTATACTTGTTCAAATTACTCAATTAGCTCAATATAAGTATATTTTGGCTATCCGACAGCTCTAGAGACAAACACAGGATGATCACAATCGAGTTTTCGATAAGGCGATGGTCTGGCTTGGTGCTCCATGGTTTTCATAGGCCTTCTGCCTCCACCTTTTTATCCGCTATATACAAACCGCTACCTACGCTCATCTTCAACAAGAAACAAAATTCGTTCGCGAAGCCCTAAACTCCATTTCACGTTAAGAAGGAGAGTGGATTTGCATCTTCCTCGAGGACCCTCTACATTAATACACGAACAAAGAGTTATAAAGCTTCCCGTAGCGCATTTTGTCTGGCTTACGACATGGCTTGTAAGTTTTGAAACTCTTAGCTCCTGTCTACCAACGGTGGGTCCTCGAGGAAAATGCAAATTCAGTCGCATTTTTAACGTGAAATGGAGTATAGTAACTAAAGATTATTTACAGATTACTCACCTTAGCATGTTCTTCCACCTTTCCGTTTTTAGCCAACTAACCGAACTGCAGCATTTTTCCAAACAACTGACATAAAACTCTATGAAAGTTTGGAACTAGAGCAATATTGTAACTCTGGGCGACTGATAATGCAGGTAAATGATGAGAAAATAGCACATCGACGTTATCTCTGATCTGGCAGTCTGTTTCAAGCGACGTTTCTATCAACAGTGAGCAAAAAATGGCAGGTGTCATATGGACTTATCGCATACCCTTTCCCAAATCTATCCTAATCCACTTAAATTAATTTACCTCCATTTGTAAATACTTTTCCGGAAGTAAGAAAAATTGTCCAAGCCTTTAAACCGCGATGTATACCTAGGCAGGTTTGTTTTGGTGATGTTACCCCGATAAACCTTTGAATCGGCTGTCCTGCATTCCTGCATATTATTATACTCTATTCCATATTTATCCTCGTTTTAGGCTACACTCTGGCAAGTTAAATTAACAAGACTTTTTGGTTTAAAAAGGCATTAAAATATTAGTCACTTGCGATTGCAAATATTTGCACAGCTATAGCGGCACTTTTAGGTCTCATTTTGGGATAACAATTACTCTCTCACCTCGCGAGAACACTCAAGAAACGTGAAAATGTCGATGATAAGACTTTATAATACAAGTGATAAGATTTGGAATGTAATCAGGAACATGACACTGATTGCAGAAGGGTACTGGGTATGGTACACGATACGAGCATTATTTTAATGCGAAACCTCTTGGCAATAAAGTGCAAAGAGAGTGCGCAATGATTAAACTGGGGAAACAACTAGGATTTACAATATAGAAATATGTGGGTACCTAAAAAGTACCTAACTGTATAAGTATAACAATCATATTTCTATGCTATCGATTTACTCGCTTTTATTTCTGGGTCGTTAATGATTGATTATAATATGATTTTATCTAGTTAGCTGGGTACATATAACATCTTTAACGTAAAATGTGTCACATTCTGCGAGCGAGCAGCTTCTTTCCTTAAACTTTATGGAAAAGATTCAATTACTAATTACCTTCGTGTCACCCCCCCCCCCCCCCCCCCCCCCCACCCCTGTCATCAGGTTACAATAACATTTGCCAAATCTTCTAAACGTTGCATGGGTTGCACATCCTAAGCGCTAAAAATAACGTGGGCACAGGTGCTACACAAAATATTTAAAAGAGTAGGGCCGGGGGAGTAATACCACAGTTACACGCGTGATTTAAACTTCATACTGACTTTCTACCTGAGAGCGTTACTATAGATCTAAATTATACAACTGAGATCTTGAACAAATACTGGAATGAATCACCATCCTTCTTTTATTTTTATTGATTTCCAAAACCCAGGGGTAAGTACAAATCACCCCTCCCTCATTCCGGCTGCCTAACAACAAACTAGGTGCCCTGTTCATATTATGCATTATGAATTTATGCATATTGGATGTCGCCATTTCCCTCTGTCCTCCACATGTGCTTTATTGACACATCATGGGGATGCTCATGCTCGCTGCAAATAATAATAACTGCAGCGTTAAGACCGGTTAATGACTTATTCGGAATAAGATAATTATATGACTTTTACTTACGGATTTTCGTGGATGAAACATTTGAAACATTTTCTTGAAAATATATCGACTCCGTCGAACACGAGATGGTACCTATAATGGCGATTGTGTCAGGGGTTTCGAGTGAGTTTATTCCCTCTCCCTAGATATGAATTATGTACACTAGCCTATGTTGAGTGACAGGTTTTTAATTACATATTCCCAATTCTGTCTACCATCAAATCTGACTTGGTCTGAGGCACACGGCGGTCCACACTGCACCACGTGCCGGCGTGGAACTCGGTATCAGAGCAGCACAGAGAAAACCCATATACCCACCATGGTCTTGGCATTGAAATCGGCATTGTACATGATGCCAACAAAACAATTTGTATGAAAATTAAGGGATAGGAGCGGCAGGCACAGTATTTATTTATTTTTATTTTCTTAATTTGTAGCTAATTTTGAGGAGTTTAAATCCTGTAAACACCATGTAATTGTGATGACGAGCAAAATAAAGAATTTAATTAGTCGTTCAAACATTATGATATGGAACGAAATAAGCACACCAAGGGACGGCTTGGGGCTGCAGGTGCAGGGGCATAATTTTTCTATTCAAATTTAAAAAAATCCATCCATTCCCTAAAGAGTCATCCACATTTTTTCATATTCCAAAAATCGAAACATCAATTCCCTAAACACAACCTTACAAGGGCGTAACTAGAGGGTATCAGGCATACAAGTGGTCGGGGGCCTCGGGCCCAGGGGGGCTTCCTGAGAAATTTTTGGGGCCCGCAGAGGCCCAAGTTAATCCGAAAACAAGGCGGCGGAAATTTTTTTTAGGGGATGGCTTATTTAAAGCAAGACTGGAGAGGGCCTCAGATTTTTTTGCTCTGGGGCCTCCGATTTGAAGTTAAGTCACAGCCTAAAAAAAAAGGTCACAGCTGCTTTTTCCGTTTCACTTTTACTAATACTGGGGCCCTTCGGCCCCGTTCAGGTTTCCGTACCGGTGTACCGGGCCAGTCCACCCCAGTCCACACCTGCATGAGCATGACACATCACTCATTGTGGCTGGGCTAGGAGAGCAGTATGTGCTTAGTAGTTAGTATTATGCAGGATATCATGTTTTCCTCTTAAGAAAGTATCAAAGTAAATAGCAACTTTTTTCTTTAATAAAATCATTACATCACCGTGAGCCTACAGCAAGTGAAGCTTTTCCCACGGTTTAAGAAGAACAATGATACATAGTAAACGTAACCAAGATGCAAACAAAGAGTGTCGAGTAAGAATAGGAATAATCTTATTTAACTATAATATAATAACAATTACAGACAAAGTTACAAATAGCTTTCTCTCTGTTCCTCTCTATCGTATCGTACTATTTTACAGGTTGCACGCTCGCCCTCGTGGCGGCCACAAAAATAACACGTGCCTTGTGCCCAGGGTAGGGCCTCTCCAAATCGGGCTCGTTTAAGAATATGTATACAAAAATATGAACGAAATTTACAAATTTTTCTGTTGTGGGTCGGTGCTGTTTCTCTTTACTACCTACCTACGTAACCTACGCTAAAGTCTCGTCGCTTGTAAAAACACGCGACAACCGTCATCTGACCATGCTCAAGTCTAGACGACTTTAACGGCGTGCATCCAAGCTCTCCGGTTGCATCGGCCCCGGCCGCCGGCCGGTCTTACACAGTTCATTTACAATACATGCTTTGGTTTGTTCGCGCTCGGCCCCTGCAGCGCAGATGGGCCGCTTCGCTCGGCAGTCCATCGACCAGTTCACAACCACAAGTACAAAATAGATTTGCACACACGGAGAATTTCATTTCATTTTTAAAATATATATATATATATATATATTATATATATATATATGTATGTATGTATATATAATTTTATAGCCACTTAATTATAAACCTTCTGCTAGCTCTTTCCCCTGGTTGCAGCTGGCTGAGTGGGGGGCCAGACCAGATGTAAATGTTCATAACAGACGATGAGTTTTGTACTTCTTCAATCACATAACAACAACAAATTGTTTAGAAATTAACAGATTTAGCAAGAGAAAAGGGTTTGTACAAGTTAGCAGTGTTTTAGGTAGCCTAGTATTTCGGCAAGTATATTTGAGATATGAATAAAAATCAATTGTTGATCATTTAGGGTTTGCTTTCTTCTTTCGGAAGACTATGGCAAAATTGAAGAGACGGTGAAGAGGTTGCATGCTTCTATAATTTCCATCAAGTTATTCTTGGCTTTCAAGGAGAGTTGCTGGCATTGCAGAGAGTTCATGTATATAAAAAATATTTTAAAATACTAGTTTAAAACAAGCAAACAACTGACTTGGAATTGAAAACAATCTCAAGTTAAAATGAATAGGACAATGCCAACTCTTTTAGTGAAATCTCACACCGGTGCGTCTCTGAACGAATGCCCAACTGCCACAGTTCTCTAGATGAAATCCAAGAATGATGTACAACAGCCAACACTAAGTTAACATTAAAATTTAAGACCATTTTCTTAAAAGAAATTTTTGTAAAATAAGACAATTTCTAAGTATTTGCCTAGAAGCAATTTCAGCAGATTTGGTAACACGAATCCATTCTACTTAGTCACTGACAGTTCTACTCTGTGTAGGCAGTGATTTACCAAAGTTCCAAAATTTCCAAAACATTTATCTAAAAATATTGTTTATATTAAAATATAATATGTATATTAGAATTAATGTAACAAGCCTCCTCATCGGCCAAGTGAATGCACGAGGTGCACTAGCGTGTAAAAATTACAACAATTTATCCATTAAAGTCTGAGTGTAGTTTTTGCTTTCAACAGAAATACAGCGGCATTAGCGATGACTTTAACATTAACATTACCTTTAAAAGATTTGAAGTTAGCAATAGAATTAAAACAATCAACATAAAATATAATAATATAACCTCAATGTCAGAGGCCCCCTTCAGATACAAAATCAGGGTAAGCGAATGAAAAACGTAACGTGGACTTTGACTTATGAAATTCGTTCGGAAAATGTGCCAAGCAACGAGACGACAAGACGAAATGAGTGCGTTAAGTGCAAAAGTTGAAAGAGGTTAACGGAAGGGTACAAGTCGAGAGCTGTACGAGATGAGGATGTTGTTTGCTTGACATGGGCAGTTCGCTATTGGCGTCCTTCTTCTCGATCAAATTCGTTAAAAATAAAAGCTAATATATAATATATAATATTAATGCACTTTTTTGTATAATATACATATATACCTTTAGTATTTAGTTCTAGTTCAATACATTGAACACGAAACTAGCTTCGTAGGTAGTAATGCGTAGCTGAATGTCAATTGAGCAGTGAGCTGACGTCTTCACACCACTCTTGCCGACGGGCAAAGTCCGGCCCGCGACCTAGGATACGGTTCCTTGCTATGGTATAAGAATTCCCACCAGCCGATCACACTTATCACAGATGACGCACACACAGCTTTCGCGAGTAAGGCTTCATTTATTCGGACAACAGTTTTTGAAGCAACGAGGACTTCTGATCACCGGGCCGTGGAGATTCCTCCATAGTATTCTGCGGGAGAAAACAAGAAATATTGGTTAATTTGATGGAACAAAGAAGCGATCAACAGCTGAAGACTGGTTTTAAAATTTGAATAAATAGGAATATAAAAAATAAGCCAATATTATTACTTTTATGACTGATTGTTGTATGTATAGGAAAGGATTTTTGTTTGTACTCTTCCATTAATAGGCAGTGATGATGATTAATACAAACAAACAAAAATCAAACTTCATCTACATTCTGTGATAACTATAGCTACTTTTGAAATTATGCCATGCACTAGAGGCTAAGAGCATTCAAATAATTACATAAAACAAGACAGCATAAGAACAAAGGAATAGTTATATACAGTCAAAAATTATTACAAAGGTTCTTTGTTACAAAGCAGGATAAACAATAGGCATACACAAAACATAAATAGCCCAAACCGCAAGCATTTTTAGAAGTTGGGTACTAGAGCAACCCTTTTCACAATCGAGTACCTAGTATTACTGTCAATAGCTTTACTGGCACGGCAGATTTACAATCAGTGATTTTAAATGGCAACTCCTCAAAAGTGAAAAGAGTAAATCTTCTAAGGGGGCAATGGGCAGGCACAACTCAAAGGCAAGAACCGATTAGTAGACTGTACAGACATGCAAACACATGCACACTTGAGAGCATGCAAGGAAGTTAGTAATGGTACACATATATACACCACCCAGCAAGCAATTACCATTGCCCACAATCACATTTTGAGTCATGTTTCACAAACGAGTCTGGCAACGGTCAACGGTCAATCTACCACAAACTACGCAAAACAAAACATTAGCAGTGCTCTAGCTAGGACACCTAATTAATATTATTATTCCGTCGGGTCATTGAGTCATTTACAGTCAATTACAAAAGCGAATGTGATTGCTTCCTGCAAGGCAAGCGGCATGTACCGAACCGAGGTCGTTTCATCGAAGCCTTACCCGTAAGGAGAGACCCTGTTGAGGTGAACCTGATCCCATATCTGACCCGATGTTACCCCAAAGTTTCGGGCTTTCACTGGCACCTGGACAACAGGGGAACAACACACAACATGAAGAAAACGCCAAGATTAGAGTCCCCTGTTTCATGGCCGGGATTGTAGTTTCGTTACGTGTGCAATCTGTCTCAGCTGGTGAATGGCTCCACAATCATTAGTCTTCGTATGACTTTAAAAATTGAAACTACCAATTTTTAGAAGCAGCCAAAATTTTGTACGATGTGGAATGTAGAGCCAAAGCAATGTTCTTTTACAATTGGTAAAATGTTTCGACAACAATAATATGATGTTTTAGTATGTGGGGCATATAGGCCCCTGTCTAATGATATTCATGGATCCATCCATCATTTGAAACAAACTATAGACAGAAGCAAAATTGAGGAAGATATGGTGAGGCAACTTTGGCAGTCAGTGTGGTGTCACAAGAGCAGTGCCAGCAGACAATGTAAACACCAAACATAGAAATGAGGAGCCTCGATCAAAAGTTTGGTTTCTCTCACAATGCTGAGTATGGTGTTAACATTGAGCCACAAGAGAAAGTAAACACATAAAAGATGAATTCTTCATAGAAAGAAAATCCCAAATTAATAGAGGCTAGGATTTTCCCAAAGGAACACCAATATGTACAAACTTAAATATAAATATAATATTCTTTACCACACATTACAGCTGATCTCCTGGGTCCTGATATTGCGAGCAAGTAAAATAAATTGCTACACAAACCAAAATACTATTATCTTTCAATTGTAGATACTGTGAGCCACAAATGTTGCTGATCAGAACCAAAGAAAATGGATAAGGAAATGAATATCCAAGAAAAGCCTACATCTTAAAATCACATTAAATTACCATAATTCCATTAAAGAAGTAGTGTGGATGACAATTAATTGCTGAAAATTCTCATTGATCAATCAAACCCACGCAAGGAAAGAAGAACACAGACAAGATTTTAAGTTTCAGCCATTGGCAATGACAAAAGTTGAGAAGAAATTGAAATTCTATCAAAGATTTTGTACAACAGCCACAAAAGTCTGGAAGATGATATAGATTGGATGAAATTCAGAGCATTACCTACCTAGTTATTTACACTGACAAGAGAAGTGTAAAACATTATATAAAAATTTTCCAGCCTAGAATGACCCCACATAATGAATTGAGCCTGAGAGTTGAGAATCATTTATAGACATTACTCAATGAATGACCTACTACCAAAGATAGTTCCTTTCAGTTTTTACACCAAAACGCTATGGTAAACAGACAGCTCAGGAAGGACCGATGTAAAAAAGCCAGGATATGGGACTAGTATCAGGGACAGGCCCCAGAACTCACCAGTAGGCTGCATCTCGTAGCTGAGGCCCAGCGCCTCCAGATCAACCGGCGACACTTGTTGCCCATGTTGCACTCGCGGACCGCCCATCTGCTGCTGAGTGCGCGCCCCCACGATGGCACGCAGCTCCTGGCGCACGTATTCCGACGTCGTGCCGTTGTTTGCGCCGCCTGGAACCGACCCAATGATCGTGACCTTGACCGCCGCTCCCGGGGAAAAACTCACACTGCACAGCGTTGATGCAACCGAACAAACAACTTAGTGGATTTTTTGTGGCACGTGAGATTTTGGATTTAATGGGCGGTGTCTGATAGTGTAGAAAGGCAATTCTTTTGAATGTTTTTGATATAATTCCACAAAATTAATAATTTTAAATTAAAAATTAGGATAACTACTGAAGGAAGAGAATTCCTGCATCAAAACCAAAACAAAGTTTATTGTGCAATAATACCCAAAAAACATTAAATGTTTAGCTTGTACATATTCTGCCTTTGCACAATATAATAAAAACAGAGGAAAGAGCAAAAGAATTGTTTGGTATTTACAGAATTCCACATCATGTGAATTGGGGTGCAATGTTTGATTGCATCAACCAGTGGATGGCAACAGAAGACCCAACAGTAACAAATGAGAATACCGAAAGCACATTGCTGTATTGGCATGTTCGCACGTGTGATGACGCAGAAGCGATGAGACAATGAGAGACGTGAGTGACCACCTGACATGAGGCTAAGCGGCGGCTACGTCTCCTTCCCAGTCGTGGCAGCACCTCTGGACTACGTTGATACTTTAGCGCAAGATTTCTAGCAGGGGCTAGCAGGCCAATTAATGAAAGTAATCCATTAAAAATATGCTGAGCATTAGGTAGATATTTAGAACTGTTCTGAAGCCATTTTAAAAGAATTTAGTAAGTTAAATATACATACTAAGGCAAATAATTTGTTCTACCAGAATTGATTAAATGTGTCCAATGCCAACTTTGCTTTAGAAACATTGACGCTATTTCCTCGAAAGGCATGAGCCCTGCGCAATCAACGCAGAGAAGTGTGGTGGGAGGCAGAGACGCAGCCGCAGCTGATTTGCCGGTGAGAATGTGGTGTCGGTGACGTGAATGTGACGCGGCGCGACGCACGGAATCGAGCGGTGCGCTTGTGCATCGCCGGCGGCAACCCCGGTGCTCCCACAGGAAGGAAGGGATCGGCAGGACCAACGGGACACAAGCAAAACAAAGTAACCACGACAAAAACAACTAGAACAAGTAAGACACAAAAAGCAAAACAAAAGATGTAAAAAAAAACACAAAAACAAACAAAAAATAAAAAAGAGGAATGGTTGATTGGACGCGTGACTCCCTCGTGTGAGCAAATCTAGAAGGCGCAGGACAAACATATACGTGCAAGATGCAAACGATCGTTAACACATGTAACACGAGGGATAGCCCAGGATTGAGAGAGATAGAGAAGAGAGACAGAGATAGAGACAGAGCGGTCACATGACAGTCCGGAGGTCACATGACTTACCACCCGGCTGGTGATTGGTTGGTGTGTGGTGGGGGTGGGGTCTTGGGCTGCGGTCGTTGGCACCGAACATTTGCAGGCTCGCCTGATCGAAACAAAACTGCTGGCCGTCGGAAGGGTGTGGGGGTGGGAGGTGGGAGCCGCCAGAGGCGTACATCATGTGGGACGGCGGCTGCTGCTGCTGCTGATGGTGGTGGTGGTGGTTGCTTGGGTGGAGGTGTGGATGGTGGGGGTGGTAGTGGGGGTGGGGGGATTGGAGTGAGGGGTGGAGGTGGTCCTGTTTCATATTGTAATGCCGCGGGGAGCTTAGTCCACCTGGAACAAGGCAGGTGAAAGCGACGTCAGTTTTCCATTTGACTGGCGGCGGCGGCTGGACTTGTCGGCAAACTCGTTTTCGTTCGGCAACAGGCGCATTGCGGGCTATCACAGTTGCAAGACCCCATGCTTGAAGTGCAGAGGTTGGCTTCGGTATCCTTTAGAAATCGACTCTATGTCTGTTGCCATGAATCTGCTTGCCATTTATTTTCGTTTTGGTTTTAAAATGTATCAACATCATTTAAAAACTAAAAGCAGCTTATCATTTGCTGTAAAGTGAACCCCTTGTTTCTGGATCACTTTAGTAACTGGAGCAAGACAGTGGATTGTCTGCAGGTTCACCGGCAATCATCTCTCTCCCCTGACAAATTCCGCCGCGAAGAATTTATCGGGCATAGCTGCGATGCGCCTGTGACGGAAGAAGAGGGTTTGACGAGCGCAAACAGGTTGCTCTACGGCATGCACAAGTCTAAGGAGAGAGAGAGAAAACGCATTATTGTGCGGTTGCAGCCGAGAGGTTCTGTCGTCGATGACACCCCAATGAGAATTGGCTGCTTCTCGTAACTCGGCCAAACATTCCAGGAAGAAAACACTCAAAAATGGCATCCAAGTTAGTGCAAAGGGGTCGTGCACAGCTTTAAAAAGTAACGTCGTTTTGTACTTCAAGCCTCAAAATTAAATAATATTTCAAAACAATTTGAAAAATGCCACTCTCAAACAGTGTCTAGAAATACAAGCTACCAACTAGAAAGTCAAAAACTACCAATTCCAAAAATACTACAGCAAACCTCAAAACTAACAATAAGATTGTTTGTTTAGAAAATCACACGATTCCTAAAAGGGGTGGGCAGAGGTGGAGGATTTATAAGGGATGTAGAAGTTACCCCCTCCCCCCTGAAGTTTAACTGAAAGTTTTTTTCGTTTTGGGTGAGGCGGTGGTTTGGATTTGTGAACGATGTGGCTGAAAGGCAAAAATTGAATCACTGCTGCTGGAAAAAAAAACATCTGAATATCTATAGCCAAATAAACCATAGCCGATAATGACAGCGGTACAGTCAAGAACAAGTGGTAGTTAGGAAATATTGACTTTGTTAATGCAAGATTCTAATGTTAATACAGGGGTGTTCAAATACCGAGTCTCAAGGACTTTTGGAGTTGGTACGTTTAAAAGATGAGTTGTATTTGTATTATGTGAATAATGCTTAAATCATGGGATCATGAATTATTGCATATGTGAATTGAATTGAATAATTATGAACAGAAAATAGGTAACTGTTAATACTACACAACTATTTTAATGACAATTTTATAAAGTAATATGATATTTTACTTAATAAATTTGTTTTTTAGAACGTTTAAATCTCAAACCCTGACAATAAATGCTCGGTATTCGTTCAGCCCCCAGCTCTCATCGTCGATCCTGTGTTCCTAGGCGCCTGCAAGCCTTCCTACCTGGCAACTGCGTGGTGGCCGTGGGCGGTGCCGATATCGTCCGCTGCAGCCGAAGCTGCTGCTGGAACTGCTGCTGCCCGGCGGGGCCGTAGCCCGGCTGGGTGGGGGACGGCGGTGGGGGGAACTGGTCCCCTCCGGGATAGGTCGTCTGCCGGGGGGCCCCGCCCGCCCCCGGGCTTGGCAGGGAACGCACTGACGGTAGCTGCTGGCGTTGGCCTGAGAACGGCCGGCCTGCGCCGCCACCACCGTAGCTGCCCTGCTGGAGAAGGAGCAAATGGAGAATAAGCAATGTAGCCAGGGGTTCAATTGGAACTACAAGTAAATAAACTACTAGAACTTCCCAATGGCAAAAGAATTAAGGAAATCACTTCAACATTAAATGATTACACCCTTTAAGTCACGCAAGAGCAACCCCCAGCCTGTGGAAGTATTTTGTCCGGCCCACCGGGCTTTGGACTATTAGCGTGAAAGATAGGCCCAGACTGTGTCTAAATAAAAATATTTAAAGTTAAAAGTGCATTTTTCATATATATTTTTAGTACTTTCTATAGTAGTTTTGAGGCAATTATGTTTCTTATTGAACATCTCTCTCTTGTATGAATTTATTTACGATTGGTAGAAGAGCACAGTGAGCTGAAAAGGAAATTTATGATTTTGACTCTGTGTTGCTGATAATAGTACTCTTATGTGTGGAGGGTTCGATTATATTTTGAAGTTTTGGGATAATTCAAGAGGAAATAGTCTCAAAAATGAACGCTCTTGTATCCCAAGTTTCATCATTTTGATAATTTTTTTAACACAAAACAAAAAGAATCTGCGGAGCCTCGTAGAAAAGTTTTTAAAGCCTGGGAAAGGGGGAGAGGCCACAGCCAGGCCTAAAATGCTGCAAAAAGAAGCAAGTACAGCCACCAAGATAAACAAATTTTTTTATTCACGGTTCATTTTGAAGCCAATATCTTTGCTTTTTAGGCCAATTTGAGGCTCTAAATAACGATGGTGCATCATTTGACGTGATTTGACATATTTGCCCCCTTCCCCTCCCTTCACCAATTTACGCAAATGGTCGTCCTGCCCGCCGAACACATAGAAATTTAGAATCAGGCCCTTAACTTCTAAAGGTTGCCCACGCCTGCATTAAGTGGATCACCTCTGTACACTTTTTAATGAGGAGAGCCTGCTTTGAATCTTATGGTGTTAAAATCCTACCCATACGCCCTCAATTGATTTTAGCATTAACAAAGTGCTAATTGCCTTCAAAATATTGCCAAGTGGAAAATGTTTAAAAATGAGTGATTTGGCAAGAAAACCTTTCAGCTAAGTGTAAACTGGTCTGAAAAATGTTCTTGCTTTTGTTTCAATCTATATTTGAAGGTGGCATGAGAAGGGCTGATGAGGTGTACTTACAGTGAGCTGCGCATTGAGCATCGGGTTCTGCTGCTGCTGCAGGCTGAGACGTGCGGCGGCTTGGGACCAGCTGCTTGACCCTTGCTGGGGCTGGCCCACCTGCTGGCCCAGGTTGCCTGCGTAGCCCTGCTGTTGGCCCTGGGGACGAGGCGCAATCGACGTTAGCCACAAGTTAACCATGCATCATGACGTCAAAAGTTGATAGGTAAAGCTGGTTGCTTTTTAGCATCTCACCCTAGATTGACGACAATTTAATGGATAATTGGCAGCTGTGGATCGTAATTCGATCGGAAAAATTAAGAAAATATCAACTTGAAATGTAATAATACCTAGCTAACTATTATTCAGACTAAGAGTCTGCATGATAAAGAGCAAAACTTTAAAAGTAATACTGTAAGTCTGCTCTGATGCTTCTAATAATATAATTACATAAAAACACACACTCATGGTAAAGTCTAGTGTCAATTAAGCCACACTCGTTGCCAATATTGATCAGTGACGAGTTTCAAGTGTCTGGCTTGTCGCTCACCTGAGAGATCCGTGGTGAAAGCTGCGACTGCTGGAAGGAGGGCAGACCGCCGGGAGGATGTGGTGACAGCCTGGCTTGCGCTCCCTGCTGCCCTCCGCCTCCAAAGTTGTTCATTGCGGCAGCCGCGGCTGCTGCGGCCGAGAACGCCTGCTGCTGCCCCAGAGGAGACGCCATCTGCGCATGCGGCGAATACGGCGCCTGGCTCAGCCGCTGCGTCGGCGACATCTGCGCCAGACCGCCGTAGTTCGGAGAAAGCTGGGAGTCGGGTACGCTCGACGACCGCTGAAGCGAAACGTTTGGCGCGACTGTGTTCAGCAAGCTGTCCATGTTCTGGATGTTTGGCGCAAGAGGATCGTCTCTTGCGTTGGAAGGTATCACCATTTGCTGCTGCTGCTGAAGCTGTAGAAGCCTCTCTTTCTGCTGCTGCTGTTGTTGCATTATCTTGTTTCGCTGCAACTGCTGCAGCTGAGGATTCGTCAGGCCCTGCATGTTGTACTGCGGAGCCTGACTCCTAGGCAGAGCGTACCGCGGGCGCTGCTGGTACTGCGGTGGTGGAAAGCCCTGAGAGTTCTGGTTGGCCGAAGTCGTGTACGCCGGCGGCGTGCCCGGCATGGACATGGTCGGCGACGACGGGCTCTTGACGGCAGATTCGCACGACATGAGCGCTTTGGTGATTGCGTTAATGGCCATCTTCTCGTTCATTACCTCCTGGAAGCCGGTGTTGTTGCTCGTTGGCTCTATCGCAGGGGTCATCGGGATCGAAGAGGGATCGGCGTCGGGGACAAAGTCGATCATCTGGTCGAGGATGTCCGAAAGGAATGGATCTAGCTGGCCGTTGTCCCACGTGTTCCTGGTGTCCCCTTGTTGTTGTTGTCCAAATGGGTTATCCACATGTATTTGGCGCCGCACCGGGTTTTCTGAGGCAATGGCTTGCTGTTGCTGCTGTTCTAGTTGCAGTTGCCGCTGTTGCTCTTGTATTCGCTGCTGCTGCTCCTGTAGCCGTTCCTGGTGTTGGTGTTGTTGTTGTTGCTGCATTAGTTGCTCCTGAATCTTGTGCATGTGTATCAGGCCGGCTTGTTGATGCTCTGCCTCCTGCATGCTTAGGAACCGTTGCTGTGGTTGTTGTTGTTGTTGCTGCTGCTGTTGTTGCTGCTGCTGCTGCTGCTGTTGCTGCTGCTGCTGCTGTTGTAGCTGCTGTTGCTGTTGGTGAAAAGAGGAACACAATTAGCACAATTACTAGTTTAAGATTGTTATCTTACAGTTTGCTCTTGGTTGTGCTTGTACACCTGCTTATCTGATTAGATTTGATCATATTTTACATTGCAGTAGTCAGATGCATAGAGATTCTATTTATCTGGTGATAAAAAAGTTTCCTAACATTTGAATTCCAAAGAAGCAAAGGATTTATAATGATGATAAGGTCTATATCTAACAGGAAATGTCCCTTTAAATGAAGTAAATTGAACTGAACCAATATCATTGAAAACTGGCCTCCTGATCAAAAATGCAAGTATTTAATCAGTACGGATATGCTCATAGGAAGACACTTAATATACATTTAATCAACATCAATTTTTGATATTCAATTTGGGAAAAATAAACTGCCCCCACAGGCAGGTTTAACCACTTCCGTACTAGGGGCAAGCTATCACAAATTTAACATTCAATCCCATTCTGTAAGCCAGCCTACAAGCTGTAAGCTAACAACGGAGCCTCGACAAAAACCTCATATCACTCACAATGTTGCCGAGCCGCTGGGCGGGCTGATGCCCTGGTCGTCCTGGCTGTCCGGTCCCAGTCAGCGGTCCGGGCCGGCCCCCAGAGGAGTTCTTGATCCGGTTGATGTTAATTTGGGGCGTGGCCGAGATGACTGACGGGGGCACCGCTGGTATCGAGGTCTGCGCAGACGGCTTCTTCGCCAACAGCAACGCGAGCATCTTGTTCTGCTCACACAACTTGCTGGTGCCTGGTTGCGAAGAGCTCACCTGCAAAGACAAGTGGGCAAACAGTTAGTATCTTTGCTTAGTGTAGTAAGGCATGGGTACGCTGTACACAAACTATCCGTCAATTGCGAAGGTGTGCATAGTTGAATAAGCATTTTATAAAATAAGGGACATTTAAATAGGCTGACTGTTTTTGTACATGCCATTTCTGGTTTAAAATAAGCACAGATTCATTGTATATAGCCTTAAAAAAGGTTTTGTTCCTGGGGTATTAATGGGAATTATTTTGTATTTCTTAGTTCAGTCACATGAGCCACATCAGCAAAATAATTGAGAACTTTGGAATTAAGCAACTTTTTAGTAATTCAATAGTTTTCATAATTTTCTGAGAAAAATATCACACTTCCACATCTGCCTCAAGTTACAAGATTGACAACTTATATCCCTGTTTACATTACAAATTCATGCAATATTCAATTTTTATTTATTCAAGATTATTAAAATGGTTTCTCTTAGCCACATCTTTTCAAGGACTTCTATTTCCTGGGCAAAGTTAAGTGACTTGCCTGCGGCACATGGTGCATAGAGAGCTCGGTGGGTCGCTTCGATGGGCCTGCAGGGTCGTCGCTTTCGTTGCTTGGCCTCTTCCGTGCACCAATCAGCGACGAGACTGTCATCATCTCACCGCCGGGTGGGGATGTTGTGATGCCGTAGCTCTTTAGCAGCGGGTCGTCGTTGCCGGAGTGCTGGCCCGTGTCCAAGTGCAGCTTGCTCTCTTCCGGCTCCTAAAACGAAGGCATGTTAGTATCAACGGCAAACCACCGCTATCTCGCTTGTATTGTCAAATTTCCAGCCGTTAAACAGAGGCTTAGGAAAAACATTACCCTTAATAATCACTTCCTGACACAAATCTTAACTGGAAGGACTGATTTAATGAATATCACTACTGATTAATGAATATCATTAGAAACTCTTAATTCATCATACCAATGGCCATGAGCCTATGAATGACCATTGCATTGCTATGTAACCTTCGATCACTGCTCCGGTACGGGATAGGCAACTAGCATGCCGTGCCAGCTCTCACTGCATTCACAATGTATATGTTGCTGTGTTTACGTTATCTTAAAGCTGGATAAACATTAAAACCAACACACAAGGGGATTATTTAGCTACTTCTAAAATTCAATTGTCTTATTTAGAATGGACTAGTATATATTTCATCTTTTAAATAGCAATACATAATGGCATATTCATGGTTATAGAGTTGATCTGACCGAAGATGACAGCTGGTAAGGCCTATACTTTAACGTTGCATGGAATACATACAGCGCTGAGCTAGTTGCGTATCCCGGCTAGCAATGGTCGAAGTTGTAACTGTATCAATAAACACAAAATGCAAATTGTAAATATTAAATAAATCTATCTGCAAAAATTTTCAGAATTTTAATACCTAGGTATAAATTAGAATTACTTTGTGGTTAATGTTTCCCACAGCCTTCTACCAATGAAATGGCCATAAGAGTCTATATAACCTCTTCAGTAATATGGCTGTGCAATGGTAGACCTACTCAAATTCACCACAATGTTGTTAAAACTAGCAGCATTTGGTTTGTAAGTGGAGGAAAAGCAACTTTGGAGTTTTGATACAACAATGTAACCTAATTCTATACACATTAATCACCCTCAAAAAGTGGCTGATGCCATCTATAATAATGGCAGTAGAAAAAAGGCACTGTGTTACCTTGAGCAGCTGTTGGAAAAGCTCGTCTTTCTTCTTGATGCCCGGCAAATCGTCGTCGTCACTTTTGTTCAATAGTTTGAGCAACATGTTGTTGTTGCCACTCGACACTTTGGCTGCCCCTTCGGGCGCCCCCATGCGCGGGCCCACCCCCTGGCCACTGCGATTGGCGGGCGTGGCTGCGTCCTCCCCCCGGTGCTCGTCATCGTCCTCCTGCCCGAGCAGCTCCGTCAGGATCGGGTTCTTGTACTTGGACTCGCCCTCGCCCTGGTCCATCAACTCCCCGCCCTCCTCCCCACTCACACTCGGCCGTTTAGTCAATAGGTTCCGTAGCCGGCCGGAATCGCACGGGTTCGACGAATCACCGCCGTTCACTATGTCCATGATCCCGTCCTTGCAGTCTTTGCTGTCGTCCATGAAGTTGGCCGGCGGTTCGGCTTGCGGCGAATACGGGAACATGTAGGGCGTGGTCGGCGGCTGCGGCAGAGGCGACGGCTGCGTCGCGTAGGGGCTCGGCGAGGGACACATCGCGGGACTGTAGCTCGGCACGCTCGGAGGTCGCGGCGTTGGCGTCGACACCGGCGTCAGGCTCTGCCGTGAGTCAGGCCGTTCGTTCCAGCCGGGCGTGTGCGGTGCTGTTGTCGCGTCGCCGCCCGCGTTCATCAGATCCCACGTGGAGCTCGGGAAAAGGTCGTTGAAGTCGTTGAGGCTGAGCTCGCCGGTTGAGAACGGCGCCGGCGTCGGCTCCATGAGGAAGTTGCTGGAGGTGACGCCGCCATTTCGTGCGCGTGGTGCGGCGGGCTGACCGTTGACGGTGCCGCCCATGAGTGGGCCGCCAACAGAAGATGTCGTACTCGACGTTCCCGAACCGCCGGAGCCGATGGCGAGCAGAGACCGCGGAGAGCTCAGCGCCGATGGCGTGAGGAGGTGGCCGCATTCCAGCGGCATTTCACTGTCCCTGAGAGCATCAGCAGGCGTTAGCATTAGCGTTAGTAAGCCAAAGCGGCTTGATAGTTACAGGCTAAAATTGTAATTGGGAGTTGCACCTCAAGCAGCTACTGAAATTATAAACATTGATTGGGAATATATATCAGTATTCTTGATGATTCTTATCAGCAAATCAGGTAGGTAACCAAAATTTTGCATCATTCAAAAGTAGGTACCTCCCAGATAACAAAATTTGAAAATTGCCAGTACGTACATTGTCTAATAATAAATATTTCTTGAACAAAAACTTAAGGTACCTAGCCTGCAGTTTTCATGGCAATCTACTAAAACAATGAAGCTAAACAACATAGCAGTAACAGGGTTCCAAATCCCACATTTTGTACAAAACAAATGACAAAGCTCAAGAAATTGGAGTGTTTATAGCAATCGCGGTGAAAGAGGTTGAAATGCGATGCCAAGAGAGCAACTCACTCAAGAATGGTGTGCGTGGACATTACAAAGTCGGGCTCCTGGCTGGCCTTGAATAGCTTCGACTTGGTGATGACCTGCACGAACTTGTCAGGCGTAGCCAGCCGCAGCTTGTAGGGTACGCTGGTCCCGTGGCCAGTGGTCAGCGTCTCCTTGAGGTGTGTGCCGAGCTTTGTGAAGTCTTCCTGCTGGTGGCACAGCTCCTGCATGATGCGACCCGCGAGCTCCTATGCACAAGATTGAAGCAGGCGTCAGAGAGTGGGCAAGTCCGCGGCGAGGAACGGTGTAACAAGTAGCATTGGCAATGTGGTAGGCATTTCAAGCTACATTAAATGTTGCATAATGTCGCATGCTTTGGGTGCTTAAAAATAAATACATAAGTATTAATTGAAATAAAAGGTGCTGGAATTACCTTGTTTTGGAACTATGATCTGTGAAATTGGAAGGGTTTATGTTGAAAATATTTAATACACAAAAATGTAGTGTGCCGATGTTGGTGGTCTTTATAATGAGCTGTAGGTAGGTACTTTGGATGGGCAACCTTTGCCCTGTATAAAAGTTAGGCTATACTCAAAGCCACATGACAGCAATTTTTGCTGTCAAAGACACAAACCCTTTTAAATATCGATAGCTAATTGCATTTAAAATACTTGCTTAGTGAAGAATTTACCTCTTCCATTGACGAAAAACATTCAAACGTCTTCATTTTTGTAACATTAGAGCAAAAGAAAATGTGCCGTACTTGTCTGCAGCCACCTTTGTCTGGGTGAGAACCAATACTGAATAAGTCTTACACAAAAGGTGTCGTGATAATGAAATACCGGTAGTGTGTGTGTGTGAATTGGGACTTGCTATCTGAGAACAATACCTGGCCACAACACAGCCATATTGATAATGGCCAACAGATAAGATAACAATCCAAGCTTACTCAGTTGTCATCGAAATTAAATTCATGATCACGCTCAGACTTGGATTCGTTTCAAACAAATTCAGGCAAATTAAAAGAAAACTTATGTATCGACTAGCGACTATCTTGACATGATCTACCCGAGTGGTTAATCAGAGTTTCCCGATGATTCCCAAACGACAACTTGTTGTTTTGTGTGCTGTTAAGTGTTGCTGGGTGGAATCGTCTCGTGACACATCGACACTGTCACCGAAGTTTACCAGGAAGAAACTAGGTGGCTTTGCCCAATTTCTTGTAGATAAATTTAAAATGGGTCAGCAATGACAAGGCAAGTCACTCATATTACCTATCAAATCTGATTCATTACTGAGGCAACTCATTGTCTGAGACATTGATAATATGTATCATATGCTTTATGACATGAATTACAGGGATTGATAACATGATGTTCCCTTTTGATAGGGGGCCAAAGTTATTCCCATTTTTTTGTCCATCTAAAACATCGCATCTTCCGTTTTAATTATTGTGGATTGTTTCGAAAAGCAACGATAATGCAATTCTGCAGTCGATTTGCGAGATCCACTGACCTTGTTGAGGTAGTGAGAGTACGGAGGCGACACGTTACTAGTGTCCACTCCAATGATCTTGCCGCTGACGTCCAGTTTCATAGTAAACTGCTGCACGGGCTTCTCTATCCGCCTCGCGACGCACATCAGACAGGGACCGATCTCGGCCGATTCGGATGTCACGTCGCCGCCTGAAAACAAACGCTCGTGTCATTAGACGTCCTAACTCTGAACAATATATCAACTGAAAACAATTGAAGCCCTTAATTATCAATTACACCCTAAAAACAATAACTTGATTCCATACAACTCTAGGATACCTTTGGAATGTGCTTGCACTAGCATTAATCACATTTCTGATCAGATATCTCCTGGAGTAAAGTGGTATTAATCTTCTTTTTCATAGTATTAATATGTTGGAAGGTTTTAAGGCTCCTTCAGGGTAACTTTTAGTTTTATCCCACTATTAATAAAAACTACCAATTTGTAATTCACTACTGTATTCAGCATACTACTTATTACAAAATAAAAATCAGATATGAGGAAAAAAATTCTACCTTCTGACTTTTCGCTTTGATAAGGAAGCACAGTTGAAGAAATTTGCATCGTTTCGTATTTAGATACTCGTTGTTGCTTCTCTTCCATCGTCTCGTTCAGATCATCCGGAGGCTTGACCAACAAGCGGCAGTTGAAGCTCCGGTTGCTCTTGGGGACAGGAGGATCGCTCGTCCAGCCTGGAACAAAATCACCGCGCAATAAGGAACATGCTGGAAGGCTCGGAATGTAAGAGGACTTCTTTAAGACCCAGCAGTGTCATTGAAGTACAATGATCAAACTAATTTTCTTTGTTTGGAAACAAATCATTGCTCTAAAAATGCTAACACTATATTGGCCATCCAGAGTAGGAACTTTAAAACCAAAAAATGCCTTTTAATTTCATACCGTTGGCTTTTCGTGACAATGATGATACCATTTGCTCAGTTTTATTCTGCACTTTTTCTAAATAAAATTCAACTGTTACATTTTTAAAAAAATTTAAGAAATGTGTTGACCTTGAAAAAGTACATACCTTTCTACATGACCCAATGCTCTCCCACTATTTTGCTTGTAGGTATTGTAGAATAGCATACATATCGGCTACCAGTCCAATTAGGGTTCTTTACCCATCTCAAGCAGATAATCACGCAGTGTTCAATGGAGACGTTTGAGCCAATTACGGTTCCCTTTCTGCTCCCAGTTAGTCCAGACACCAGAATAAACGAGGGCGTTTTCAGCAGAACCCGTCCACCCACCCGGATTTACAGTCTACCAACATGACAGCCGGCTAGACACGATTCCCAGTGGCCAACCAGACCTAGTTGCTACTCACCGATCGAGCCTATCGCTATCGGCAACAGCAGCGAGTTGAATCTCGCATGGTCACCATGATGAATAATGTTGTAGATGCTCTCGCCGTGTACGTCGTCCTTGGAGTATTTGATGAACTGACTAATGTTCTCCGTCACATATACCACCTTCCCCTCCGTGCTAACGACGAACAAGAAGCCCTCTAGGGCCTGAAACAGTCAAGACAAACTCAATTAGTATTTAGTACATGAAATGGAGCATTGATCAGTGACAGTGGGTGAAAGTGGGTTTGACTGGGAAGAAGATTGAACTTTTACAAGCAAGTAGGAAGAGTGTACCTAGAGTTCGTCTATTACTTTATTGGAAATGAACGACGAGATGAGAGTCGACGATTCTTATCTAACGCTTAATTTTGTTTTTACCTGCATAGGTATACCTCACTTAGCTTAGCCTGTGCAATGTTTAGCAATTTTTGGTTGCATTTTAAAACCTGCTAGATCTACTGTGACAGTAAGACAAATCTATTTGCTCTGAACTGGATTCAGTAAATCCAGCAACATTTGGAAGATGACCAAGGTCAACTCAAAAGTGTGAGAACTTTGATAAAAAGTTACCAGCAGTGAAACCTATACCTCTAAGAGTAAAGGGCCAAACACTTCGTTTGGAAGAATGCTCGGCTTGGACGAAGAGACTTCTCCCTGCTGAACGGCATCACTGACACACGCTACGATTCCCTCCTGCTGGCGGATCGTTCGGATTTGGTCCACTGTCTTCTGTAGGATTTCAGTCTTGTCGGGCTTCGAGCTCATTCGGTTCATGTCCGCAACGGTGGACGAGATCAGTCGAGCCAGCTCTTCAATGTACGTGTTCTCTTGCATGCGACGACGCTTCTCATTGTCACGCTTGTTTCTGCAAACGAGAGTCAATTGTTAGTCATGAAAACCATTCAATGGGGAGGAATAGACATAGTGCTATGACATTTGGTGCAATGGACAGAAAGATTGTAAAATTGGAAGCAATGTTGTTTGTGATAGGTGGTGCAACCACTAACAACGTTGGTTGTGTACCTACTGGGTACACATGAAGTTTGAAAAAAATTATATGGTCATATAAAAACAACAGCATGTGAGCATTGGTTTTAGGAGATAGTATGGTTCACATTATTAAAGGAATGCAGATTCCACTTCTTTGCCTACCCTTGCCAAAGAAGCTGCAGTAGAACTTCAATGGGTTAATGTATTGTCTCCTATGAATACAGAATCAATATAAATTCTTGATTAAAATCTATTTGTTCCCAGGAATCAAACAGTTATACAGCTGCAATTTGTGCAGATTTTGACTTTAAATGTAGTGATTAATGGGAAAGATTATTATATTATCTGGAAGGGGGTACATTGGGAGTAAAATTTAATTATAAAACTTTCAAGAGTTCAGCAAATTTGTCAGGTGAGAGGATTTTTTTCTTTTTCGGCAGAATTCAATTCAGATCCATTAATTATTATGAGGAAGAATATTATTATGTCATGCGAGTCTTGTTAGCGAGATAAAATATCTCTAACTGAGCTCTCTACCATTGGAATCACTTCGTAATCCTCAGTTTAGCAAGTCCAAAGCTGCAGACAATTTAAGTGCGCTCCTAACATAATAATACCAGTGTCGTCCAGGGACCGGCGTCGCATTAAATTTACATACTTCTACATAGCAGCATCATTTTATCATTTTCTACATATTATAGTGATTTGCTTTTGGTAGGTACACTTTTTGCGCATAAACTCAATGCTTTTTGTCCAACTCAAAATATTTTTCTACGTTTTCCTAAATCCACGCAGAGAGCGATTGTATTATCATTTAATTAAATCCTAACATTTTTATAAATACAAGTTTTTATTACGAGTTAGAAGACTTAAAAGATTAGCGCTCCAGTTTAGTTGGTCGTTTGAAATGATAATTAATTCCGTAATTTCAACATTCCATTGCAATCCGCTTCAAACAGTTGGTACTCGTTTTGTTTCATTTCGCGAGAAACGAATGCAGTTGAAAGACAATCTGTTGCTTCATCGCTACTCAACGAACTAATGAAATTGTTTATGGTAATAGACGCCATGGATAATTGTTGACAAGTACAGGTGCTACGGAGTACAACAAGTTTTGATGACCAATAAAATACAATTGCGCTGTCATTGCACAAATACTGGAAAGTTTTAATTTCATAACGATCAACGATTTTATAATTATAACCATAAACTGAAGAGTGCATTTCGGTTGCATACACTTTAGAATCATTTAGATTGGAGTCACCGCCAATTCCTATGATTTTTAACGAGCCCCGTTGTAGTGGATTTTAACGAAGTCAGCGATTTGGGCATAAGCACCATTATCAAATCCCCAAAATGCAACCCATCGGAGCGATGGCGGCGCCTCCCTTCACACACAGATAAACAATCGCGTCCATTGATTGCACGAATATTTTAATTGCCATTTTGTTGCCAATTGTTCTCGTTTTACTACGTTTCGACCAGCTTAAGTAAATGTACATTAAAAGCCTTTGGCGCATGCAAGAAGTGGAATGCTAAAGCTTACTAAAGTAATGCTTTCATCAGATTGCACAAATTAAAAAAACTTTATGCGAATTGAAGAGCCGATTTATTATAATGCTGCCATTATTTAATAATCTCATGTGCATATTATTCATTTAATATGATTTGCCCCCCGGGGAAAATTCAAAAGAAAAAGTGATTGCACTGCAGCGATCATTGAAAGAGATGTTCCCTTAAAAAATACACTGAATAATCGCCGAATAGAAAAACCATGTTATTTGAATTGATAAACTCTTAGGTAGGTATATAAGACGAAATCGCACGAGCGCAGTGTGCACAGAGTGCACGGAGTTCGCAATGTCAGGGATCGAACTGATGTTGTTCCGAATTGAATGCATTTTCCGAGCGATTTGCTCAAGTTTTCCACTTTCCCAGCCCGCGGTGCACACCGCAAACTGCACACACAGGTATACAGGGCCAGCACCGTACCTCGACAGCGACGTAGCCAGAAGTCACGGGCTCGGAACGTCCCGATGGCAAATTCTCGAGACGTGCCGGGAATGGGCGACGTATACACACAAGAGAAAAAGGTCGTAAGTGCAGTCGAGTCGAGATGTGCTCTACATACAGACTGCGAAAGACGACCAACGAACAGAACTTTATCGTTTCGCACATGGACGTAATAATAGCGCAGCGATTGCGATTTCAAGTGAAATTTCATTCAAATTGCATGCTGCGGAATTTTTGCCGAGTGATAAATTTTTATGAATAATTTTCTTGAACTGAGGGCGGCGGGCAGCGATTGGATTTTGATCGTCGCGTTCCCGCGGAAAAGCTCGAACACGGATTCCCCCGACGGACTGCGGTTCGTTTCGTTTATTACATGAGCATGCACTCCTACCGTTTTATTTCCTTCAGTCTGCACTATCTTTGGTTTTCTCCAGCCCCGCGACAAAGAAGACTTAAGGCAACGTGTGACATACAGCAGCAGGGTGTATCTGTAGTCAGTAAGTCCGAGCCGTGAGCCGTATAGCATCTCAGTAGCAGGCCGGGAGCAAACCAGGTGCAACGAAATTATTGTAAGTATGATATGGATTACAGTTCACGTACATCGCAGTAGACAACGCATGGGCGGTACCCAGTTGTGCACTTCGGGCGTTTCAGCTCCCCGCTAATAATAGGTCTATTACATCGATGCAAGTTTTTAAAACCGAAAAACTATCGCGCCCGACTATCTTCCAGCACTTAACGGTCCGAAAATTGCACTATATACACTCGTGAACACCGGACCCATTTCCCCAGCGACGACGACACAAAATTGCGGCCCGCAAGAAAAGCACTTCATCAAACCCGTCTACCTGTCAGTCGGTCCGATAATAAGCGGTCAATAAAGAAGAGCAATGCACACGTAAAGCAACTCCTAGACAGCGGTGCACACTTTAGCAAGCCATTACCATTCGACGTGTCGTTGCCATAAAATTTTACGTAGCCAGTAAAATTCGTTCTGTTCTTCTAGTTTGGCAGAGAAGCGCGCGGTTTGCGAACGAGGTCCGCTAGCGACGAACCGGCCGAGTGTAATGTAGAATCGATTAAAATTTAAATACCGTGTACACACCACAGTGTCTCCGATGCACATAAACTGCTAACAAGTGTATCGACACATTGCATGTGCACAGCAGCACATCGCTATACAGGCTAACCGAACTGCATTTAAAGACTGCAACGCAAGCAAACGCTCGGACGCCTTCAACGCTGCAGAAACAAAGGAAGACGAGCTGCGTCAACAAATGCGTCCATCAGCCAATCGAGGTGATGATCGAGTTCGCAATCGGGCACGTGGCAAACAAATTGTCACTCGTCACAACAACATGCAGGACGATCCGCGACGTGATTCGTCGAGGGAGCGACAATAAATCGTGCTTTCGGCGTGACGAAGAGCATAAGACAATTTGATAGGAATGCCAAACAATTGTGCTCGCGGTAATCGACATGTATACACCGATGATGACGTGATTTAATTAGATTAGGAAACTTGGCGCGCTCGGGACGAATAGGCGAAAACAATTGGGTCGTGCAGGACTGTAGGACATTTTGCACTAAGGGTTTGGACGGGGGCTGGGTGTCTGATTTGTGTTGCGATAGGGAGACAGTGGGCAAACTTCGGAGCAAATGCATATCCCAGTAGTCAGTTGTTTCGGGATGGTGCGCTTATAAAGGCATAGGGACAGAGAAATTGAAAGGGACTGAGATTTTAACCTTTCGATCTAATATGAAAGTATGAAAACTTGAACAAGAAGTAATAAAAGATTTTTTGAAGACAAGAATTAGTATAAGGTACATACTTCGCTTTTACACTAGATAACACTTATCCAATGAAGAAACTTGACGTAGTACAACTTTTGATTTATTTCTTTCCGAGCCAACTTCGCACTCCTGCACATCGAAACTTGGGCGGAAGCTTCGTCCGATTACGAACAAGTAAAGCGCTCGGCAAGAATGAATTCGTAATTGAGACAGGCAAAGCAAGTTATTGAAATGTGGGAAATAAATTGCGATTGTCTATGGTCTACATAGATATCAGGCATACACAGTAGAACTAATGACGCGTGCTAGAAGACGAAACAGCCAAACTCTCGGTGTAGGCGATCTCGGTCGAATTCGGCGTCCCAGTTGTCCGGACGAACAATCGATTGTGGTTAGTGGTTGGCAGAATCGACTGATCGATGCTGGTCGGTTGCATGCCCCGATCCGCGTACCTATTCAATCAGGAATGCCTGCACGAAACCATCTGGTTTACATTAGATCGCATAGACTCGCTTATAGCTGGCTCCTTGTATGAATTATTGCAAGTATTGCATTGTGCGCAGCCAGCGAAAAAAACTGTGCTAGTACGAGTTTTACGCTGCAATGTGGGCTGGGTTTTAGCCATCACTGGAGGGCTTCGGCTAGCACAAGGAAGAGTTCTGCGAGCAGTGGACTGCGAGCAGTGGACTGCGAGCGCGCAGCGGGCTCGTCTAAAACAGCGAACTGCAATGCTCATCCAATTCGGATGTCATGTCACGGAAATTGTGGAAACTAATTCGGTTGGCAAACAGCAGATCGGAGCTATTTTCCTACTTCAGAATAAATGAACAATTTCTGGATGAGTTACCAAGGCAATCCTGTTGGCCGATGAATGGGAAAGTATTGACGTTGCGTAAGCCGATTTCAAGTACGGCGGGCTGCCTATTTCCGCGGGGTTCTCACGGATTGAAATCATAACTTGATTATCGTTGCATCGATTGGCAACAGCCGTTGCGGAGGGAGGGGGGTAGGCAATCAGTTCCCTTCGCTCGTCCCGTGGCGGAACCGGGACGTCGACACCGAGTCATGTGACAACCGGGGCGGCCGCATCGCAGATGAGCACCTCGCGCCGGCATTACGTCGCGGCGCCGTTCCAAAGCTCCGAGCATGTGTCTTTCTTGTCGCCACGCGGCTAGAAACACCTAGTTAAACAGCCCGGTGTTTTCCATGCACAGCGCCGTAGTTCGTTCACCCTGCCGTCGACGCTGCGTCGTCGATGAATAAATAAGCCTAGTCAGCAAGTAACATGAAGCCAAAGGCAGCAACGCTTTACTCCGCATCGCATTGTTTGCACGGACCAGCGTTAAATGATACACGCTGGAACCACAGCGGATAGTGGTCAGTGGAACATTGCAAATCTTTGATCTGACGCGCTAGACAATAATGTTACAGACCTTCTTGATCTTAGCAAACCGTTCCCGCCCATCAATTGTGATCAAAGTATCGGCTGATTAATAATTAACGGTATGTATTTCCGTTGCCGGCGCGTCGCAGTCGATGAGAGTGCCGTTATGTCCATCAAATCAGCCGATGAGAAACAATATCGTGAATCTAATAACATTGCAGTGGCCTATCGCCTAGTCCGCTAGCATGGAGCATGGAGCACGCTGCACCAGCATGAGGGCTGGGCTATTAGTCCATGTAGCTCGTATTACCACTTTAATCGAAAAGCTGTTAACATGGCGAGCTCGTCGGTATATCTGCCGTACGATCTATCACGGAACCATGCGCGCCTCAACGCCAAAAACAATAGAGATCAATAAATTTGTTAATGGGTCAAAACCAACGAAAAAGTATCCGGCGATCGGCTAAAAGCTGACCGTTTGCATGATAATGTGTAGCCTAGCGGCTGGTCGTATGCACATGCACGTCTATGGTTTGTGGAAGGCATCGATCTCGACTGCGTTGCCTACGGTGACGAACACAAAGTGGGCTGCGACTGCGAGCAAGTCACATGCGCCCACACTTCAAGATGCTTTACCTAGACCGTTATTTTTAGTTTGCAGTGGGCATAATGGACTGGGCCAGGTTTTATTCAGAATCGAGAAAACGAACACAGAAAACTATTATTTTCCCGCAAATTTCTACGTTATAGTTTCCCTGTTGGCAATTCGCTATTTTTCCTGTTGGCTTTTTCTTCGGACCATTTGCGAGTTTCCCTTATCAGGAAAAATCGATGTGACGTTGTGAGCCTATTAGTGGACGGAGTTGATTAGTTCCTCTCAATATAACCTCGCCGGGTCCCGGGATCCTACGCGCCAACTAATTATTAACGACGAGTTTCTTATAAAGAAAAGGCTTATAGCTTATTTACTCACATCTGCGATTGCTGAGACTTGGTGTCGGTTTTCTTGCGTTTCTTGTTAACTCCGCCTGAGACGGCAGTACTCATCTTAACCCACAGAGGGTCCGGCAGATCACACGGGCCAAGCCTGCGAAGGAATAATTCAAGCAATCAGTCTTGGACTTGGTAATGAAGAACGACACACAGGAAAAACAATAGGCTAGACCTTTCCCGTTTCCACCCCCGAAGAATGTCCTCTAGCGCGGTTTTAAGCATGAACTCAGAACCAATACGTATACCTCCATCGCACGTCCCCGGAAAAGTTGTCAGCGCCATCCGTAAAATTGACGTGACAAACCGGATTGAGGGAAGAATGATGTGTTACAGGGAGATTGAAAATTTGACATATTCGTTCCTACAGGAATTGCGTACGACTTTTGATGGAGCCGCAAATGGCGTTGAAGATCCTAAAGGGACGTTATAGCACAAGTCATAAGCTAGGCAAAAAATGACGCAAGCTATAAACTAGCAAACATGCCAAGGGCTCTAGTTCCGCAAGTTCCGCTGCAATTTCGGCTATGCCTCGGCTCTTTTTCAAGCGCGAATTACAGAGCGCTCTCACGCATCGTTCGCGACGGGAACGACGTGTTTTCGCACTTGCACGCACTTTCGTCCGCGTCTCGTTGACGCCGCACGCACTTTCGCAGCAGGCGTCGCGACGCAACGAGAGCGCCGAGCGCCGAGACCATCTCGTCGCAATCAATGGACAAAGCTACGTGTGCACGGCACTCTTCTCGGCGACCGGCTCAGCGAGGCAACAAAATTAATGATCGCCTCTCTCGCTGCGTCTGACAGAATTGTAAGAAAAACTTGAGGGGTATACTAGAAAAATTATGAAATATAGACAAACTCGTGGCATTAGCGCAATGTGAAAAGAAACCCGAACGAGCACTTCTAGTCCTAGCGGCATTTCGGCTCTCTATACCACCGAGCGGAGTTGTGTCTTCACTCTGTTCACGGCGAGTGCAAGAGCGGATGGTGTCGGGGGACATTTGCATGGATGCTGTGCGGACCCGAGAGACGGAAGGATGATGAATGCGCTGCGAGATCGTGATAGATGGCTGGAAAATGCGCATCGCAGGGAAAGGGATGATAAACAATAAGAGAAACGTCAACCAACAAAAGGAAGCAGGCTCTATATACACACTGCAAAATGACTCGACGTCTTTGGAAACTTGTCTACAAAAGAGAATATTTAGTTAATTCTTGGTGGTGCTGTCCTGTTCCGTGAACAACAGCGGAAGACAATGGAAATATTTAGAGTATGATCAATACGGCATGGAACACGCACACTACTTCATCACCACTGAAGTGGTCCTCGAAAAGCAGGGAAGTCGGCTGCAATTCCTGCATGGACCCGTCGAGCCCCCACAATGGACCACACGTACCTTCCATCTTCCCACTCGAGAGTAATCCGTGCGCCAAGCTATATATGGAATCTCGCTCGCTCACTAATTCACTTGTCAAACACACGCCGAAACAGACAGACGCAGACTGGCTGCAAGCCACGCACAGACACACACACACACAACAGATGCGCGGCGATGCAAGCTGCGTCGCCGTCGGAAGTGCAGCTACGTCGGCGTCGGCGTCGGCAAACACTTCGGAGCACGAGTCTAAAGAGCCGCGGCGGAGCGTTGCTGCACGACCATGCGTCTCGCTGAGAACCACGACGACTACTAGCACGGTGGAACGACGCGGCGTCGGCAGCGTCGGCGTCGAATCAATACATGCGGGCGTCGTCATCGATTAGGACGCGCTGTCGTCGCACACACTGCACGAAGTGGGCCGAATCGGCGCCCTAAGCCCAAGGACACTCCCCTTTTTCGGGAGGCAGCCAGCCTGCAACAGGCATCGCCGACGCCGGCGACGGCGTCGGCGTCGGTGGTGGCGGCGGCGGCACATATACAGCACCACGGGACAGGCGTTTGCTATTGAGGTAGGTAGGAGATAGCTTGGACCAGCCTCGGAGAGCCGAGATGTGCCAGGGAGGGGGCGGCGGACACGCGGCTTGTTTTTCGGGACCGTCTTCGGGGATGTGAATTATGGGGAAGCGATTTATTAGCACGCGACGTCTTTGTGGCCGGCATGAGCACGATTTAATTAGCCGCTGCGATGCAACGCTCTGCATCTAAGTGCACTCCCATGTGAATTATGAGTTTGTTTCCAGATTTGCGAGTCATTTTGGACATTCCCTTCAGATTGCAGTGCAGAAGTGCACTCTTGCAGTCCCAACACAGAGACACAAATAGTTGGTGCGCAAGTAAGAAAGACAACGCGGAAAACTATAACATAAAGCACGTTTGTATCACACTTTTTAATAAGATAACTTCGCTGCGAAGCATATATTATTTCAACTGAAAAGTTTTAAAACTATACGTATACATAAATAAAGAGATTTAAGATTCCGCTGCTGCAGTTAAATGCTACACCCAGGATGAAGATTTAAACATTTAATTTCAAGAGACCCGACACAAAGCCAGCTGAAGGATATTATCACGATGAACGTTTATCCCCTTGGCGTTGGCGCAGCCCGTTGTCGCGCAGCACACTGGCTGCGCTCGGGGCCGCTGCGCCGCTGCACCGAGGGCACGGCAACGCTCCAAGGGTTACACATAATAGGCGACTCGGGGTTAAACGGATTGACGCTCAGTTAACTTAACTCGTGTGGATTAAATCGAATCACAGACTCACAGAGCTCGGCGGCCCCGAACGCATACGCGATACAATGGCCAACAATAAGCCAGAGCGCAAACACCAGCACATGCTCTGTACCATACTTGGATGGCGTACTTGAATATCCACCCAGCTGGATCGATTTATGATCCCAAGATTTAATACTCCGAGCACACCAACGTCATTCACAGAGTGGAGCAGAGCGGAGCAGAGTGCTGCTAAAAGGGTAGGGTTACAGAGCATATGCCGAACCTCGAACCATGATCTGTTTTTCTAGCAACAAGCCACCGTCCTTAGGGACGGGCCGGGAATGGATTTATCGGAGATATCGAGACTTGATAGGATTACTTGCCATGAAACGGTGTGTTATTAAGTTAGACGTGGAATATGTGCACAAGACTTGAACTATCCAGCGAGCAGCTCGATATCCTGACCGAGCCCGTGTGCGAATTGCAAGCGGATAAAATGTATTTGTGCACGGTAAAAAATTAGCTCTAGGGAATTGTTTCAATGAGATTGATCAAGAATTAAGTGGAGATGATTGCAATTAAATAGTGCAGGCAATTAATTTCGATTAGAAGATCATTACTACATATCGAACTACACGTTCGTCCTTTCTATAGTATTACCGTACGTTGTCTAAGATGAGATACTGTTGCGGCTAAATATTGCTGTTTGAAAAGTTACATTGATATTATTTCCCAACCCAGCAATTTCTCCTCTGCAAATGAAGACTTTAAACCATCACTCAATAGCAGCTATTGACAAAGGCATGCACCGAGGTAAAAACGTAGCAAGTTCATTATGCCTTTATTATCATAATATGCATAGTAGTCCATCAAGCATAACGTAATATATGAAATCCACGTATAATTATAGTGAGAGTCCTTTAGCATTCTCTGTAATACAAGCGAATGGCGAGGCTATAAATATTGTTAGCGAAGCGAAGTGAAGAGTTGTCGATAAATTCACAGGCAGGTGGGCGGGCGTCGGCGTCGAGCAAGAGTAACGGCACCGGAGGTCGCTAAGCGTGACACTGGGCTGGGGCTGGGGCTGGCCAAAGCCGCGCAGTTTCGATGCACGAGTCGCGATCGAGAAGAAAATGCCAAATCACTTCCGCAGGATATTAGCTGGTGTCCGGCGACAGGCACCGAAGAGAGATGGGACGGTGTTTTGCTGCGCTTGGCGTCGCTTTTCATCGACAGTCTCGTTCGCCGAGTGAGCTCAAAGTGAAGAAGATGCCAACGACAATTAGGCAAGTCTCTGTGAGCCTGTAAGGGTACTTTCAGATTCCATGACGCCAATGAACGCGACGAAAACAAACGCCGTGCTGCTAACACATCTTGCATACAGCTATACGATCAACATGAAATTGATTTCAACTTCGCCAGACACGTAGAAGCATATGCAACGAATACATATATATTGGTGCATGGTGAACAATTATTCATCAACAGCAAATTAATTGCTCAAAGTGGCATCTTCATACTGCACTGCGTCTCGTAATTAACATAATTACTCCGCGATGAATATGTAGACACATCATATCACATAGATGCATTACTTCATTGTTCTGAAATAAATAAGCTACGAGAAGTTAATTAACGCAATTATTGCTCACCACGGTATTCTCTGCAGAAATTAGCATGGATTTGCACTTGTTATTAAAATGAAATCTGAACACTGGCGACTGTCATGTGGCGGCCACATCTTGGCATGCTCGTCGATAGGCTGGAAGTTGCGAACGGCCGCGGAGAAAATCTTGGAGGCCGACAACTCGGAGAAAAAGTGTTCCGCTACCGAAATGTGCACTTGTATATGTCAGCGACACGCATATTGAAGTAGTTTCGCTGCACAGATTGGTTCAGTTTAGTTCAAAGTTAGCAAGAATTTCGCGACGTGAAGCAACCGTGCCGGCTTCAAATGGCCTATACCTCCAATGTAAGGGAAATCGCAAGCGACAATTGTGCGCGTAAACAATGGAAATGAGCTATAAAAACTCGCCTCGAATTCGTGTCGTCTACTATTTGCTCGCAGCCGAGTGTTATTATTCAGTCTGCCAGTGCCATAATCGTATCCGTTATTTGCATGGAGCCTACAATGACGCAATGAGGAACGGTGTGCCTGGCAGTCGCGCTCGCGGCCAGTGCTTCTTATCAAGTACGTTCACTTCACGCTTGTCTCTGATGCGCCGAGCGCCGTGCGCTGTGCGCCGTGCGCTGTGCGAGCCGCGACGCGCCGGTGTCGCCGCTGCGAGGATCTTCCAATATAACGAGATGTGAAATAAACTTGACTCAGATTAGACAGGCTAAATATAGACGGATGCACGCTACGCGTAGCTCCACCATGGACTAGCTTGTTATGCCCAAGCGTGCCAAACTTGTGCTGATGCGAATTCCAATTTTGTGGACTTTGGGAAAGGGGTGCAACTTGCAAGAGCAAACATGCGAGCGGTACCGTGATTAGCAAGCAGACAGGCGAGGTGCTTCGCTCAAAAGGCTGTTGGTTCCTGTCGAAGGAGGGTGAGAAAAGTGTGAGAATATCGTCTTGGAATTGAACATACCGCATGGATTGCACTGATTTCAATTACTTTTATCGCACAAAGAAAAACACACGCAATCGATTGAAGACAGTGTCGCTATGCGTTTCTACTAGAAACGATTGCTCAACTTTGCTTGCCGCTGGTGACGAATGTGAAAGAGATCGGCGGATGACACGGTGACCTCGCCAGTCTACGAGTAGACCCGAGATCGATGACGACCCGATACCACCAGCCTATCATTGGCCTCCTAGAGACACATTAGACATTACATTACCATGTGCCGCTGCGCTAAGACGCTCTGCCGCTTGAGCCCTTACTACGACGATGGTGATCATTTATCGTAAACGACGTACGAGAACGTTCGACATTTGTCAATAACTTGTTATTTAAATTAGGAATCAAGTAGTGACAGTGAATATACGTTACAATTGGTATGCGGGGTTACAATTCATATGAAGGGGTACAATGTACCGATGATTTTGGCTAAGAGGCCGGGTTTAGCACATTTTCACTGGTTTGATGAAACGGTATAAACGTGTGATGAAAATCTATCTGAGTTCAGTAGGAATTGGTTGTGTTAATTGCCTCCCTTTCGCAGCGAACGCTGCTCATTATACGTCAGATTTTGCTTTGAGGTATAGCCGTAGTCATGTACCCATGCGAGGAGGCACAGAGCAATTAAATTACCGGCGTCGATTCAGCGGCAGCTAGTGAATAAATCAAACCAGTCATTGTGGTCAGTGGTGAAAGGAATCGAACAAACGCGAAACAACACGAATAAAAATGACCGTGAATAAAGCAAAATGTTTCGCGGAAACCGAATGAAAATCGTTCAAAGACTGGAAATTGCACCAGTTAGAACTTGCATCAGTTCTATGGAACGCCGAGGAAATGAATTTTCCCGAGCTGAGTGGTTATTGAAGTGGTGTGTACTGTTCGCTGGCTGGATGGCTGGCTGCCTCACTTTCACTGGTGTGGTGGCATGCAATGGCTGCTTCCTTCCACCCCCGTTGACAGATGGTATGCGATGCACCGGGGCAGGTATAGAACTTGTCCCGGTCATGGTTTATGGTTGTTTCAACCCTCTAATGGGCCCCAGCCTTCCCAATCCAGCACCTGTACGCCCATAAAAAAAGTCCACATCGGACGTGATTTCTAAAGATTGAAAAGGGAATCATATTTCTTGTTTATGGTTCTTTAAGGAAGCTTCAATGTCGGCTATCTCTAATATTAAAATGCAGCCCGAATTTTCAATGCACCCCGTCACTTTAGAAATGAACATTTCAGGTCGGCTTTGCTGCTCGCTGATTGACATTTTTATAACATCTTATCATTGTGATCCCTTGAAACATGAGCAATCTTGAGCGGCTTCCGCCCATCGAAACGCGATAGAGAAAGTTTTGGGGACGCTTTATGAGGAGCCGATAATAAACCAACACAGCTAAAGGTTATCTCCGAACCCGGGTTATCATTCTTGAAACTTTAGAAATTTAAAATTATTGTCAGCCCTCGACGATGTGCGTCTTTCGTCGAGCATTTTGACCGAATACCGTTGGCCGACATTTACAATCGATCAGGGTTGTGTAAAGGACACAATTACCGAGTGACCACTTATACGAACGAGTCAAAACTCAAAAGAGCCCCGAAAGCCAGCGTTCCCCGAGCGGCGTGGCACGTCCCGCCGTGGTCGCAGCGACGCGGGTGCCGCCGACGCCGACGCATAAACCCTGCCCCCATACGCCGCTCAGAGTAATAAAAACGAACAAATCTACATAAATATACAATGAAGTAAATTCGAAATACTATTCGAGAGGCTGACAGCGCCTGATTTGTATGCCATCCTCCACACGAGTTCGTCGCGCATGGCAATGAAACCTCCGATGCATATCTTCCGGCGTCGCATTTCTTGCAGACCGATATGCAATCCGAACTATGCAACGCTCAACTTTTCTACCAACAATATCTCTAACATACTCAGTTTCAAATCGAATCGAGTTTGCGATCTCATGCAGGACTTTCTTACTGTGCAGCGCACGTCGGTGTTATCGCTGGCAACGAGCCTGGCGCACAGGACAGCGTCGGAAAGGACGTCTAGGACGTCAAGGGCGTCGTATCAGCACCCCGATCAGCACCTTACCGATTAGACGCGCCGCGGTGCATGAACGCCGCTGCGGACGTCGCGACGTCGTCACTGCTGCACGCTGCGCTCATCTGCACGGCCTGCGCCGGCTGCTGCTGCGCTATGTTCATGCACTCCCACATTGCTGGCTGCGCCGCTGAGCACGATAAAGGCACTAGGGCTAGCCGACCGCTCGCGGAGCGCAGGGAGTAACAACAACTCGAGATAAAGAAATCATTGTTGCAATGTTAGTAGCAACCAGCGTACAACATCGAAATTGTTAACTGTGGATCAAATATTTCCGCTTTGTTCTATATTATGGTAGATGGACGATAACGAGTGGCCGCAAGCTCGATAATGTCGTAAGCTAGATGTTTCGGTTATGTCGGTATTTTTCAACGATGACCGTCACTTTCGCGTGGTTATTACCACGGTGGTCGTTGGCAATAACATTAACCCACATTCGGCGGGGCCAGCGAATGCGTGCGTGGGCGAAGCTCGGCTCGAGACGCACCATGCACGCACTGGACGTGGCTAGCTGGCGGACTTCCCGACGAGGAACTTGCCGACTCGCTGCTTTTTCGCGAGAAACAACACGAGCAGAGAGTTTTCTTACGACACGTACATCACGTTCGAACAGTCAGAAAAGAAAACAAATGCGACATTTTATGGCAAAATAGTCACGAAAGCTCCGAGAATGGACTTGAAGCTTAATCCGGTCTCCAACACCAGAAGAATGTTCAACCAGTAATAAACGAAAATATCCCGAAACTCGAAAATGATTTCCGACAAACACAGCAACGCACCACTGAACAGGAAAAGATCATCCACGATAGCACAAAGTTTTCCACACAGCCAATCACAAAACAAACAAGGAAGCAGAAAGCCACGAGTTTCCACTACAATTTCCCGACGCAATTTTCCCGCCGACTTTCGCGCTACGAGTCACTGTACATGCGCTTTCCCGCACAAGTTTCCCCACACTCGGGACGCCGTTAGGCCTCACGACCACCGCACCACTTGCGCTGCTTCCACTTGGCACCGACACTGCTGCGAAGATGGCACCCGCGAACCGCGTTTAGCCGGCGAGAAGCATCAACTGAATCTGTGTTCGGCACTTCGGCATTCGCTAGCCGCTCGGTCGCTCGGTCGGCCGATGTTGTGAGTTCGTGTTCGTGAGAGGCGGCTGTTTCCCGAACAGTGCCTGCTCGCCGCGGCGGGATTGCAGCGTTGCCGGTGATAGCGAGCCCGGAGGCAGAAACCGGGTCAGTAGGCCATGGTAGCCACGCAATGCCAGTGCGCGGCCGCACGGCGGCGTGGCGACGTCGGAAGTCGACCGCCACCTTCCTATACCGCGGCGTCGGCACACGCCGTTTTCACGAAAAGCGGGCCGAGAAAATGCCCCCCCCCTGGCCCCTACAAGGCAGAAATGCGTCGCGATCGCGGCCATGATTCGTACAGCGTGCACAGGTATACGCGACAAACGACGCTTCTAGGAAGCGAATGTTACGTGGACGCCGACGATGACGATGCCGAGTTTCTGGACGGCCCGCTGCGATTAGCAGAGGACAGCCGAATGTGGAAAGCGGAAACGCGGGCACAGGAAACGGCTTGTTTTATTTGAACTTATCGACTTTATCATCATCGGTCGACGAACGTCGCTGGTATGATCGTTTGATTGGAAACTTATTGGTGAGTTTTCACGAGCTTTTCAATACGAAATGTTTCGCGATGGCAACAGCGGCAAGTGGAAAAGTTGGAAAGTACATTGTGGCTTATCAGTGCAGCCTCGCTTTAAAGAAGCTACACTTAACAGCAGTTCCTAAGCCTGACCGACGATAGGCTGTTCGACGAGATAGCAGTGATCAAGTCAATGTCAACGATGGGGCACAGGGTCGGCCAGCATTCAAACCAAGGTACCGCGGGCCTTGGTGCCATAATCGTACTACGCGAAAAAAAAGTGTCACAATCGTTAGGATGACAAGTCCTCCAAAACCGCGAAGCCAGATTACGCTTCGAACCGAAATTGTTGTTACGACTTACGTCACAGTCCGCGCTGACGTAAATTATGACTGTAATAACGGTCAAGCGGGGGCCAGATTTCGTTTTCATAAACTTCCGAATCCGATCTAGATTGGAGAAATTGAATATTAATATACGGCTGTAGTATGCCTTGCCTTCCAGTTTGTTGTTAGCGCTGAGTGGCGGATTGACAATGGCCCCGTTCGGAATAAAACTAGGTTGCCCACCAAAAACGCACGGCTATTTTCGGAATACTCGATCGGTAAATATAAACCCATGCCGCACGGAAGTTTGAAAAAATTCACGGAGGAATACAAGCGTGAATCACAAATCAATAAAGGGCCAAGACAAATTTGCCAGGCCTGAATGATCTGGAAGTAGTATTATTCCTAAAAAGGCGCATCAAATTGGCATGAGAACAACGGAAGTTGAGGAACCGTGACTTGCCGTGCAGATAGCGTTATCGCACACTATTATTATGTCACTGTAGAATAACAAACACAAAACACACACACATGATATGATACCATATAAAATAAACTGTATGTCTATATATTTACTCAAGATTGTTTTTAAATCAAACCATGGCGAGGTGCTCGTCCATGCTCTCCTTCATGGGTACACATGATAGTATATCAAGTTCGGCAAGAGAAGCATCATATTATAATTCTTTGGTCTGTGCCAGCCGAAATCAATATCCCAGTCAGCTCTCGTTCGCGCTGGCCGCTGTACTAATTGCTGCCGTGGCATTTTATCAGCGTTATCTTGGAACAATGTACTAAAGTGATTAAGCCAACGTTTCTAACACCAATCACAAATGGACATGACGAAGACGGTGACGTGTCGCAGACTTGGAGACAACACAACAAGTTCGAATAAGTGATAAACTACGCATTTGTAGCTTGTACCACCAAGATGGTCCTGATCGTAGTTGCACGTGCAGTATACATTCAGTTCCGTAGCTCACCCGGAAAGTAATACATTATTCAGCCCCTTAATTGTTTCATTTATATTCATATAGAAATCTAAATAATTAACCTGTTTAGTAATTGGGAAATTAGCCAGAACAGTATTGGATCGGAGTTAAGCCCTTTGGGGCGGGCATGGGCCATGAAGTTAGCGAAGACGCGACGAAGAGGAGGACGAGGTCGTTTAAAATGCAAATGGAGGATGGCACAGTAACATTCAAGTCGGGAGGCAAGACTGAAGCATAAATGAATCTCAGGTCCGCGCCGAGACAATTGAATAAGTACGAGCTTGTTAGTCAGCGTTTATACTATCGGACATATTTATATGTGTGCGACATGATATAATACGCCTGCATTCTAGATGTGCCACAGGAAACATTCGCGGCCGGTTCTGGTTCTGGCAAACAATCCACATTGTGTGCGACGTGCCACGTCACAGTCGCCGCACGGCTGTTTGTATCGATGTAGGTATACCACGCAAGGTGACCACGAAAGAATCGATGTAGTTTCTTATCAATTGCTTTGTATTGGGCTCATAAGACCAATGGACAATTAATAACACTATTTTTTTAATCGCGAGCAATAATACAATATTGCGTGACGTGTGAGATGGCGTTACAGATAAGGGAGCTAAGCGACATGCTGTGAATATTGTATATTCCCTCGAACTTTCAATTTGCTCAGCATAGAAGCATAACAACATGTTTGTTCATTTTGCAGAAGGCAAAAGCGAAACGATTTAAGTTGATGCCGAGGCACGAAATTAAGTTACAACTTTGTAACTAGATCAATTCCTTTTGTTACAGATACACCGCCAACAAAACGAAAAAGTTGTGTGTAAAATGTCAAACAAATGAGTATGTCATAAAAAGGTTTCGTTTTGAGATTAAACGCAATTTGATGGCCGAGCGAATCCGCCGATCACATGGCAACTGTTTAATAATTCGACTTTGATCGGTCAGACATTGACACAGAGACGACAAGGAGAAAGAGAGAGGGGTCGGGGGGGGGGGGGCATGCACAGGAGCGTGCCAGTGGCACAGACTCGACGCTAAGCGTATGCACGATGCCGGTGCCGACCCAGTTGTAGTGTCCTTACCGCCCTGCGAACGGCGTACAGTCGGCCAGCGCTGGCGAGTGCCGAAAATATGCGATCAATAGGCGCATAGGCTGGAAACTCGAGTAGCTGGAGCCGGCGAGGCGGCCCAGGTTCGAGCCTCGCGTTCGCCAGTGCGAAGGGATGGGATCGGGGGCCAGGAAAAACGCCCCTGATGATGGGAAGGGATGGGTGCATGCCGATAGCGCGATCACGTTTTCAAGGGTCTGCACCGCACCGGTACGGGACCGGGGATGGGGAACTAGCCAGGTGTGGTGGATTTGTCTAAGGGATGTGCTCTTCGTGTATAATCTTTGGAGGTGCAATGCAGCTTCCGCTGAGCCAGGACGGTGCAGGATGCATGAAGAGTGAATTAGAGTGAATTGAATCGCGAGAGAAGGAACGATAGTGCAATGAACTTATGGCGGTGCCGTGGACGCTGCTAAATCCAGAATCGGGATCCTATCCAGGCGAGCCAAAGAAGCACGAAGTGGCTAAACAGTGAAAATATACGCCCGGTATTTTCATTCGATCTAAGTACCTACCTACTGTATAAGCCAATAGGTTAGTAGGATCGAATTCAAAGTTAATCATTATAAGACACGACGATATTGTTATTTGATAACAAAATTTCATTCAATTTTCTTCGCCGTGAACTCGGCAGAGACGTGACTACAAATATTGACAGTTTTTTCTTGTTGTCTGTTGGTTTATCGAATCGCAAGTCTCTTGGGAAAAACGTAGATTGTCAATTACTTGCCAGTGATATTGATAAAAACATCGAATGGAGCGGGGCACGGCGGGGCGCGGCGGGGCGAGGTGGGAGGCGGGGGTATCTTGAGCAAAGAGAGAGGGTGATCTCCGGGCGCTGGTTCCTGGCGCTGGCCTTTTGTCCGCGCCGCTTGGGGTATCTTTCTTGGGCTGCACTGTGCACAGCACATCACCGATAAAGCAGCCCATGTAACAGGAGAGGCTTGGGAATTGCGTAAAAAATACGAAACTAGATGCCTATACATAGAAGAACATAGATCCTGATCGACTGATAAAAAGGTTAGAACGCAAGATAGTGAGTTTAAGATATTTAATGATGGGTGACTGGGCATAAGAAATGACCGATGTATTTTATACATTCGATCTGCCGGCCGATCGATGCGCTTAACTTGATCTCTATTTTATTCATGCGTCCCGTGTGCGATTCCCTTCGTGAAATAACACACCGTCGTGTTTAAGTAATCGGGGACGACGGCTTGAGAGATGTTCTCTCCGGCGAAACCCATGTGGCTGAACTTGTCAGAGTTTAATTGCAAACCGATGCCATTGTGCAAGCCAAGATATGACCGCAAGCCTTGAATGGAATTAACTTGGTATAATGCGGCAGAACAGATAATGGCAAGTCGGATCGACTCAATGATCGCACCAGCCCGCGCGATACTGGCTGGCATTCCGAAGTTTCCATTACCACCTCCTAAACCTATACGGTAGGTATACCTATACTGTGACTTTACCTATCGCCACATTACCGCTGTAGGTACATTGCATTGCACATGTGTGGTAGTAATGTGCACAAGTAAAGTGCAATAACAAACCGTGGTCCATGAAACGTTGATGGGTCGTCAGTAACGAGGTGGCATATAACATGATTAAACCGCAAGCATCGAATTCGAATATCGCTTGCATTCAGATGCATTCAGATGCAGTTAGCGCATGCACTCGTGCACAACAAGATGCATCTTAGAGCAGCAGCAAGTCTGCGTTGTGGTTCGCAGCGTACATTAATGCACTTATTGGATCAAATTACTGACACCTTACTGCTTTTTCATTCGATGCATGACATAAAAATAATTGAGATTGTGGCAACGAGATACATACTGGAGACTACCACTATTTAATGGACGTTTCAAACAGAAAAGATTAACACGCAAATGCATTTATAAAGAGTTGTATTATAATTGCGTTTGAACATTATGAAAATTTATAAACTTGATATTATGCATTACATCACGGCGCAGAATGCTTGCCGCGTACTTGTTCCAATTTTCATAAATAACGAAGATTTAGTGTAATCGGAGAGCGGGCTTCGGAGTTAAATGGACGCCGACACTAACTAGGTATACCTTCACTTCATCGGTGTACAGCGGGCGTCGCATGCTCTAGCACCCCCTGGCGGCAGCGAGGGTAATTACGCCCGGTGCCTTTGCAACAATGTGGAGGCACGGCAGACATCGACAACGATCCCCTGGCCGACCATCACGAGCTGGCAGCGTGTAGCCCGATGTATACCCCTGCACCCGTCACTCGTGTATACCCACATCGGGATACGGCGCCTCCACGACGTCCCAGCTGGCCCCCTGGCCGTCGGGCCCCGAATCCCGCACGGCCCGTCCATTACTCGGGCGTCCGCGGCGGGATGCGACGCCGGGCGACGCCGGGCGCTGTCAACGCCTCGCCAGACGCCGCACTTTATGGCCTGCTAATTAATTGATGCCCTGATAATTCGCGCTTTATTAAATTTTACGGAGGTACGTAAAATGAATTTACGTGCAAGCTTACGCTCTAACGAAGAAAAAACAGCGGCCGTCCCATTATGATGCCATTAAAGATACGAAAACAAATTAATTGTAATTTAAATATATTATACATCGTGAAAAAGACAGACACAAAATCGGAAGCTCTGTCACTTTTTTGTGTTAGCAAAGAAACAGCGTCCGGCGAGCAGGACAGTTGCAAATGGAGTCAACCTTGCGCCAGAAATGCTACAAAAATATGTCTACGGACATTTGGAGGGCTTGCGAATCAATAGTGGCAGGCCTAGCCGTATCGACCCGAATGCTGCGTGCACCGGCTGGTGGTTTGGGGAGGGGGGGGGGGGCCGGGTGACGGCCGAGAGATTCGGGGGGCGAAGGTCAACAGCATCCCTGACCTGGACCATGCCGTCGTAACCCAACCGCGTCATTGTTGAGAGGGTCCGCACTCGACGCCAACGCCGGCGCCGTCGTCGGCCCAGTCGTCACACTTTATTAGCAGACATGAGAACGCAAACGGAAACTATATTAGAAGCAAGCAAACTTGATGGGATATGAAATTGGGAATTTTCCTTCAGTGGTTTTTGCGATCGTTGGCTTCGCGATTTATTGCAACTGTATCATGAAAATAATTCGATTGGCGGCTGATTTTACGAGCAGCGTTGCGATTAACCTCGAGTAAACCCTGGCCCGGCCATACTAGATTTTTTTACAACAATAACACAATGAGCAGTTTTATGCAGCCAGATCCGTACATGGGACAAGAAACTCGGAACCGGAACCGTCAAATGATTAACTCGACATAGCTTTCCACATTCTGGAATTCACCTCACTGTGCGCTGTGATTCGGTGGCGCTTTGGCGCGAAGGATACGCGACTGATGGTCGAACGCCGCGACGGCGCAGCTACGCAACGCAGCACGGAGGCAGAGGATGGCGACGTCGGGGTTTGAAAAGCAAGCCAGTGCCGAGCACTTCGTATGTTATATTGTCCAATTGAAGGGGAAAACGAGTGCCGTTATTTCTGCAACCTACATTTATCAGCTAAATAATAACTGCTACCGTAGGTAAACGAAACGAACGGTTCATACACTACCCACTGCTTTAGTACATTATATCCTATGTGCCGGCAGTCTGCGCTGTACACTACACGCTTGGAAGCCGCCACGACATGCCATTTATACACATTTCCCACTAAACAGTGTCATTATTCCAAGTTGAACAACACGAACACGAAGCGCCGACGTCTCTCACGAGAAATTCTAGAACCAGGCTACGGTATACGGCGGTACCTACAAACATAAACACTCCAGAACAAACTTTACTCGTAGTTTGAAAACTAACGTGAACACCTTTCACGTTCCGAAATTGGTTGTGGCAGCTAACTTGATATCGTTTGATGGCGACCTTTATTATCACAAGTGCTCGTACATGTCCTGTGCTTTTCAATAACAAACAGACAACAGATTATATGTTTTACTTCATTTTAGGAACAAAGCAATTGCATTACTGATAGAGAATGATGGCAGCTACTATATTGTGTGCATTAATCAGTGGAGGACGTATGTTTTGCTATGGTGTACAGTGTACACTATCTAACGCAGCCTGCCAATTCGGCTAAGCGACTATGATCTGGAACTGCAGGCGGCGGGGAGAACACACATTCTGCTGTCGGCACGCCGAAGCCTTGATGAGGGGGAGGGAAGGAGGCTGGGAGACTGGGGCTGATTACCCCCGGAGCATGGCGGGCATACGGCGGAGTCATCCACGCAAATGATGGCATTACCGATGCTCTAATCCGGCTTGTTCTGGCAAACAATACCTGTGCAATGTGCTGTTTGTTGGATTGTTTCGTTTGCCATCCACACAGGTTTACCTAGGGTTGTAGCGTTGTAGTTATGAAGTATACATTATGTAGGTGTATAGGTGCACAAAATGAACATCAAGATCAATAATTCACAGTGTGCATACATACGCGGCAAGCGTTCGGCTCTGTGATCACAATTGGACGAAAAAAACCATACCGTTTGCGTTTACAAAGGCAGAGTTTGTTTTTTGTGTGTGGAATTCTTAGAACGAAATGTGCATGAAATTATGAAACGAACAAATATGGCAGGAAATAGAAGGGGCTTCCTGTGTCATTATGCCGCAAGATGCAGGCCTCGATTCCGAAGTGCAACAATAGAAAATTTTTAACATCATGATGTAAACATTTATTTGCAAAATGTGAATAATTTTTGAAGAGTTGTACTCAGCCGTGGGGTGTTTTAAGCTATTACATTTAGTAGAAACCTTCCGCACTGCACAAAGCATGCACATAGCGAAGGAAAAACGCGGTGGACGAACACTATCATAATAATTCTCAGCCGCGACGTACTGGACCGACTACATCGGCCACCGCCAAACAAATTTCACCGCGGTGGCCGACAAGAGCGCCGGGCTCTCTGGATGCGGTGGCCGGATCTTTGCCGTGCCCCGCTCCCGCTACCGCTCCTGGTCCCGGTCCCGTCCGCCGCAGGCCAGGCGCCACTACTAAATGTTGCATCCACCATGACGCGAGTTTGCATTGCAAATAACCTGCAGCTAGCGCCGGCTGCAGTAATGTATGCAAGCCACGGCGAGCACTGCATGCTTTCGCCCCTCCAGCGGTAAAGCGCGGTCCCTGCACCATTGCAGATCGCGAGCTAGGCCGTTGTTTGTCGGATAGACGCGCGGCAAATAGCTCGGGGACGCGGTCGCTGTCCTGCAGATAATCATGCTAAACAGTTTGCCGGCGTGTCTACTCGGTTATGATGCCGCCGCGTTCTTGTGCGAAGAGATGAGGATCGCTATTGCATCACTGCTGTGAAAATGGTGCATGTGCTTTGCCGAGATGAAAACTCGACATCGAAGCAACGAGCTACGACTCTTGCATGGCAAATCGGTACTCTTCAATGTCTTCCAAATGCCTTCCTTCAATTTCAGGTTTAATTTCCTGGTTAATTCCAATCTGCAAATTGCGTAGTATGGATAATACACTTGCCGGGAGCGAGCGCCGAACATATACCTCCAGCGTTGCAACGAATTGAAATTGCCAATTCCTGCGAACTGCGATGCCTTTCTTTAGGAAACGGCAGCGCGGTGCTTCCAGCTTGGCCTTCCTCCTACATCGCAGCTCGCAGCTCCAGTTTCTATGGCCGAAGAACACCGACAAACAATAGAACGGTGACCTTGCATTGCGTAATGCCGCTAACACCGTGTTGCTATATTTCCTGAATTACCTATCTATTGTTCTCTGATGAATGGGTAATTACGAACGGGGTCTAGAAGTGACAACTGCTGCCATCGCGACCGCGCGCCGGGTGAATTTACCGAGCTGTTCATTACAGACTGACATACGACCCCTCGCCTAGACATGTCGCTCTGCCATGTTTCACTTCCTACAGGGAGCAAATTCCCAATATGCTATTAGCGGTCCACTCGCGCTGTTTTACTACGAACTTGTCCACGTAAGAGGAGATGATACGACGTAGACGTTCTAGTATAAAGTTCCCCAGGCCCATGTCAAGTTTGGAAGTTGGACTTCTCTCTTACTTGTTATACTGAGTGGATACCCACGGCAACTTAAAACTTCTCCATCATCTTTGTCAAGTTGCATGCTCAATATAAGAAAAGTCTGAAAGGAACTTGGTGATGGTACACCGGCCGAAGAAAGAATTTTTAATTTATAATCCGTTTTGGAAGGCAGGGTGCAAGAATGAATCCAGAATGTGATACAAAAAGCTCTCGCTTGGTCGCTCTTTGCCCAACAGGTATTATTATATGTGAGAGCTGGTTTTTACGATGGAAATATCACCAATAAAATATAGAACGGTGTTCAGTGAGGTAAGAAGATGTGAGAATATTTGATACACGTGCATTTTTGAGCTGGCTTCTTCTGAGGGAGACGCCATGAGCTATATTATTCCTGACTGCTAGCAGTAGCATGGCATCGTCTTGTTCACTAGATATTCTAATAAAATATTAAGAAACAAGAAGAGAAATTGTGCACTTTGGATTAAAATGTGTTCTTTGATGTTTCGAATCCTTTCTCTTGCATAATACAAATTAGAATATATGCATTCATAATAATAATCCGATGTGATAACTAAAGGCTATTCTGGAATAAATTTCAATACAAGATGCTAATGCAGGGAAACTAACCTCGACTTTAGCATTGGAATGATAATTTTGGAATATCTTTTCTGTTGGAAACGTAAACGAAAAAGTTTGTTGAAACTAGTTTCGAACGTTAGAGTTAGGTACAACAGCCAACCATCATCAACTGAGAAGATCTAACTAGCAAATCACGACGTACCCGTTGTTACATATTAACTCACAATCAGCTACCGTCCCAATGGCTGCCTCGTTCAGACTGAAGGTAAACTTTGATTTCCGATGCTCGCAGCCACATTGAATAAATCAATGGTCTAACTGCCTAGCGCTGTTTGAGAACCGAACCGCTCATTATCAAGCTATATCTTAAGGTTTGACTAGAGCGCGGATCTTGGATACTGTTTGCCCAATTATCCGGCAAGTCGTGCCTGAGTGGAGGCATCATGAATACTCGTACGCACTCTCGCACAAGAAAAGCAAAGAGACAAGCAAGGAGAAAATCAAGCAATCTCAGCACACAATGATTAATCTCAATGCGGACGACGACGACGACGACCACGATCTCAATGCGGACGACGACATATTCTACTAGTCTAGCGACGCTTGTGCTCCACCGAACTGAAATGAACAATTAGACTTGACGAGGGGATTAAGATCTCAACAGTGATCGCGTAGGTCGATATCATTAAAAAGTCAATTAAATCGCAGGCAATCACTGCGTGCGATGTGGTCGATTCGGGGATTACGAAGACCCGGGGCATTGTTCGTAGCGGGCCATTGTCGGACAGTGCGCTTTTGAGTGACGTATATACAAACGCCAAGCGTCACAGAGTTCGCGCCGCGCAAGCCGCGCACTTCGCAGCCTCTCGGTGCGGTGGGCAACCAAGTGGCTGGCGGGTAAATTATGAACGAAGAGCTGCGGCAGCAGTTGCAAACTGTGTCGTGCCCCCAGGGTGCTAGTCGGGCAAACAATCGAGCCGCGTTTCCGGGATCCAACCGCCCGGCGCCCACGCGCCCGTCCTGCACTATCAACGTGCTGGCTGCTGTCAGCTGTGCAATCAAGTGTCCATAATTACCGTGCGCTCGAAGGCGATCGGACGACGAGCAAGACTGACAGCTCGTCTCGACGCGCTGACAGATATGGGTGACGACTGACGTGTCAACGAGACGAGATATCGATAAACAGTTTGCTGGGGTGATGTGGGCGGGACGTCGCGAATCTTCCGGGTTGCGAGACGGGACGCGGTCAAAGGACTCACTCGTCTGTGTGCGTGGCGCGCTAATGTCAACGTTGAGGAGCTCAGGATTCGACCACGTCACGGGCGCGTCAGGAGACGCCACTCACTGATATAAGGTCGCAGTTTGCTACAAATATATCGCGAATTTCGTATCACCATACCGCAAAGCAGACGCGGGTGCATGAAAGCCGGGACGCTCGCGCTGTATATACGTTCCAGAGTGTACATATATATATAGCGGAAAACCTGGACTCTTTTATGGGACCACAAAATATACAGCTTCCCCGGTTATCGCGAGCAGTGCACTCTTCTATTTTTGCACGCTTTTAAATGGCTTTCATTGCAAGTGCAGTTCGTAATCGAGACAAAGTCCCGCACACCCACGATTTTTATACTTTAATGTTAATACTTTTGAAATCCAAATCCGGTTGCGTTTTATTTACTATACACACAAAACAGATAAATAAAAGAGGGCTAAACAGTAACAACTTGAACAAATAAACAGCCACGTGAAAGTTGCTTGCGGAAAATTGAGTTTTTCAAGTCGCGATACGCGGGGCGATGCAAGGAGCTGAAAGGGCTGCAGCAGTTTGTTTACGGTGAGCTCGTGGAGTTTGGGCGTGCGGGCGCCGGCCCTGGGGCACCCACTAGGTCCATCAAAAGCACAACCGCGGACGTTCCATGAGAAAAACAACACACACACACACACATGTGAAACTATACATGTTTTTGTGCTTGCGCCGTAAAAATATTGTGCTCTGGTGTATTAAAACTGAATGCGGTAGTGGTACTACTGATGACTTCACTTGGGTGAAACCATCTGGAAATGTGCTGGATGTTATACTGCGTTTGTACGAAACATGTGGATAATATTTGCCTTTACCTGTTTACGAACATCATATAACACTTATATCTAGTGAAGCTATATAATAAATCATTGTACGTTCCTCTTAAACTATACAATAATTGTACTACAAGCAAAACGCCCAGATAGAAATGGACGACCCATCAGGGTGAAACATATCAAGAAAACTGAAGTTGTACGAGCGAAATCAAGTTGCATCTAATTTATTAGCTGCCTCGCCTCACCGCGGCATGAAGCTAATGTGAATATCTTAGAGCTGTGCACACCGAGGGACATAATTCTATTTACACCGCAAATGTTGTCGCTTCATCAAAATATTAACACCGGCGGCGCAAATTGAGAGCGAAATTTAATGTTTAAACGAGAATTCGAATCAAATATTAATTGCCATTTCCAATGCCGATAGATTGGAAAGAATGTGCATGTTATTTCTACGAGGCAATGCATAACTTCACGCACTCTCACGGCACACTAATAACTTCAATGCTACTTGCATAAAAATTGTTGCTCCATTCAGTTGGAACGTATAACAAATAACGAAAATAATTGCCAAAAAATCTCCACTGCATGGTCTGCGGGTCTGCGGCAATGCCAACTTTCACCAGAACTCAAATGTAATTAAACAAACGAAATAATTAATTACAGTGTACAATTAAGCAATGGTCATCATCGCCCCGTCACAGCGCGACCATTTCCGGCCAGCCACCGCCGCGGGATTCATTCAATAATGTGACAAATGACGAAGTTGTGGTCCTGCCGCTCCGGCCGCCCGCGGACAGGGCCCAATCATTTCCGCTAGCCGCTATCTTTGCAGACCTAACAGCAACCAACAACGTAGCCCATAAACGTCAATCATCTTCGATTAATTAGCAACATTGCATCAACTCATATATGCTAGATTAGCGATGCATTGCCGCAAACCAATCGTCAATATCCTCTGCTAAATTAGCAACGTATAATACCTATATTGTGATGTTGCTTTCGCCGAAAACCATCACAAATTGCAACCGAAAAGTGCGAGGTAACAACTCAGAACCTGTAGTTAGAAAGAGCGGACGTAATCTAGGTTTTGGTAATCATAAAATAACACAGTTATGATACCATAAGAGTGTTTGAATATCCAATTTGAAAGGTCCATAAAACAATCATATTATATTCTTTGATGACAAAGGATTACGTATGTAAGCTATCTTTCAATGTCCATGGAGATTGATTTAGCCAATACCAGTAACCTCGGATGAAAGCGATTGCTTTTCCTCGGGAAAGCGCTGTTGATTCGCGGGGATATTGGCAGGAAATTGCATATTTATTCTGCCGCTCTGGTCCAGCCAACGTACGGCGTTGCGAGCGACTGCCAGGTACCGAGCATTGTCGACTTCCTAGCACCGGCACCGGCACCGCCTGGGTTTCCAATCAACACGGACGCCTGGCGACCACGCCGCACACGAAGGTGCCTTCAGATCAAGTCCGGCAACACTCCACTCACGTACCATTCATTGCTTCCTCGAAACACGCCAAAGAGCGGAAATAACGACGATATTGTTATTTATTGCAGCGAAATGACAGACTACGTGAGACAAAAAAAGCCTAAAACTTATTTAAAGGCCGAATGTAAAAAGCAGCATAAAAACGCCATAATGCTTGTTTAGCCGTAATCTGCGCGAGCTAACATCTCAAGAATTTAGGTCAAGTTTATTTTTTATCTCGGACAAGTGCGAATAAAAATGGCAAGTGAATTGTTTGCTTGCGAACAAAACAAAACCCTGACGCGCAAGCGTGCTTCTATATTTAACACATGCAAATCACCAAGCAGAAAAAGTTGCTCACTTGGAAGACTGAATCATATTCATTTCCCAAGTTTTCGTCGAGATTCTCAATTTTCCGCACATTTCGTGTCATGGCTTCCCTTTCAATACTGACAAATCTATCGCATTCGCCATCACTGAAATCCATTCCAATTGACGTGAACGACGCCACAGACGCTGACGGCGTCATCGGCGTCGTGGATCTCAATGAGTGGAGGCGCCGCGACGCCACGTCGGGGACGTCGGGGTTCGAGGCGACGCGAGACGTGTGCGATAGTAAATCAATTAGACCGACGCCTGGGAGGAGGGACGTTGACGCCGTTGCGACTATCGATGGCCCACGACGCCTTCGGAAGGACGCCCCACAGACGACTCGCAGGGCGCCGCTAATATATAGAACGGCGTCGACGTCGCTCACTCGGGCTACACATTCGACGTCGCCTTGCGGTACAAGAAGCCTCTTGACGCCTCACGCCTCACAACTTCGACGGAGAGATCAGGGCGATACGCGACGCGCTTGCCATCGGTATGCGTGTATGTGTGACACCAAGGGTGTTCACATCGTATAAGATATACCTAATCTTTTCTTTTCGTGGGTAAGATTCTAACCAAGAGAAGAATCAGCTTATGTGATAAAAAGACTATCTTATTGTTTTGCGAGCATAAAATCCCATGGTCATAAAGGGTTCCTCCCCTCCACTGCCGGGGTCAGGACATTGAAGATGCCGATCGCGTTCACCCGACAGTTCGAAACGCCGACGCCGACGCCTCCGACCAGTCCGAGCGTCTCACGTTTCACTCGTCGCTGTCAGCGATTACCGAACGGGACGTAGCCGTTGGGGGTGCAACAACTCACACTGCGGCGCGACCAGGGTCGCCCGTGATTGCGGCGAAATCACTTCAATCCGACGAACGGTCGTTCGAGACAGATAACAACACTAGCCATCCTGTAACCACTGCACCACGAGCACGGGCCCTTTCGACATGCCACTTTGCGCCGAGCGCGTCAGAATTATGTACTACTCGCCAAATTGCGAATTTAATCCTAATTTCTATTCAAAAGGAACTCGTTGAAATTCACGGTGATTGAATTGATATAGAAGTATGCAAATTTAAATCCAATACAGTAACCCGTCAGTGAATATATATGTACGGTTCTGGGGCGGTTTTCATTCCATGTTCACCAACTATGTTATGAAAGAGAGTTTAAAAAGTATAATTCTCGAGGTGGAAACGCTGAAAAATATTTGTGAACCGCTTCGGTCGGCCGTGTGATTCGATTTCGAGCTTACGGTCTGTGCGCCCGAAAGTCCGAGGGCGAGTTGGCAACACGCTGGCACGCAGACAAAAGTAAAACTCACCTGCAACAAACAAAACAACACGGATAAGTTAAAAAGCTGAGAGGGACACGACGGGACGGGACGGGACGGAGCTGGCTATAGCGTTGGTTCTGGTGACTGAGTGCAGAGTGCAGAGTGCAAGGTGCGAGGGTTTGCAGAGTGGAGGGATGCGAGCCTCGGAGAGCGTGGCGGAGGCTCGCGTGTTTGACGGCGCATCTATGCTTGACACGCGATTGTGCCGCGTTCGTCGCACGTCACGGGCCCGTCGCGCTCTCGACGACTCCACGGGATCGTGGCCTGGTCCATGCACGGTGCGAGCCGAGGTGGTCGGGATCTGCACACATCGCTCTCCAGATATTCCAAGTCTAGCGCCGCGACGTCGCGTTAGTTCCAAGACGTTTGGCGATATTTCCAGTCCGCCGTTAATTCCCTCTTATAGACTGGGATGGCGGTTAGACATATTATCGAAGAGAGAGCCAATTCAGATTGTGACGTCGCACAGTTTGCCGTAGTAGATTTCAACGATTTTTGAATGCAATTTTTGCGAAGGGAATGACGCCGCACTCTGTCACATTTTCGAAATTAGGATTTTAATGGGTTCGAAAATAGCGTCGCATGGGCGGGTGAGATGAAATTAAGATAAACCCTACAAGCTTTTTTATCAAATTTATTCGCCGGATTTTCATCAAATTGACTCGAAAAGTTAACACACGCAAATAAAAAAGGTACGTTTTTTTATTACATTCTTATTACTAGATGTAATTTCATAATCATCTCTCACAGACAGGTGAAGAGCATTAAAGCCCTAAAAACTTCCATAAAAACGGCGTACACGACGAGGCAGCGCCCGGATTGCAATTTTCTCTCTGCAAGAACGGTTTTATGTTCCGGACTGAAAATGTATAAAATAACCAGCCATAAAGCGTTCGCCGGAATGCTTCATAAAACGGCATCAGCCCCGGAATCATGTATCGAGCATCATTTAGATAGCGGCCGCGCAACGCTAGTTTTCCCCCGGACTCGCGGTGCTTGTTTCGGGCGTCGCCTGCACCCGACGAACGCCCGACGCAAGACGCTCGACGCCGAACAGCACGGCGCACACCCTGCGGCGGGGGCGGCGAGACATCTACAAGGGCACCGGGTGCAGGATGCAGATGCATTCCAGCGTCGCCCAATTAGCTCCCTCCGTAATCTTGCCAAGAAATCTCCAGTCTTAATTAGCACTTCTCACGGAGCGCACTCAGTAAAACATCAGTTATTTATCGACTCACATTCAATCAGTGTTTCTAGTTAATTCTGTGTCAATTTAAAAACCAATAACTAGTGGAAATTGTAATATTTCTGCCGACTGCGCCTGTCTAATAAATTTGTTTTCTAGGAGCAGACAAATGTGCAGCGACAAGTTCCAACTGGAATTTATATTGGCTGAACGTGGATTTAATAAAGCCATTTTCGTTTGAGATCTTCATAAAGCGTCGGCTCCCATGGCTCAAAGTGAATTCCAGTCGCTATAACCGCTCGCTGATAGAGCGCGCTAGCGGGAGCGACACGACGCTGCGATGAAAAACCCGCATATAAATTCGCTACACCGTTTTTATTCATCACTGTCAACTTCATAATACGTCGATGTGAACTTGATTAAAACACTCAACTGAGGCGCGACGGTAAATTTTTAATTAATCTTCTGTTACACATTTCTCGCAGGCAGTCTCGCGCCGTGCGCCGCCGCCGGCGCCCCTCCCCGCCCCACCTCCCACGCCCGCGCCGCCCCCGCCGCCCCCGCCGAGACACGCACAATTGTCTATCACGCATGGACACGCAAATCTAATTGGAAGCCAGTTCGCACGTCGGGCGCTAGATGTCGCACAGGTCGCTCTGCGCGCGGCGTCGACGAGCGAGCCGCCATGGTCAGACCTCGACACAACTTCAGCTCTCAAGCAAAACTAGCTCGCCTTTCAAATATCCACTGCTAGCAGCTCAAGTAATTTGCCGAAATCAGTTAATTAACTCCTTATTATACCAGCTGGCTGATTCCCCCTACCCCTCACGGCAGTTTTAAACTGTAGAGTAGGTACATGCCCCATGTTCGTGACATGACAGGGTGCTATATAGGTACTAGGATTTGAATCTGTTCTGGAAGTTTGAAGTGTGCCTAACTTATCCGCAGTTTGGCAAATCTCTAGGGCTGCCATTTTAACCGGATTTGCATCCATGATAAGTGGCGAGACAGCTAAGAAGGGCGTTTTTAATTTGAATTTCCATCATAATGAGACTGAGAGAGTGGTGCTTCGCATTGAGAAATCGATGGTTATACCGCTTGCTAAATTTGGCGAGCACACAGCGTCGCTGCTAAGTGCTAACTAAAGTAGAAGGCACTTCCAATCACATCGAGCGATCGTTAATCTCGAGAAAATCACGAAATCCCTTTATACAGCCTCATCCATGTGTTCTTGTTTTGATGGGTTTCGAATAGAAACACCCCTGGAGCCGAAACACTGCCGATGAGTCCACTAAGTGCCACACAAGACACTCACAATTAGTACGGCTTTTAACCCCTCTCGACAACTTTCAAACGCGACACCTCCCTCGTCTATTTTTAACCCACCCCCGCGCGCTCGCTTGCTACACGTTTGTATTGCATTACGTTAGCCGGTACCAAGATAGCATTAAACCAAGACGATTCAATTATGAAATCACACCGGCGCGGCGTCTGTTGAATAACCACGCGGAGAAGATGCAGCAGCATCCCCTTGATGCATTGCCCGCCGCGGCACATCGTGGCTAGCAATGGCGTTGGATTTATCGTTGCCGGTGCAATTAATAACGGAGTACTTAGCTAACACCCCTGCCCTGCCTGCGACGAGCCGGCATGGGATACTTACTTTGCCGATGTGCGCATGCTTAGAAGTAATTAACTTTGCGTGTAGCACAGCTCGGGCTTGTTTCTTGCTACGCTTGTGGCGATATCTTATAAAGTATCTTGTTAATTCGTATTATTCACAAACTGGAAAATACTACTTAGTTATACTTATACTTGCATAAAATATTGCCAGTGTTTTAAAAGAGAGCTATTAGTGATTGAGTATTAAATTGTAAAATGAAAGTTGGGTAACAATTTGAAAATATATATTAAGAGCTTTTTTCTGATTATTTATCTGAAAATGTTTCTCGAGAAAGAATGCAAGTAGAAGTTTAAATTAAAAACGCTATACGAAGCCAACTAAAAAAGCAAGGACATTGCATAAATCAAGTGGCTTGCGCAGAATTATCGATCGCTCTTTGTTAGTTCGCGTAAAGAATGTCACGTATTTTTCCTTGCCTTTGACACAGGCACATAGAGTGAAATTATGGAACATGATATCACTTTAAATATCACTTCAAGAGTAAAGTTTTGTTTATATAATTTCGCTCTTCCAAGAAACTTGGCGCACTTTGCCTGTCGAGCGTAGCGTACCACCGCCATCACCACAACAACAAAAGCATAATAATTACAAACTATCGACCGCGTGTTTCACCTGAGGAAAACTTGGACTTGTTGGTGAGTGACAGGGAAATGGCAGGGAAATTGCCAACTCCTGTCGCGCCCGAACGCAATGCTGTGCCTCAATGAATTACCAGCACCACTCTCGTGAACTATGCAGATCAAGCCTACCCGCACGGGACTGCTTATCCAGCCCCTGCGATGGAGCACTGTCATGCTGCACGATTGGAAGCCGAGACGCACAGATTCAGAAAGAAACCGCGTTCAATAAGCATTGTTATATCTGTGTTTTGGTTGCATGTGAGCGTTCAATAATAATATTGCGAATTACTGCACGAACGGTTTATGACCTAACTCGAAGCAAGTGTTAAGAAATATATGGCGCTACCGTGTCAGTATGATTGCAGGTGTTTCTATATTATGCGAAGAAAATCCATAGCCTCTCCATCGGAATATAGAGATAGTCGATTCAGATAAGAATATTGGCATACCGGATGAAGAAAAAATACGGCGACAAATTATCTTTTATTGTTTGTAATTGCACGCTGCTGCATGCATTATCTTTCGTGTACCAATTTGAGTTCTCTTCCAAGACACTCGAGATAAAACGAGCATAAAAAACGTGTAAACGGTGTACAGAAGATACGGGCAAAACATGATATCAACCTTTTCCATGCTGTTTTCTTTATTATTCCTATAAATGAGATCAATCTGAAACGCGAGAGAGAAAAGTCAATATGATTTTACCGAGGATTTACTGTATAATTGGGAGTCAACAAGCCTCCACTCCACTCTGCACGTGCAGTCAAGCCTCACAAACATACAAGCTCGAAATCTTCCTCTATGTATCGACATTTCCATCCAAACTCCTTGGAGCATGCCAAGCAGATAAGGGTATGTCGCGCTGTGCGAGCGAGCAATAGCATCTAGCAAGCCAAGCCGGCACAGGCACAGGGTGGTTCGCCCAGTCGACATCACGTCCCGCTCCGCAGACTGCCACGCCTTTCCGAGACCCGCTCGTCGCGATGGGCGTTGGGCGAACGTGCGTCGCACACGCACGCACCCAAAACATGCGTGCCCCGGACCAGCCAACAATGCCGGACGCTAACGCACTTAACAATGCACGGTGGCGACGGCGGTAGTTCTCAAAGTGACCCGACTGGAGTCCCACTGATACACATCTGTTCATATACGCATTTCGAGTCTTGTGTCTATTCCGGCTTCTTTGATGCCATATATATCAGCAAATTATTTTTATGCTACTGGATTGCAATCATGTAATTGATACCGTATACCTCGCATAGAGTTTCAATAAAACAAAATTATTTAACAACCCATGTTTATCTACAAAAATAATTGTACTTCTTTTTTTAACTGTAATAAGTACAATTACCCTAGCGAAAAACTATTATCGCATGTACAGCATTGCATTTACATTACATACTGGAGTCATGACTGCACACAATATGATATTGTTTTAAAAATATGAAGTAATGAAATTAATAATAATTATACCGCTATGCTACGCGCATGGTTGGGTTTACAGGGGCGCGCAGTTAAGATTACTACGAATCGCACATTATATTATGTGTGGCATGCATATTGCTCATTTAAATAAATATCTCTATGCACTATGCAGAAAACACATTATAATTCATACGAGTACATCCAAGGAATAGCAATATCTGGAACTAGTTTACCGTGTCCCGCGCATCTTCTATACAATATAAACCTATCGCCTGTAGGTAGAGTGCGGGTCCTGCGATCCTGCCTGGTTCATGCATATGGCACTCTGGGGGAATAATAGGATTCCCAACCATTTTTCAAACCCCCAAGTCCAAGGCAGCGTGAGATGAACGCCGCAGCATCCACCAGGACCAGACACAAGATACCATGTCTCGTTGACAAATGGGAGCACCTGATAACCACAAAGGCATCGTTCGGAATTCGATATTCCACCGTCGAATTGCACATTTCCATTTTCCTCGTGCCGTATCGGTGGGTTCGCCAGTCGTGCCGACGCGTAGCGACTGCACTTTCAGGGGGCGCCGCGAGGTGGGTCCGAGGGCTTTGCCCGCGTTGGTAATGAAGACGGTTGCGGCATCTTAGTGAAGGTGCTGGCCACTATGATAGCTGCCATGTTTCGGCAGATGGCCGCTCCAAAGACAATCGATACCGTCGTCGGAAAGACGGCAATTGTCCGGCCTGGTAGGTGGAGCGGCATGCTAAATATGGTGTCTGGTTTCAGCTACCGTGGCACTGGCACGCCACAGTCGAGTGCCACGGCGGCGTGTCTTTTGCGTTGCAGTAAACTGCACTCCACTTTTCAGTTAGCAAGCGATGCGCGGCGAGGCGTCGCCGTCCAGATTCGAACGCCGACCACCGAACATTGCGGTCTGCTGGAATTTTGATTGGCGAACCGCTACCGAAACATCGACGATACCTTACCGATGTGCGTGGAGTGTTGGTGGCTGTGGAATAGTCCTGGCTCGTGATAGGTTTATGGCTGTTGTTGGCATTTTGTGCACAATTTTCAGTCATGGTTACAAGCTCATGGTAATATACTGTGGAGAGGACGAGGGGAAATAGGGCCAGTGGTGTTCAGAGAAACGACAGCACGAAATTTTTGTTAACGCTGCGATAAATCTATCCAGAAACGGAGAAAAAAATCTATCGTAAAAGCGATGATAAAAATGGATCTCGACCAGTAAGTATACATTTGTAAGTTAATTGCGTTGATATCTCGTCATCGTGAGCCTATTCGATTGCAACCGGTTCTTCTGAACGGCCTTAGAATATCTGAGCGGTGTGTATGTGTGTGTCCCATGCTTTCTTTGTCGGCTCGCTGAGTCCAAGCGTTTCGTTAGAGCCGGTGGCAGCCAGCGGACCATACCGTCGATGTCTGTCTAATTGCCCATCGAGGTGATCATAGGATGAACGCCTGGATGCGTCCACGACCAAGTGTTGGGACACGTTACCCTCCGGCGAGGTGGGAGGGGGACCTCGCCACGGGTTGGCTACGTCAAGACGTTCAGGGGACGCGAGGGTGGACACGACAAGACCTGGCATCCGCAAATGGCAGCGCCCTGAGAAACATACCTCTTGATTGGGATAATAAAAGTGTCGCATTAATTACGCGCCAGACGTTTATTAATCAGATGTATATATACTTTCGATCGGAATCATGGCTCGACTGGACTCTACACATCGCATGTGGAAGATTGCCAAACGAAACAAGAACGCGGTTTACATTAGTATGATAAATCGAATTGGCACCCAATTCGAATGCGACCAATACGCTGTCTCCGGGCGCGAGTATATATTTGCCCCGGTATTGCGCGGCACGGCGCAACGCACGTGAGCCCGTGGCGATGAGAACGACGTTGTGGATCGGAAACGCTCGCCGCGGCGCCCACCGGACGAGGCCGGCGGGTGCGACCACCGGTAGACAAATGGAGCGCGACGCCGCGAGTGTCGCCAGCACAGTCCGCACCGACGCCGACGTCGACGTCGCTGATGGGGGATGGCGGACGCGGCTAAACGGCGAACAATCGCGCGCCACGGAGTTTGCAACAGGTGCGATCATAAACTAGCTGCACGACGGGGCGAGGAGTGCGATCGCCGATCGGGACCGTGGCGGCGGCGTTGCATGAAGGGGCGCCTCGCCTTGCCTCGTGCCAATACGAGGGTCGCGTCCGGGCTCGATCATGACTCACACGCGGCGGCGGCGGGGGCGCCGCTGATGGGGCGCAGTGGGCGTCACGTGGTCGGTGCACGGGTTCGGGGAAGGTGCTGTGGTTTGGCGTGGCGATGGGACGAGGAAAGTGGTGCGCCAATAAATTGATGAGCGGCGAGTCGTGCGGTTCCTGCGTAGGAATCTAACGGCACTTCGTGATTATAACTTGTACCTAAGTTGGCGCGTTCATTGATCGATGCTCATGATGGTGCTGTACTATAGAAAGTGTTTGATGATTTATGGAGAAGAAAAGAGATGACGAGCGGCGAATACCTGCACGTGTCTTGCAAAGTAATTCGATACGATTGCAGAGCAGGTAATTGTCTTTCATTGCAATAAACATTGATAAGAATAATCAGGTGTCATGTCTGGCTTTTGGAAGGCGGTTCGGTCCCGCAAGGATCCAATGCCTGTCCTGACTCTCTTTTATTGGCTTGCGATTGCCCCAAACAACAAAATAAAATGAAACAACTCTTCGACGAAACTCGTTATATATATTGTTAAGGATGAATACATAAAAGAAGTAAAACGCGTGTATTTTCGGAAGAAATAATGGCCAATCAGTATCGGAAACCGGCCTGGTGGGTTTTCATGTGAACCACCACGAGGTCCAGCGGTCCAGCAGCGTCCGGCGAACGTCCAAGACTTTATTCAAATTCGTACATCTATCTAAACGTGCCGAGAGCTCATCGCGGTGGAAATAGAAAACTAGTTTCGTCGTCGTGGGGATATTCGTGAAGACAAAAAAACAAGAAAACAAGAAAACCACCAAGTTCATTGGGTTATATTTACGTTGCCATCAGCAGTTTGGGAATGCACGACGGAAAAAAAAACGCATGAACTATTCGACCATTTTTTGCTCTCGAGCGAAAGAAAAAATAAAACGAACACCACGATGATTTTGGCGAAAACGTAATGACTGAAATTACAAACACGAACGAGTGAAACATTTTTGCTGCTTATTATCAGCGAATGCAGCGAATTCATTCATCTAGTCCGCCGCGGGAAGTGGCTGCACTAACAATTGTGCATCTGTGTTGCGCATGAGCATTGGCTCACTGTGAAGTGCAGCAGACGCCTTTGATGCAGCGCGACTGCAATTAGTCGAGTGTGCAAACAAATCAACATTGCATTTACTGCAATCCGTCACTTAGCGCGTGCATCTCTGTCGAGTGCCTAGTGTCGCTCTGCGCGCAGCGCCCCACACAGATAGCGGCATGATAAACCAACTATAGCCGATGGCGAACAAATACCATTGCTGTGGGATAGCAGGCGCGAGCTGCAGAATCTATTGCAGCCGATGCAGTCGACACAATGGGGCTCAATTCAATCAATTACGATCGGAAAGATTTTATCGTCAGAATCAGCATAAATACGTATTGAAATCGACGTACAATGTTATACCATATGCTAACTGGAGTATTGTTCTGTGAATGGCGTTGGTTTTATTACTACTTACTACTTATTATGGGTAATTTAAGTTTAAGTAAATAAACATGACTTATATACCTACTACTGCATAATGAAGTCGTGATTTGTGGATGCAAGCAAATTAATGGAAATAGAAAATACTTCGAATTCGACATTGACGAAATCCTAGGCATTCATTTGCAAATCAGATACCTTTCGATTATTGACAGTTTCCGAGAGCTGTCGGTGTTGTAATTTACTTATAAGCGCAGTGAATATTGCAAATGTTCTCGAGAATTATCCCAAAGTGCTGCGATTGACATTTTGGGATAACGTCGCCCGAGTCGTCGAATCCTTTATGTATCGCATAATTCCTTCCAGCCACATAGAGCTCTACGGGTAGCAACGCCATTGATTGCGAGCGCTGGCCAGCGCAGATTCGCGAGCGCAGCGCACTGATTGGACCAGTGCAGGAACCGGTAGGCGCAGCGGCAGCGGAGACGAATAGACAGGAAAGCACAACACGTACTTAGTCACAGAGGGGCAGAAAATGATTTGCAAACAACAATATTATGACAAATGGCGAAGAACAATGGCGGGCTTCAGCAACCGCACAGAACAGAACCGACGAGGACGGAAATTATTCGCACCGTGGCAAATTGGCACTCGAAAAACACTGCACGTATATACATACTGGACTAACTTTTGGTTTTGTTTGCTGCCGAGGAAATAAAAAATGTATTTTGATGAGTAATATGTTATTCGTGTTTACGGCGAGCGGCGAGCGGCGAGCGGATAGCTTTGGAATTGGACACTGTGTCACAGTGACGTGCGTCCGCCATCGAGCTGGACGCATAATTACCTGGCTCGACGTCGACGTCGACGTCGACGACGACGACGACGACGACGACGACGACGAACATGACATTCGAGGAGCACTAATTGCGGTAATGGGACGCAAACAGCTCGTTCGATCGTCGGGGAGGCAAGAGGAACGCCTTCTCGTCGACCATCGCTACATTTCGGCCGTCGTGTGCCCATAGGTGACCGTCACTGGTGACTCGTGAGTTCGTTAACAAGCTCCGATCATGTCACCGCGGCGCAAACAAGCAAAACGTTGTGGCTTGTGAAGAAATGCAAAACTAACAAACAATAAAAAGTTGACACAACGTCCAGCGGCTATAAATAACTTTTGATCTGTCTGTCTATTTTAACGATTATTACCCGTTCAACTATATATTTTTTTGCTATTTTTTGTAGGTTTCAGGATTGGATCCTTTCGAAACTATGGGAGTTCCACTTCACATATGGCGAGGCAATTTTTATGTTCCGAAACAAAAGGACAATAAATAACAAGACATAACAATACGACCGTTCTCAATGAATGCAAACAAAATGAGTCAAACCATTTTGAGAGAATAAATCGAAAAACAGTGTCACAAAGTTAGGACTCTGCTAATGGCAAGGTTCTGGCACAGTCATAACATACAGCCACAGGGCTGACCATCCAATAGCACTTAGCCAACCGAATAACCCAGTTCTGTACGAAGCAAGCCGCTAAAGTATTTGAGAGTGGCTGTACCATTAGCGTTGGTACCTGAAATAACGTAGCTTACGCAATACCCTAATTAATGGGCCGTACATCAGCGATGAGGCTGTCGGGCGAAAAACACAACACGGAAAAAACCAGCGTTTCCGTGGGCCACGGTTGGTGGATCGTCCTTCGTCCTTCGAGGCTCTTTGCCCCGGGGCCGGTGCAAGTCACACGCCAGGAGAGGTGAGGGGCCTCATCATATGCCATCGCCGAGATATCAACAGTCCACACTCCTAGAGCCAGCGGAATGGACACTGCTCTCGTCTTCAACTCACTAAATGCAACATGGCGGCGTGACCGGCTGATCGCGGCACTCGAACCTCGCTCAAACTGCATTCTTACTTCCTCACGCCGTCACTGCAGGCGCTGGCCAATCGGACGCCGCTCTTCAAGGTCACGGCGCTCTGTTGCCATTGGCGGAATCCTGTGCTTGGCGTCGCGGCGCCCACGAACCAGCCAATCAGCGATAGCGTCGTGCTGACTCGGGAGCAAAGAGTTGTCGTTTGGGGACGTTCTTTTACCTTTTTGGAGAGGGGAAAAATCCCAACGTGTATCTTCTATTTCCTCGTGTAGCAGCGAACGTAATTCGGCGACGTGACGAACCCAGTGGGATCGCCGGGGACAGAGACGCAGCTGATTGAGGAGGAAGTCTGGCTTTCGGAGAACGAAGGTTCGTCGGCGACCATCCGACTTGCTTAATTGAGAAAGCACAAAAAGGTTTGGGTGGACAACCGTAGACGCGGGGCTCGTACGGCATACCAATGCAGCAGTGGCCTTTGCGCGGCCGGCACTCGTACGTCTCGAACGCAACTGCATCATGATCCACGATCGACGACAGTGCCCGAGTGCAGCCGTCGCTTGCAACCAGATATTGCAAACCACAATAATGACAGGCTGCCAAATAAGTATATATATGTACAGCGCAGGCTGCAATTTCCACAACTAGTTTGCAGCTAAAGCCACTGCATGGTGCACTCACTATCTCGTTATGCATAGGCGAAAACACTCGGTCTCGTAATTGCTCGGTGCATTCCGATCGGTGGTTACACTCAGACAGGTACACACACTGCACTGCACTGCACTGCATTGCACGTGAAATAATGGTCATGCGCGATTCATTAACGATATTCATTACTTTACTTTGAGTCTATTTGATATTAATTTCGAGCAGAGCGGTGAGCACAGTGCACTTGTTTGATTAAAACTGGGTATATAGGTAGGTACTACATTGCAGGGCAGCCGGGCAAATGCACTGCCGAGGTTTTGTTATCGTTTCGTAAATTACTCTGACTTAAAAATATAATGGAATAATAATAATTGGGTTTCTCTCTTTGCAAACTGTTGGAAATAAATTCTCGCCGGCGAACGGACGAAATCTATTAAAATTCGCTGACTATTTGAACAGTCCCCATTGATTAACTCTCTTGGCTCTTGCACACTTCGAAAGTGAACAAAATCAATTCGGTTACATAAATGGCGAAATTGCGTTCGGTAGTCAGGTACTTGCTAACAAAAAGTCACGATCGGTGAGTTAGCGCGGCCTTTTCAGTCCTTATTAGATGAAGGTTTTAAGCTGATCAGGACGACACCACAAACATTGACCGATTCCACAGCGCCTCCCCGCGACCAGGAGTCCCCAGGTCTCGGGGGTGGGCCCGGAGGGCCCGCGGCCGGGGCCCGCTGCGAGCGACCACGCCCCACGCTGCGGGCTGCCGCCGACCGAGCGCAGCTGACAAAGCGTCGTCGTGACTGAGAGACGCGCGGCGCAAAGCGTCGACGCCGCCGAAACCAGTCCGCGCAGCGTGGCGCGGCGTGGCGCGGGTGGCCGAATTCAAGTGTACGAAATTGTTTCACGAGCGCCTGCCAATGCAAACGCAATTGTCGCGGCCGGACAAAGGACAGGGCGAGTCGTGGTCGCGTCATGAGGCGACGGTGCAGGATTGAGAAATCAGAGGAAAGCGTCGATTCGATTCGATTCGATTCGATTCGGTCACAGGGAAACAGCTGATTACGACAGACAAAAAAATATCGGCGACCAATTAAAATCAATTACGTATCTGGCATTCACTAAAAACAAGAGCAATTTTCTTCCAAGAATTGCCAAATGGCTAGAATCATACGTCACGAGCGTAAATTGAGGAAAATTGCAGCGTTATAATGTGTCGAGATAAAATCAAGATCGCAGACATTGTTGCATTGCAAGACATGCGTTAATCGCGAGCGCGCATCTAATCGAATCAATCGGGCCAATTAGATTGTGCGTAATCTCTCGCACAAAGTATCTCGTCAGTGAACAACAAATGACGTCACCCTCCTCGCGCGACGTCCATACCCATGGCGGCGGTCCGTTCAACCTCGGCGCGTCCAGCCTTGCTTTGCTGGCAGCCAGCAGCCAGCACCGAGCGCACGGTGTCGACGACGAGGCACATCACATGCAGGTCGAAACAAAGCTTCTAATCGCCGCTAATTGCTCGGCCACTGGCCTAGACACGCGTATCCCGCTCCTAGCCTCCTGCGTTCGCTCGCACTGGCATGCCATGCCACGCACTGCGCTACGCGTACAGGTAAACAACAGGCTGAAGTCAGCGCGAGGGACGGAGTGGAACATTCCGAGTATAACATAATTATATGGTATTGTTACAGAATTGTGTATTGTGTTTTGTGTCAACCATCAAATCGGCACAAAACATTGCATGACTGTTCGCGGTAAGCGGATAACGGTGACTTGTCAGCTGGGACCGCAGCATATTTCATAATTTAATCGGAAGGCGTTAAATAACTGGTGATGTTTGATTTGTCAATAGTCGCTGTTTACCTACCATGGCAGTAAGGTGCGTATTGTTCAGGCTTATCACTATCGGCAAGCACTACCAGTCCGCTGCCATGTAAGTGGCCTGATTACTTATGCCTGGACCTGACGTCCCAGCTAGTGGTTGCATCGTCCAGAGCAGGATCGAAAACTCGCTTACCTGTAACAAGAATGAAACAAAACGTTAGCACAAGTCCGGCAGTAATCACACTGGCTTGCCAAATGGCATAGTAATTCGTTTTGCGCCATTCACTGATCGCCGCCGCGTTTCTGCCGCGAGTTGCAGGGATGTTGTCACGCTTCACCGGGGGAGATTCGGTTTCGAGTGAATTGTCACTTTCGTGATTGAGCGGATTGCGAAGGACATAAATCACATATACGGAATCTCAAAAAGTAATGAAATGTGCAAGCGTCGGTGGATGGAATTTTCCTGAAACGCTCATAAAAAGCAATCCATAAAGAGCTCGATAAATAATAAAGACTGCGTCCCGGGCTGCGTCTGACAAGCGGTCCATCTCGCAGCCGCATCGACGTACTGACGCGTGTGACGCGCCGGGAAGATGCAGTGAAATATTGCACTTTTCTCATGCAATATTCAACGTGTAAAATGATTGCTGTGTGTAACATAAAAATGACACGTATAGCTATATATGATGTATAAATTGAAATTTTGACATTGATTCAAATCATCCCGTTGGTTGGAAATGCTCAACTCACAAATAGGTCGACAGTTTGGACAGGCGGACAGCAAACGAAAAAGGCGAAAAAAAAATATGGACACTCTTTTGCTGTCACCCACAAAATAAACGCAAAAGGTTCTCAAATTCCAGAGTGAGTGCCTTCGGGGAGGATCATGTTGTTTCGGCGTGCAACATGATGAGTAAAAAACCGCTGTGTTCAACCATGGCTGTTCACAACCCAGCGTAGGAGGATCGCACTAATTAGGTTAATGAGATATTTAGCCGCAGAAGCGGTAAAAAACCTGCTTCGCTGTGACGGAACTAGCTGGCACTTCCGGTGCACTGACACAGGTGCGTGCGGAACAATTGCCTCTGTGGGCGCCAATCCGGGGTGCAAGAGCCCCAATTCCAACAGGCCTGACCGCCCTTCGGCAGAAATCAGGAGGTGGAAAGGTTCCGGTCTCACCCTAGCCAATATGATTCGTACTGCTGGACTATTTTATAGGGTGAACGCGTCTAGGAGAGAATATTTGGGTGGATAGCAATTTCACCCTGTACTGACATTCTTTCAGCCCCAAGACTTGCTTCCACATGTCTCAACTCTCACCCACATCTCAACCATAAAAGTATCAGCATTAGAGCTTGGATTTTCTTGCCACATGCACCCAACATTGTGCAAATTGCGGACGGACGAAAAAATGGCCTCACATTAGTGTACTAATCAAGATGGTTATCTCAACGGATCTAATTGCCTGCTCTCGAGTAATACTGATGTAATTAGAAGACGCTCAAGTGCATCTCACCAGTGAGATTATTAGTCCCGAGTCGTAATCGTGAGACTGACTCTCCATTCGCCAGCCAACGGCCAGGTTCTTGTATCGCGATATCAGTCATGGGAGATTCGCACACTTCGAGCTCAGGATTCGCAAGACGTGCAGCATTCGTGTTCGACTTTCAAGTCCCAACAGCGCCTGATCGATCGCTGCAATTAATTAACTCGGATCTGATTGAAGAGGGCGTGCTTTTTCCTCATTAGCAGTTTGTTTGAAGAAAATTAACATCGTCGACGTTGGACGGGCAGGCGGGCGGGCGGACGGACGGGCGGGCGGATGGCGAGAGGCTAACAGGGGCGTTTGATTCAAACAGGTTAAAACAAAATAGCGATTCCGGAGCGAGGAGTCCTCTGCGAGCAATGCTTTGTGATCATTGTCTGACACTGCACCGAAACAACGGAGGGTGTATAAAAAGTAAAAACCTTCTCGCTTTGTGTTGAAACGGTGGAACAATTCTTTGTGGAAATAAAGACGAGAGTCTCCGGTTCGAAACGCTACGCGGCAGCGGCACACTGATTTGTTTTCCTGGAGCGCAAACTGGCTGGACAACACAAAAGAAGATTTCATTTATTTGCTATGAAATATAAACAATGACTGGGTGGTAGAAGTCTGTAATTAGCTGTCTCTGTCTGCCTTAGCCCGACATGATTGATGTTTCAATGATCGTATCGAAGAAGGCAAAGCGCACAGTCATTTTCATTCTCTATTTAGCCGTCACCTTCGCCAGCTATTGCACATATACTCAATACAAATCTTACGATGCAGCTGATTACTATCCAATTGTGATGATTATCCCGATAAAAAAACAACAACTTTCGGCCGAATCGGAAGCTGCTGCAGTCCGCCACATCGACGGCCACGTTTCCATATTAGGAATTCGCAAATCATAACCAAGCATCGAGCAGCTGACAGAAGTTATGGAATTATTTAAAACGCATTGACGTCAAAGCCGGCCTGCTTGTAATTTCAGTGTGTGTGACAGCTCAATTGGCAAATTACCAATAACACAATTCCTGGTCTCGGCTCGCATTCGTCTTGGAGCGACGAACACGCTAGACTGGCGTCGATGCCGAACGCCGCGCCGTGCAAGGGACGCCATCAGCGGCAGCCTTGCAGCCCTATGGCCGGTGCAAGTGCACGGGAAACGCCGGGCATAAAGCGTACCGTGTGGAAATGTCCAGCGAGTTTCCCAGCCTCTCGGCCATTGCCAACGGAGCTGCTAGACCGCGTACCGACATCCGTAGCGCCGCGGCAACGCTAAGCTGCTCCGAGAAGAAACCTTGTAGGCTACTCTTTTCAAATGTATGCACAAATCCTGGAGAATCTTAAAGGCTAGAACGCAAGATCGATTGTGTTTAAAAATAGCGCTACAGCGTTCGATTTGAGAGACGCTATATACGTAGCAAATGGCAAAACAATAGCTAATTAGATTTCTTTCTTCGATCGCTGGCAAGATGAAATGGAGTGAAACGGCGGCTGCAGTAAAACCAGTTGCTCGACGATCGGATTGTGACCAACAAGTGCGAGGAGCTGCAGACGGCATCTCGCACGGCGCCGGCCGGCGGACTTGCACACTGCCCAGTGCACAGTGCACGGAGCACGGAGTGCAATTGTCATTTGGCATAGAGCGCAGTGCAGCGCAGTGCCACTCGGCAATATGCAGCGTAACTCGCGGGCAAGTGTTTTTATTGTCGGGTGTAATTGGCAGAGCGCGCCATTATCAGCACCAGCGTAAAACACCTGTTCCACGCAACGTCGCTCGCTGTCGGCGCAGCGCTGATCCAGCCAACGCTGAGCAACATAAAACACTCGCAATTGCCATCGTGGTATTTTTTTAATACGCATACACGCACTGGAATGCTAGGAACGCCGTGCGACATTTTTTCTGTCTATAACTGTGTCCGGTCACGAAATGTGATTGCGTTGGTTGCGTGGTGTGGCACGAAGAGCGTTGAACGCATTATTTTATAGTATAACTAACCTTCCACATGACTGCAGGTATAATGCTTGTTACCGGGATTACATCTCTGGGTGTGCGATCAACCACAATGATACAGGGTTTCCCCAAAAAGCTGTAAACCGTCGTGATCAACAAATAAAGTATGTTTTTGAAAGCTTTGGCTACCGAACCAAGACCACGAAGGCATGACACTTAATTTGACCTTATCGGAGCGTACAACCAAGTAAGGCAAAGTGGTAGGTACACTAGTAAAAGTGGTCCACGACACCGTGGTGCCCCATGATCTGCAGTTTTCCGTCTTGGAAAACTCACTAGCCAAGTATAAACGGCGTCGCAGTCGAGGACGCTTCAGAATCGCCGCGTCTTTGTTTCCCGTCGCGGACACCAGGGGCGCCGAACGACACGACAGCAACGTTTCTTGCACGCAAATCTCAGCATTCGATTGCATTCAGATCGAATCGCTAGTTTGGCTCCGGTGAACTTGCGACTCGCGGGACGTGTGTGTCGGCGGCAATCGCACGGATCCGCGCGATGGCGGCGACAAAAAGCCGGCGTCCAGCGGCCGTGACAAACGAGGGGATTTCAATGCAAGTCATAATTGCACTTTTATCGCTCGCCGCCGCCGCCGCCGCCGCGCCTAGCGAACACACCACGAGCGAAGCTCGAGAAACGAGGAAAAACAGGTGATCGTGATTTTCCAAATCTCGTTTCCTGATTTTAAAATCGGCTCGTCATAACAATAAAGATTATGCAAATCGCGCGTAATGCACCAGCTGCTTCCTTTCAAAGCAGATATACGTGTCGATATGAAAGAGTGGCCATCATCGAAAACAATAAGCTCATTAAGAGTCAATAACTGAAGCCCGACCCACGAATCCCTGGCGATTATGACCACCGCAAACAGAGCCTTTCACTGGCTAGAGAATGCATATATGTGCCGGCACACGTCTCCTCGTGTTGCGTGCATTGTTGGCCCGCTGGAAGAGTAGCGTCGGCTCCAACGCTGGCGGGTTGTGAAAGTAGAAAGCACTCGCAGTGGTGGTGACGCGACGCCGAAGAGCTTTTCATAAGTCACGCCGGCGATGTGCTAATACCGTTTCGGCAAAACACGACGCCCCGGGCCGCATGCGTTTGGCAAAATGTTCGCGCACGCTAACGAGCGCTTCCTCGAATTCTCTTTCTAAACGGTTTTGACGAAATTACTACCTCAATTAGCCGCTCATAACAGCGGTACTTATCGTTGATTGTTTTGGAATAAGTTGTAATGTGTTGTTGGACCTTTGATATGTTGGTGCATATGAGATATAGTTTGATGTCGGGCTATACGGCGGCTGTTTGTTAAGTTTCGAATTGTTCCGAGTTCTGTCATATAGAACTAGAAGCAATGTCCCCCCTGAACTGTCCCCTGGGTGAAACCGAAGAGAACACCATTGCACACCTTGGTGTTTCAACGTCCTCGCAGTATACCTGTATATATCGCAGTTGGATAGGCTGGTCACGTACATGCAACGGATAAGCCTTAAATTGATTATACGGTTTTATTTCATGAATACAGTATATTTACCACAGTACTTGACTTTCGTATAGAGGGCTCATATTACGGGTACATAAAAGCTTTGCATTGTAATTCTCGACGGCGACCTGGCTGGTGCAGACATTAATTTCCCCTAGCGCCAAGAGACCACGAGATCGAGGATCGTCCCGCTAAGCCCTCGTGCATTCTTCCAGCGTCTCCGAAATTAATTCACTGTTTTCTTCATCACAATATGAATAATACGAAACGAAAAGCACAGAGAAGACGTAATAAACATGTTTTCACGGAGAAAACAAATTTTAAGTAAATAACTCCCTGGAGTAATGTAGTTGTGAAAGAATTTAACAGGCTAATGAAATTTTCGCGAGATAAAAATCTGTTATGCGCAAGCCCATAAACATGGCACCTCCATCTGAAATTTAATTTCGCAAATGTAATTGCGAGACGCTCAGGATGCAACAGCGATGTTTTATCACTGACAGGCCATTATGCCGCGTCATGTTCAGACCATACGTGCGTTTTCTTTTCCTGGTTGCACAAGCAGAGCACCACCGCAACGGCCGTGGAGTAACCCAATCTTGCGTGTGAATCTGTCGGCCACATGCCGGCATGTGCGTTTCATCAATGTGCGCGCGATGGAGTGATGGTAGGTATACCTTTAAAAATATTTTCATTGAAGCGCTAAACGAGATTGGGGGAGGATTCGGATGACCCCCCCTTCCTTCACACACGCACACACACACCCATCACACACACACATAAAACATCTGCCGCGTCGTGCATAAGTAGCACCAGGTTTGATCCATCCGACCCGTCGGAATCCTGACCCACGGCAATAGGAACTGGCTGGCCCTTTGTGGCACCCTCCCCCACCCCCGCCCCCAACCCCCTTCAAACACCAAACACATGCACATGCATCCCGGACCAGAGCAGACTGCACTGCAACAGGTAAGGAGCCAGCTGCCGCGGCTGAGCGCTACCTGCCCGCGCAACGAGTGCAACACATGGCGTCTGCAGTCTGCACCCTGTACGCACGGCGGGGTCCATGGGAACCAGCGAAAGGTGTGTGATGTGATTCGAGGTGCTGGCGTGGCGAGGTGACCGAATGCCTGTCTGCCCGGCTGGCCGTCGGGTCGAGCGCGGGCAAAAACAACAACAGAAGGCGTCGGATTCGGCCGCTGATCGCCCGGCTGCCAGTTGGGGGAGTGGGGAGGCTTTCGGGTAGGCTCATCTCTTCCCTTCACTAGACAATTATCTGAGATTGTGTGAGAATCTTGAAAATGGGGCTTTTTTAACTGATTGAGCGTGCAGTTATATAATCCAATCGGACGTTCTTCCCGGTCCTCCAGACTGCAGAATCTCATCGATATTGGCTCATCGAATCTTTCGAATCCCATCCACCTTCGTTTCGCTGTATAACGCACGCATTAGCCCCGGGTTCCAGAGAGACCACGCCATTCGCACAACCACGCACCATCCAAACTATAATAGCAATTACTTATTCATGCAAGTGATGAGTACAAGAGAAGTTTTGAGCGCAAACATTGTTCCGAAAATGCCATTTACAGAATCCACCGACGCAATCACAGTATAAATGCAAATCCCTTGTAAAGGCACCCATCGCGTAATTCGTCGAATCGCCCACGGCAGCATTGAGTTCGACTCCAGATGCTAAACGACGATCGGCATCAGCCTTCGAACCGAGAGGGGTGCCTCAGCCTGCTGTCGCCGAACGAAAGGACGAACAGACTCGCACACCTGTGTCGAGCACACATGTGCCCTGTCTGGCGCAGAGAGACGGCTGCAACCCTCGGCAAGACGACGCATGTTCGGGCCGGAAAGATGGGAGCACCGCGGACAATTAGACGCAGAACAGAGGCAAGCGTCTGGACTTCCTCTGGCGTCTTCAACGCGAGGCGGAGAGCCGAATGAGAGGAGAGCCCTGCAATGAAGGCAGATCGGAGCACCCCTACGCGTCTTGTGCCGATGCCTCTGCGTCCACGACAGCCACTCATATCCACACACACACGTGTGGTCAGCGTGAATGAATCGAGGCATGTCCCAGAGACAGCCTCCGGCACGGGGCCAGGCGGCAAAAAGCATCGTAAATCTGTCTGGCAGCGCGGGTTAGGCGATGCGAACCCGGCCAGGTAAATCATTTGCATGAGAATGCGTCACTTTCTTTCACGTCCTTTAGAAGACGGCCGTCTCTTGCGTTTAGGGCCCACGTTGATAATTATAACCGCATTCCGTTATTCAAATATTGTTAAGCTAACTTGCTGGCATTCCTTTGTGTACAACGTTTATATGCTCTGTGTTTTTTCTTTCTTGCGTCCTCAGCTTTAGATCGGATGGTGTGGCATCTTGAAAGCCAATTTTCCACGTATTCACCTGATCACCAGCCAGCTTTTCGACCATCCATCTTCATCTGAGATACGATATGTGGCCCGATTTTTTGTCACTAATTACTTTTCAAAGCACCCGTAACATATTCAACTTCAGAACTAACTAAGGATATATAGAAATTCCTCGCCACATTCTCCACATCTTTCCGCAAGAAATTTCAAAATCCCATATGTGAGTATCCCATTATGCCACTAATGGGAATAGCAGCGTCCCGGGATAATTGCGAGTCGGCGAACGAAGCGACTGCCCCTGCTGCGGGTGCTGCAGCGCCTCATCGCGAGGAGATGAAAGCAAAGCACACATACTTGGAGATGGCCGGCCACTCAGCCCCTGCAGTGCCAGTGTGTGTGTGTGTGCATTACCAAAGTGCACACTGCACACGGCTCGACGTGCAACAAGACCACTCTGCTGCACTCGCTTGCAGCATGTGCTCGCCGTCGTCGAGAAGCAGTCACACACCGTCTTGTCTGCGTTTGCTGATAGCACTGATAGGCTGCAGCGGGCTGCAGACCTCGAGTTGTCATTCATCGTACAGTTCGTGGAATATAAGGGATGTTCTCGCCAATTATAAAGCGGTGTTCATTACTACCTATCGAGTTCAAGATAGGTGACTGTTGCTTGAGCTTACTGCGATTTGTATATACAAGTTGTTGACACATCCTTTGTCTCTTCTATACTTTATACAGCACGGGAACGTCAAACGTATAGTTACTTAATTACGTCATTCAAAGGAAGCAGCGACGGTGACAAAAAAACTAAGAAAGGAGATTGCCAGCACTTTAAAACCAAATTTCCTTCCCGGCTCGAGGCTCAGACCGGCACGGCGCGAAGGATTCAGCGGCGCGAGGCGATCAGCTCGGCACAGCTGATATAGGAAGCGTGCATATGCAAACAGGTAAACACAGAGCCCTGTCCCATTGGCATAGATAATCGACCGCCGTTCGCCGAGTGCATTAAGATGCAAGCATTGTTTCTACCCGGGAAGTGCAGCAGACAAGACAGATTTAAAAATATTTACTTCCAGCGACTGCTACACGGCGACCAGTCAAAGTGGAGACGCGGACTAAGCAGTCCTGAAACCCAGTCTCGCAGATATGCGTTCTTGTCCTCAGCAACGCGACTAATTGATGGACGTCATTCAGGCGCGTTGCTGAGGAACATGGCCGAACGGTCTGTGCCGCGGCAGACTGGCCGTCTGCGTTGCGTGACTGCGTGACGCAGCATCACGCGTGGCCAGCGCGTCGCCGGCACGTACCTACGTCGGTCGCAGGTTAATGAAGTCTGCAGCGGCGAGCCTGCACCCACGCCCTGGTCACGACCCTCGGCGCGGCGGCGGCGACTAGACGGATACACTCATTCAATGCACGCCAGGCTTTGCGCTAACGGGACTGGGCTGACCACCCCCCTCCCCCATCACCGTCCAGCGTCTGCAAGGAAAACCCGCAGTGTCTGGGAAGAAATGAAAAGCCAATTCGAGAAACGTTATACGGACGGACGTCTACTTTTAACGACGTCCCACACACTCGCGATATTTACAGGAGGAAAATAACTTCTTGGTTCGCAGTAAACATATAATGTGGCGATGTCGGTAAAAATCCCGCCGCTGCCACCAAATTGTAACGCATTTCTTGTTTGCTCGGTGGAGACCGTATCGTATACTTGTATCGCATTTGTTTTGTCTACGTTTGAGCACGGATTGATGTTTCGATTGGCTTTCGTAATAAAACACACTCACACACAACAGAACCGCACAAAGAGCAGGGAAAATATCGAGTCCTCTCTGGTTACGCGGCGAGGTGATATTGTCGTAGCGGCAGTTCGCAGCCGAGTTTTGAATTGTGTCAAACATTACGAGTTAACAACGTCAGATAGTTTAATTGTAAACTATACTCTCTCCCCTCGGAGTTCAACAAATACACGATACTTGTTTATTAATACAATAAGCAAAACGTAATTAGTAGCAAAAACTAGACCGCATCGCTAGAGAGCGGGCGGGCGGGCGAGCGAGGTAGCGGAGGCGGAGGCCCGAGATCGATGCCAGGGCAGGGCGTGGTGGTGGTGGATTCTCATTGCTCGCCGCTGGCGTCGCACAGCACATAGTCTCATAATCAGTCGACAAAACGAACCACGTTTCCTCGTGACTCGCGACCGACATACACTCGTGTTTCGCAGCTTCCACGCCCGTCAAAACCGATTGATGCACTTCGGAAACACGCACTAGATGCAATTAAAATTGCTCGTGTGACCGTGGCAGCGTAATTGACAGCTATGACTGGCCAGGTATGTCGCCCTCGCAGGGAGTTGGTCAACATTCGGCCACAGATCAGAATGTGTGGACGCTGGGCCCCTGGGCCCCTTGGCCGAGAGCCTTTCAGCCGAGCATGTGAACGCTATCCTGGGCCCCTGGGTTAGAATATCAATTCTACCCTGAGTTCCTGGGCCCCTTGGCAGGGAAAACGCTCTCCTGGGCCCCTGGGCGCCTTTGCCTAGCAGTGGGCCCCTTGCTATAGCTGAAGCTGACTGTACCCGTAGAGGCAGCTGTCGAGCCTCGTGCAACGCAGCGCGAAGCGACGGAAGGTGGAAAGTCAAGCAATGGCCGCGCCGCGCCGCGCAAGAGGTTCGTGCACTCACCGGCGCGGCGTCAAGGCCAAGGCCAGCGCTGCTGCTGCCGCTGCGCTGCGACAACATCGAGCGAATGCACAGCGCGCGGCCAGCTTGCTGAGCACGCAGAGCTGGCACTGACATTTTGCGCAGCGCGAGGGGTGATCTGCAGCCGGCTGCACACCAGGAAATGGGCTTGTGCCGGCGGCATGCCGTGGGGAGATTTATTTTCGCTGTTGTGGGAAATTGGTTTGCAGGTTTTGCAAAACATGTCTGCTTTGAAGGAAACTGCATTCTTTTAGCATTGAACACAAACTGAGGTGTAGGTAAGATGTTCGAAGTGAAGTAGACTTTCAGAGTTGTTGGAGTGTCAATTTTTGAGTAATGGCGAGACGGGGAACACGCCGAGTCTGTTTTCCAACTATGCAAAGGAACAGTATCTATCAAGCACGCAATCCCGCATACGACTACATAAATTCCCTTTTCTTCTTACATTTATGTTTGTAACATAAGAAACACGAGATAGGAAACAATCAGCAGAAAACAAAACGCAAAGCAAAAGCGGAAAGAATCTCGAGGCAACATGAAATGCGGTGCATTAGCTCGACGAGTTAACGGTAAGACCAGGTAGAAAACAAGAGAAAACCAGGGCGGGCGAAAAAATACTGTTTGCCGAGAGAAAATTGCCAGCGCCGGAAGATTAATAACGACAGGGTTAATTTTTCTACAACCACATATCGAAACGTACGCTCACTCACAAACCGCCTCGGCGTGTTACGGCGAGCTACCAACGGCCTTACCTTTCCCTTAGAGCATGAAGAGCAAAAGTTGCGTTGCAGTGCAGTGCAAGCACCGGCGCCTGTCGCTCCGTCTGTAGCAAAATCGCACCACAGGCGCCGGGCGAGCCACGGAATCCCATTTGTCCAAGCCCCCCTCGCGTCTCGGGAGGCGAAGAAAACCCAGGAAAACACATTTTCCAATTGAAAACTTCCCCGTTCACCACCGGTACGCCGGAATGAAAATATTGTCATGAACCATGTGATCTCTCGCTTGTTATTTTTTGCAGTCGTGTTGTTAGAAAATACTACATTGTGTTTGAGTACACACCACAGTGAAAACTTTCCGACCGCTTTTCCTACAAATGAGAAAACGGAACTCGCTCTTCGATGTCCAATTCCGCGGAATATTTTATCAGCACCTAGTACAGCAATCTTTGGTACGGTAAAGTAAAACATAATTGAATTAAATAAAATTTCTTTGGAGATTTCAATTTGAGAATTATTTCTCAGTGACGACATGCAGTCTAAGGATTTGAATAAAAGAGCAAGTGTGGGCATGTGGATCGTGCTGGTAATCTGTTTCGGAAGCGCATCGCAGCTGGCAATCACAGTGCACAGACACTGGCACAGGCACAGGCACAGGCACAGACACATACAAGGATGCGACAACGTCCTCTCGTGAGCGCGCGATGCCCGGCCACGGGGAGCCTCGGTACCTAATTACCCATGTCTGACGCATGAAATTATGTCAAAAAACCGCGGCTTACGACCGTCGCCGCTGCGTGAACTGACCTGAGCCAACGCGGCAAAGGTTGCCCGCGAACAAAGAGAATGGTTGGCCTGGGCGACCGGCTAATGGCATAATGTATCCCGATCTCTTCGGACGGTCGGACGGTACCCGGCCTGCCACACTGCGCAATGCCATGCCCCGATGAGACTGATTTAATGCGACTTTAATGGCTTTCATGTCGACCGCGGTGCAGACCAATTGGACGAGTTGATGTCAATCTAGTCGAGCCGGGTCTCAGTCCGACGATTCACCACTCCGTCACCGGCAGCGCTGACACCGGCACAGCGAGCACCACCAACACGCAGTCGCAAAACAGAACGGGGAGCCGATTTCGATATTATTATGGTTGGCTGGCTAGGAAGGAAAAGTTGAAAATCAAATTACATTTTCATAACGGTACGTACATGCGAGAGCTGGAAGTTGAAACAGCTTCATTCATGCAAGCCAAATGAAAATGCCACGGGCTAGCTTTAAGCTCGCGAGTCGTTTTCTTTTGAGGCAAAAAGTGAAAAGCGTATTACCCGATTGAACAGCGGTACTTATGTGGCGTAATTTTCATGAGAGATATGGGGTTTCGCCCATAGTTTCCGGGACGCGAAATCACGCGGTCAGCTATCGCCAGACGCGCGCTCTACAAGGGGCTTTCGTGTATGCAATGCCTGGCGCTTGGGGCGCTGGGAGCGCTGCGTCGCGCCGCTCGCAGTGGTCGCCTGCGAGCCATGTGATTGGCCGGTTCGGGGAAAAACGGTGCATGTGTCACGGCACCGGCGATGGGGCAACATTCTGGCCGGTACGGGCTATGGAATGGCCGATGCCGAAGAGTTCGAATAGTGCGTCTGCGTACACTCGGTCAGGCGAGATCCCTATCGTTTCAGGAGCCGACAAGCCTTCGCTCCAACTATGTTACAAACGAGCCCTAGAATTAACTGTCTCTAATTTGTCCCAACTCTGATGAATTTCGCGAACTGTTCACGTCTTTCAAATGAAAGAGGACGAAAAAACAATCCTAGGAACAGTGTAAGAACAGAGGAGCAATGTTACTAAGTTAACAAGTTTATAAGCTTAATTACTTTTTAAAGTTGAGAACAATATACATGAAAAAAAGTTTCGCTTGAGATTTTTACTCTTGATGTACATGCCGTAAAAACAAACAAGCAGGCAAACGATGTAGTAATAACCGTCTGCATGCAAGGATGAGCAGGAAATGCATTAGGAGGAGAGGCTCTGTATGTGCGAAAAGCACTTCCGAAGATGAGAGGCCGAGGGCAGCGTGCGCTGCGCAGCCAGGGACAGCAACGGTCGCCCGTTGCGATTTCGTTTGCCCTTCTGAGGCGCAGCTCGCTTGGGCAGGGGCGCCAGGAGCTCATTAGCACAAGCACAGGGTTTAGAGAGCGGGGAATCCGCGAAAGAAGCCCGTGACTCCGGTGTATACTTGTTACTCTTTACTTGTTAGAGGGCCGACCGCAAACGCATCTGCGCATGGACCCGAGCTCGAGGGTGACCATATATGAGACGAAAGCATTACCACCAACCAGTCCGAATGCCTACCGCAAAAAGCAATTACTTATAATACATTTTCCGAACGTATATGTTTATCAATTTTTACTCCTGCCATCAGGAAATGAACCTCGCTCCTGCTAGCATCGTATTGAGGTGGATACAACACCGAACACGGTGGGAAATCGAGAATCGATGGAACGACCTGCAAAACAACGCGGTAAGCGAGCCAGTGCGAGCTCAGACGCGAGTGCGACCACAAAAAGCAGAAACAACCGCAGAAAGAAATACTCGTCTTGAGATGGCGACTTATTTTACCGGAGATTGTGAAATGTAATGTAACACTTTCGGTGATGAGTGGAAAACACAACAAAAAGACGACGGTCGGTCGGTGGAGATTGGAGAAGCGAAGGGTGGCACGGCATCTGATAGGAAATTGGTTCCAGCCATGCCAACAAGACGGTTACAGCATAGTTACCAACATTACCGTGGGCTCAGTGGTCTTGCCATGCCTTGCGACGTCAAGCGTTCTAGGAATTAACTTGGCTGCATTGCCATTGATCGACTCGCGCTTATAAGTCTTGCATTGAACCCAGCTCATTTATTTCCACCTTCAGTTATTGTCAAAAAGTTTAAGGTCTTGAATATTCATCTATCATAATCATATCTAGTTCCCATAAAAACAATATCACCTTTCAGAGTATATGAAATGAAACAATAAAGTCTCAGACATTACTCTTCCCTTTTGTTCATCTCCTCTTTTCAAGTCACTCAAGTCAAACGAAAAGAAATGGAATTGGAGATAATGAAACACTCGAAAATCCACCTCACTCGAGAAAAACTTGAGAGCGAGTTTCCAAAATACACATCTCATTACGGGTCCAGTTCAAACAATCCCGATCCGCGCTGCGAGTTCTAACTTAAACCGAAATAACTTTGAAATTTGGGAGTACGATGACGTGTCTCCAGCACTATAATCTCGCGGGAAAGAATTGGAGTCGACACTAAGCACTCACTGAAACCAGCGACGGCAAAAATATTTACCTATGGTGTCACGCCGAGTAAACCCGAAGGGTAAACCGAGCACACAGCGAGAAGATTTAGGAGGTGGCAGGAAGCCGCGCGATTATGTCCCGCCCGTTTCGGTTCCAGGCTTGGGATGCTGGTCGCGGATGAAGAACGACTTGCCGTAGGTCGGGATGGCGCACGATCGATCGCGTCCACCCTCTGGATCGGGATCGGGATCGGGATCGGGAACGGGACCGGGACCAGGATCGGGATCGGCAGCGAATCGAGCAGAAAAACGCGCTTAAAAACTCGCAGGTTCAACAAAATGACAAGTGCTCGCAATTTGAGAGGAAACGAAAATTAATACCGAGACGCGAAAAACACACAAAAGTTTGAAAAGAGAAATATTTCAAAGAGTGCCGGAAAACGGAAGAACCTTTTCCACCAGCGGAAACGCTGATTGCCAACTTGCACTTTGCTCAATTTGTCTCTACGAAAGTTTTATTAGACGGCCGTAATCGTAGAAAATATGATAACGGCACGTACCCCGCGCGGTTCGCACTCAAACATTTCGAGGGAGCGCCCAAAACGGAGGCTTTTTCGCCGGCCGATGCTCTTCCAGCTGAGTGCTATTAGAAAAGACGGCCTGGCTCGATTTCCTGCTGCCCTCGATGTCGAAATAATGGGGTTCTGTGTCTGTGCACCGCGTAGCATGCATCTGCTATCTTACGGGGAATGTGGTGCAGCATCTTAGAGGCAAGCAGCAACAGCAATCCCCTGAAGACGAGCCGGTAAAAGCTTTTTGCTCCTCCGCCGCGCTGCTGCCTCTAAGCACTATTATTACAACCTCTACCTTGTCCCAACTGCGGGCCCGGCAGAACGAAGAATGTCGCAATGCAAGAAACGAAACTAAATATAGTACCTCGGAGACAGCGAGCTCAGGATACTAAGGAAATGTAGCAGATCTCGCCGACCAGATGCTAAAGAGGAGAGGAGAGGAGAGTATCGCTTTGCTCTACATGATGCCACAGCATTGTGTACCCACTGACAGCGCGATGTACATTTATACAAAGAGTTGACTACTACGTGCTACCCATGCCATCCCTGGTTAGCACCGGAGAGAAAGAGAGGGGGAGAGGGAGAGAGAGCGAGTCAATGTCTAAATATGACGGAATATTTTGCAACACCCAACATTGTAATGTTCGTAAAAATGGTTACAAGGCCATTGTTTGCATCATTATTGTTGGTACGTTCGTAGGTATAAACACACTGTACATTGCAATTCTGCAAGATCGCTCTAGCGTTACATGGACTCGACAACGTGGAAAACATGGATGTACAAAGTAGAGAAGAAATCTATTTCCGAATTGATTAAAATAATTGTCTGTAATAGATAAACGGAAATATGAGTCAAGACATACTTAGAAATTGCACTCATGACTTTTCGAACTCAGACAACACGGGATATAAAGATTGCCGTCACTAGCAGAAATCTGCACTCAACCGTTTACAGTTGGCTCATTCAAAGCCATTGCAAATCAAGAAGTAAGAGATTTGAATGCAGAAACTAGCTCCTGAATGAAAATTTAAAAATAAAGAACTCCCATTTAGTTGGCAGCTATTTCACTCTCTTTTCTTTGCGACTTTTCTTTGAAAAGTTTCCAAACACAAACTAGCGGAAACGAAGGAAGAACGCGAGCTAATTGCCGGTCACCGCCGACCACGCCGAGTACTCCGAGGCAACCTGGCCGTCGGCCACTAGACGTCAGGTCTAGGCAATTACCTCGGAACGCAAGAGCCAGACTCCGGCCCGGCAAGAGAGCTCCATCATCATGTGAGGAGGGAGGACGCACACACACACACACACACACACTAACACACATGGTCCAGCGGTATTCGGAGTGCAGAACTTGCCGCCGCGTTGGCCGCGACGCTGGCTCACATCGCGCACATCCGGCCAGCGCCGGTAGTGAGAAGCAAGCCCTGCGAGCGCGACCCTAATTAAATCCACATAAAACAGTTGGCATATAAACATTATAATTGCCATTCGCTGGCAGAGCCGTACTAGGCATGCGAATGCGGCGCGATGCGATGAGATGCGATGCGAGCGAGCGAGAACAATGGCCTTTATAGCGCTCGTCAGCACCAGGCGGCCTAGCAGGAGGTGTACAAGCGTCGAGTCGCATTAGAACGTGTACGTCGTACTACGCAGCCATTGCGCAATTAAAATGAGATAATACACCAATTTGAAACAAGTCGAAGGATCAATTAATAAGTGTTCGCCTAGAATCACCGCTGGTTGTGGCGTTGTATAAGGATATGTAGTTTGCTCTTGGCAAGAATAAATTGAGTCGAAATGTTTCCTATACTTGTGGCAGCTGCTTTCGTACATAGGTGTCATTTCAACCGCAACATTCTCGCAGATTCTTCATGTTCAGAGTGTAACGCATCGCGTCCATATTGTGATCATAATTTGCAGTGCCCCCTGTTTGTCTCGTCCAGCGCGAGCCGGTGCCGAGCCGGCAGTCGAGTCCGCGGCACGCGGAATTGGTTTGCGCTCTCCTCCTCTCAGCTGGTCAATAAGATCACGAGCGTGCTGTTTACAAGGACATCGCACGCTTATGATCCACACTTGATCGCGAATCACGACTCGCGGTCTTGTGTTGTGCGGTGCGATGCGGTGCGGTGCCGTGCCGTGCTCGCAACAATTCAAGCACAGCTTCCGCAATTAGTTGCCGGCTCTCGTCTTGCCTTGGCTAATGCGCGCTGCCGGCCGAGACTGGAGACTGGACCGCCGTGCAGCCCAAGCCCCGAGTGCAGAGACTGGAGGCCAGAGTCAATGGCGACCACTCTACTCCACTGAACGAGATTAGAAAGATTAACGTGGTAATTACTTTTCTAGCTAGGACCATTTCACTGTCTTCTTCTTCGTCTACTTCTTTTTTTGCTTTCGTGTTGTGCTCTGAGCTAGCTGATGTAATTTTGTGTCTATCTCGTGTTTAATCAATAATAATCATGTCTGCCCAAGGAGGCTTGATTGTTTTTTTTACAAAGCATACCCTTATAAGGGTAGAACAGATTTAAGAGAATAATTTTCCGAATGGAAAAAATGTGGCTTCCATTTATAGTAAACTCACTGCGAAATGGCAACACAAATTGCACTGAAATTATGTTTTTCTGTCGTTTTTAGACGCAACATCCTTCGCAAACAGGAAGACCGAGCCGTATTACTGAGTTAGTGTTTTGCAATTGAAAATAGTATACGTACCTACCTACTAACATCTTTGACAGCTGAAATAAGCACACCAAAAATTCACAAGCTCACTTCCGCAGTGCGAACTTGGAGCTGGTTTGAAAGCGCGGTCAGTTTAGTCGGAATTGCTTCTGAGCGGTTTCGTCGGTGAGCGCCTCGTCACATTTCGGCCTGCAAAAGTGGCGCTCGTCTTTGGGCTAGCTTCCAGACTCACAGAATCAATAACAACTCAGTGCCGGAAAGACAATAAAAACGATTGCGAGAGTCGGTAGCTCGATGTATGCGAAGGGTTCGTCTGTCACCAGGCCGAGCAGAGGTGGGTGGATGCTGCAGAGTCGAGGTGGTACAGTGGTTATTTCGGTCTCGGATGGCCACGCATCCTCTTCGATTGTGCTCGGCGTCGTCGTCGCCGAAGTCGTCGTGACGAGCCCGCGCGTCGGAGCCCCGGGAGGCTGGGTGGGCTAGCACAGATCGGCCAGAGCGGGGATGGCACGCCAAACAGCAATTTCCTGCCGACATCACTCGCTTCTTGCGTCTTGTCTCTTGCTACTGCTCGTTCCATCCGATTCACCTTTCTCGCTCACTCAGACAGAATTATCGTGGTGCCTCCTAACTATTATTCAAAGAACTTCCTACATTCCACCGAAAGGAACTGAATAATTATTTACCAAAGTATCGATCCGGTTTTATGAGCTAATTCAATGTAATTTTTGGAAGGAGAACGGTGCTGGCCAGCCGATATTAAATTATGATCGGAAGAGTAATATATACATATAATTATAGATCGTAAATATCACGAGTTATTCGCCAAGAAACGAAAATTAGAGTTTGATGTAAAACCTGGGGACACCATGCCATCCTCTTGGCGCAGCACATAGGCGCATACATTTCAAAGTGGACGGCCATTAAAACTAAATGGAATCAGTGTGGGATAATAAAAGTACTTGGGGGGCTTCTGGGAAGCCGGCGTGGCTCTTTGTGCCCGTCTACGTCACACGAGTATTGATCGATTCCATTCTTCCGAGTTCCGCGTGATGAATTAAATAGCACTCGCGGTGGAGGAGCCGTCCCAGCTCGGGAAAACGGAGCGACGCTATGGAAGACAAGTCGTCCTCGAATTTCCTCGTCCCTCGACGTCTCTTGCGACATTCTCTCGAGAAGCGCTACGTTATACACACTTCAGGATGTTGCTTTGCCAAAATATGGGTCGGCCTATTGCTCCTAATAACGATCTTCCGTGTCAATAACGGAAAAATAACGAAAACATCGACGACGATCTTCATTTGAAATTCATAGTTGCCGAGACCTTCTGGCCATGTCACAACAAGCTTTCTTCTCGATAAATCTTCGCAAGGGCCAAGACGGCCCTTCGCTATACGACGTCCGACCGCATTACTTTTCCGTAGTGGATTAGCGCGAGCACGGAGGGTCCCGGTTCTGAAAACAAAGCCCTCGACTCGTGCACGGTGCTCGTGCCAATGACGTCGACTAGAGCCCCGAATGGGTGATGCCGCCCCCCCCCCCCCCCCCGACAATGATCATCGCGTGGACGGGGCACTTGCCCGCTCGTCCGGCCATCCCGATCTCTGCATCCCATCACGCGAAGTCTGCAAAGCACAACGCCATGCACTGCACGCGAATAGCGCTCGGCAGAGAAATGAAAAACAATGGCCGATGCTTTTTGTCCGACGATGCCCCGAGACATTATTCCACTGAGAATTGATATCGTACACACACATACACACACACAATGGCACACCGTACACTTGGTGTCTTTTCTGTTTGCGCCGGTGTAGCTGACCGATCGGCAGCCGCGGAACCGCATTTTCTCTACGAGAGTTTTTGCAGTAAAAAAAGATGCGTCGGTCGGGGCGAGCTCTCGCGTACCGATCGGCGGGTTACTGTTATTTGGCTGGTTAACGCTGTTGCGTGGTTCGCAAGACACGAGTTGGATCTGGGATCCTTCCAAATTCTCTGTTGTAGCCACGACGAGCCATTCTATTCAGCGTCGCCTCTGCATTGCTATATCTCCATTGCAAAACCTAATAAAGCCACTCAATTAACATTCTAGAATGACTGCTAGCGTATTTAATCGAACAATTTCTCATCGTTTGCATAATAACATTGATTATAAGATTTGTCATGCATATCACAGTCAACACATGCACGTTTGGCGTCATATAAAACGCATTATTTGTTCGAAGCCGAGCAAAATAACTGGCAATCAACCGATTAAGCATCTCGCTCGCCGGGCACTTGCGGCCATCAATCACGAATACACACGGCATTATTAACGGCATATCGCGGTGCTCTGCTCGAATGGCGATGATTGACATTAACGAGCCGCAGCTAGACTTCCAGCACTTCTATCTAATCGAGATATTGCATTTCCGTCGCCGCCGCCGCCGCCGCCGCCGCCGCCGCCGCCGGACCAATCAATTGGCTCGGACACCGATCTGCCTGTCGCCGACACGACTTATAATTTTAATTAAACCGACGTTTATAAATCGACCACACCTTGATTTAAACAATGTAAATTATTAGCCGCGTTCTTGTCCCTAGCATACGAATCGTCGATCGCACGCAATAATTCAGAACTGCCGGCATCTAATGTATAATGTAGGTACCGTGATTGATTCGTTTCGCGCTTTCAGATTGTTCATTTCTGTTAAGAGATTTCATTGGAAATTTAATTTATGTCTCTCACCTTAAGCATAATAGCTGTGCAAGCCAACTACCATACCTGTCTTAGGTGAGTAGTTTGTACACAAACACACAATGAGCTGTGCATTTTCAGGGGCCATAATGGCGATATTTCCAGCATTTGTTTACAGCCATTTCGCTGAGGCGAATTATCATAATTTATTGACTCCATTATCGTGGGTACGTTTCCGAACAAAGGCCGGCTGGAGCAGGCAGGACGGGAGCGTCCGAGCAGGCCACCGCGAGCGTCTCGACGCCGACGCCGACTCCCGCACGACGATCTCCCTGGGTCCACCAACGGGTCCAGGTGTCCTCCAGGCTCCACACGCGGCCCCGGAGTTCCGATCTGCCGAGGGGCAGCCCCCGTTGCACGCCCATCTGGGGTCTGCCCCCGTAATGTCGGCATGCGCTGATTATGATCGTGTCGGCACTCACAATTTGGGAAACCCATTCCGTGGTGTGACGTCAAGAAAACGCCCACATGGCTCGCTGGCCGGGGTAAACGGTGCAAAAGCGCAGCAAATTACTAAGCGCGCGTTGTAGAAAATTGCAAACTATGCTATAATGCCCAAAGTGGTCGCTTCTACCGATTCTTTTCAGAGCAACATGGCGAACTTGCTTTTGATACTCGAAGAAATCAAGATAAAATAGCGAGCATTTCCACGACGCGTTTTTCAGCCACGTATCGAATAGAGAACCACCGTCAAACGAGCTGGCACGCTGGGCTGAATTGGAGCACGCCCATATTACTCAAGCAGGCGACTTCATTGATCCACGCAGATAACATTCTTGGAGTGCGAAGTTCATTATAAAGCCAGCTATAGGCCAGCCCTATCCCATGGCTTGCACTGGGTCACAAGTTATGTTAAATAATAATGCAATAACTTGTTTAAATTGAATGTCTATAATAAATAAAAAACGAAATGATCGATGGCGTTCGGAAATGGGCGCAGAGTTCATGCCATGCAGTGTTGTTGAGTAATCACGAATTGTCGATGGAATTTCAAAGTCAACCGAAATCGCGAGTTGGATTGCCGGTCATGTCGGTGGTAAAAGAATTGCAGCGGCGGCGACGGCGGTGGCAGAGAACACAATTACGACGATGACCGTCAATTTTAAAATCGACTGCGGCAAACTTTCTCCCGACGCGGCGCGGCGTCGGCGTCGGCGTCGTCGTCGTCGTCGATGGCGTCCACGCCAAGTTCGCGGGTATCGAGCGAATCGGCGGGCCGGCCGGAGTCGCGCACTTTTCACTCCGCGCCGCGAAGATTGTTTCATTCTCAACAGGTGAAATCAATGCGCTGCGCCGCGCTGCGCCGCGGAGGAAAGTGATCGCGGCGGCCCGTCATACCTGCAGCCTTGCGTCACTGCAATGTGACACCAGCGCGACGTCACATTCATAAGCGCCGAGCGGGTCGCGAAAACAATACAATTTGGCGGTGTGTCGCTATACGAAGCCAATCAATATGCCCCTTATGCACAAGAAAAATTACGGTTTGAGTTCGGTGTTCGTATCGTATTTAATAAACTTTTTGCAAGTGGCGAGATTGGTTGGGCTTGGTGTGACTAATTCCTTTTGCAACATTCGCTAAATTTGCTGCTATAAGTTAGACAAGTGTGTAGTAAATGAACAATCGTTCAGACTTCAGAGTAGTTTACGCAACGCAACTCCGACTGGTCGTAATTGCATATTTTGCATTTCGAAAATTAACTGCCATTATATATTCCTTGTTGTGAGGGACTTCTGGCATTTAATTAAAAAGCTGCTCTGTCCCATTAATATGCTGGAGCGTTTGAACATTTTTCAAAGTAGTTCCAAAACATAAGAAAGGTCGTTTAACAATTATCATCGAGATTGCATTGAACGTAATTCCGTGATTCTTGCCCCACCCGTTGCTTCATCTGCTCGAACTTCTCAAACAAATCCAAGTCGGTTTGCCATCAATTCGCCCAAGCGCTCTCGCTGCGTCGTCGGCCGGCTAGTTTGGCCAACTGTGAAAGGCTCTCGCCGAGATATAAATATTGCGCGACGCTTTGTGCTGCAAACGTCACGCGGACGTCGTCGTCGTCGTCGGCATCGGCGGCGGCGTCATCGGCGGCGGCGTCTGTTTGGCCAGAGCGTCGGAAATGTCGCATGCAAGTGCCTTTACTGTGGCGACATTCCGAACCCATTACTAGAGCTTCAGCACATGTAAATACCCACATGCAACGATGTCTCCGGGCATAACAAAATGCAGTGAAGCCACACACAAACAGATTTAATGATGTTATGTATGTATAGCAGTATTAGGCGAAATACTTGGGAAGTGCTTTGAATAGTACTGAACTTTCGAGCAAGACTCTTGGCTGGAGCAGCAACTCGAAACATTTGTGGGTATTACTTGAATTAAGGTTAGACTTATTGCTCTTTGGCGCAGGTATTCAAATGAGATTGGCATGTCATATATTTATGGTATATACGTATTCCGCTCTGTGGCTTCAAAGTCGTGAATTTCCTTGCAGAATCCGCACACTTGTCCTTCCTCACAGCAAATCGTGTTGTCGTCGAAAAAACGAACGAAGAGCAGCTATGGCTCATATTTAAGTATAAACAGTTATTCGAAATCTTCCAAAACCAAGCAAAAACCGTGTTACATCAAACATCAAATGAGATCGAATCAAACCCAAAAAGGGCTGACATACGCAATGCAACGCCTGCCGTACTAAAGCTCGCAGGGTAACGTACTACGATTGGCCGTGTAGCATGTTACCCAGATTACCCACACGGTTGCCGAGCGAAAAGATGTGGCTCTGCACACGAACTAACGTCGAGTATAACGTCGTCGTGCCAGACGTTATTTCAAGATTGATTTCATGATGTAACGCTTCTCCGCCGCTCCATGTGATGCAGCGGCGTGATCGCTATCTGGCATTGATGACTCGCTACTTGTATTTAGGTACCGACTGCGCACGGCAGTGTGGACTCCGTACAGCCTGGCGTCCACGATCTGCTCGCCGGCCAATCGATAGACCGCGCCGTTGTTTGTCGATAAACAATCGGACCGCACGGAACTCATTGTCAATACACGTGATAAACGCTCCCTGGTGCAGCAACTGTGAATACAATCGCCGTCAGTGTCAGCTCCGATATGCGGAAGGCAACACGAAAGAGGGCTCAACGCGTTGTGCATCAAATATAACGGGCCACAGTTCATTTGGACAAGCCGTCAGTTCGGCGATTACAAATTGGGTGACTGGAAACAAATGCATAGTTATGTTGCCACGGCACACGAGTAACCGAACAATAAAACTGGCCGAATAAATTTCTTATTTGCTGATCAATAATCTGGCGCCAGTGCCAGGCGATCAAAAAAAAGTGACGAGAAACGCCGCAAAATTCCTCTGTCACGGTCACTGTCGAATCACACGAGTGGCCAATGACATTGTTTTCGCCACATGCGCACTGGCCAGCGCTGGCAGCTGCGGGCAGTGGCACGCGGTTTCGTGACGTCGTCGCGGAGGGCGCCGCGTTGCCCAGAGCCGAGGGCGAGCGCATCTTGAACGCTGCTTGCGTCGTGACGATGCCAGTCCTAGCGCTCTCAAGGCGAATTGAAATTGTTTCACGACCGCGAAACTCCGCGAAACAAGGGGCCGAGCTAGCGCCATGGAAGGCGGTGTTAGGCGCTGGAATCACGAGGAACATCGAGCTGGAAGATGCATCCTGAAGGGAAGGCAAATGAAGGGTTTCATTTGCAAGAGATTCTTCCAAGTGTCTCTTATTCGGAATTGATTAAATCTTGGAGAATGATTTCTATGCGTGAATCATGATTTTACAGTCGTGCAAGATCAAGATTTAAGACGAGACCATACTGTATTGTGTGCATGTTTGTATGCACACAAAACACTAAGCGATAAACTGTAAATTAGGTTTTTCCACGATGTTTCCAACGTCAATGGCCCCACCGCTTGGTTTTAAATCCACGTTTGACGAGTCTGCTAGTACACAGTTCTGCAAATTGTCATTGCTCTTGGCTTTGCAGCAATCATCGGCCTACGGTCGCCAAATGCCGCCAGGCTGCCGCAAGTACCTACGTAAAACCACAGTGAAACTGCGTGCCAACGCGACGCGGACGCGGACGCTGACCGTTCGCGGCGCACTCCACAGCTGACACATCGCGATGACAGCACGCTGTCAAGTCATTACCCCCGCCACGTGACGTGAAACGTGTGACGCACGTAGGTGCACGCCGTACACGTGGAGGCAGAGTCGGGCATTCATCAGCAAATCAACACACGGGCAATAAAACTCGAGGGTGCTCCATATCGACACTCTGACACGTCGGAATCTCGGTGCGGTTTCGATAGATATTATTGGTGTTTATGTGATGAGACAACCGAATGGTGCAGAGAATTATCACAACGAGTTAACGCTCGGTTATAAGTTATCACGTGTGGAAAGAAGGAATGAATGAGCTGAATTGTATTTTTGAAAATGTTATAAATGACAGCGATTAGTTTTAATATACTGGCCGGCCGAGATTTGAAACGATGACAAAGTTGTGAGGAAGCCATATTATTGCCAGCAAGAATCGTTTTGTTCAGTTGGTGTGATGCGGCGTTATTACTTATTTCCTCGTTGATCAATTTAGGAGATTTATGGCCAGAGCCTACTGGCACAGTTGAGCTGCGCACATCTAAATGTGGATAGGCCCCCGCCCACATTGATGATGCAGTAATCATGGTGCTGTTTTCTCAAATATGAAGTTAGCATTCAAAAGAGATTATAAAAAGATTAAGGCCTGTGTGGTATAAAGAAGGAATCGGCTGGAGCTGGTCGCTGGTCGAGGAATGGCGAGTGGAGGTAACCAGTCCTGCCTTCCCAAGCCATGTCCGACACGGACTTACCATAAATGTATCAAATTATCCCCCGTGCTCAATTAAATGCTCGCCGGTTCGCGGCTCTATGGCATACATATAATCCACGTTTGCCTAACACCACGCTTACAAAATACATTTTTTCATTTTTTGTTTCGTTTCGTTTCTTTACGGGAATTCATTTTCCTTACAATATTGCAATCTTCTTACCGCTCTCCATGTTTCGTGTAAAACCCATACTATATTCCACCACAAATACCGGTCTTGTAAGAACAATCTTATAGCCAGAGCAGCTTTACTCGCGATCAAACTGAGTGGTAATTTCACTGTACATTCTGCTACATTTATACACATAGCAAATAATTAACGCGTTCCGTGGCAACGATGCAGCGCATGGAATGCTGCGCGTCTGCGTTCAGCTATCAGCGCTCTGCGGGTTGCGTACCCTAGACGTCGCTGTGCTATCGCTCGGAAGAAACGGCTTCCCCACCCACGCGCTCGGCTCGCATCAAACGAAACACTTGCGCCGAGAATTACTCATCTAATCCGAAGCCAGTAGCAGATTCGCCATTAAATTACCATATTAACTGGAGGACAATAACGCCTAACGCCGCATCGGCCCTCCTTTGCTTTGCCCGTTAAAGTAAATGGCGTAATGGTTTATGGTTATGGTAGTGTTGTCGTGTACAGAACTGATCGCGGGATTCTGACGACAAGCATCAAGCTGGAAACAAGTATTCCTACATTGACACAAAAACTAGTAACCTTCATTGCAGCTTTATCTGTGAACAAGCCGTCGTACAGTACCCAACATGGTGACTTTCGTCGTTGCTTCGCTGAGTTGAGCAAGTTGAACAACAAAAAAAGACGCCGACTGCTGTAAATTTGTGATCGCGATTCTGCAGCGGCGGATCAGTGCAGCAGTCTGCGAGCTGTCTGCGACTTGGGGAAACTTGCACAACCGAAGTGCGCTCGGAAAAACAGCCGCGGCGACCGTCGACTGCAGCAGCGTGCGATGCGATGCGTGCCTCTCGTGCGATGACCAATGTCGTGAGGTGACCGGACGAGCGCCACGGCCAAAGCCCGGCACAATAGGAAGTCGGGCCCCGCTTTTGACGGGTCGACTTTTCAGTTTTGAAACATCTTGCCCCAGTTTGGTGAATGTTCATCAATCACGGCCGGCTTTCCGGACAGGCTAACAACAAACGAGCGAATCAGTCGCTCATATCCGATCTGATAGCCGGGCCGTCCGACGACCGCACACGAACCGTGCATAGTTGATACCGAGTTGCTCGTCAAAAGTCAAGACAGTCCAAGAAACCCGAGTTAGAGGTGATAATTTCAGATAACGGAACGCTATTTACTTAAATCCCCAGTTTTTAATTTCCCCATAATGCGGAGGTACGAAAAGTGGGAAACTAATGAGCGGGTGGGCGGGTGGTCGGGCGGGCGTGAGCGCGATACCCGCCCGCTCTTGCCAACATCAAAGGTTCTATTCACATCCCAGCCCGGCGTCGGGAGCAAGAAGCAGACAAAAACCCACGTCACATTTGTGCCTTCAAAGAAAGATGCTGCTAATGGATGCGATTTCGCTCACTCGGTACCTAGCGCTCTCACTCGCGAGCACTCTTACACAGAGCCAGTTTTAGCGTCTTGTAGCGACTTACCGAAAGTCATCAGCAGAAGCGGGCTAAGGCACCGCGATCTGTTCACGGCCGGCGACAACTCGAAAGAGCTCATCTAACCAACTAGGCTGGATTGGGAAAAATACTGCCACCAAACGTCACTGATAAAAAAGAGCTCGATTGATAAGAAATCTCAAGATGGACATCATATACTATCTCCCTAATCTATTAAGATTATTTACCTGTACGAATGTATTCCAAGAACATTTTCAACGATCTGGTTTCATAAACTCGGCGATTCCCGCAGTATCTGACGACTCCTAACCTAATCCCTGCCAAGTAAATGCTTTAAAAAAGCAGGCGAGGCAACTGATAGTATAGATTGTCATTTCAACGTTGACACAATCGATATGCAAATTGCCTACGTAGCAACACTAAACGAGCATCGGCAGGTTCGAGACAGCTGATACATGTGACAACGCCGCGCCGCCGTGCTTTCTAGGTAGATGGAGCAACTTTTTTACACGATAGTTAAAGGTGAGCCGAACGATAGGCCAGGCCTGCAGCCGGCCAGAAACAGGCTAAAACTGTTTTCGAGTCTCGAGTCGATTGTAAGGCGATTTGGCGGGGCGCCGTTTCTTCCCTGAGATACTAAACAGGATAAATACAGTGTTGATCACGGGAAAGATCCCAGCTTACTTTACCGAACGCTTTTCCAAGCAATTCTGGCCCTCACGACGACTTGCCCAGAGCCTTTAGATAATAAAATAAGATGGTGGCAAAAAGAGTTGTTCTCCTCGCCAAACTTCTTACCCCGCATTTTCTGTGGCTGCCGTGGACATGTGGTGGCCATCAAAGGTGTTGTTATTGTCAGCCTCCCAGTAACAATAATCCAAATCCAGCAATCCGATCCCCTCCGAGGTTTCGTCCACGTTGTATTCCGTGGTGGCACTCTTTCGGGTACACTCCACTATTTCAGCACCGGTACTTCGCGTACCGCCCTTGCCCTGCCCTGCCCTGTCGGCAGGTGATATTATTCCAACAGCACACTGCCACTGACACTCGGACACACGAGCTCGAGCCGTTCGTAGCGAGCCTTTCAACTAGGTACTACCCGTATTGATAGTAAATATTGTCCACCTGTTATCTATACGTCACATGTACAAGCGGTGCCAAAAGTCGCACTCTTTCACGTCATACCCCCGCTGGTGCGGCGACCCAATTACCGAAAATCACCGACCTCAATAAACTGCACCGATCAACTTGGCTTGGCACACCGTGTATCGTTGTCGTCGGCGTCGCGGCGGCGGCGACGGTGTCGTTGGATCACACAAATGAATTATTTAAAAAACGACTCAGAACACACACTCGCGGTAAAAAATAAATCACTTCCTTGCGTCACGTCGTCGTAAAATTACGGGTCGAACGTATAATTCCACAGGTTTCCCTTTCAAAATGATATACCTCGGATAAAAATTATACAAAAAAACACACACACACTCACACACACCTGCTTTGCTTTGAAACCAGAAAGCCCACACAAAATTCAGCTCTGCCTTTGATGTAAAGAATGGGCGTGCAACGCGCAGCTTACAGCGATGCGTGCAAGAAAAATGCGTAGTACTCGTCAATTAAAACACGGTGAACATGTGATTGCGCAATGCTATTTGAATTTCGGACATTCGGCGTACAGTTCGTTACGGGAACCGCAATTTTATTTACGACTGTACGGGGGTCGAGTTCCGAGAACAGCACAATAAACCGATGGCCGAATTTATATTTTTACGACGCAGTATTGTAAATCCGAAACATATCGAAATTTTGAAATTCACACACTTTCCGCGGTACGTTGATAAGCAGGGATGGTGTGCTACGAAGTGGAACCACTCACAAATACGCATGCGTCAATATCACTCGCTGGGTAACGTTGTATCCAATCGCCTGTGTTGATAACGAGCGTTCTATAACACCCCCGGTATAATTATAAACCAACAGCACTAAAATCGCGTCCCACCACAGACACAAACACTCGGTAGGTACAGGTATCCCAGCACAAGCTCTCCGAAACAACACTGCCGCAGGAACACTTTGCGAGGAGCGCAGCACATACAAACACCGACCGACCGACCGATTCAGTTTATCCGTTATCGACGTCGCAGTCGTCGTCGTCGTCGGCTATTCCTGTCGTTTCGCCACACGAAGGTTCGGTTTCTCGCGTTTGTTTTGCATGGCAGAGGTGCGTGGCCAGTTAGTGTCGTATGCGAGGACTAGGAGTACGCGACGTTCGGAGTTGGCGTGCGACTGTGTATGTACGTGGTCCCCTCGCCGAGCCGAGCTCACTGACTGACTGAGCGAACGAACGGGCTGGCTGGCTGGCGGCCGCGAAGAATTGTTAGGCTAGGAGAAGGCAGGCAGCAGGCAGCAGGCAGACCGGCAAATCAACGGAGTGCTAGCGCTAGCCTCGCAACCACCACTCTTTCCTTGTTGCATTCGTGCCTCCTTGCTCCGAGCAGTCCTCGCGTTCTTCACTATGGGACAGGCTCTGGCTGCAAACCACTAGCTAGTGAATGCCACCAGTCAACACGCCGCCGTAGCAACGTCGCAGACATCTTCGTGACGATGCACTAGTCGCGACGTTATCACATTTCTTTGGCGTCTGGCATTGGTGCTACATAAACGAATAAAACAAACATTTTCGTTGGACTTCCTATTTAACGATTGAAGACACAAAAATATTGATGGCTACTGCGAAAAGCATATATTTCGCTTCGTTTCTCACACTGGGCTTCTCGGTCTCCGACTGGTCATAAACTCGTCGTGAAGATGCGGCGAAAGTAATGGTCCCAGCTTGCCGGAGTGTCAACATTTCAACAGTGAAAAACGACGTCGACGAGGCAGGCGTCTCTGGGAGAGGGTCGCCGAGCCAACTAGCCATGGGTGTATATATTCTGTATGGTGGCTGACACGTAAGAGCACGTCGTACACACTGGCGACGCTTCCTTTCAACTGCATCTGTCGCATCTGTGGATGCAATTCAACACACACCGGCTTTTTGCGCGTCTCGACATCAGCGTTTACGTTTGCGTCGTCCGACGAGTTTTTCGACCGGCTCCGCTCGGGCCGTGGGACAAAAAGCGTGGCTGAAACTTGGACTGTCGTGACGTTTTGCTGTGTTCGCTCGGGGACAGGTGTCACTGGCGTGGCGTGGTGTGCTAGGTTTGACGGACGCGACGCGATGCTATGTGATCCCCTTCAAACACGAATGCGATTATTGATATTCGATGTAATGTTTGGTGTTGCGTGATTTGGTGGCTCATTCCGTGTACGGCCAGGTGAAGGTGTAGCACGTACGTCTCATCACACGTTGGCGTAGGGCACTCGAAGCTAGTTTCTTTTAGAAAAATCGAACCACATCTATGTGAGAAACCCACGTCCACCCCTTCAGAGTAAAAGTATGAGGCACTTTACTAAACGCTATTTTTCATTTTACTCGCTTAGATGAGAAGTTCCTTTAATTGGTTACCCTCTGAAAGCGACCATTATTTGTGAAAACAATCCAATGGGGTTGAATCATGGTTCTTTTCATCCCCGTATACAGTGCGAAACCACTCTGGCAGTCAGCTCTGTTTCTACCTGAATACCTCGCAAAAGGGTGCAAGAAATAGTGGTGCCGCAGCCGCCTCGGCAAGGAATGGGTTCCCATGTTTCATCCATCCTCTGTTTTGCACCTTTCGTCTCCCTGAATAGAGAATCTCGCATTTTCTGAAATGCATCGAGGAATGTAGCGTGAATGCGATGAACGAGTGGATCGGGATTTGAATATGGACTTGATTTGACGTTCATGATTTCATGTATGCGAGCATCGCTCGATTTCGCATCGTTCGCCGAACAGATTCGGCGGTTCTGATGAGACCTGATTCGAGTATCGAGACTGACGCAGATCACTTGGTGTTGGTGAGGAATCACAAATCGCTCTCACTGTCAGCGGCGGGGCGGCAAGCGCTGGCTTGCACTCGCCATCTGTCTTACGAGAGCAGCGCCAAATCAACTAGCAGCATTCCTGAGTAAACCTGATATTACCATTGGCTGGCTAGGGGATGTTTATATAGTGAACCTGAAACTGAATTATCTACTAGCTTTCGCATAAAAGCGATACTATACTCCCAGCTTTAATGCTGCTTTTATCCACCGTTATCACCATCTACCTTAGCATCATTACGTTAATTGGCCGATTATTTCATCCAGCCGCGCTACCTTCGGCGGCCTGGCGAAACGACACTATACTGCGACGCGATGAGGGAGCAACGGAACGACCCTCCTCCTCAACCGAAACTCCCCACGGAGCGCGAAATTGCTTCCAAAACAAGGCACTAATTGAAAGATGAAATTACAATTTCTTCTCAGCTCACACATATTTTGGTTCGTTTTCACGGGGCTAGTATTACTAACTCTTGTCGGGAGGAGAACCTACTACCTACGTAGTTATAATTAGCATTAATTTAGCCTTTTCGTATAATTAGGCTTATTAATTCATTAGTTGTAATTTAATTACAAAGGACGCGCACACTAGCGCATCTATTTCAAGGATCAACTTACTCTACCTGTGTTTTTCGACGATATTATTTCAAACTCACGATTGCAGGTTGAAAATAAAGGAAATTGTAAGCAGTTAGCTGGCCATGTTTTTCGGCACGTCCACAGCATGGAATGGTTCGTGGGGCCCAGGGTTTCCGAGGTCCATGCATCACCCTGCCCCATCGTATAAGTATAGTTGATGACCCTGCCTCGTCCAAGTCCCAACCCCTCTGCACACCGCAGCCCCAAATCAGTGGCGGTCAGTGGCGGTCAGCTGCGTTCGCCTCGACGGGCGAGGAGCACCAAGCCGCCAAGGATGCACCGCAAGTACTCAAGCACACACAGCGCCTACTTAGTACTTACTCGCAGTAATTACTCTTCTGAGATGCAGCCTCCAAGCTGGGAACAAATCCGAGCTCTTTGCGTTGGTGCAAGTATTCGCATAAATTGAACAAGCTGATAATCAGAGACGGAGGTGTCCAGACAGCACACATTTTAATTGCCTCAGTTCCTGTACACTTAACTCCGACTATTTGCAATTTATTTGCCGTTAGTTCCAAACGAGGAACAAGTGTCAAAATGAAAAGTCGTTTAAAAGTTTTAACTGTCAAGCACAATACTTTTTACACGAAACTTTCCGGAATGAAGCATCGACGCTATGAAAAATGAACGCTACTGCGATCAAATGAAACAATACACGCCAAACTGAAAAGAGTTTTCAATCAGAGATGGAAATCCAGTTCAACATTAAATTTGTATGAAACAAAATTCTGTATGAAACGAAGCACATTGTTTCGGTGATATTACCTCCGTTCAAATAGGCACTCTCCGGGCTTCTTGAGTTTTCCCTCGTTACAACATGCACGCTAGCAGCTAGTTCAGACCAATGAGCGGCAAGAAAGGAGGATCGAGCTGAGCATATGTCTCCCTTCATTACTGCAGTGTTGTCCAGGTCAAAGGCGAAAGGAAGCCAGACAAAAGGGACTGCACGGGAAGTCCTTTTGACAAAGACGTAACAAGACTTATCGTCATCGTTCATTAAATTCGACGACATTCTTGCATCTTGTTCATGCAAATCTGTGCACGATAGCGGCTTTGAGCGCGAGGAGCAGGCAGGCAGCCAGTACAGGAGACTCGGCCAGCATCCCAGCAGACACAATATACCTGTTTTCGTCTGTCGCGAAACTGAAACAAGTCGGGACGGGAGTCTGGATGCAGCGCGGATGATGCGAGTGAGACTCATGAATGATTCAGCCGACTGCCGAGCCAAGGGATGATATTGACACATCGCGCTGAGAGCTGTTTGCAAGGCTCGTGTACCTACGCCGTGTACCTACGCCTTGTACCTACGCCTTGTACCTACGCCGTGTACCTACGCCGTGTACCTACGCCTTGTACCTACGCCGTGTACCTACGCCGTGTACCTACGCCGTGTACCTACGCCGTGTACCTACGCCGTGTACCTACGCCGTGTACCTACGCCGTGTACCTACGCCTTGTACCTACGCCGTGTACCTACGCCGTGTACCTACGCCGTGTACCTACGCCGTGTACCTACGCCTTGTGCGAGGTAAAGGGCGAGATCGCGTCACGTGACCTGCCTCAGCCTGGCCATGACAGATGCATCGGCTGATTGGCAGAAGCCGTCCACTCGGCGATTATCATGCCTTACAAGGACATGAGTAATGGTCGTCTGCAGAGAAATTGGCTGTCAAGTCCCCTGACCAGTGTGACGGACGGGGTTATTATTGTTATTAGTAATCTTGTGCAAGCATGAATCAGGGATGGTGTAGTGGTTCCTCTGCAGAGAGATCTGACAGGGAGAGCCACTTCGTGTGTGCTCTCAAATAACATCGTGATTCGTGACCACCGTTTTTCATGAAATTCGGGAATCGATTATAATAAGATTTCCGTGACATAGATGAGATAAAGTGGTGATCTCGAATTGAGGAAACTGTCTTGACAGACATTTCGCATTTGTACGGGATTTTCTCGGAATCTACACGAGCGTCCAGCTGAGCAGCTGATTGGTCTCAAGTGCAAGCTCCCAGCTTGTCACCTTCAGATCGTCGCTATTATGCGGAGAACTCGACGCCTTCGCCGACGCCTACGGACGTCGCGGCGTCGCGCGGCGTCGCGAGGAGGCGTCGCGACACGACGCCCTGCACAAGCGTGGATCACGCAGCGAAGGCGTGGAAAAAGCGGACGTGGACGCGTGGTTCCAAACATGTGATTTACGCGGTAGACATTAAAAGCATTTCGATGCAACGCCTGCACATTTAGAGTTATAAAGGAATATCGTGTAGGATAAAAAAGGGCAACACGAAACATGAAAACGGGCAGCGTTTATTCGGTGGTTGCGATCGTGAGAGCTCCGTCCATATCGCTGGCACGAAACAATGGCCCTGCACACGAAAAGGAAGACTATTGTAAAATTGAAACGTCTGGTACATGGCTTGTACTGTGGGTACCTGTAAACTGGCTAAGTATTATTTAATCGGACATGTAAATTTTGCCAACTAACTCCACGTAATTTGTGTAAGTGGGTATTGGTGGAGGTGGTAGTTACCGAAGCGGCGTGGTCGAGCCAGTAGAGCCAGGCGGACCGCGAGAACAGGTTGCTGGCCGGCTGAATGGTATAGCAATAAACGATTTATAGGACGCCGATTAAAAACGGAGACCATTATAAAATGTTTTGATGAGGGAAAAGAAATAGCACGACTCTTTAAGTACAATTATTATTCTCCTAGTTATTCTCAGAGTTATTCGGCGAGTAATGAATGGGTATTTTATGTATAAATGAAAATAGATGAAGCGAGTGGTCCATGCAGATCACGGCAAAGGCTCGCGATTGCCAGTGTTTGAATAGCATGACTAGTCGATGCAGTGAAATGCACCGACTGCTCTGAAAGCATTTAGGCGAGTTACTGGACAGTGGCCGTCAGGAGGTTGGTGTGGTAGTACCTACCTACACTCTGGCAGTGAGTCACTTCTCCTAAGTGCAAACCCCGGTCCGAGCTGCGACCGCCGATAAAGATAATGACAACTCTGTTGTTCTCAGCTAATTGTCGTCCAAATATTTCCTCGCTCACGTCACAATTGCGCGGGCACGTCATCCGTGCAGACTAATCAGCTTTCTAGTTTCTACACTAATTACAAGACATCCAATCAACGTGGAGGTGCCGTGCAGTTGGTACATTTTAATTTAAATGAAATTTTTATCGTCTAGACATCCGGCTCTCGGTGAAAAATAAAAATAATAAGAAACACTGGCTAGCAGTGATTTCATGCATGGTGCACTTTGCCTGTAATCCAGTGGCCAAAAAGCGAACCACACAAACACAAAAAGTGCAGCCTCCAGCCTTAGTATAGATAGATAGTCGAGGAAAATCGGATGATGCAGAGTGTAAAGATTTCTTCGTTGATTAGCGAGACTAAATCTCATGTGATGGAAATAGTCTGCGTGACTAAATCGTCGACAAAACGGCTTAATATTTCCCCGAGATGTATGCGCGTTTTCCGATCATTATGGAAGAAACCGTGCGGGCAGCTATCGGGCACGGCGCGGCTGGTGGCGGTGGGCAGCTGACCGAAGAGCAGAGCTGTTGAATCCCATATCGCTTGACCGGTTTCCTGATCCAAGCGACTTGACGATGATGCGAGAAAAACCCTTGCGAAGTCCCGAATGCAACCAATGCTTCGGCCAAGAAGCCAGCAGTAGGCTGTGGTACAGTCAAACTTACATTATGAGGCATAGGATGATGGATTAAACACTGGAAGATCATCTGGCAAACAAAACTCCAGCTCGCGTTCAGCCATCGGTGACGAAAGAAGAGAGAATAACACGTCCTTTGCCAGGAGGGCAAATTTGTTTTTACCAAATTTGGAACGAGCATATATGCACACTGTAAATAAGCTAATGGACTGAAAGTATGGTAGGTATTTGATCGTTTCTGCTCTAGCCTCGCCCGAACTGTGCACCGTGCAGCCGAGGAGGTACGAAACCGTGGTGCACCGTTCCAAGGGCGCGATCCGCAGGCCGGCTGGCGACCAGAGGAGATGATTGCAAAGCATGATTCGACAGAATCTCAATGGAGCCCGATGCGCTCAGATGCCCGGGCAAGTGTGAAAAGAATAATCGCCAGTCGGCCGGCCGTTCGGTCCAAATGTTTTGCTTCCTTGGCTTGGCTCGGCTAGCTCTGGCCAGCGTCGCCGGCGACTGCGGCGACCGGCCACCAACTGCACCGATCTTGCCAACACTGCAGTGGCCGTGGCAGGTTCATTAACACCTGCACTGCGAATCGCAGCATCTTGGGCGAGATCAATTGCACTCGCCGTCTTTGCGCGACGAACCACCGCGATTTCGAAAGACGGACATCGCGGCCGACTATGCCTAGTTCCGACTTTATTGCACATCTCATGCGCCGAAATGGAGACGGCTTTTAGCACTTCGTTATGAAGTAATATATTCTCCTGAGATGTTCAATTAAAATTAAGGTATGACGATGGCCGTTTAATGAATTTCCTGGCTCCGGCGGGAGTTCGCACGGCTGTTGGTTGTTTGGAGTGCGAGTGCGCGACCCGTGGTGGAGAAGAGTTAATTGGGCCTGCCCTTTCGGGGGGCACACGCTAGGGAAATGCAGCAGTCGTGTTGCAGCATGGCTTGTTTTTGCTCTGCGGATAAGCAATTTCTTGGGCCAGCCAGAAATTACATTAGCATGTTTATTTCATGGCCGCTGGTATAGGTGTTGGAATGAATGCTTGCGGAGAGGGTGCAACTTTTTGCTTTGGCACGAGAAATTGGAATAACTATCGGTGAAAATCGGCGAACAATTTCACTGGCTGTCGGATGTTGTGTATTGACGTCGAATGCGAATGCGAGCGATGATTTGTTTGCAGGTCTGGCTTGGCATTGAAGGCTATGACTAGCAAATTATTTTTTAATCACAAATAATAGAATGAGGTATGGCCTAACAAGAAAAGGATCAGAGTTGTCAGAGTGTAGAGATGAAAAGTTTTTGCAAATCAGATCAGCAATCTTTTTTGTTTCGGTTGAAGCTAGCGAGCGATCGAAATGAATTGATTCTATGCCTGGCCAATAAACTGCGCAGGCGTTACTATAAATGTTTATTACTTTCTGAGTAAGACACCAAAAGGCGTACAGAATCGTCGAAATACAAAACCCACTTGCACATGTATATCAAGTTAATATTCAATACTACAACTAATGTATTCACACGTATATTTCCATCATACAGTGCAGGTAATACGTATGAAGCTCATGTTTGCCGTCATGCACACTGAGGTTATCCGAAATGAAAGTAGTCTCTCGTCCTCGAGGATCGCGGCGCGCCGAGGAGCGCGCCGAGGAGGATCACGATTCGGATCCACGTTTGCAGCGAGTACGTCATCGATTTGTCACGAAGCAAGTGCAGCGTCCAGTGCAGCCGATGCAGCCGATGCAGCCGACGCAGCCGACGCAGCGGACTGCAGACTCCTCACAGCTGATTCGCGACGACGATGCAAGTCATAGCGCTCCGCGGCCGATCGAACGAATTCCCCTCAAACTCAGCGATCGAGAGTCGAGACAAACGAACCGGATCGACGGAGAACAGGTCGATTTCCTGATAAAACCCAAACAGCTAGCACGAAGCGGGCAGACAAGAAAAATACGATTAATGGCTCGCCAAATAAGGCTGTCCTAAAGCAAACATCATTGCCGAGAATAAACAGTTATAAATTTCAGTTTCTCCGTGCTATTGTTTAGTGTTTTCTTTCGATCGAAACGGCCTGCCGGGGGTGTTGACGCGTGGGTTACACCCCCAATAAGTGCAGATTCGCAATCGACTAAAATCGTTCGTCACGTCATCATGCAGTGCTCCAATCAACGGGTCGAGAGCGCTCTACACAGTCTACACAGTCTACAGTCTACACAGTTCCTGTGGTGAAGCGACGCCAGCCTTTGACAAGGAATTATAACGGTGCAATCAAATAAAATAGGCTTGGCAAATACAGGCAGGCGGACGCGAAAGAAGAAGAAATAATTCGCAATTGCACGTTTATGGCGCGAAGTGCAAAGGTGGCGATTATGGTAAGAGCCATCACGGTTGCAGGCAGGCATGAGTGCTACGAGAAACCCTGAATCACACTGTGTGTTCATCTCGGTGATAAATTGCATCAGGTGCCTCCGACGGGTTGACCACCTTTCCAGATCTCCGGGACACAGCACTACAACATTATGCATAAATGAAGTGTTTTTTCTATGAATGAACATATTTTCTACTTCTCTTGTTCTCATGAATATCAAGTTCGCCCAGATCGTAGCAGCAATCATAAATCTATCATTGAATCGCGGGTGATATATATTACAAACAGCGGAATTCATCTCGTGATGTTTGCAAGATACCACGGCTCATCTCAGATTCGACCTGTCAAGAAATAGCATGGGTATACTTGTGTCTCAGAGATCCAAGAGAACGTCTGATATTTATAAAACTCTTAGCCATAAGAGGAATGTTCAAGTTTGATGCAAAGTGAAATGGAATCCCGGTGAATTATTGATTTTGCTTCATCCGCTTCTCGGCCGAACCGTTATAAGTTACAACTGCGGCACAAGATTGACATCGATGTTAATCGGTTTTCTTGCAAGACTGCCACCCCCGTCCCTCGTCCATGTACGTCAAGTGCTATGCGGCTTCATCGCACTTGTCGGTTGGAAATGCACAATTTCAACGATTTAAACGTATGTGCATGGAAAGGGCTTGGGAAATGGGAAAATTGCGTGGCGTCTCGAGCTGAATGCGATTTCCAAGAGCCACGGGAAAAAAAGTCAACGTAATGTGAATGTCAACTTCAGAGTTTACACTCGATTTGTAATAAACTTATGTATATCAGCCTCCTGTTTACGATGTCATTCTGCTCCTGTCCCATCATCGTCTCTGCAACTGCACACTGCGAAACGCTTTCCCAAGCGAGGAAACAGTATCGTGTCGCACCGACTGCTTCACCCCGGTATGAGTCTCCGACCGCCAAGCACCGTAAGAACCCAACATCGCGCTGTGGTTTATGTCCGGAATTTTCATTTACGCTATCTCATATCTGCGTACCTACCACTACCAATATGAAGTGGAAGTACTGCGCACATCCAGATCCACGCTTTGAAGTATAGAATTATTCCTGGTTCACATGAAAGCAAGCGTTTTGCGGCGATGTTCCTCGAGCTTGAGTCTCCGGCGTCGTGCCGTGTAGACGACGGCGATGATGCGATGGTGCGATGCGGCGGATCATCATTAGCCGGCTGATCTTCCAAGCACTAATCACGCGGTATTCATGAAAGAAGAAAGCATCTCCTCGAAACCGTTACCTCTCGCTGCGAGCCACCGCAGAGTAGCGCCCATTCAGCTCGCTCGCAAATTATGCGCCCAAACAAGCTCGACCGTCGCGACGGCGAGTGGCGAGTGGCGACCGCAAGGCGCAGCGCTAATGCAATTCAGATTTCCGCACACCAGTAAGATCAATTCGAGATGTACGCGTAGCTAAGCATTGCAGGTCGGATCTCCCATGGCGTCGCATCGCAAGGAGAGATTTGTAGCTAATTTTGGCAGCAGAAGAGCAATGCGGCTGTTGGGGACTCGGGGCAGGCAGCTGGGGTGGTCGCCGTGGGCCCCTTGGCGGCGGCTCAAAACGCCGCTGCACGGCTGTCAAAGGCGAACGTGCATCGAGTGTGAAGCAACGCTACGTGGGGGCGAGCTCGCCCCGAATAAACGACGCCGGCCGTGATTCAAAGGAAATTCCCTGAGAGAACATATTTACTCGGCGAGCGCGCGACATGGAAATGTAGCGCACGCTGAAATATCGCGTCGAGTGGTTTCGGCGGTCTCGAAGAAGAAACGAGCTCGGTATTGGCAAAAAACCGACGAAAAGGATGCAAAGAGGTGGCTGTGAAAACTGAAAACTACATTTCCTGCTCGCTTTCCCGTTTTAAAGAGAACGAATTTTAATCAAATATCACGCTAAACGATTTTGGTAACCTTCCAAAAGAAAACAGCGCCGTGTCTTGCGTGAAATGTTGCTTCTTTTCTCCCATGTCCCGACGCCGTCGTGAGTCCTGTCCGTCACTGAGCTCCGTCCATGTCGCAGGTGAAACAATCGCACGGGCTCGCCGGAAGTGACGCAATAGTCTGCACATCGCAGCTCGTCACAAGCGAGTAACGAACCAGGGCCTAATTAGCTCGGCGCTGCAGCAGCAGCAGCAGCCAGATCATTAGTATCATCAGCTAATGACAGCCCGCTGCCTCCGTGGCAACCACGACACTGCCCCTTCTGAATTAAATCAAGACTCACTAAATATTAATTGCACGATTATAATAACTGGGATTCAGAAGAGAACAGGTGGGGTGGAGCCGGGGTTTTATGCACAGTCCATGGACATAATCAGCATAGTCATCTCCAGCCAGACACTTTCATGGGAAGCGTTTCCTTGCTGTCACGTCCAAACGGGCACATTTATAGCACACAATTCGACGACGTTCCGTTTAAATCGAATATATAGACAACACTCTTCCGATAGCTTAAACCTTTAGCGACAAAGCTTCTTCAGCCAAATTAACATTCCAGCATTCCTACACACGCTTCTCGCTTCCCTCTAATGCATTTACCCTGCGTTTGTTTGGAGTAATAAAGCCAAGTGATCGGTCTCGTACGTAAGTGAGTTAGTTACTCTAGTAGGGTTCGCTGGCATCCGACGCAATCGACGCGCGTGCCGGCGCCGCGGTGCGTGTGCCGGTGCCCGCCGATTCACGCACACGCAGGTGCGCACTGCGCAGTGCGTACGCAGCGTGTGCCAGGCCCCTCACCTGGGAGCAGATGTCACGGCACCGACCAGCCTGCTGCGATACACCTCCTAATTTGCAACAAGTCCGCGCAACAAGTCTGTAATGGCTACTAGAGCGCTGATACCATCAATATCGCAGGGTTCACTTCCTTTCCGTTTGCCCCTTTCGCTCATCGACATCAGAAGGTATCACATGGCAGGCCCCTGAGGGCTGGAATTAGCAACAGACTCTTGGGGTCACGGACTTGGGGTGGTTGCATCCTGGACCTGGATGTGTGTTATTGCTGGTTCGGGAATCAAATTCTAGAAAAGGTCCGTCCGGCCGACGTCTGGCGTTGGTTAGAGTGAATAAATTATGTAGATTTGTTTGCAATGTGTGTGAATTATTCGACACAGAGTGTGTGTGTGTGTGTTGCCGTTGTTTGTTTCGGGGAAATGTGTATCGTCCTTAATTAATAAAAAGGGGCTTCAATTTGACAACATCGACGCGCGACGGTCAACGACTCCCTTTCTGCGGCGCGCGCGGTCCCTGCGCGGCCTCTTTGTTCCGTCCGAACATTTCCATTGCGTAAGTTGTAAGCCATGCGTATGCACACACGATTACAAACATGTACAAATTTAAAGCGCTCCTCTAATTTTAACGGCCTCTGATTATGTTTTAGTTAAGATTTCAATCTCAGATTACGTTAAAAAGTTTGAAGCAACGACATACAGAAAGGCTATAAAAAATCTGTAACCTAAAAATATTCATATTATGTCAGAAGAAAAAAAAAACTTGTGAGGAGATTATTTCTGATAGAACTAGTTTCGCGAGCGATGAAAGGTGGCTCACTGCTCATCGAATTTCTGCGGAGGCCACAGATGGACGGGCAAAAACACTGCCTTTATTTCGATTCAAGTTCAATATGTTCTTCTCAAGCTGGCCTGTCGACGGCGAAGCCATTATCCAGAAGTTAGCAAACTGAAATACTCAAACTCAGTAATGACTATCCTTCGCTAGCAGTAAGGAGTTAGCACACTACCTTACAAAACATCGACCTGAAAACCTGGTGCTATACATCGTTCAGCAGCAGGCAAATCCGGCAATCGCGTCGCTACCAGAGGGCAAGCTCTCTGTTGGCAGCGCCAGCCCATTGTGCGGGGAAACACGAAGCTAGCTGCCTGATGATAAGGTAGAGCAGTTCGAGGCACCTATAACGTATGCCTCTAATGCGGTAAGCCGCGCAAATGACATGTACAAGTCATACGCCGCACACGTGTCGCACTGAAACGAATACCGGTGGAATCTGCTGTGTGCGGCGGTCCCGGCCTGCATTTGGCTGACCAAGCAGGGGACCAGGCGAGATTACTACTCGGTAATTATGTCACCCAAGTCAGCACTCAGCACTCGGCACTGAGCAGTGTTTGCGTTGGCTTAGCATGCCACACGAGGCCCTTCACTCTCTCGCAATGATAATAATAATGAGATGGTGCTGAACAATGCGCATTGCGCGCTAAAGGAATGAGTACGAAATAATATCCAATTATGAATTATGTGGAAGTAATTTTCATTGAGTGGGGATTAATTACGAGTATTGACGCTGATGACAATACATAAATTAAATATTGCTTCAATAAGAGAAGTGAACGTTAACATTATAAGGAGCAGAAAGAGCATGTACAGAGATTCCGCTACTTTTGGCTCCGGTCCGCTGAAAGGCACGCACACTTTAATTTCAAAAATTAATCTGTCTTCCCATTTCGAATCCCCCCCCCCCCCCCCCCCTCGAGAGGAGCAATTGCGCCGCACGGTCAGCCTGCAGGTTGTCGCATGGTGCAGCGTGCAAGGCCAGTCGAGAGGGAGGCTGCAGGGGGAGGCTGGCCCGTCAAAGCGCAGACACAAGAATGATGGGCAGCCGCGGTTGATAGAGAGCCGGCATTGAGATTATGCTGCACGCCGTCGTTGTCGCCGTCGTCGCCCGCGAGATGGGATGACAAAGCAACGACTCGGCGCGTCGAAGGTTCCGACATAATCTGCTCGCTCTGTTTACGCCGATCGGTGAGAAATTTGATTTCAGAAATGTGAATCCTATTATCGAGACGTGATGTCTTTGCGGAGACAGCTCGGGTTTCCATCGCCACCTGCCGATGTTATCAAAACGTTTTGTTTCAATCTCTTTCAATCTCTTTCAAGGGGATTATGAATTAACAAAGATGTTTTGTCTAGAAATTTCTTATAACCATATTTACATTTTTCAATTGATATTTGAGAAACACAGTGTCACGGCTGTCCGTGGCAATAAGTATAGTAAAATGGAAAATGGCAAAGAAGGATTATATAATGTTATTTTAACTATGAGATAATTTAAAAGCCACCAAAGAATTTTGCACGTTAAAAATAGTCTCCGATGGCATTCATTTTGGGTGATTGGATTTATGTAGCATTAAAAACAGACTATTTGAAGGGTTAATTAAAAACAACAAAGCTATGATATCAACGACCGAAAAAGAGATTTAAAAAACCCACCGCAGCTCTGAGCACAACTTCGGGGAGACTTGCCACAAGATTTTGCGCTGCCTAATTTCCAGTTTATTTGTGTAAAAGAAAATGACATTATGAAGAAGCCACGAAAAGAGGAGTTGGTGCAAAGAAAGAGGCAAACTCTTTATCTCTGCGAGCAGCGCCGAGATAATGTGGACCCAGGGAGGACGATCTTATCACAATGGCCACAGGTGAGCACATAACCGTCATAACTGTGCGCAGCTTTGTGCACGGCAGTCAAGTGAAACGCTGATAAAATGACATTCACAAATCCAACTGCAAATAGAAGTAAAACCACTAGTTTATCTTTCCGACTCAAAACTGCCGTTGCTTTTTCAAGAACTAGCATCTTACAAAGTCATGGTCGACAAATTGACATCAATGGGTGTACTTAATAATAGGTACCTAAGTCTGTTTTGGTAAGGCAAATTTTAATTGCTTTTCTTGCCAGTGTTTGCTCGGTGGTGTTTCGACACAAAAGCAGATACCATGAGGCCATGACGTCACGAAACGAAACCAAGTCACACTCCCCGACTTTCCACGGCACTGCGGGACAGGATGAGGACTGCCGCTAGAAACGGGCTGCATTTTCTTTTCAAGCTCATGAAGTCCATTGTGCCTGTACCCCCTCGCCCAGGACCTGAGTTCCGCCGCTGCTACCAGCACCACGTGACCGTCGTCTCACCACGTGACCACAGCATGGAGCCCGAGACACGCACACTTTCCAGCCCGAACATGCTCGTGCATTTTACAAGAAAACTGGTTCCAGTCGCGCTTGAAAAACCATTGTTCTCTTCAATTTTAATATTGCTAAAGCAAGCAAGGTAGGAAGGCTGTACGCGGTACGCCTATCCGCACATGCGACGAGAGCATGCTATTCCGGTGTGCGGTTCTACCACAAATAATGTTCTTGTGTGAGGCTGGACGCATTTTTACGCCGGTTTGTTGTTATTCCGTCCGAACTTCTGAATAAGTAAGCGGGTGCTGTGACAGGCAGCGCCGTCCTAGCCGGCTCGTTGTGGGAGAAAAAGCAACCAGGGGTTTCGATCACGACTGGATTCAGTCTAGACCGGAGGAAAGAAAAAAATGAATACGTCTTTGAAATATTAAAATTGTACCATGATACACAAAAACTCGGCAAATCTAACAAAGGTACGAACTAGAAAATTGATCAACATTGGCGGAAACAGCATTCACTGTCCAAAAAGATCCGAAAGAGCAAAAAAATTGCAGTCGAAAAACGGAAAAATATTGAAAATGTTTGGGTCTCTTAAAATAATGTAAGACATACATCCCTGGCAAATGATGGTGGTAATGGCGCTGGAGGTGTTAAGTGGAAGGTGGAAGGAACCATACCGCCGAATATGGTAATACGAGGACGTGTTCCTTTAGGTGTACGAAGTACAAGAACATAGCATCATCTCTCAGATTTATAGCCGTAATATTCGGGGGGCTTGTAGAAGTAATGCCATGTTGTCCCATTCGTGCAATGCTAATGTGTCAGAAAAGATGGTGATCACGACCTCCTACTGCTAGCGCAGGACCAAGGCGACGGCCAGAGGATCCATGAAGAAACTGCAGTAACGCAAACTACAGACACTCAAGTGCATCATTGACAAACGGCATTTTATTATATAATCTATTTCTATCGCAATACCTTTACTCGTGATTGTTAATTCGACTAGAATTACTGACTGAGTCTGCGAGACACGGACAACCGATTCCAGCATGCACGACGCTACTCCTGTGCGGAATGACGCCCTCCGAGCCTTTCAATAGCAATTAAGTCACGATAAAAGATGATGACTGGTGAGAATCGGACCATTTGCTCAAAAAACGACCGATATTGTTGAGATGAATGTCTGCAAAAAGTCTTGCTCACGTCACCTTTAATTTTTTACGCCCAAATACCTACACAAGTTTGTTCATTATCATTCAGTTATTTTTTTTTTGTAATAGTTCGAATATGAACGATAAAATAAATATCAACTCCTCGTCCTTCTTTATAGACAGGATAAATTCTAGAACATCGTCGTATTTTAAGTTTTAACATAGATAAATACTGTTTTATCCTCCTTTCGAGAGCACTGCGTTGTTCTAGCCGACCGACATGTGGGATCCCTATCCGAAGCCATATGGTAACGAACTGGACTAATCTCTGGGACGTCGTGTCTGTGAAATCGATGCACAAGCCGGGGCCCCGTGCCCCGTGCCGGGAGTCGAACGGGCGGCCGGGCAGCAGAGGGCAGTAAGGTAGCAGTGCAACACCTCTGAATAATACAGTGAATAATTACCGAGTGACCAAGTCTCGGCTGCGAGAGGCGAGAGATCCGTCCGCTGCAACCAGCATCCGAGCGGGCCGACCGACAGAGGTAAGCCACTTCTGGGATCAACATTCAATTGGTACTCCTCTCAGACAAACCGGTTTACTCACCTGAGGAAGAGAAAAAAGAAAACAAAAAATGATTTAACAGTTTTGAGACGAAGCACTTTTTATCAGATTGGAGAGCTATAATAATTTCACGAGTAGCCATGGTGAATTGAGATATCTTGGATGTATCTAAGGAAGACGGACTGCGGGCCTGGCTGGCTTCGGCACTCTCAATCTCAACAAGTTGAGAAATTTCAGATTTAAGAGACGTACCTAACTGAAATCTCGGAGCAGAGCACAGTTTCAAGATTAATCTAAGTTAAGTACATCAAGTAGAGTTTCCAGAGAACGCAAAGTTGCTCGTTACTTCAGTTCGGTTCTGAGCGAGCGAGTTGCTTCTCGGTGGAGGAGCCGGGTTTCCCACCGGAATCTACGTCACAAGTCCAGAAACGGTGCCAAGTTCAAACGCACTCGTAAATTAGGAGACTATACAAATTATTTTTATGCAAATTATTGCATGTTCTTCCGTTGATTTGTGACAAGAAAACATGCCAAGAGCCATGCCTCTCAGCGAGCATACTTGTGTAGTGAGCACCAAAACTCCGCGACTTTATCTAACTTCATTGCGTGGTCTATGCAAATATAAGCATTACCGTGGTTATTTACAGACACTTCACCTAGCCAAAGAATGGATTATTAGATCATATTTGCACATTCATTTATTTGTTTGCACGATGTCTATTAAAAAAATAAGAAATTAACTATTATCTTCCTGTTTACAAGCCGCGAACCTACTAATGTCAAATGCGAAATAATTCCTATCTTTAATTATCGTAAAAAATCCTGCTATTGTGAATTAACCGCTATTTTATAAAAAAAAGAATAGTCGCTATCTTCTCGCTATCATCAGCTCAATTGCGATAATTCGTGAACTGATTGCGTACAACGTTACATGTGCAGCATTTAATTACTAATTAAGCCCATTATTCAGCCGGCCTAACAGTAAACCACGTTTGCCGCCTAGGCTAGCATCTTGCAGCTGATTAGGCCGAGTGTGAACAGAGCCTGAGCCCCGGGGCGAACGCAGCGAACAATCACGAGCGTGGTGGAGCATATGTGCCATGTTGTGCTGGGATGCGAACATGTGGTCCAGGCACAGATGCAGCCTCCATTTCAGCCCATGGTCAGCACTCGGCAATCGGCATGACTCGGCCAGAATCAATTAGCACTCAGCAGCACATGCTATTTAAGGAATACCTGTACACGACGCGGCCACTGCTAGGTTAATTAGGCGACGGTTGCTAAGGAAAACACTAGCAAAACACATAAGCACTCCAAAGCGTTGGAAGGGAATCGCAAACCCCCAAAAAGCAAACACTTCAAGATTTGAAAATGTGTTTAGCATATTTTGTTGTCAAATCGGATTGGACAATGTTTGAGAGAGTGTCTATAGCGGCTGCAGATGGTGACGACTCGTGCAAACAGCCTCCTGGCAAACCACGAGCAGTTCCCGCGTTCCTCGGCCGCCCGCTCGGCGGTTTATGGAACCGTTCGTTCAATACGGAACCTTGTTCGGCCAGCGCGGAACCGTTCGCGCAGTTCGAGCACTAGGAGTTTGCAGTTTGCCCTGCGTTTGCTTAGCACTGAGATTGCTGCACTGAGATCGAGCTCCACAACGCGAGGTTTCTATAACACGCGCCGACCAGAACGACTGGCGAGAAGTGCAGGTATTTACGATTTGGAAACTTCTTCTCAATTAAAAACCAGATCATTATGAAATAATTCCTCCGTGTGTGGAGAAAAAAATTAGGATTACGATTGCCATCGCTGTCTCAATTCTCTGATTAATTACAGCGCTGGGTTTTTATATATGTACAATATGTCTTAGTCTTATGTTATTATAGTGTGCCGTAATTTACATCAAAACTAGGATATTGTGCAGCCAAATGATGGTATATCATCTAATTATCAAAATTAATACCCCCTGACTAGAGCGCAACACCTTGATGTGAGATAAGAAACCATCATCGCGATCCAGGGTGACTGCAGCCTGCTAACGAACTGCACAATTGCATCGCCTGCACGTCACTGCTGCACCACTGCACTCGACATTAGCTGATGCACTAGCTTGTTACCTCTATACTGTATGTACAGTGCAATTAAGCTGCTGTAAATCACTGTTCGAATTGCAAATTTTACGAGCTTGCCAAATTAGAAAATAAACATGAGTTATTAGCTTTTCCATGTGCGTGATTTATGTCGACATTAAATTGAGCGAAATTAGAAAACAAATCACAATTTCGTGGTGAGGCATTGAAATGTATGATTGGAATGAATGCTCTAAACTTGTCGAATGGTTAACGGCATTTTTAAATTCATGCGGTTCGATATTTGATCGGCATTGCCGATGATAATGCGGGTAAATAACGTTTCGTTCATCGCTCACACAGCGGCCTCTAGCTGCTAAAGGACATTTTATGACCAGAGAATGAAAATCCTCTCTGAGAGGACGATTCCAGAAATGTTTTAAGGGCGTATTCATTTATTCCCAGTTTCCTATCCCGTTCCTTCATTCGCGGCCAACTCTTCCTATTGGATATAAATAATATAGATGCGCATTGTTTTGTCAGTTGCAGCGCATTTGGAAGTCGTATTTATGCGAGCACATCAAAGAATCTGTGCATATACCTACACCCTGTGCTCACGGACATCAAGCATCCAGCATCCAGATGAGACAATCGGCAATCTCTCGCCGGCTGGACGGCCACCCTCGGCGAAAACAATCACGGAAGAAGAATTGCCATCTCCTCAATGATCTGCAACTGCATTCTCTCTCATAACTCCCAGCGGTATTCAATGCTAATCTCTCAGGCGCATTATGCTAAACGAATAAGAGTGAAAATATAAATAACAATCTCGATGACGACGGTTGCTACGCAGGGCTTGCATAATAACCAGGCGTTTCCCAGTTCAGATGTTTACCAATTTTAAAGAGTGAGGCGTAAATTAGCCGATGCCTTTTCTGACCATCCCACAACTGTGAATAAGCATAGTTAAAATTGCTTGTCGAGGAAGATGAAAGAAATATCTTGGAATGGAGGGAGGAATTTCTCGTGGTCTCTAATGGCATGTGCCCGTGGAATTAATATGTTACGAAAGTAGAGGACAGCTGGACTGGAGTATCTATTAAACGTTTGTCTAGTTTGCTAAAAACACATGGAAAACGTGCATTTATAGTTTATACTCAAATTTGTAATTTCTTGTTTTTCCTCGAACAAGCCGGTGGTTGGGTAAAAGAAGACGTTTTGTCGCAAGCAATTATAAAGCATAACATTATCCTCTCTCGTTGCATTCGTAACAGAGGAAGAGAAACGGAATAATACGATAAATTGTGGTAGGTATATTACTAGCTAGACACGAACCACAAAAAATGATACAAAAATATAAATCGTTAATTCAAGTTCTATGAGAGAATGGAAATGGAATGAAATGTGCTTATGAAATGTGATGCTGATAGGACAAATGTCTTTGGTCACGGACGCGGGCCCGTGCCTGTGGGACGACAGATCCTCGGCGAGCTCGCGGCGCATGCATAGCGACGACGACGACGACGATGACGAACAGAGCAAACATTTTGGTCGTCGAGATATATGCGACCGGAAAAACAGGAAAATCAATCGGGGTTGCCACGAGTGAACTTTGTCTAAACATATAATAATAAAACAACACGCGAATTTGAGAACAGCCGTTGTTGCTATCTTCGAGTTCTGCCTAGTTTGGCGAACCTCAGATATATTATAGGTTACCTATAGATGGAAACAATTTTCGTACCTATTATAAGAACAGATTTCAGAACGCATTTCAATTTTTCAACGCAGCGAGACATCCTTGCACTGCAGGGCGTATGAATTTCCGGAGACTCGTTAGCAGTTCCACCGTTCCACGTTGGAATATTTTTCCAATCAAAGAAATTGACACGCCGCAGGGGCGAAAAAAAAGAATTGGCATACATCCGAAGAGAACGAATATAAACCACCGGGTGGTTCCGTACGTCGCAGCTAGTTAGTGGCATTCATGAAGATGATGATGATGATGATGACAGATCCGAGGCATTACGTTGACAATGCAGACTATGATTGGCGCCTCAGCTTCTGAGAGGCAGCTCTTTACTCATTACAATTTGTGCCCTGCCCAATCGTCCAACGTTATCGTCCCATTCGTCGCTTCGTCGACCCATTCGTCCCATTCGTTACATCTGGGACCGCGGCGAGTGTGGGCTCCATCGTGACAAAGGTCCATTCGGAGCAGAACGCGACATGAGCACTTCTCAAGTCGCGAGCAGCGACCACAACGTGCATGTTTTTACCCATCGCAAGTCAAAGTTTCTTACATTAGTTTGCTTTGATCGAGAGAAAAGCGCAATAAAAGAAACCCCACGGGGAAAATCTTCTACATAATACCTTTCCATAGTACGGTGCTGGGTGCAATATGTCCGCGACTATCTTTACCACAAGTTTTCTAGTCGTTGAAACTCGCTGGTGGAAATGTTCTGAAACTTGTGTGGTGACAGACTTATTGGGAATATCAATTGTGTTTCGGGGAAGTTTCTTGTTGAATGAAACGGCATATATATACACGGGGTATATAACGTCTGTTCTTTTTCTCTCTTTTTCCATCTTCGTGCTGGGGAAAGTAGTTGCTAAACGTTTGTCGGTAGCTATTAATTATTCAGCGACTTCAAAAGGAAGCAATTAAAATTCACAAAGTTAAAATTAGAAAAGAAGCGCTACTCCGAACGATGTGTATATTGAATAATTTCCTCATTACAAAGATCTTCAACTTTTCGCGAACGAGATTTATTAAATAAAAATTCCCCAGTGCCAACTAATTAATCACGGGGGTTACAGCCAGAGATGGGAGACACCGAGCTGTACCTATAACGAGCATGCCAAGGCTGTTCTGTGATTGAACGATAACTCCATCAAACGCCACACATTATGCAGTCCGACTTTCACCCAGTCCCCATGGTAGAGGATAAGTAAATCATAATACCTATATGCTATAAACACCAAGCAGTCCCCGGTGCACTGCATGTGGTGTGTATTTTCTGCAGGTGTGATTGGGCGTTTAACACTTGGCGAAACGACGGTGACTCCTCGAGCGTATGGGTGGGGACCGGGAAGGATCGGCAGAGAATGCCACCTGTTTTCAGGAAACCAGAGCCCATCACACCAGAGCGTATTTATTATCGCCAAAATCGAGCAATTTTCAACGCAAATTTGCATCCTGTTGAAATGAATCAAATTATGAAACTGAACAAATACTCTTGATATACCTAAAGTAAATGAACAAGGAACAAATCAAACAATTTAAAAAATCCAGTATTGAATATTGAATATACATAGGACGAATTAGTAAAGTGATTTATTGTCAATGCAACGAATACCCCATTATTTCACTAACAACAGATTTAATTGAACTTCAAGCGAGCTAATGGCTCTTGGGCAGGAGCGAATCACGTGATCAGAACACGAATCGGAAATTGGAAATAACACTTTGTTCAAAAGCAAAAGCAAAAGCAAACTCCAAACAATTCGTATATATAACAGCTGTAATGCACACAGACACACATTGATCCTGTTTTAATCCGTATTATTATAATAGTGTCTATTGTTATGTTTGTGCATATGTCACAAACATGGAAAAACAATGGGAAATTATATGTAAACGCGGTGAGCATTTTCCGAGGCTGTTGATTAACGTGCTCAGTCTAACAAGCCTGGGATGCGCAATGCTTGAACAGCTGTTGCGAATGCAGCGGGAACACGCGAAGCAGCAGATTGGAAGAAATCGGGCGCAGTTCGCTGCAGCGTTGCGTTGCGTTGCGTTGCGTTGCGTTGCGTCGCGGTTCTGTTCAGTGCGTTGCGTTGCTGCGTTGGCCTGCGTCGCCATGGGCCACCAAAAGGGTAACGCTTCCCGCGAACTCCAAAAATACGATTTCGAACGAATTCTTCGCGACATTGCTACGGGGGGACGTGGGCCAGCTGAAGCTGCCGGATTAAATATGTTTCGGTCTGGGAGTTAAGGTCACGTGTGTCGAGTGCCAAGCCCGTTGCAAGCGTCGATCCGAAAACACCCAGCATTTCATGTCATCAAAACAAATTTGGCAACAAAAAGTGGGTTTCAAATCAAGCGGCAACGCGACCAAGCAATAAAAGATGTGGACGAAAACACCTTTGCGGTTTGCTTTTGGCACTGAGGCAACAACATGTCTGTGGGTAACCGTAAAGGTAACAAGTAAGACTTATAAGACTTATAAGACTTATAAGATACTTATAAGACTTGTATAAATTATTTCTGTATTGGTATATGGCAATTGGCAAGGCACATTGGCGGCATAAAGTTTTAATTTTAAATTGCGTTCTGTGATGGACATACTTATTCGACGCATGTCACGCATTCGACGTCGTTGCGTCCACGCGACGCCGTAGAACAATGCGTTCGACGAGAGTGGGTCGTCCGTCGCCGACCCCCGCAAGCAAGGCATGCGACGTGCCCACACTGCGCCCGTCCGCCCATTCGCCCATTCGCCCGTCCGCCCAGGGCGCGCAACACACGAGGCCGCCATCCAAACACGCCATTCGCGACGAGACGTCACACAACCGAGTCGCATATAACAATAAAAATTCATTTGGTATTTCATATTATGTGACTCAAATTTTCAATGGACCCGGAAACGTCGACTGCGCATCTGAATGTGAAGAGATGTGAGAGGGCGGAGCGGTGAGGATGACGTTGCGTAATAGAACACCACTGTCTTCCGATCCATGGAAATTGGCAAAAGTGTAGCTGTAGTGATCATTAGTTTTCAATTTCTTCGCGGACTCATCGTGCATGGGGATAGGGAAGAGCGTGTTGTACAACAATGCGTCGGTGGCGAGCCATGGAATGTTCTGTAACAAGCTTTTGTCTGACGCGTTGCACAAAGAGCTGGACCTCTGCATAGCGGGCATGATATGAGAAGAGCAGATAAAGGCTGGGCCGCACCAGCCGTCGTCGTCGTCGTCGTCGGCGGCGTAGTCGTCTTAGTCGGCGCTCGGCTTATAGGTGTGAATTCGCGCTCCATCGTGGAACATAGCTCATAGATTTCGGTGTCAGTCAGGTGTAGAAAAAGCGCGATGAATAACAACTAACTGTAGTTGCGTTTTGTTGGGTACTGTTGTGGCCTGAGAGCTGTGGCCAGCTCGGAAGAGAGTGGGATCCCATGCGCTCGCCGAAATAAATGCCGTGCTGCGATTACTTTTTTGCAATGTACAATGCAATGTACTTTATTTTTACTTCTGACCGAATATGCAAGCGTCATCTCTGGAATATAGATCAAACGCACACTTTTGAGAATATAAAAGCGCTCGGGCCGGTATACAGGTTCCATTTCTTTGCGAAGAAGTGATGCGTGGAAAAATTCCGAGACAGCGCCTCGAGAAGAAAACTCGGAAAAGCTAGCGCAATGCCTCAACTCAGCCATAACCGAATGAAAGATCCATCTCGATACATATATACGAGCTACATTTTTCCTGAATATATACAGTCGAACCTCACTCGACAGTCGTTCTTCGATAGTTTGTCTGACTGTAACCAATTTATTGTCATGTGAATCGTTTGATATTGCTTGAGAATGGACATTTTCGTCGTGCTTTCAACTTCCAAGGGTATACATTACAAATGGCTGCCGATCCGACACATTATTTACTCTCTAAAGATGTGGTCCCATTATCCATCTCTTCTGCCTTCGAAAATACCAACTCGAGTTTCTATTGTTTACATTTGTGTTTCCATCTTTCACTAGTAGTCGAATATGCTAATACACGAATGTACGACACCTCATCTCTTAGCCTCCTCGCTCTCGATTACCAAGAGAAGTAACACTTGCCTGTCTCCTTCTCTCTCGAGCACAGGGAATACGAATAGGAATTCTAATGTTGTCAAAGATCATAGCGCACGATCTATCACGTGAAATGCGCATTACAATGTTTTTTAACATGGTGCAAGCTTCAAATTTATGGAAATGTGAATCTTTTAGGACGCGGTTCTCGTTTTCTGGCTGAGAGCCCCAACTGGTTAAATATCAGGACTCTGGAATAAGTTACGGCTCATGCAAACCATATGTGTGAACTATGGATACTGGGTACCACATAACACATCTCTGTCATGTTTTTGTTTTGACTTCTCGATGGAAAGGTGCACATTTTGTTTGAAGGAAATGCCAGCATCGAAATCAACTTCAAACTGAAGCCACCGCAATTGAATTATAATGAACAAGTTTTCAAGGAAATTGACGCGTCTTTTATTAGACATGTCACTTTTACATGTTAATAACATGAACAGAATTTTACATGAACAGAGCTAAATTAATTAGTAGTATTATTAAATTATGATATGAATGTCTATGGGAAACATTTGACGCTCCGATGGTTCGTACTTCAGCCGCTGGAACGCTAGAGCGATTTGCATCATGCTGCGGTCCGCGGAACGCAGCCGGACCGCGATGATCCGAGGAACGGTCGCACCCGACACCGGGGGTACCATGGCTTCACAGAAGGTTCTGCAGAGTGCAGTGTGAAACCAGCTATAGAACTAGACCCCACGACGGTTCTAGACTCAGAACGTTCTACGCCTGGGCCCAATTGTACCTGCCGATGGTCGGAGTGCCGCAGCGAGGAAGCTGCGGTCCAGCGAGGCCGAGCGCAGACTTTCATGGCTCGCAATGCTTTCCCCGCGCACCACGGCTTGTGATTCATGCAGCTACTAAAGCCTCGCGTAAACACAGCGCGGGCTCGAAGGTTGGGATTGCGAAACCTCGCGAATGTGATCACAAGCGCGCTGGCCCACGGCTCCAACAACTTCGATTTCCACGCTTTATTTGGAAGATTACATATCATTTGACACCTGCTCAGCGATGACCAGGAAAACCTGTCGCGGGGCACGATGAGCGTCTTGAATTTCGGACCAGATCCAACGACTGCTTAGAAAGATGATTTATACGTTCGGTAATACCCGTACATACATCAATAAAGGAGCCGGGGCTTACGGAGCAGGAGGATTTGTGAGTCCCGCCCATATCAAAATAAGACGAGTGCGTTTTTTTCGAGCGTTATCGAACCCACGGCGGATTGCATGCAGGAGAAGGACTCGGGCGGTGCAGAACGGAGGGAGTATGTTGAAAATGCAAAAAAGGATGGGAAAATGCATTTATTATATTTATTCTTCAAACTGAACAAGTTTCCAATAAAACATGGCGCGGCGCACTATCTACAATGCCAGGCACACGCTGCGATCCGAAAATGCATGTCACATACAGAGATAGGTGCGCTCGCGTCTAGGAAAATAACAATGCAAACAATAATATAGTGCGAAATATTGTTACTATAAGGTATATAAATAAATTTCCGAATGATACACAACAGATGGCTTGCGCTGAAAACCAATACCACTTTTAGTATAACATATGTGGCATGCATGAGCGCCATAAGTACAGTGTGAAGAATATGATGATGAACACCATTGCAAATGCTACACGATCGCGAATGAGCGAAGACAAAGATGAAGCAGATAAGAAAGGCAGGGAATCGGAGAGAGATATGGCTGAGAGATGTGATTAGGCGTAAAGAAGAGATGGTCGTGATGGAGTATCCGCGATGGATCGAGGTTTTTGATACAACACCTGCTGCTTAATCCATCAAGTGGATAGCAAGGCAAACGCAAGACGCCACGGAGACGATGGCTTTGCCTGGCTATACGTCATCAAGTCAAGATGATGCAACGGTGGAATTGGTACCGAGCAAGTGTTCTCTGTGGCGTGGAGCGTCGCACGATGAAGTCTTTACTTATGCGCTACAGTGGATTGTTGGCCAATGATAATATAGCGACAGAAGCGCATTGAAATCACCTCTAATGGAGAAATTGAAGTCTTTCCAGACAATGAGTGTGTTGGATTTTCAAGCATTTTCGTTCAATTTTTTCACAGAAACAAGCATTTATAAGGTAGTACTACCATGAAACGAATACGCGTCGATATGGCCAGCCAAGAATATTGAGAAGTAAATTACGTTGTGAAACAGAAAATTAGAAAAGTCGAACAGTCCCGCGTCAATAAAATCGATAGCGTTCCTTTACTGATTGTTATATGATGCATCTCGAAATCTGTTGAAGCTATGTCGTTGTTTATAATCAATGTAACAAACTGTGCACGGTTGCATTTTGCTGATTTTCGCGCCGATGTGGACACCTATCCGGTTAACAGGCGAGTAATTTGCACACGAGTGGCGCGGATGCATGTGCCGACGTTCTAGTTCGTCGCGAGACCACGCTCCGCGCCAGGGGACGTGCGCTGACGTGCCTGCAGTATCGAGTATCGACGGGCCTTCGACCATGCGGTCCCTGCTGCGATTCGAACCGAATTGGTCGCCTGCCAAACTCTGTGCGAAAATTCATAGCCACGCTCGGCGCGGCGAAAAAAAAAAGAGGCGAGCATGCAGCTCGCTCTTCCGCGACTCGTCAGCAGAATCTGGCGCCCTGGTCGAGGATGCGAAAATTGAGACAGAATCGGATTTCGCGACTGGACGCTGCTGCAGTCCTCCGCCTACTCTAGAGATGCTGCATTGTGCAGCCTGAACAGTCAATGGCCGATTCTGAAGTGTTTGTGTACAATTGCGATGTGCAATAGTGCTAGGTCTGTCACATCTTTCTTGTCAGCGATTCGCATCTCGCAAGTAATTTGCACTGCAAAAAGAAGTCATTCACGTCAGTTTGCAAGTGCTGTTTTCTTGTAATCTTGTGCATTTAGCACAGGCATAAACAAACTTGTATTATGAATGTTTTTATTTTTTATAATTCTATTACAAAAGTGTTTGTTTTACCTTAATGAGCGTAATTACTCCATGCAGTCTTTGTACACACTACACAAGGGAGGGGGAAGCGCAACAGAAAGAGAGAGACGACCAGCATCAGATAATAGCTCAGCAGACAATATGAAAGGAATAAGAGAGGAAGATGAGAGAAAGATTGTTTACTACGCCACATATAAGCATTAAACTAATTAAACAATTACTTTCGAAAAGAGACATGCTTATTGTTGTGTCTGATATTTAGGCATGGCCCATAAATATGTAAAAACCAGCAAGACACGCCATTTCAGTATTTCAGTTCCTCTACAGTTTACACCCTCCGCACAACACCAACCCATAAGTGCATTTCCTGAACAATTTGACTTCTTCTCTAAAAGCATTTTACCTTTGCAAAGAGACGCAGCAGAGTGGTAAGGTTTAATTCGTTAGAGAAGAGATGGTCGTTAGATTGCTGGCAATCAGATCGCCGGGCAGGCAGGCATGGAGACTGAGAGACTGCACAGTGCACGTCGCAGCACAGCGAGGGCCGGCAAGTGAATGCTTGGAGCAATGACGCTTTAAATGACGTCGAGGATTTGCGCCGGCCAAATTGGAGAGCGCTCGTCTCGTACTCGCAGCCGTGGCTTGTTACTCGCAGTGCCCCGACTCCCGAGCAGTCTGCCGAGTGGCGATTAACATCGGATTGCGCTGCTAAGATAAAGGCCGGGATAGATTGAGATTGTGTGCAACAATAGCGGGTGCATCGCTGGTAACTCCGGGCGATGCGCCATTCCAAGTGGGGAATGGCTCGCTGACTTGGTGGAATAGCTTCGCACAGTTCTGTGGGTGCACAGTGCAGTGTGCACAGTGCCAGTGTGCACCGTGGGGCGGGGGGCGGGTGGCGTGGAGATCGGAGTTGTACAGACTTGTACGCTTTGACGAAACGCCATGCACATGTGCTGCACTTCTCTTACGTTAGTTTTTATTATTAATTTACTAGAATTACTGAAAGTACGTGGATATATTTAACATTTTTCACAATGAACTGCTGACTGCGTCCATAAATCTTGTTTTATAATAATGTAATCCAGATTGTCTCGTTTTATTGTTCGTTGAAGTACAAAACAAAAAAATCGTATTGAAAGAGCCCGAAAACGTCGGAAAATTGTGCTCGCTGAGAGAAAGAAAGAAAGAAATAAAGCAGCGGAATGATATCTGGCAGCCTGCAAGTATAGACTCAATGCTAAAAGGAAATGAGAAGCAATTTCCCTTTGGGCTGCTTTTCAAGCATGGCATTGCACTCCAAGTTTCCCGTGTAATAGCGACGTACTTTTCCGCCAGCACACGACGACCCAGGCCGCTTTTCCAGTCCTTTTCCAGGCAACCGCTTTTCCGGCCCAGGCCTCTCGAGACCCTGCCAGACTCAAGCAGGCAAAGATTGCTGCTGAATCTTCGAAAAGTGAAGCAGCGTTGGTATTTTATGCCGAGGCAGGCCGGGCCGCAGCGAAACAGCGCCGACCGGAGGACCCTGGAGCTCGGCATTCGGCACTCGGCACTCGGCACTCGGCACTCGGCACTCGGCACTCGGCACTCGGCACTCGGCACTCGGCACTCGGCACTCGGCACTCGGCACTCGGCACTCGGCACTCGGCACTGGCACTCGGCACTCGGCACTCGGCACTCGGCACTCGGCACTGGCACTCGGCACTCGGAGCCCATTCGATTCCCGAGCAGCATTCTTGCAGTCGACGGCTGCACATGCAAGTCCTATTTTCAGGTGGAGGCGCCGCATATCGAAACGGCCACTTATAACGGAATCTACAAATAATTTATGTGTGATTACATTCAACATCATAGTAACTAGTTTCTTGTTTTTTTCCGTTCGAAGCACAAACTATAAACTACACATGAAAATAAAGTATAAAGGTACTTTGCTGGCGTCATTTAATATTGTATTTAGAATATATTGAAATAAATAATGGTCAAACATTTACCGCAATTTGTGTGTGCATGTGCTGTATGTACGTGCATTGCATTGTAGACATACCTACTACCTAGTATGAGCGAGTGTGTGAAATGCAAATAATTGAATATCTCTCGGTGATTACCGCCTGCATGCGGTGGTCTGCGCTTGCGCAGTGCGCGCAAACGATTCACAGCGTTATTGATGGCCATCGCCGTACATTTACGACGCTCATTAAATCTCCATTATAAATAATAATAGTAGAGTTTATTGTATGTAGATGGTTGGAATACGATCGTATAAAGTCAACAAGGAATCCGGTTTAGTTGTAAACTTAATCGAGGAAAATCCGATACTAATCAACCAATATCGACAGCAAAATATAGCAGCACAAAAAAAACTAGACAATTAAACGTCGTTTGAAACAAAACCCGATCTGGCAGAGGACGAGTCGAAATCCACTTAGTCGAAACCCTACAAAAAGATGACGTGAGTCATAAAACGGGTCCAGCCAAACCTTGCCAAATCCATCGTCCAGATATCCATCTCCAAATCAGAAGGGAGTCATCATCGACACCACAACAATCACACGTACTCGCCAGCAAATCTTGACAAGAGTGAAAGTTGTGTTGCCTGTTCGCAAGACAAGGAGGGAAAAAAATCCATCTTACAGATCTTACACCACGGCACAGTCCTATCCGAAAAGACCGCCCGAAACCGCATTCCCCGAAAATCGTTTCCAGGCAACACCGAAACATCACGTGAAGACTTTGATTCTCGACAGTCTTATCGAACTCCGGCTGTACATGGCCGTCGTTGCGTTGCGGCGTCCGGATGACGTCCCGCCGTCGATGGCTTTATACGGGCCGCTAGCGGTCCGTCCCTGGCGAAGAGTGCGACCTCGTTGCTTACGCATGGTGACCCACTAACCCAGTGACTGACTGACTCAATCACCGCTGACAATTCGCCTGGCCAGCAAACTCGCTGCGGAAAAACACACTCGTACACACACACATCTTGGCGGAAACCTGTAGCCACTCAGCTGTAGGAATCTTGCCAACTCGGATCAATATGCCTTATAGGCGTGGGGGGTATTTACGCGGTAATGAAAAAGTATCGTTAGAAACGAACAGAACCACTCACTCTCTCTCTCTCCGATGGCTCGCATGGCAAAGTGGCCGCCGATGTGTCGGCGTCGTGTGGCAAAGAGATGCAGTGACATTAGAGATCGACTGGGGCAGAGAGTGAAAACAGAAATGCGATCACACGAGACTCGCTCGGCATTGCCCGATGCGCGGATAGCGTTCGTCGGGGGCCGCGGGTAGAGTGAGATCGACGTCGATCCTGGGTGTGCAAACTGCAAATCACTCCCGACACCCGAGTCCCGAGTCCCTTACTCCTGGCATGTCGCGGCTGTTCGCTAAGAGTCTGACGATCAAGCGCCGAGAAAAACCACATGTCTTTTGTAAACAACGGCAGACAAAAGGAACTTTCAAAAGGCGCTGAAACACAGATAGGCAGAAGTATACATACCTACCAAAATTGATACAACGGTGATAAAAAAAAAAAGTGCATCATCAAAGATCAACCGCAGCGCAGCTTCGCTGATGGACCTCGCCGGAGCGTACTAAAGGAACATAATGCTCAAACATTTTGACCACTCTAATCTAATTATAACATTACTTTAGATTAATTTTCGGCTTTAGTTGCACGAAATTGAATTTGCTTATACATTTCCCGTGCGCGCCAACCGCCACAACGCGGCGCAAGTTTTGAATGGCTCATATTAATAGCGTCGCCCACGGGGGCGACGCCTAGCGTCGAGAGAGCGCCGCGACGGCGAAAACGTGCAGCCGCTTACCAAGCGGCGTCCATGGCGTGACAAAAACGACGCCCACGCTGCTCAGTACTCGGCGCGTCGCTACGCAGCTCGATGTGACATCTTCTTTACTAGCGCCGACGCCGACGCCGACGCCGCGCAAGCAGAAGACGGGCTAATTGAAGACAACGCCGGCCCATAGATCGCGTGGTAGGCACGAAGCACGGTATACCTTAGGTCCTACCTTAGGTCCTACCTTCGGCTCGGTCCTACGCTGGAACGCTACGCTGGACGTAGTGGGTGCAACTTGGTGAGCCGTGCGCCGGTGCAGTAGTGTTCGCAATATACCGGGAAGTGACTTGTAAGCCAGCCATGTGGGTAATGCGCTGGGAAATTTAATGAAAATGGGAAAATTGAGATCTATTTTTAGATTGTAGTTGTGTAGGAGGGAGATTCAAGCATCTTACAGTCAATTATTGTACTTATTATAGCGAGTAGCAGCATCGCAACCGGAGAATGCATTGCGGGATGCGATAATTTGTATATTAGTGGAATCTTCTAAATTTGAAAGGCGCAAACATTTCATATTCCTCATCTCTCTCTTTACTCCACTTCGCAAACACCCAATACCTACCTTTATATATTACATAGTTACTTTATTCACAACAAATCTAATTATATGTATACGAATCTCAAATCTAAGTAATGGTATGCAATGAAATGAACCCTTTTAGATACATTTTGGAAGCGGCGTGCCTGAAATCCAGGATATCACTGTATAGGTGTAAACAAAACGTCTAATTGACCACTAGGATTCATCTGCCCGTCACGATTTCGCACGACCCGGCCAGGGCGGGCGGGCGGGCGGGCGGGCGGGCGGGCGGGCGGGCGGGCGGGATCGCGAGAGGGTGTGCTGCATCCTTTGGGTGGGTTGCCCATTGGAATCGCATTTAAATCGGTCCCTAATGATTTCTGACACGCGAACCTTTAATTGGGCGTTAAAATTGAATTGACCCTTTGCCTATTAACCTCTCTTTCCCTCCGTCTCTCTCTCGCTCTCTTTACGCGACGGCCAGGTGTTTCCAAAACAACCGTGATTACACAGACATAGCCCAATAAGGACCGCCATCATACTCACAGCGTGCCCGCAGCCTCGCAATTGCTCCTTCCCATCTCGTTTCCCATCTCGTTCGGCTGGCTCACTTTTACATCACCGTTAAATTTGATCAAACAAAAACCCCGAGCACATTTTGTTTCCTTCTCTTTTCCGCAAGATAATGAAGAAACGAGCGCTATGCTTCCGAGTTTCTTCGCAGCGTAATGGCTCCCTAATTAAGTTAGCAGTGAGAGGTGCAGTACAGGAGCAGGCGCAGCGACGAGCGAGATGAGCGCATCGTCTCATCCGGTCCACGGTGCGTCAGTGTGTGGTGTTCTTCACACCGTGCGCTGAGCGCCCTGCGCTAAGTATTCGCGCCACGTCTGGGCGACGAAATCAGTCGCTACTCCGCGTTTCGAGCGCACACGGCTTTTTGCCGCGGCAAAAACCAATTTCGCAGCCAAACGCCAAAAACATGATGCCGTACAGATTTCGGTGCCCCCCCCCCCCCCCCCCACCCCCCTCCTGGCTGCGAGCAACAAGAGGCGAGCGCGCGCTGTGCTAATAAGAAAACCATGCCCGAGTGGCGCTCGCGATGCCGGCATGTGCTCGGCGTGCTGATCGCCCGGGAAATTCATTTTCCGAATTTGCGCGCTGCTTACATGAAAAGGCAGAATTCTCAAGTTTAGCAATAGTAAAAAGAAAATTCGTAAAAACGTTCAGAACTCTTTGTCGAAGAAAATAAGCATTTTCGTGGAGGCGCTGAATTTAATATCTATATATTGTATCATAGTATTTCGGATATATTACTTGAGATGAAATATATTTTCCCGGCTATTCGGAATTTTTAATAACGAGAATAAACGATGGTTGATCAAAATACATTGCAATGCAATACCAAAGAGTCGACTGTATAGAAAAAATGTTTCTGAAAAGTCAATTTCCCGGTGAAAGAATATACAGACATCTCCCCCCGGCGACCCGTGCCCTCTTCCTGAGAGAGTGAGTCTATTTATACGGACGCGAACACAGGGCATGCACTTGAAGTGAATCTCGTTACGAGCAGTGATTTCAAACCAATATCAGCGCTCGGAAAAGCGGCCACTCGCACGGTCTCCGTCCGATCAGATAGCCGACTCCTCTCAGATGAAGACCTTACCTGGAACAAAGAAGCAAGGAAAATTATAATAAGACAAATAACGCTGTCAATTTGGTCAATTTAAGTGTCAGCTCGTGCGAAAAGTGGAAAATGTCTTCAAGTGGGCCCCGGGGGGGGGGGGGGGGGGGGGAGATATTACATTGTCGCACACCTCTTTACATGATGTGAAAAGTAATGCCATTGCCAAAAAAGGGAGGCTCAAATCGATGCACTTTGTCATGTGAAACTTGGCAAAACACCAACGTGCAATTCCGCCGCTGCAGGCCGATCGCAAATGGATGCAATCACTCGACTTGCCAGATGCATGGCACGCAATCACGTGAGATGCACTAATTGTGTTAGCCCTCTTGATGAGCTAAATGGCCTCGCGCAAACATGGATGCATGGATGTAATGATTTACACATTTCACCGAATGTCCATCCATTTCCACCGGTAGTGAGCCGGCAATTCATGGTTATTACGATGTGCGGTCAATTAGAGTCTGATTAATTACTGTCACATGCGTTTTTACCCGTCAATTTCAGTCAAAAAACGAATATTTGGTTTCATAAAAAGATATACGAATTGCGCGGGAACTTCCCTTGCGCCATGAAAGTCAAGCTGCGTCCGCCCATCGCGGCTTCACGAATGAAATCACTTCTCGATACGACTAAGAGGTTCCTACTTTTCAGACGAGTGAAGAAAGAATTTAATACTCTTCTTGATTGGATTTGGCGATGTCAATCAACACCGAGAAAGAAAATTGTAGTTCTGCGTAATGAGAATTCTATGGAGACGTTCACTGTTTTGCTGTTCGAATTGTTATGCGCCTATAGCTATGCGCCGGCACAGCATAATTACGCAATCCAAGGAGTACTGTACTACTGAAGACAACTAATTACTCGGCCATTTTTGTTTCCTCGACTCGCGCAGAGAACTCGGCAACCGGCCGATAGCGGAATCATGCACTCGAATCATTTAAGATTTAGACATTGATGCAATTCCAGCTGGTTCCGCACACACCATCCACATGCTACTAAATATCGATGAGCGAAAACCAAACAGGTTTAAGAATTCTATTCTTCTCATAAAAATTTACGTGAAAGTTATAAATATTCTATAATTGTATGAAGGTATAAAATCTTGTTACGTCAGTCATCGCATTATTCAGATTACCTCCCCCCTTGCCGCCGAGCGAAGATGCACTTGTGCAGCTTCCCTAGACACGAAGACCTATATACACCTAAGAAAAATACAAAGACACAAATAAACCTATAGGTATAAATTGAATGTACGCGATACGCGCAATTGCGTAACGAAGACAAGAATAGATATGCCTGCCTGCCTGCACAATAGAGTATTCCTTGTTGACGCATATACATTTTAGCCATCCGATAGTTTCGTATTCGTATTTCGATGTGAATGAGAAGGTAAATCAATACCTATCTCTGCCTGTAGAGAGAGGGACCTGTTTGGCTGGTTACGAACACAGCCATGTGCGTGTCATGAACTAACGTTGGGCTCCAGATAAGAATGATGTACAAGGTAGTCAAGCTTTCAAAAAATAATCAGTTTATTATGTCCTTATCTCATTCAAGTTTCTGGCGTTTAAAATTCGAACGAAATAATAAATAATATACACCTTTCAAAAGGCTCGCGAGTTTTCCAGCGTAACTTTGCATCCTCTTGCCGAAGAAGCCACGGCGAGACGTGGAAACAACTCCCGGTAAATTGCAAAATGGCTGACACTAAACGATTTGCTTCAATTCAACTTGTTTGCGATGTTTTTGTTGCTCGCACTTGTTTCGTGTATTAGGCATGGCATGTAATGTGTAAAAGTCTATAAAAGAACAAGAATCTTCCGTGATTTCGCGAGTACAAAAAAACAACGGAGACAATTGAAATTACATGTGAGCGCACAGTTCCGTTGATCGCTATCGCCGAAAATAAATGGCTACCAGCTCTGAGCCTCTGATGCACATTTCTACCCATACTCATGCTTTTACATGTCAACAATACACATAAATGTTTACGATTCGTCAGGAGCCACCTCATTAGTCATTATTCCCCTCGTCTGACTGCTCTGCCTGCACCAGCGTCGATCGTGATAGCTGATAATTACAATCTAACCTAGACCCACATCATTACAAGTCGTGCACGTTGCAAGCGCCAGCAAAAACTCGTGGCATCGCCATGGCACCGTACATGTACAGTACATGGCTGTCCCAGCCGACGGTACAATTTCATACAGGCTAATTTATTTACTACTTCGTAAGTGATGAATTTGGGTAACTTGATGCGACGCCTGCTGTCGATCACACACTAATTGTTTGCTCATTTAAACAACGCTGCCACGGGCACTGGCATAATTTATCTGGAGTTAATTGGTTTTTAATAAAAACGAGTCGTTTTCAATATAGCTCAACATACATTTTCTCATCGAGATCAAAATCAATTCTATGGGTTGTTTAGATCTGTAATACGATACAATATGGAAATAGAGAGAGAGTTAGGCGCATATTAAGTTTATAGGCAACGGGAAGGTTAGTGTATAATGTATAATATAATTGACAAAGAAAGCAAATTGAAATGTTTAGCAAATTGGTACAAATAAAGAGACGCATTTCCTTCCAGCGGACGCGAGTGGAGGTCAAAAAAATCGCGACGCACAGATCACTAATTAGGCGGCTCAGGAGTCAGGCGTTCTGACGCCCGGAAAGGGATTGCGTGGTTGGTGGCGTGATTGTCACACTGCAAGGTCCGCCAAGTCAGCGCTTTTCTGGAAACCTTTTAGTGTCACTAATTAGTCGGCTAGGTGCGCATGACCACGGACTTGCACATTGGGAATTGGGTCATCTAATACACACTTCGCGACACTCGCAGCGCATTGCCCGCTGGCATCCACTTACGACTTGCGAGAAGGATCGCTGAAGAAGTGCATGAGCGCGGGAAAAAAATCTACGTGGAATTACAACAAATTGACCATTAGCGCACGGTTAAGTGTGCGCAGCGCCGGTAAGATCATGGGAATTAGACGGAACTGAAAAAGTGTTTGAAGATTTACGATCCAAAGAAAAATGCATTTAATTTGCAGCGGTAAGACGTTGTGAGAGGTTTCTCTCCATGTACCGGTCGAAAAAACTACCAAAACAAAATTTGCGAAATCTCGTGGAAAAAATAATTTTCCGTCCTCGTAATTGCTCTGTTCTTTGAATAATAGATAGGAACAAACCAAACATGTGTTATATACCTATACCTTTAGTACAAAACGTTGAGAGCAAAATATAGCTACATCAGTCACACCACCGAAATGTCCCATTAGTGTCAAATATCCAATCACCAAACATCATACGCCAGCGAGCAGCCGGACACATAAAACAAGCGAGTGTAATCAGTGTAGGTAGTAGGTACTCCAAAGCGCGAGGTCCAACCATTCGGATCAAGCATATCGACCACACTGAGCACTGGCACACCTCGCGTGGCCCGCACCTTCGATCTGCTCGCTGCGGCGCGCTCACAGCTAATGGTCAGTCTGTGTAGGTGTAATCATCAAAGCGCCCAGCCAGCCCGACTGGGTCAGATGGGACAGATTTCCTCGAATGAGTCCTGGCTGATGTCCGCGTTGAGAGGTACCGGTGGACACCAGCGATAGTGCGATCATGCAGGCTGTGTGACGTCCATACCACACGTCGGCCAATAACCAGGGAACGCCCCCCCCCCCCCACCCCACCCCACGTACTAGTTAAGGAGGACGGGTGCTCCATGACAGATAGAAACTCCGAATGCAGTCCTAAAATTGTCAGCCAGAATATGTTTACCATAGATATATAAGCATAAATAGCAAATGAAAAAGCATGGCTAAAAGTAAAACAAGTGAATCGCGCAGCACAATGGTTTTCACTTCTCGTCGTTCAGCAGCATCATACTTGGTGCCACTGGATGGGTTACCGCTTGCGATGTTGACAAAGGTCAAGAAGAACAGTGATTGTTCCTCGTGCGATCGTGCTCCTCTGGGGATCGGGTAGTTTGAGCTTTGGCTGGAGCGCGCTGAAGTTTGCCAGCCCCACACTGGCCGCCATTTGTAGTGCGCTGCGTTTCGAAACGATTTGCATTACATAAAATTGGGATTTCAACGTTGGAAATTCGTTTTATAACATTTTTAAGAATAGCTAGGGCTTATATACTTGAAGATTTAAAGGTACTTTCCCTCTACAGTGTTTATTGTCTGGAAAATGTGATAAAATTTAATTTGGCGTTTTCAAACGTGGTCTCTGATAAAACGTGGTCCAGTGCATGATTGAAGTAGGTAACATGAAAAGTTTGCCCGCCTCTTTGCCAGGTCCCAAAATAATATATAAACGTTTCCAATTCACATTTTTCCCAGCAAAATAAAACCAGGAAAATGTAGTGCTCATGCCTTGTTGTACCTCGCAATAGATTATCAAGCATGTGACGCTTTGTGCCTCCAAAAACGCGCAGCCAGTTTATGAAGGCAAATTCAAATGTTTCCAAAGCAAAGCAACGCGAAAAAAATCTCCGAAAAAAATCTTTTACTTTCCCATGGGCCATGTGTTTTGTTGAAAACACAATACAACCCGTTTGTTGATACGATACGTGAAACCATTCATCTCGGCGTGTACTTTTCCAAGAGTGCCATGAATAATGAATAATGCATCGTCAATTGTCTGATGCATGCAGTAGGTATCATGTAAGTATGGTACAGGTAAGCAGTACCAGTGTGCGTTGCTGCGCCGGACCGAGAGGCGGCGCTCGCCCGGTGATTACATGCACATGGCCCGTACTATCTGCGCCGAAATCGCGCGATACACATTGCACCACAGACTAGGTTAATGAGATTCGGTCCATTCGGACGCCGTCGCCGCCGTCGCCGCCGCCGCTGCATCTACACAACGTGATAATGGCTCCACCGTCCGAGAGATGCGGACCGGGATAATATTACTATGTGAACCCGTTATGCACTGTCATGGATGCTTATTAAAGGACCATTACCTCGGTGTTCCTGCTATACTCAATTTCTCTCCTGTCTCACACGGCCGAAAAGGCTCTTTGACTTTCGGCAAATAACAAACGTCGTGTTTCGCGCGGCCCAGGTTTTCCGAGAACTCTTTTGTACAAATATTAAAATGTTACTTAATGACTTAAAAATTGTTATTAGTTATTTTAATTTGAAAATTATTAAGTGAGTTAGCCCCTACGAATGATTAAATAGACGTCACTATATTGCATGAAAAATGGGTAGACATTAAAATTAATAGGCTTTGCGGCCTAATAGGGAACAATAGCCGCACTGTAAGGTGGCGCAGGAAAAATGAGACGAATTCATCATCATTCCTCATCGCCTCACATTTATCCTATAGTCACCGGGTTCATGGCAGTAACTAGAGCCCATGTTTGCACCACGGGAAACAATGAATTGTAGGGATTTAGCTATAGTCGCTAAGGGACAGGGGCCATCAACGACAGCAACAGAAGGGCTCACAGCTGCGATGGTTGGAATCTACAGGAGGCTCATTAGACATTGCAGCTAGTCGCTAAGGGACAGGGGCCATCAACGACAGCTACAGAAGGGCTCACAGCTGCGATGGTTGGAATAGACAGAAGGCTCATTACACATTGCAGCTAGTCGCTAAGGGACAGGGACCAATAACGACAGCTACAGAAGGGCTCACAGCTGCGATGGTTGGAATATACAGGAGGCTCGCTAGACATCAACAGGGGCCATCAACGACAGCTATACAGAAGGGCTTACAGTTGCGATGGTTTCAATGGAGAAGAGGCTCGTTAGAAGTAAACGGCGCGGTACGGCGCTAATAAAATTCACGAAAACGAGTCTCATGTAAAAGAGAGTGGAAAGAAGAGAGTAGAAGTGCAGAAAGAGAGAGAAAATGCGAGTGAGATGTCAAACGGCAGCAGTAGAAGCAGTGAGGTAGCAGCTCCAGCTATCTAGTCTAAGCTTGACAAAGCCAGGGAATGTGCACGTCACTGAAAATGTAAAGCTTCGAAATTAAATTCGAGTAAGATTTTCGTGTCAGAATAAATAAGCCAATTCCTTTAGATTCGGGCACGTCCCGTACAAAACACATTTAATAACGGTAAGACGGTGAATTTATCTCGTCCTGAGTGCCACTAGCTGTTATGTAGAGAGCGTTGATGCCAGGGGAGTGGCTTGTGGACAATAGGGGCTAAAAATTTGGCCGGTCAAGCGGTCAAGCATAAACCGTATTCAAAGTATTTTAAAAGCTATTCTCTATAAGTCGTCTGTTCAGTTCTTCAAACAAAACAAAGGTTTCCTTTATTATTCAAACAGTGAACGTGGCACTCGCCGTAGTGTAAATTGACAGTAAACGAGCAGTGCCTTGAGCCATGATTTTGTTCGAAAACATATCGAAAATAAAACAGACACTTGCTTGCCACTCCCTGGCTCGGAAAGCTCTCTAGCCGCGTTTCACTTGACTCTTTCCCATGGTTGGCATCTCATAAGACGTCGCTCATTGTCAACTCGAGTGGTGCAACTATTCGGCGGACGAGGCGAGCTATAGTTGAGCAAACTTCGCTACTTTTGAGCGAAGTTTATCTCATTTGAGCTGACGCTTCGTGCGCTTGTTTGCGCCAATGCATCTGGTAATGAATTCCACCTTGTTCCACGGCTTGATCCAATCAAAGTCACCTCTGCACCTGAACTACTGCTGCAAACTAATTGCGAGAACACGTCACTCGCGTTCGCGTTTGGCTGCAGAAGCCAATTTACGCGCGCCGCCGCACGGCCACGGTGAATCACGCAAATTGGGAACGAAAACTGCTTTTTGGTCGACTGCTCTGACACAAAAATAAAAAAATGGTTTAGATTGGCTTATGAATAAATCGGGAAAAATCACAATATGTCACTTGACGCAAACCAAAACCAATCATAACTGTACAAAGGAGAGCAGGTAATTATTCAAACCCGAATCGTGCATATGAATCTCGCGAAATCATTTCTGACCAACGATCCTGCAGCTCATAATATTATTAGGTATGTCCGTAACCGCGTTGACACATCCAGGCGCGCCACAAACCAAATTTGTTTCTCGACCTGGAAGCTAAGCAATCATCCATAATGAGCAGACCGGACACTAGCCCGAAAAAACCCAATTACTTGGCCGCTTCGTTGTCCAATCAGATTTGAAATTGAGCTGCGATGTTCCCCCATTTACCGTGCACGCGGCACATGGCCTAGTGGGCTCCAAACACGGGGCAAGTCACGGGGCAAGCCACGGGGAGCTCTATCACGCGACCTACGGTACGTCTCAGATTCTTCGGGGCATTGGACATTACTAGAACCTGGTAGAGTATCGGTTTGTTGTTGACATCCAAACACGACACGTACCATATCCCCCTATATAGCCCAATCACAGACAGATCTAATCTCTCTTTCTTAGCGCATGATGCCGGACAGATGCCCCCACATGATCGACACTTTCGTTATATGAGGGCGGATATTCGGCGGACAACATCTGCGAGGCACACAATTCTGTCCAGGCTCTTTTGGAGGTCATGCCATGGTTTTAAATCTAAGAACACTTAAATAATGTTTATGATTGCTGTAATTTTTTCTTTTGCATATTCACGAAAAGCCGGGCGCCATCTGCTACCTGAGGCACGCAAATGAGCTCGCAATTTCACGTCCAAAGTGCTCGTTTTGCGAGCAAACGAGCATTTCAGGACAATTCATCCGCGGGCTAAAATAGCGATACGTATCACAAATACACGTATTGTTTCAATCTGTGAATTTGTTTTGTTGTGGTGGCATCATGCCACACACGAATAAGTGCATGCAAAAAATAAAACGAGCTGACTAAATTATGAATTAATTATGAGCTTTCATGATTGGCATCATGTAATTGAAGGTTGCATGCAAAGTTGATCACGGAACCGCGTAGGAGTATAGGTACTACAGGCATACACATACCTATAGTACCTGTACAACAAGGAATTGATAACAACTTGCAAGCTGCAATAGGTACAGATAAATTATCCACAAACCTGTTCACGAGTGCAGTTTTTTTATAATGACATGTGGGAACATGTATAATGTGTGTGCAAAAATTGCAACTTATTAATGTATGGTTGATGAGAAAGGACTTTAAATGCAACAGTTGAGATATCAAAGCCCAACATATTCCAATCTAATTTTCGAGACAATAAATATTATTTCTATAATTACTCTTAATATACTGGAGAATATAAGATTTGAGTGATAGATTCGACATCTAAAGCGTATATAAGCGTCTGCAACTACAATTTCTTTTATAGCAAGTATAAGAATACGTGATTAGTTTCGCAAAGTAATCGATTGCCGAGGGTGCTGGCATCAGCGGCATTCTGCGAGCTTTCAGGACTATAAGTCACAAATAAGACATGGTAAGACGCTGGCTGCGAGGGTGTCGAGATCATCTCGAACGGAACACCGTGTTCCTGTCGTATCTGATCGAACTCCGAGCTCGACCAGTCTACGTAGTATAAAGCAAGTCGCACTCTGTACTGAAACAACAACGCAGCAAACAATCACGGCCCGCGTACATTGATTAAATTATGAACACGAGCTGGCAAATTAAAAACTATCGAGTCATTAAACGAGGATGATAAGCGACTTGTGTATAATAATATCGGTGGTTGGGCAGGCTCCATTCCATTAGTTAATTGCAGTGATCATCATAATCTAGTGTTGAGCGGATGTTGATTAGGCTAGCAGCTAGCTAGCTGAGGAGCTGTTCGCTCCGTTGATCAAGTTTATTAGTGCCGCTCTGTTGGACGCATTCACGAAGCCGGGAGAGGTGCATTTTCGCCAGCAGCCTTCCTTGCAGGCAGGCGCTCACCAAGCAATCGCAATTCGCACATGTGCAGCTTCGCGACTCTGATGCATCTTCGGTTGCATCCTGCAGCGACGACAACGAGCCCTCATCTCGCGCAGCCATCCCGTTATAGTCGTTCCTAGCCGGAGAAGACGTGCGTTACCCGGCTTGCCCATTTAAATACTTCCTTCCAGTCTCAGAACGCAGCCAAAAGACCGGGGGTTCTGGGGCGATTCGAGGACCGACATGCGAATGGAAATGAGCAAAGTTGGACGAAGAATCTGATAACCGATGCCCAAACGACTTGTTAGCTATAACTGAAAACACGTCTTCTCTGGCTAGGACCGACTATAGTCGCGACGTTCCCGAGAAGTGCAATGCAAAGCACTGATCACACAGAGGGACTGGGACTAGTGTAAAGATGTCAACGTATTACGTTGTGTGCACTAGTGCAGTGTGCAGTGCTCCAGCCGCACGTTCTGCAGTCCTTTGTTAAATTGTGACGGCAAGGCGGTTTGCTTTCCGGCAACTGGTAACCGATGTGTAATGAGAATCTAATATGCATTGCCCGAGTTTCTGTGGGATGTGTTTGTTTAAATCCGTGCTAGAATTTGTAATTGTGTTATTTGAACGCGACATTTTATACGTTATTATCGTGAATGTTTTACTTATATAAACACACACGCCATTATTTCGCGGATTCGTGTATGGTAACACACACGGTTACAGTGTGTGAAGACATGAAATCACGAAAGATGAGATGGCAAAAGCATCATAAATGTCGAGCGCGCTAAAGGTTTGATCAGAAATATCAACGACAAAGCAGCGCGCATTCTATATTTCCGCTAATAACTGCACGTGTGTTCGAACAGATGCTTCCGTTTGATAACCACCTCTGCAATTACACAAGCGTCCTCTATCAGTCAGCCCGCAGGACCACACCGCGCCGCGCCACGGAAAGCGGATTGCAAAAATGTTAATTCCCTCGCTAAAGCGATCGGTAATCCACTAAAGCGGCATTCACGCCGCTCTCACAAAGCGCAACAACAAAACCCGCTAGCGACGAGCACAAAAATAGTGCAAAATCAATCGCTGCTCCGCTCTCTGATACAACTACCATATACCCGCCAGACACACCGCTGCACCGATACTTGCGCAGTGGTACCAACTCTGTGACTGCGGAACGAAGATGGGGTTTCGAGAACCAATGGCCGGAAGCGATCTGCATGTGATGGGCACGCTGGCCACGTATTACATCAATCCCATCAACAGGTGGGTCCTTGTGAGGCCTGCTCCATCGCGAGGAGGCTGGGTGGTGCCTGGTGCCTGCCGAGTGCCGACCATCGGGGGACTCGCGAGGCGGGTGTATGTCAGCGTGCAAGTGTGGCCGCATCCGAAGTCGCCGCCGTCGCCCAGAGGTGGGGGTGTGTCGGTGCGCTCAGCTCACCGAGAGTAATTCGCTACTCGACTTTACAGGTCCGCGCCAATTGATTTCTGGTCTACCCGTGTATACCATGAGTTGACGAGTTATTAGTTTGCCAAACTTTCGGAAGCTCATCTATACCAAAAAGAGATGAGAATATTCAATTTGCGAACCTAGTTCGTAAACTTTGACTTTAATATGTTTTAGGAATATATACCACATATAGACACATGATTTTGAAGTGTTTATAATCTAGTTTGCGCTATGAAATATAAAGCTAACTCTACAATACAGTTTTTACAGTTCAAAGTGGGGCAATTTAAATGTCGTTATAATGGCGTGTTCGATGCCGAACGTATATGTATAGGTACTTGCAAACAAGGCTGCCAATTCGAAGACTTTCAAAGAGATTTTGTTCAACCGAAAACATGCCCCTCCGTAAGAAGTGCATCCAAAGGCAACCAACAAACCCAGTCTTCCTGATGCCCTTATTCCTCCCAACTACGTTCCTACACATTGCTACAGCACGTTATTAATTTTAACATGTCTCCACCTCTCTCTCGTAAATGAGTTTTCGCAACGTTTCCACCGTCTGGCCGGCGAAGTTCTGGTCGTGTTCAGCTGTTCTGCATCTGATGCAGGTACTTACAAATTGGTGCAGCTCGAGCACTGCAATGAATTAGTTAACGCCGCGCTGAGACCGCACGTAACGCGCGTTAACTGCAGCAAGGTGCATTCCAACTTGTTGCATATTTACACTCGTGCAATTCCATCGCTCTGTAGGTGTACAGAAGATGTAGGTGCAGTTGTGGTAAACGAATCGGCATGCATGCAGAGGAACGGAAGACCGCCGGTTGGGTAACAACCGAGCCATCAGAGAATGCTCGCACGACGGCTTTATTTATTTATTAGCGATTGTAGAAATATCTCACGTAGGGTTTGGCCGAAGGATATTAATTGCCCGTTTAACTCCCAAATGCGACTGGGCTACAAATGCAGCACACAAGTTTCCTGCGTAACAAGTTTCTGTACGGATTTCATCAGCGGCCGGCCCTCGAGTCAGAGTGACGACGTTCACTCGTTAAAATCACATTATTAATTCGTTGCGAAATTGATAGCACTCAGATTTGCGCCGCGTTCTTGCATACGCCGAGCACACACGTCGAGGCGATCGCCAGGAATATGTGCCAAGGAAGTTGGCTGAAAAAATGGTGTAGGTACGCATTCAAGATTCCAATCTGAAATTAAATTACCTGCCATGTTCTTTGATCGCAAAGAGATTGAAATGGGACATGCTTCAATGAAGGGAAATTCAATGCAAAAAAAAATACTAGTTCAAATCAGTGCAGAAGGCCTATGAGTTCAAATCGTTAAATATTTTTTAAATCTTTGCCACACCTTAAAAAATAATAGATTTTTCCTTTATTCAGATTCCTCTGAGACGGCTTGAAGCGACCAAAAGCGAACTACTGTGGCCCAGAGCGGCTTGAAACGGCTTGAAGCGGCTTGAAGCGGCTTGAAGCGACTCACCGCCAGCCAAAGCTAACCAAAGCGAGCCATGCGGCCCAAATCGGCTTGAAGCTACCCAGAGCAATCCATAGTGACCGAAAGCGCCCGAAAGCGACCCAAAGTGACCGAAAACGACACAGAGCGGCCCAAAGCGACCCATGCGACTTGACACGGCGCGGGCGCCTTTGGGCGAGATTGCTCAATTATAAAGCAATCGTGCCCCCCACACGTCCGCCCCCACGGACGTGCGCACGGCACGGCACGGCACGCAGCGACGCCCGTGCCGTCCCGCAACGCCCCGCAACGCCCCGCAACGCCCCGCAACACAACGCGCAACAAGCCCAAATCGAGATGGCATGCCGCTTGATTGGCAGAGTATTGGCACAGGCTCTTTCACGGTCTCTCTCGTAGGCTGCACTGTCAATAACGAACTCGCCAACTGGGTTGGTTAGACTTGTGGTCACTGCTTACATTGCAAACACTGTATATATACAAAACTTTGCTATATGGTCAACAATTGTTTTATTTTTATTGGCAACAAGTGGGGAAACTTTGCGACTTAAAGTTTGACTATAATTGCTTTACCTATGTATGTACGTTTTCCGTTTTAGTATACAGATATTTCTTAGTCTGCAATGTTATATCGTTTTAGTCCACGAAATTACCGTCATACCTGAATAGATTAAATGCAAGTGAAATTCTAAGTTTCCAAACAATACACAATGGTTAAAAAAAGAATTGAATTAAAAATCAGAATGCATTCTCTATTCGAAAACAACTCCGTCGTCTCCATAGCCGCTAACGTAATTAGCATCAGCTGAAATATGCGACTGACACACAACTGTCACTACAATGTTATGCTGGCAGTTCCTATTCAATTATCGGTAAATACCTTCAGGACTCGACGATACCTGGTTCCCGGTGCCGTCACGAACTCTATCACAGCCAGCCGTAATGATCGGCACAATGGAAATGGCCCCCCGTCGCTAAAGGTGAATTTATCTAGTTTTCACCCGAGCCGAGACATAATTAATATCCCAGCGTTGGTCTGAGCAGCGGACAGGCGGTAATGGTCGCCTGAAACCGAGCGTGCCGCGCATAGGACCTGTCCCATGTTATGGTAGTCGACGTCGCCGTCGCCGTCGCCGTCGCCGTCGCCGCCGTCGGTATACTATGGTGCTGTGAATACAGTGCCACGCCTAAGTATTGTGCATCAGGTCCAGATCAGATATCGTCTCCGAGTCATCTAACGCTGCTCACCGATTGGAGCTGGTACAAGCTCGTTACGTCATAGGTCACAGAGATGACAATTCAATAATATTTTCTCAAAAGAAAAACAAGTAGCTCGGGGTATTGTGAGAAGAACGAATGGTAATAAACTAGGATTGGATCTGACAGGTTGTTTCACCTATAGCTTTGTGTAGATGTAAGGCTTCTGGTTCTTTTTCTTTTTCAAACATGGTGGCAATGTGAATGTCTGAACTGGAGCCTTAAGGAGTTTTTTTTTCGTGAGTTGAATGTTGGGAACGAGTATTTATTTTTAATTTACCACCTTCGAATTTATAGATCGTGTTAGCTTGACTTCCAAATCGTGTAATCCTTTTGATCCTGAGGGAAAGCAGGGCGAAACTAGAGGCCAAGGAATTTCTTGTTGCGATTGGTTGTAGCGAATAGCGAAGAAGAATTTTCAAAAAAATGAATAACGGTTCAAACTAAAAAGAAGTCTTGCGATACTCAAGATTAGCCAAGTCAAATTCCTGATACCAACGACGATATTACTGCAAAAAATTACAGTAAAAATCTCGACACTTGAAACTGAAAACGTAATTAGCATATCTGGAGCACGAAAAGGAGGGGGGGGGGGCACCTGCATTGTTTGTGCGTGCTCGCAGCTCGTAAATTACGTGAAACAAGCGTCAACGCACGTGCAGGGTACGCCTCCCCCTCCCCCTCCCCCACCCACATCAAACCACCCGATGTAACGCGTAAATCCTTATTGCTTCGTATGCAGAGATGGAATATGAGAAGAACTGGTTTACGAAGCATTTCGTCAATCACTTGCGTCGTACGGCAATGAGTCGTCTGTTGATGACGCAAGGGTTGGTGTACGCTGTACGAAGGAGATGCCTGTGCTCCGCGCTATCAAGCCGCATTCCACAGTCTTGCATCCACATGCACCGCGAGCCTGACGGGTTCCATAAAAGAAAATCACTGGCATGCAATTCAAACTACCACGTTATCGGGGCGAGCGGCACTTTAATTTTGTTTGAAAGAAAATTAGTCGTAAAAACCAAGACAATAAAATGTATGTTTTTTTGCAAATTCCATTTATCAAAGATTTTTTAATACTTTTATACTTTCATAATTAGGTGTACTTCAAGAGCCATGATTATGAAG